>JAYRBT010000114.1:99150304-99204331 GCA_036023395.1 Myiotriccus ornatus
AGACAAAAGAGATCTGATTGGGGAGAATAATATTAGGATTTATTACTAGTAAGATAAAAACTAAAGAACTATATATATACAACAATTCTAAGTAGGCAAAAATACTATGTATGAACAGAAAAGAGCTATATATATATAACAATTCTAATTAGGCAAAAGCGTTATGTATTTACAGAAATACCCCTCCCGCCTTGTATCAGTTCAGGAGGAGAAGCAGTTTCTTTTCTATTTCCGGAGCTACAGGTCTTTCAAATAACTTTTCAGTACTCAAAAGTTCTTCTTCTATTATCTCCAGGACGACAACTCCGATTCGTCACTGCTGGAACTGTTTCTCTTTCTCTCTCTTCTATGTCGACCTCAGAGTTGGGCCTAACCCCTCCAGGGCTAAGACCTGGGGGGTTACCCAGGCCTTGTGGGGTCTTCCGTGGACTGCAAGGGGACACATGCCTACCATGGATCTTCACCATAGGATCACAAGGGATAATGGCTTTTCAGTCCACCCCTGTTTCCTGTGGGGTCTCTGCTCACAAGAGATAATCCTTGATGGACCTCTCTAGCGTGAGTCCACCTTCGGGCAACAGTTCTTCCATTCTCTGCTGTCCCTCAGGGTTACAAATTCAACTGCACTAGCATGGATCCCTCACTGGGATCCCACATCCTACCCGAGGCGACTTGCTCCAGCATAGGTCTCTCCCTCCATAGGCCACATGTCTCCAGCAGGACTCTGTTTCATCTAGGCTTCCCACGGAGCCACATCTACTTCATGCACTCTCCTTCAGCGTGAGCTCCTTCATGAGCTGCAGAGGGTCTCTGTTCTCCAACAGTTTCCTACAGACAGTGGGGATTTTTAGTTTTCAGTCTCTTCCCTGCTGAAGGGAGAGAGAGCGAGAGAGAGGGGGAGAGAGAAGGAGTTACCCAGTCTTCGAGGCTTCTCTCTTCTCCAGCTGCCAGCTTTGACCTTGGAGGCTTCGTTATCTCTCCTTCTGCCTGGAATTCCTTCTGCAGCATGTCTTGTCCAGGCAGTCCTTCTCTAAAGTTGTTTTTTTTCTCTACTCTGTTACAGGAGAGAAGGCGGGACCTGGCTCCCCTCACCTGGGTCAGACTTGGCCCAGGGTGGGAGGCACATACCCGGTCCCAACAGGGCCGGCTGCTATGCTGGCTCTTCCATTTTCTTCTGCGCCACAGGCTTCTCTTCCATTTTCTTAAATATGTAATTGGCAGAGGCGTTGCTAAAACTTTTGATTGGCTTTTTCTCTGCAAATCCACCTGGAAAAAACTATTTTCAGCCCCAGGGCGGGGGCTGGTTTGGCAAACCCACGACATTAGGCAACAGTTAGATTAAACTAAGTCTTTTAGTTGAAGAAGTTTTCATCCATAAATCTTATCCTATACTTTTAAATAAAAGTATAGTATATACTGTAATGTAGAAATGATTGCTGGAAAACAGTCTTTACCATTTCCAACTATTCTTTAATGTATTAGATGGTAGTACTGTTCCCTATGGTATGTTTATGGAACTTTATCTTCTTTAAGCAGCTTAGTCATTTGGTTGAATCACTTTCAGGTTATTTTATTCCTCCACTACCATCTTAGTAATTTTGGAAAGGATCTTTGTAAATCACCTGGATTTTAAACTCAATTCCTCAGAGGACATTATTGTGTAGTCCACTAGAATTTATGCTTCAGAATTGCTTATGTGCATTCAAACTACACATCCCTTTTAAAATCTAATTACTGATGCTTATGAAGCCTAAAAAAGTCTTATTCCTCCTTGTTCTCCTGTGTTTCACTTTGATGAATATGCTTGTCATGTCTTTGTCAGTATTGTCTATTCTATTAGTAAAATGTATTTAACTTTATTTTTATAAGAAACTGAAAGTAAAATATTTTCTGTCTTGAGGAGGCCTTGGGATGTTGGAGGAAGGTGTTTTGTGTATGTTTTTCTACAGTGCCTTAAATGTTGGTTTAACATCACCATTTTTTATGGGAATTTTGCCATGGCTTGTCATGCACTGCGTTCTATAAAAATTACTGCTTTCTTCTTGTTTGTCCCATAGGATTTCTGTGTATTACATTGTGGCCAGTTGTTTTCTGCTGGTTTTTTTTGTTGGTTTGCTTTTTTTATTTAAACAATATTTTTGTAGATTTTGTGTCTTTTACACATCCTAATTCTTATAGTTAATTCATATGGTTTCCTATGAACCTACATGTTCTAACTAATAATTTTTAAAGTTATTGTTCATATTGAACAAATGTTGACATAAGGGTGAAAGGCCAAAAATATCAAGTCTGATGGAAAATAAACAGGTTTTGTTAATTATCTTAAAGGAGAGAAAAAGTCTGCTATGTTAAGCCAGAAAACGCACATAGAAGGGAGATGTTTAGAAGGCCTTCATCAAAGGAAGATCTTTCCTACATTAAACTCACTTGATTGTTTAAAGTTCCTTTTTGTTTTAAATGCTTATCTGCCTGTAGACTGGCTCTCCTTGAGCTCAGTTTCTTGTCCTAAATTGTCCGATACTTATGAGCATAACATAAAGGTGAGAAATAGTAATGTGTAGGCACCCTTATTTGCAGTGAAAAATGTAAATACTATGGAGACAGCATATCTAGAAGTCTATAAGAAGAGTAAATGCAAGCAAATAAAATACATTCATTTTAAAATGTCTAGGTCGTCAGGTGTAAAGGGCACACTGCTTGGGAGTTATACTGTCTGAAGAGTTAGTCTACACATTGCCAAGTCTGAAGAAACACCATTTTCATCTATGATTTTTTCTTTGACAAGTCAGTGATGAAAGAAATGCTACAAAATTCAAAAGACACTTTGAAAGAATGAATTTGTCAAATACATATAGGAAATGGGACAAATTGTATGTGCCTTACACCAGCATGAAGCACAGGAACAGTATTTCCTAAAACCTCTGCTAGAACAAGGCACTGCTTTATTATCCTTACAGGCACATCAAATCCTTCTGCTTCTAATCTTCTAGAAATGCTAAACAAATCTTTGACATTGATGTTTTCATTTGCATTCATTTTCAAAAGTTCAATTTCAGTGCCGAAATAATTCTTAAATTTTTTTTCCTCTCTATTAGTTATATGACAAGGTCTCCAATCCTTTCATTCTACCTGCACCACTTCCAGTTTGCTGGGTACCTGGCTTGTAGCAGACATACAGCATCACAACTGCAGCATAAGAAGGCATGATTGCTGACTTCTGATCCTGAAACAATTACTAAAATAAATATGACCCATTCTTTTACACTATTATTTTGCTGCTTTTTGTTTGTTTGTTTGTTTGTTTTTTGGTGCAGAAGTGTAAGATAAGAAAAGAAGCCAGATCTTCAGTGTAACTTGCTTAAAAGAAAATTATTTTTATATAGAGGTATATATGTATTATATGGATTTATGTATATATCCACTTCCCAGAAAATAATGCACAAAAAAATTCTGCTTATAAGCCAGGTCTACTAAGTCTGTACATCTAGGATAGGTGAACTCTCCTAAATCCTGTGTAAGCTATAGTGCAAGCACCTGACTCCCATGAAAAACCAGTTTAGCAAACGACCACTTATCTTACAACATAGACTGTAAGATTGTAAAAGAATAAGAAAAAGAAAATTGCAAACAGAAGCATTTCCTTTCCAAGCTCTTCTGTGCTTCAGGTTTAGGCAGATCAATGCTGGCATCCTGCCCAGCTTCCAAGACTGAGTTATTAGCTGTACACCAAACCTTCTCATTAAGGTACATACCCTTGGTCTATCTGTTTGCTGACTAGAGGAAAAGTCAAACCCCATCCTTTATTTAGCGATTAACCTGTAAACTAGGAGGCTTGGAGTCAAGACCCTTCTTATTATGAGTAGATTTCTATACGGAGTTCCCACCTACCCCAGCCACTAGACTGGCATTTTCTGCCATATTTCCTTTCCCTCAAACCATTAATGCAGAGGAGTTTGGTGCCTGGGAGACATGAGGCATAAAGAGGAGGGCAGGAGGGAAACTCAAAGTAGTCACGGGATTATTGAATCTAGTGCAGGGAAACATCCTGCGTCTGGGAGTCTCAGGGGAAGGGAGGCAGACAGTTTACAGATTAAGACATTAGATGTGCAGAACTCAGACCACATAATCTTAGGGAGTGATTTGATTTATTCTCGAGTAGGTGTTTTGTCAGCTAGGGGTTCTGCTGACTGCACTGACTACAATTCCAAAAGTTTTAGGGAAAGTTTTCCTACCCAGGTTGCTTATAGACACCTAAGTGAGGACACGTAAACGCAGACATCATAATCTGAGGTCTGAATCCCACCATTTCTATTTTATTTGAAAATCATAGTATAGAAAACATTTCAAGGACTAAGATCAGGAAGTCAAATATGCTCTTTCCCATGGAAACATGGCCTTCTTTTGTGCTTTCTATTCTCATCTCATTGTAAACAGAGAAAATGCTGTCCTTCTTCCATTTCCCAAATATCTCCTACTGCGGTGATTAGGTCATGTTCCTGAGTGCTCTCAGGAACTCTAAGTGCTATGAGTTAAACCCCCTCTCTGTTCAAGAAGAGTTACAGACCAAATTTCCTCTTTCTAGTGTTCTCTAGCTACTCAGTTATTGCAGGAAAGAAGTAGGTCACTGCCACACCTTTGAAAAAAGACTTCTCTTGGTCTGCTGCAGGTTGAAGATTACTATATTTCTAATGCAGCTCATAACTGTGACTTAATGACCTAGATTTCCAAGTAGAGGTATTTGGATAGTAGCTGTTTCCACAAATTTATGTAACTGTTGATACTTTTCCATGTCAGCTGACATGGCTAAGCTAAAATAAAAGGCCTATCAGAATGTTTTGGAGTAATTTTGATTCTGAAATATTTTTTATTTCCATTAGATCATGAGTAAGTTAAATTTTATCCTCTCCAGGACACAGAACATTTCATCTCAGGGGTCTGCTGATTCTTTAATTCAGGGCTTTATTCTCTCTGCTGGGTAGCTGCATTTAATGTTCAGAGACCTTTCTAAATCCTTGCTGTAAATCACCATTTTGCCAGAACTCTGCAGCTAAAATTGAGAGTCCCATGCCACCAAATTTGTAATGACATGCTGGAGATCTATGAGCTTGAACCCATTATATCAGAGCAAGGATTTTTCTAGCCTAAAAGGCTCCTAACCATACCCATGTTCACATCACTTGTTTATGAGGACACAAAACAAAAGCTGGAATTTAGGTAGCTGTGTAAGATGTGGCTTGTGTTTAGCAATCACAGAAGTAGATGTAAAATCATAGAAATACAGCTTTCTTGGTGCTGAAAGGCAAAGTCTGCCTTTTTAAAGATATGTTAGAAGTGGTACACAGACACTTCAATTCAATTCACTTCTGAGGTGACCGAATAGATATCAAATAGAAATATGGGTGTTCTTGATTTATTTTTTGTCCAAACTAGGATGAATCCAATTTCCTGTAGTCACTAGCATGATCTGAATAGTAGCACTAAGTCTCTATGGAACTAAGACAACACTACACTGCCATGAAGAAGAATTATAGGATAATCAAACTTGAAATGTCATTACTAGCCAATAGAGACAAGATCCTTTTATTTTACAATCTGTCTGATTTTCCATTAAAAATTTTATATAGAATACATTAGACTATGCTGACCTTAGTGATGAATGTGTAAAGCATACTGCAAGGAGATCAGAAAGAAAAGAAAAAGAAATGTCAATATAAAGTAACAAATATGGATGAAATTAGTTTAATTGCGGTGGAATTCCTAGTGGATTATATTATACTCATAGAAATACTAAAAGAGTTCACCATGATTAATATTATTAAAATGTGTGCCAAGCAAAATAATGATTGTTCTCCTTTCATAGGAAAAAAGTTTCCACTTACAGTGTAGTAAGATGAAATATTTCACTTTTGCTGTGTAGGTACATTAACATCTGTAAGTAAATGAATCAGATGCAAGAGCATGCAAAATATTTTCTAAAGACGATTCCTCCCTGTTGAACTCCATCTCTGATGCTCTCCTTTCTTTTGCCTCGACTTCTTACTTTGAATATGACCTCTTTGTCTTTTTTCCAAGACATAAAGGTTTTTTAAAAACCCAACACCGCTCTCTCTTCAGCTTGTTTTTTGTCCTGCTCTCTTGTCACAGATACAGAAGTTTCTCTCTTCCTCTTTTTTTTTTAAATTCCCCCTGATTTCTGACCTATTTCAAAGGTCCCATAGTCTTCT
This sequence comes from Myiotriccus ornatus, assembly GCA_036023395.1. Taxonomy (NCBI): domain Eukaryota; kingdom Metazoa; phylum Chordata; class Aves; order Passeriformes; family Tyrannidae; genus Myiotriccus; species Myiotriccus ornatus. The sequence continues at coordinate 99,156,529 of JAYRBT010000114.1, forward strand.
TTCCCTCATTTACCACTTAAAATGTCCCTTTTACACTCATCTTGCCTTTCTCTACCATGAGTCTTCTCATAGTTAAAAAATGATCACTTTTAACAAATTTTTTTTACCAGCTACTGCACTTTCATAGGTCATAGAAAATTATCATCAGTTCTATCTTTCTTGACTTTTTTCTGATCTCTCTTATTTCTTCTCTTTCCTCTCTTGGTTGTTTTTTATTGCTTGTTGTCTCTCATTCCTTTCTCTTGCCATTTTTTCATGGCTCTGAGGAAACAGAGCATCTCTCGCAGCATCACTATTCTGCTGTTTCACAGATCTTCACTTATACTCCAAACTTTTAGATGAACTAAAATGTCATTCTGAGTTTTCCTTCTCTGCCCCACTTTTTCTCCTCTAGCTTCAAGAATACACCCTAATAATATGCCTAGCATATAAAATACAGTCTTTGTAACCCATATATGAAAGTAGGAGTCAAATGTGATGACATCTTTTGCTCTGATTCAGCATAACTTGCTGTATTCAGAATAATGCTGCTTTCGGTTCATAACTCTGTTCCTATTCTCTTTTTGTATCTTTCCATTTGCTATTCCATAAAACAGCTCAAGAAACATGTTCTTTGTCTTGCATACAAAGCTGACTATTGCTAATTCATCCTACCACTCCCGAGTGTTAAGAGACCAGACTTGCCTTCAGTTCCCAAGTCTCACTTTTTCTATCAGGCTTAATTTTTACACTGATACTATTATAAATACTCCCCCACAACTTAAATATCCCACTACAAATACAACTTTTGTATATGAAGATGTGTACCAACAGAATGACTAAAGGTGACAAAGAGCACTGTCTACTGAAAATTGTGTATTGTAATTTCTCTACACAGCTTTATGTGCGTGTATATATGTGTGTGTGTAAGTGCTAATCCAAAGTTTGTGCTAGAGTCTTCTCAAGATGTTTCCATTTGAAAGCCTCTTGTATTGTATTTTTCCACCTTCTAGGAAAAAAATTCATGGATCATAACCAAGCTCATACCTAATATAAAAATACAAGTATAAGTAGCATTTCTGAAGGCTTTATTTCATATATATTTCAAATGTCTGTAATGCAATGAAAAGGTAGATGGCTCATTTACTTTAAATGAGTTCACCTCACCTTACTTCAGCTACATCTGTGGTAGATTTCTTTTATAGTTAAAAGGGAAAATAAGTACTTCTAGAATGTGATTCACTTCCTCTTAATATGGATGTCAAAACTTGGTATATAGCAAGAACGAAATCCTACACTGCTAATGTTCAACTGGCGTCTTGCCATCAGCCTCAGTAGGGCCAGAATTTATCCCCAAATATGCTAAGAGCTTTTTCAGAGATAAATTCAAATCAACTTTCCAAACTCAACAAAGCACACCAAAATCTTAAGCCAAACCCAGCAGAAGATCCAAAATCAATATGACTTTTCCAATATTGTAACTTTTAAGTAGAAAACTTATAAATTTCCATTTAGAACATGACATGAAGTAACAGTGAGATGCTGAATAAATAACTAGCTAAGTTACAATTACACATTTTAATCAGAGACAGAATTTTGGATTATCTCTGTGGAAAAAATAGATACCAGTGAGCAACCAAACCACTACCTAAAAAAAAAAAAAAAAGTTCATTACAAACATAATCTTAATCGAATTAATTAATAGGAATATATATTAGAAACAGAATTACTAAAACAAACCAACTTTTTTTTTCAAATCTCATATCCTCAACATCAAATAACTCGAAGACATTTATTTTTAATAATTTGTATCAGTGAAGAAAATTTCTTAGTAGAAAAGCAAAAGGCTGAAAAAGTCCTCAAGGTGCAGCTACTGTTTTTATTTCATGCCAGTTTCTTCCTCAAAAAGTGATTAGGAAGAAGTAGCAGAACATTTTGTGGAACTGTACTATTAACATTGCAATAATAATTATCATTATCATCTTGTCACAGTATCTCTGGACTGCTTTCTGTGAAGCCCCACTTGAAACATAAATAACACTTCCAAACAGACTGTTATCATTCCTAAATGAGTGTGATGCTGCATTCACCCCCCTCCCCAGGCCACACTATGATCTGAGAAATGCTTGCTAGTCCTTGGCCTTGAAGAACAGCACCTGGGCTCAGGTCCTCTTGAGTTCATCAGAAACACTGTCTGTTCTAGGGCTGTCTAACGAGCTCCTGCTTTTTGACAAAGGGCCTTGGAAACTTATTTTTCTTGCCTTAATAACAACCTAAGTAGAATAATATTTTCATTATCAAACTTTCAAAGAAGGTTACTGACAGTAATTGTGTCCAGGATGGAAAATTACTGTGACTGAAGACTGAAGACCACTCTCTTTTGACCCTATAAACAGCAGTCCAAAGTGAGACCCTTTTTGCTCTCCAGGACTGCAACAGGCTGTGTCCAGCAATCTTCCCCTGAGTGGGACTCACCTCAGAGCCAGCAAACTCCCAAGTTTGCTATACTTGGAGGAATTCTGAATGATGGCGATGGATCCTGGGCTGATACCCCCGTTTCCTCAAGGTTCAGCCCTTTGCCCGTTGAGAAGACGCAAAGGTAGATGCACCTAAAAGGCATCTGAGTACTTCAGTGATTTTGAGGAGAATTTTTCACATGTATTCTCTGTGTGCATGCAAGTGTGAATATGCTATAGCAAATGTACTAGGAAAGTTTTTCTCCTAGATTCTTAAATACTTTAAATTTGTAGTAAGTCAGGCCTGTAAGTTAAGTACTGCTGTGATACAGCAAATTCTATATGAATCCTTTGCTAAATCATTTAACTTCAGCAATCGATTAAATGCTGTTGTTTAAGTGCAGTTGGGTCTAGGCATAAGCTGTTGGTCAAGTCCAGGCTCAGTGTAGCATGGGAGACTACTCTGAACCTTGTGACTCAATAGGAGGGTCTTCCATATTCCTTTTTATCTGTACCCTTTGCTATCCATTTTGCTAACCTTTCCTCCCCCCAGACCCCATGTAGACAGTTTTGGGTTTATTTTGGTTGGGATTGACTGATTTGGCATTTTTTTTTTGTTTTTCCTCTGTGTGCTTTAACCATCTAGTAAGTAATAGAGTGAATCTCGTCAACAAACTTTCTCGTGCTTTTGCTTTTATATTAAAACTGGTTTTGCTGATAACTTTGTAGGTGATTCCTTAAGTGAACTTAAAACACTAACTCGTGACAATGAGGAGTAAACCTCAAAATATTATGTGTGATTACAAAGCTTTTTTTTCATAGTTTACCAATTTATACACACTTTACTTCCCATGTAAACCTTATGCTTCTCAGAACAGGATCACAACACTGTTTGTAGGTTACAGATTGCACTGGGTTTGGCTGAGAAAATTTTCATCATAGTAGCCAGTGTGGGGCTATGTTTTGGATTTGTGCTGGAAACAATCTCAGAAACTCAGGGATGTTTTAGTTATTGCTGAGCAGTTCTTGCAAAGAGTCTAAGCCTTTTCTGCTTCTCACCCCACTTCACCAGGAAGGAGGTTGGGGGTGCAAAAGGAGTTGGGAAGCGACACAGTCAGGACAGTTGATTCCACCTGACCCAAGGGATATCCCACACCATATGGCATCATGCTCAGCATATAGAGCTGAGGGAAAAAGAAGGAACCATGAATAACATTCAGAGTTCTGACATTTGTCTGCCCAAGTCACAGTTACATGTGATGGAGCTCTGATTTCCTGCCTGCTGATGGGAACTAGTGAATTAATGGCTTGTTTTGCTTGGCTTGCATGCACAGCTTTTGCTTTACCTATTAAACTGTTTTTAACTCACCCCATGGGTTGTCTCACCTTTACTTTTCTAATCATCTTCCCCATTCCATTGGATGGAATAAATAAGTGGCTGTGTGAGGCTGAGCTCCCTACCAGGGTTAAACCACAACACATGCTATGATATGGACGTGGCATGATTTACTTATGTTGCAAGAATAATATTCAATAACACTCATCTCTGGTTCCTTGCTTTACATGGTTTAGACCAATGAGATAAAATAAACGGGAAAGCCATGGAGAAGTAAAGAATCTGTGATTGTGTAATAGGTATGGTAGATTTGCCTAAGAAATCTGGAAAAGTCATGAAGATTAAGCAACTAAGATGCATTTTTATACAAAGGATGGAGAGCAATAATCAGTTTAAAAGATCTTTCTTCGAAGTGCCACCCTATTTCAGAAACATTAAAAGGAGTAAGGAAATCTGCTTACAGCATTGTAAACTTGTTAAACAAAAGAGATACTCATTAAAATAAAACAAACATAAAATATATTAAATTCCATTGACAAAGGGGGATGGGGAATATTCAACAACTGGCAAAAGTATAAAAACAAGTTCAAATGAGAACCATAAGTTCCCCAACAATCTAGAGGGGGAAAAAAAGGAGAAGACCACAAGTCAGTTAAATACTGATCCAACTCACAGGCTATCGGTTGGCACCAAATGATATATGAAATCCCAGAGATTGCCAAAATCCAAACTAGCATAATATTTAAACTGTAAAGGGGCCCTGCTGACCCATTCCAAAGTTTTCCTTCTTTTTTAAATTATAGGTTGGCCTCCAAGGCGTGCTTTGGCCAAGCACTCAAAAGAAGGGATTGAAGCCTTTTTTATTTGGAATCATCTTTTGCTTAAAGCTCATACTTCCCTCTTCAAAGCCTAAGCAGGGGCTGTATTGTCAATGCACAAGAGCAGCAGAGAGCAGACTGGTCGTGCACACTGTTACTGTGCAGATATTTTGAGTCATGCTTTTTGCAACTGCTTTTCATTGCTGAAGTGGCACAAAGAAGCAAAACTGTCCCAGGGAGTTTGGTCTTGAGAGTGGAAATTCCAAGGACATTGATTAAAACTTATACACATTAGTTAATTTTTGTGGTATTTGTGGTCTCACCATACCTCAAAATTCTGGCAATAGCAGAAAACAGTTTGTACTTCCAAGTTTTATAGTCAAATTTCTAGACTTTCTAGGCTAGTTGACTATGTTATAGACAAGCCCAAAATAACCCTAAGTTCTGGACATCTGAAAACCACAGATCAAAATCAGTATCCATGGTCTGTAGTTCTATGCTTTTGTAGTTTGGATGAATTATCTAAATCAAACATCCAAGGTGTCAACAACAGGGAAAAATCAATCAGAAACATATGCTGTTTTAAAGATTTTCTTCCAGCTGTTTAGGGTAATAGAGCAGTAGTTTCTTCCATAAATCCATAAAGACCTCTGTTCCACCCCAGAAAGCAGCCAATAGAAGGAACAATATGGAAATAATAGGGAAAGCTGTCCTTACTATCCTCTTACACACTTGCATTTTAGGATAGTGTTTTCTTTAAGTGGTGACAAGTGCTGTCTGTCCCTTCTGTCTCTGTATGGGGATGGCACAGTTCTGTCCCACTTTTTTTTTTTTTTTTTTAATGAAACTAAATGCTCTAATCTAGAACCTCAAAATGTATCTGCTAAGTCTTGGAACAGGAAAGAAAGGGGTTAATATTTAGAAATGTTTTTTTACTTAAAATGCATTTTTTTCCGAAAGTAAAATACAAAATTTTGAGCAGAGTTCTAAGAAATCTTATTGTAGATGTTAATATATATACATGTATATGGATTATACACATTTTTTATATGACATTGAAATCTGGAGATGAGATACAGCAATTATTTCAGCTGCAGTCTGTAGATCCCTATCTCCCATGCTGACAGTTTCTAATTTAGGTACCTCATGTAAGTGTTTAAAGTCACATTTATCCATGCGATACAGCCTCACATACTGTCTTTGCCACAGTGGGACATGGAGAAGCTTTAGGTTCAGCAAGCCTGGAACCAACTGTCTTCATGCCAAGGATGCCTGGGGCTACAAAGCTGGGACACTGCAAAGTCTTTTATCCCAGGGCGGTCCTGGTCCACAGAATGTCTTGGATGTCTGCAGGAAAAAGCGAAATGGAGAGACACCATTTACCTTTCTGAGATAAGCCAGCTGGAATCTTGTTGACATTACTGCATGTCCATCCAACATGAAAACCTACTTCACTGGGAAATGCCTGACCTATTCCGCGTAATGCTGCTACATTAGGCTTACATTTATTGAAGTGCTTTGGACTACTACAGAATCATTGAATTTTTTAAGAGCTCTTTATAAGAATAACAAACAAAAACCCAAACCAAACAAACAAAAACAAAAGCAAAACAAAAACATAAACAAAAAAAACCAAACCCAACATTTGTCTTCGAATCACTCAAACCTGAATGTTATTTTCAGTATAATAAGTCTTATCCAATGCAAGAGCAGGAATTTATATGCAGTTGCACATGCTGACGAGTTTTGCCTAGAAATAACAAGACACTTTGGAAATGGGGAAAATGTTTGTAAGAAGACGGATCCTTTCTTTTCAATTGCCACATCATAAAGTCTCTCAGACTGTTACAGAAGATGTAGAAGCAGCATGCATAAAACTTAGATAATTTTCACAAACCCACTGGAGAGGAATGAGAAGCTATTCAAAATGCTACATTTCTTGTACAGGACTTCGGTGATAATCTCTTCAAAGTACTTTGTCAGCTTTTGCTATGCCTCTGTATTTTTATTTTTCTTTTCCCTTTATTTCCAAAGATATTTACACCAGAGTGGGATGAGATGGTAATGTAAAATCAAGCTTATAACCTAACTTCATGAAGAGAGGAATTTCTAAAACTAAAACTGAGGAGTGGATTTAAAGCTGTTGTAACTCCTCTGCCTATTTTTACATATTGTATTATTTTATGTCCATAAAGATAAACCTACACTTATTTTGCTGAGTGGACAGCTGTTTTTCATGTGGCTGGCATATATTTCTTTAATCTTTGTCTAGCTGACAACCTCAATGTAAGCCAGTGGCAAGAGAATTAAACAAATTTTAATATGAGGAGCATATCCCCACTCTTCTGCAGCCCTGGAGATGCTGCAGAAGAGTGGGGATCCTGAATAACTGGACTGAACGCCAGGTTCAACCACAGGCTGCTTGTGTTATCTCTAGCCAACTTGCACTTTCTATCTCTGCGAAAAAAGGGACGATGCTTCCCTTTTAGCACCTTCTTTGTTCTTTTTTGGGCAGAGAGCTATCCTTTCCATGTGTGTGTGCATGGTGTCTCTCACAACAGTACCTGATTAATACTTAATTAGCAAAAAAAAATATATCTATATGTTTGTTAACTGAACATGTGTTTTCACCTGAAGCAAAATATTTTGCAGCAACTTAATGATTTAACTATGATTTGACGATGATATCTCATAGTCAAAACCCAATTTCTGGAGAGATAGACAAAGAGAAACTACACAGGGCACTCATTTGGAATGCAGACTTCATATCTAGTTGATTAAAAATACAGATCTGAACTTTAGTCTCATAGCTGGGTGGACTTTTTAGAGTCAAAGTATTTTACCTTATCTTTTACAATTGTTTGATATCATATAATTAAATATTCTCTGGATAAGAAATATCCAAGTCACCGTGACTCATTTCAGGAACTTAACTGAAATCCTCTAATTAATAGCTAAGGTATCATCAATACTCAGTAGAAAAGACTTAAGCCTCTTGGAATGTTTTCAGCCCCTATTTATTTATTTATTTATTTGAAATAAGGAATTAATCCTAAATCTTCTGCATCATCTAGACACAGTCCACTTAGAAAAGGTTAATTTGTAATCCAGAAAAAAGAAAAAAAAAAAGCCAGAATAATGTTGATATTTCAGATATTTACAAAAATACAAAAAAATCTTCATACTTCAAGGAAGTAATAAACAATTCTTTAGGAAAGTGAAGCAAACTCTGTGTCTTTAATGTGATCTTTCTGGATAAATAAAAAGAATACATAAAATTAAATAACTCTCTCTGCCCAGAATATGATCTTTCTAAAAATAATGCTTCAGCTGCATCCAGAAATTCTAAAGTAGGATTTATTTGCTATGATTGGGAATCATTTCTTGCCATAGGAGTCACGTACCATTTTCCAAGTAGAATAGCCTACTGCAAAAATGGTTCAGCAAATTCATTGCTATAATTAAAAATTCACCAGTTTCTTAACCAAATGCTGAAATAAAATTCAGCCTCAACATTTTGTTATACCTTCAAAGCTCTACAAATGTAAGTAAATATTGCAACTGCTTCATTATTTATTCTGCTTTCAAAAAGCTTGAACCAATGTAATATTGTAGTAGTTTTTGTTCTCTTTTGGAGAACTGGGAACCGAGGGAAACATTATTCACTTGAGAATTAGGAGAGTTATTTTTTACACGTCAAACACAGTAGACAGCACAGTTATTGTACAGAATTTCATTAGCACTGTACTCCTTTTAGAAGCATATATAGTCACGAAGGGTGACAGATCCTTAAACCATTTTGATACTCTAAAATGTAGGGCAGTGATGCATTTATACATTTATGTGTATAGTTTGCATACATATATTATGAAGGAAAATGGCGAGGCTGCCATTCAGAGAGCCCTAGCCAGGCTGGAGGAGTGGGCCATCAGAAGCCTTGTGAAATTCAGCAAGGACAAACACAAGGTCCAATATCTGGGAAGAAAGAAACCTTTCAGGAATACGGGCTGGGGCTGTGATGCATTTCCTGTGATCCCAGGAAGGGATGTGTCTTGTCAAGGAGCAGTGTGGCCCAGCAGCAACCCCGGGGCCAGGGGAGCTGGATCTGAGGGGGACCCAGTACCCTCACCCGTGGGGCACAGTCCCATGGGACTGGTAACAGGGTTCATTGACAGACCCTGATATAGCAAGTGATGAACCAGGGCCAGGGAATAGCCTGGGCACAGCCATGGATTCCAGCTAGGAAGGGCTAGAGCCTGTCTGGCACTGCAGTGAATTGACTGCAGGGACTGACAGATCTAGTCTGGGCTAAAATGGTGTCCTGGAGAAGAAGAGTGGCAGAGGGTCCTGGACAGGAAAAGTGACTTGGGGTCCCAAAAGAGTCTGTGCAGGTCAATTAAACTCTTGATATACTCAAGAGAGCTGAGTACGTGTTTTCATGTACTCAAGAGAACTCAAGAGAGTTCAGTACACTGAAAGATCTGGATTAACAGGACTTGGGGGTGCTGGTGAACACAAGGTAGACACTCTCAGCTGTGTGCCCTGGCAGCAAAGACCATGACTAGCATCCAGGGCTGTATGAGCACAACCTGTAGAAAAGGATTATCCTGCTCTTGTTACTTGTTAACCACATCTAGATACTGCATATACTTTAGGGCACTTAATACAAAGAAGATATTGTAAAACTGGAGCGAGTTTGGTGAAGACTACCAAGCTGTCCAGGGCTGGAGCATTGCCTTGTGAGTGAGGCTGAGGGTGCTGGGTCTGCACACATCATGGATCCTTGAAAAGACACAGCTTCAGGAGGGCCTTACAGCAGTCACCCAGTATCTGCTGAGAGGTTATCAAGAAGACTAAAAGGCATGGTGGAAGGCTAAAAAGCAACAAGGAAAAATTGCAAAAAAGATAGATTCAATCTGCTTATAAGGAAATTTTTTCACCACAAGAACAGGCAAGCAATCAACAGGTTGATTGAAAAGGTTGTGCAGCCTCCATTTTAGAGGCTTTAAAGACCTGAGTAGGTAAAACCTGGTCTGATCTCATAACTTACTCTACTTTGAGCAGGAAATTGCATTGAAGACCTTCAGAAATCCTTTCCAAACTGAATCATCTTGTGATCCTACGAAAATAAAGAGCAATAGGTATGGACTATATGGGCACAAAGAGCTGTTCATGTTCCCAGAACAAATTCATGCTGAGCTGCTTCCTGTAACAGGCCAAAATATTTACAGGACAGTGGAGGCAATTTCATGTGTTCAGAGTTCTGTATTTTTTCAGAGATCTCACTCTTTTGATGGACAAACTACAGTTCATCATATTATTATTGCTGCACACTCTCCTAAATCACTCATTACCTAAATGCTGGCTAACTAAGTATAAATTAGAAAATTAAAGTCACTGCAGATATCCTCCTCAATTTCTCCATTAAGTTTTGCTTCAGTATACTTCAGGCTAAGACATGAAATCAAGTCCATTCACTTGTCTCTTTACCCTCAAGCTGGAGGTAGCAGGTGCATCAAGAACTGTAGTCATTTCTCAGACACAAGGAGAAGAATTTGACATTGCATTTGGTTCTGATTCAATTGTCCATAGTAATGCAAATTGATACCAATCCTGCAACCATGTGCTTCAGACAAGTATAAAATCTTAGAAATGCTATGAAATAAACACACATCAGAAGCACTTTTAGGATTGCATTAGTGTGCATATGGACTATAATTACAATAATTAGAATATAGAAATTACAGGAGGAAGACTCAAAGAGCACATGAAAGCTTGCTTGTAAACCTATCATTAAAATACTCAGCGAAAAGTTGGACTGGAAGATCGGGCATAACCAAAATATAGATTTTCTTTCAGATGTTTATGTTTCATTACTGACTGCTTGCATTCTCTGACTTGAGCCAAATTCCACAGAAATAATAGTTTTTAGTCTGACTACCTATGTAATCCCTTTCTAACACTGATAAATAGAGATGGACTCTCCCAGAGAATTATTAGTTTCACCTGTTGGTACACCTGCCTTAAGAAAGGTTAGTCTATTCTCTGAAGGCTTCTGGCCATGTCTATGTTGCCTTAAGGAGAAAGTCCGGGAGACTTTCTTAAAACAGATGCTCAGCTTTTAGATGAATTCTCTTCTTCACTTCCAAATACTGATTCTACAATGTGTTGAAAGTAACCTACTTTTCAAATGTTTCTTGGACACTTAAAGAATTTCTGTCTTTTCTCTTGTATTGCTCCCCTTCCAATATTGGTGTCACAAGTACAGTAAAATTACACTTTCATCTTTATGTAAATAACATGTATCAGCAGTGAGGTTTTTCCATATTCTGCGATTCATTGGTCTTACTTGTAACAATTACTATTGGTCATTGTTTCTGAATTGCTATTCTGTTTTCCCCTATCTGATATTTAAGCTATTTGCTTATAACATGGCACATTTTCAAATGTCTGTATACAATTCTGTATATATTTTCAATGTGTGTATACAATGAAATGGGCTATTTGATTTCTGTAATATCACTTACTTTTTGTAACTAGATATTATGAGGACAATAATGAAAGAACCTTTTTGACATCCAGGTGATTTCTGACACTTGAGTTGGTAGCTCAGAGGTGAGTCTGACCTGCACTATGGTGTTAAAGAAATGCATTTCTAGAGTGACACTTCAGACTTGAGAAGTCTTTAGAGGTGATATGCTCGTCTTCCAGGGGAAACAGAGAAAATATTTAAAATTATAAAAATGTGCACATTTTAAGACAAAGGCTGACTTAAACAAATAAAAAAAAATGTTTAAACAGTAGAGAATACTCTGGTAGTGAGCCTGTTAATAGGGGGGTTTAGTACATATCAGGTGCTGTAAGGGCAGTTTGGACATATTTATCTACACCATCTGCTGTCCTATGCTCATAACCCTCCAAAGCAAACCTGCTGTTTGACATAAGATTCAATATGGTTATAACCTACACCTAATAACTGGTGACTGACATCTGATATTTCACATTGATGCTGTGATGTATGCTACCTGGTGGTGCAGGGAAATAATAGCTCCTGAGTTTTTAACGCAGATTAATAGCAGGAATATCTAATTAGCAAATATGCCTCACAGTGTTATCTTCTAGAAAGCCCAGATTTACTCTAAAGCCTTAGGCTGTGATATGTGAGTTAACAGAATCTAGAATATAACATCAGTAATTATTGATCACTTAATATTCTGTCAAGTCCATACTCTGTGGATGTTTTAAAGTGTTTGTCATTCACAGCATTTGAATTCTTAGCATTCCTAGAAGAGACCTCAAACTGTCCAGCACAGTATGCACTGCTCACTCAGCTGTAAAATGATCAGCTTGCCTTGGAATTCATCTGCTGCTCCTTGCCATCCGACCCAACAACCTTTCCAGCTGGAACAGCTTACTATCACCATGGAAAACCAAGTGTCCATTCCCTTAACACCAGATGTCAGTCATCCTCTAAAATCCATCTAGCCTAGAGGGGAGGTACATTTAGTTCCCCAGTGTCCCACAGGACAAAATGCAAAATGTCAAATGGCAGAGCCTTCCCCAGACTCTCAGCCTAAAATCAGGGCTGGTGTACCCTTGCAGAAAGTAGAAGCAGAATAAGTTCTCCTCAGCCATGTTTGCTGTCTGCCTCACACACCATTTTCATCTACACTAAAGCTTCAGCTGAATCCATTAGGAAGAGAACTGGGGCGAGAGACATTTCTAATTTATAACATGTCTAATTTCTTTCAATTTGACAACAATACGGCTATAATTTTAGCTGAGACATGTCAGGAGATTACTGAATATATGCAAATTTTAAAATAAGACAACAAAAATGACATGGCAAATTGCATGCTTTTCTTCAAAAAGTATAGCAGATTTTAGTGGAGACAATGCAGACCTTCAACATATTACTTAAGAAAACCCCTAGAAGGTAAGGAACGCCAGTTTGATTTTCCAATATTTGTGATATTTATTCCATCAGAATGAAACTAATATTGACTCACTTATATTTCTATTGCAAACTGCTATCCATCTTAATTTTTTTTTTAATTAATCTGAATATTCTACAAAAATTAAATTTCAACACATGAACTGAATTAACCTCATTAATGAGAATTTTGCCTATGGCACCTCTTTTATAAATGCTTTTCCCATTGAGAATCTTGCTGGGAAGACAGCTTGATTGTGATTATATTGACATTCGACTTGTTACTGCAAATCTCCATTTTGTTTTAGATGTTTTATTATCTGATGGCTAAATCGCCCTGTAAATGTTCGATGTAAAATATTTGATTAATAATTTCTTGCGGACACCGAACTCTGTGCAATCAGTTTACTATGAACAAAACAGTAAACACTATCCACTACTGTTTCCTCAGTTCATTGAAGGGAATAGTCACTATGGAAAACACTGCCAGAAGTTAGACATTAAAAACTTTATCAAGCTGAAACAAGACCTGCTCTAATTACCACTTTGATTCATGTGATTTCAATATCTTTAGCTGGATTATTACACTTACTTATTTCACATTTCAGGACCCTAATATAGCTATTTATTTATTTATATAGACAATTTGATACAATTTTTTTGCTTATCATTATATAGTAAATATATTATACTATTACATATATTAAAATAATAATAATATAATGGCCAGTCTTCGCGAACGAAGAACCGGGGAAGGTCTTTACACCTTCCAGCCTGAGCATTGGATTTTTTTAGGTGAATTACAGTGTGCGCAGAACTGAGCCCACCCTTTAATCCTAAGGTTCATCTGCCGGGGCCAAGCAAGCTTGGACGGTGGCAGTGAGGTCCTCAGGACGTAGATGGATTGCCTTATAGGGCTAACATATATTATACTATTACAGATAAATAATGCCTTAGTACAGAAACTCACTTTTAGAAGAAAACAACTGTTCTAATAGACTTCCCATTCCTGTTAACATCTTGGTAGTAGAAACAGAGAGAAAAACTGAAACCAGATGTGTTATTTTGGGTGACAAATTTCTTATTCTGTAATTTTAAGTAACTGTTTGGTTTCGTTTCTGATGCTTTACTACAAGACACTAAGGGTTCAGCCAACAGGCATATCTGTTCTCAATTGCAGGGAATCAATTACTAGTCATTAGTCCCCTTGCTAATATTGGGGTGGCAGCAATAAGCATGTAAATTTGTTACCCAGGAAAATGGACACAGAAAGGATGGTTTTCTGGAATTATACACTAAAATCCCCAATATGACATGGCAAATGACAACTTGTGGCATTGGAAACCAACTGCATGAAATTTTGCTGGTTCAAATTCAGCTCAGGTTGCTGTTTTCTGACAGCTATTATCATCCAACAGCTGTCTGACAGCTGACGTGAAGAAATCAGCCAGGCCCTGTCCGAGTTTCACAGTTGACTTCAGTGGCAGCAGAATAATCTCCAAATGCTACTATGATTTAAAACAGCAAAACCAAATCATGAATATTTACTCTTTTAAAAGTTCCTGCACAAAAGCCAATAGACTAATGATTATTTCACCTAATCTGCCTTTCAGTCATTCAATATCATCATAGTGAAATTCTGAAGACCTTCCATCTTGTGCTCTCCTAGTAAGCATTCCATCCCTGTGAAGTGTTGCAGGACTGGCTTATTTCATATCACAGAGAAAACCGTATCATAACAGACATATTTATAACTTGCATAACTGAATCTCAACCATGTTCCCATAATGGTGACTTTAGATAGATTTCCATGAGGACAGGATAGACCCCATAGGCAAAAACAGTCAAGGGGCAACAGAACACTACTAGGATGAAAAGGTATGGGGTGTTAATTAAAAATATAAAATTAGAAAAATTTTAGCACTATTCCTATAAAACTAAGCAGGTTCTCATACAATGGAACAACTTCCTTGGATTCTTTGGCAGAAAAATATTTGTTTAGCTTGTCTTTTCTTCTGGTATTGTTAATATGAAATTCTGTCTTGCAGGCCCAAATGCTTAAAATTCAAAGAGCAAAGTTAGCCCCTGCAATACTGGAGGGGCTCACATGTCACAAAATCATCATCTCCACTCTACAAGAAAATTGGACATGTAGATATCTAGTCCAGAATGCATGTAGCTGTTTTGCAAATATTTCTACCCAACGTTCAAACCATATCCCATATGAGATCATCCACTGGAGTCAAATTATTTTGAATACAATTTATTGGGTTATGAAAATTTTTCCTCCTTTGGATGATGATAATTACATCATGTAGACCAGCCTGAGTATACAAATAAATTGACTAGTTTTTTGGTAGCTCGTTTTTGGACCTGCTTTTTAGAACTGAAGACTCAAACAGCTCTATCCATTTAGACCACCTGAAAATTTCTCTTAGTGTCTAAGTTGAGTGCATCTCAACTATTTTTTTTTAGAAAATCTCTGTAATCCCCATATAATATCTTTGAATACACACGAAAAAGAGAGTGCTGCTAGTCCTACCATCAGGTTAGAGGACTGAGGGTTGGGAGAGGCAGATTTAATACTGCTGAAGCAAAAGCATTTGTCTATGCCTTGGCTTCCATAAGTGCACAGCGAAGGTGTTTTCACAGCATAGTGCAGTGCTCTGTTCATTCCTGGTATCTCCCATTGCTATCAGATATATCAGCATAGCAAGGGTAATCTGTGATCTCAACACTACAGTCTCATCACATCAGTGATACAGCTCAGTTACTTCTCAGCCTTTGTCAGTTCCTAAATCTGCACATGTGACCTTGATATGTATTTTCCAAGTGCTTTAAGATCTATGGATGAAAAGTTGAGAGCATCAAATTTAGGTGGCGTTACCATATCCCTTCTGTCAAACTACCTATAAGTCTTAATTCCAAAGGTGCTTTATTGGCCTGCTCACTCTCCTCTTTGTAATAAACTTCAACCTGATGACATTATTAAGCAAATATTATGAACCAGCTTACACTGGACCTTGTTAACTAGATCCTGAAAGTAATAATAACCTGATCTGTAGCGTCGTCCCCACTACAGCTGGAGAAATACTGTGCAGGAAAGATGCAGAGCTATGGAGCTTAGATGACAAGGGGATTCTCCATTCTACCAGTGAATTGCATTGTTTTATGTGACTTTAGAAGTGCTTTCTGGGAACAAGAGGTTTTGTGAAATGCTTGTACCCTGCACTGGATGCTATTAAGAAAATAGAACTAAGCTGAGAAAAAAATTGATGCTTCTTTTTAGTTTCCTCCAGTAAGATGCAACAGTGCACACTCATACATAGTGAGCTGGGGGTTAATGGCAGCTGGCAGGTATATTCTCTCATCAGAGAAAACTATAAATAAAAAACAGATAAAACAATTTGGCATGACTGACAGCAAAGCATCTCAGGGAAAAAAAGTTGTAGCCCTGCAGGAGTAAAGCTGAGTGTTTTACTTATAACCAAAGCTGACCTGCTGCTCCAGTTTCCATCTGGATTGTTTAGTTTGTATATATTAGAACATACTCCTTTTTTCTCCTTCATCATCTCACATGATTCACTGGGTTGGGCCTCTTTTTACCACCTTGTTTTTGCACTTGATCAAAGTAACCTTATTATCCTTGCAGCATCTGAAAATTTTCTAATTATTATTACCATAAATTCCCCTTGCTGGACCAACACTACACTGTTTGTCTTCCAGCAAACATATTTGAGCTTTATTTGATTATGTTTTACTTATTAGGAACACCTGTTGTAAAATGTTTAAAGCTATTTTTGGAATATTCCACCATCTTCATAGAATTAGGCACATTGTGTATCCAAGAGATGGTGAAACAGTCACTTTCTCTCGTGTCTTGTCATAAATGCTGAGAGAAAAAGAGAGGGTGGAAGTGTTCTTCTGGAATGACAGAAGGAAAATAAAATCTTCAGTCCAGAAACAATGCATGCATACTTCAGCTCACGCTTCAGTTTACCTAAGTCATTTGTCTTCTGAAAGTATGCTCTTCGGCAACAACTAGTGAGCCAAGAGCCTATCAGTCTCGTACCTTAGCTACTTCAGTTGGGATCTTAAAGTTGCATGTGATGAATTTAAATCTTAGGAACCCAAATAGACAGTAAGTCTTTGAAATATTATTTTCAGAGGAAAAAAAAAAAGAAAAGAAGCTCTGAAAAATAAATTAAGGCAAGATTTGTCAGTGTATTTACTACTCTGTGCTATGTCTCTACATGACTACATCCCAGTAATATCAAAGTATATAATTTCACTTTCAAAGTGTAAAAAATGTATTTGCATTTATTGTACATGAAGAGTACCCAGATAGGTGGTGGAACGGAACAGCTAACCCCAACATGTTATGTAGTAACAACCTTCTGAATACAAAGTGCAAAATGGTGGATCTGTTCTATAGAAATCCAGTTACAGAAACATTCAGAAATACACAGGCTACTTGGCATTTAGCTCAGACTTGAACTCCCTAGTCTTTTGTGAAGTCAGGCCTCTTGTCCTTAAGATTTAGATGTGAGCACAGTAAACAATATTGCCAGTGAATTCAGATTGAAGAACTGGGGAGTGGGAGTAATGTTTGTTCTCTAAGCACATTTCTTAACAAACTTGTTAAGATATTAATAATCCAGCTGCAACCTTAGGGTTGGCTGAATGTATATGTCCTGTCAGAGTCGGAGAGACTCTTCCCCAGCCAGCCAAACTGGAGAGCTCATGGACAGGTTAGTGGATGGCTTCCTTCTGGCTTACGTGTGTCTTGTCTGTCATTTTATGGCACAGCTCACTCTTTCATGGAGTCAGAAGAGAGCTGGAGGCAGCTGGAAGCACATTCCGTAGACAAAAATCACCGTCTTTCTATACATATATCACCTAAGGAAGATTGACTTGAAAAAAAGTCAGTGGACTTCCTAAGACTATCCAAGAGAGAGTGATCAGGTCTTGACAAAACACACGTCCCATGCTCCTTTTATAGTAGTTTCACATGTTTAATAGAACAAAGAAACATTCCTGTAGGTTCACCAACTAAACAGAGATGTTCTGTGATCATTATGTAAATCCTGGTGGATTACAATGAATTGACCATGCTGTTCTTTTCCTGGAAATTTAACTATATATGGGTTGTTTATAGCAAAACAAAGAAAATAAATGTCTTCATTATCTTCTGCATTTATGTAACTTTAATACTGGTTCCTCTGATAACACAGAGAGCAAAGGAATTCCTGAGTTAACAAGTCCAGTTTTCTTAGAATGGAAAAAGAAGATGCACTGTCTGATTTCCTTTTTTGCTCCTTCCCTCACCTCAAATTTCACAATCTTCACCATTGGTAGCACTTACATGACACCCCTCTGAGAGAGATAATGGAAAGAATGACAGAATTAATGGGAATTTTAATTATTAATTTTCTTGTCCTTTCCACCTGATGTTGAAGGTGATCACTCCTTCAATGTCAGAATATTAAAACTGTTATTTAAAAGTAATAGGACCTGGTTGTCACTAACTAGTTACTTGTTACAAGAGTTACTTGCACTAACAAGAAAAGGGTCAGTCTATTACTAAACCAAGACAATAAAGTTTTGAATTCACTCTACCCACAGGTGAAAGTGCAAAGCTTTGCAAAATCACATACCATACTCTCATGCAGCTGAAATATTTCAGTTGGGAAAGTACTGTTGGTTTGCAAAGGTCATGTTTACAGTTCAGTTACAGAGAAAGTTGTAGACATGCACGTCTGTACCAGATATTTTTGGGGCGGAGGGCTGCTCTTTTTATGCTCTCAGCATCTTTAATAAACACCACCCAATTCTGAGTAAGAGGATGTGGTTTCTATCAGAAACCTTTAGAAGATAATCAACAAGAGTAGAAAAACACACCTACGCAGTCACAGGTGCTTTCAGATCCTCCAGTCAATGGTAAATGAGTAGCCCAAATGTATTAATGTTCTCACTTTTCAATTACTGTATGACCGAAGTTTAAACAGATATCTGTGGTGTTTGTTTAGGGGGTTTTTAAGCGCGAGAATGAACAATGGTGAAGATATTAATGATAGAGAAGACCTCTGTTCAGTTGGAACAGAGGATGTTTACTTCTCATCTCCTGGATATCACATGACTTAAATTAATTCTCTTGCATAAAAACGCAGCATTCCATGGCTTGGTAAGAGGCTGACTCTTTATGTAGCTCTGTGCTGGTATTGTTCCAAACTGAAGATATGTATATATGTATGGGATCTCCTGAAGACCATCTAAATGTCTTCTAGACGTCTTATTTTTGCCTGAGAATTTCTAATATTAATAGTCATATACTAAGTACTATAGTCCTTATTTATAAATTGTAAATTTGAGATTACTTACCATGTCAATATTCAGAGGAGGGTTGTGCCTTCTGTTTTGTGGAAAATCACCATGATATAATACCTCCTAGCGATTACCCAATTTTGTTTTTCCCAAATTATGCTCCTTAAAAAGACCTGTGTCTGAAATGCTTCTCTCTTCAGAAAGCTGACTGAATGCATTAGTACATCTGGGCTGCTTCATGCTCTCTTAAGAGCTCAAATACTTACTGAAGTGACTGTACCCACATAGTAAGTCAAAAGCACAGCTGCTTGGCATCGGTCAAGCAGAATGATGAAAAATGGTGGGGCACCTGAATCAAGTGAAGGAAGGATTAAGTAGTAAGTGTAAAGTATCTTCACACAGCAGTGTTTTCTTGAGAATCCTGGTAGTATAGGCAGGGTTTCCCAGCAGAGAAAATTGGAGTAATAAAAAAAGGAGAGTCAAGATCATTAGTAGGTAGCACAGGGGAAATCCCTTGGGTCAGCCGTATGGACACAAAATTCTGGAGAAGTTGTAAGGGACGAGTATGAGCAGGGGCACATGTAGTGAGGGTGATTATGAGACTGTGGAGAAATCTCTAGGGACAAATCTACGGGTCTGTGCCCAGATAGCAGATTTACGCTTCAAATCTCCCCTCTGTGCCTTGGCTTTTTCCCCTGTAAGTGGTTCCTCTGGGGGAGGAAGGAGACTGGCAGAGAAAAATGTCTGCATCTAGGTAAAACCCCTTCTGTTCAAACTAAGGCAGTTATGGCAGGGATGCTAATGCATCCAGGTTTTCTCCCTTGATACCCTAGAAAGAGTGCTTCTAGCTTGTGGATACCACAGAATGTGGAATATGTGGACCAGAGGAAGTCCTTGAGTCACAAATTGTTGAAGACCGAATGAGCGTTCAGAGAAAGCAAAAACTACTCGTTCTTACACTTCATCTTAAGCACTGACTTTTGAAGGCTGTGGGCTAGACTGTAAGGACGCAGAGTGACCAAGTATAAATGCTCTTATGTTATATTTAATGATGGTCTAAATCAGCAGGAACTGTTCATCTTAACACTAGACAACGTCACCTTGAGAGAAGCTGTAGTGTGTCAGCAGACTGACTTTCTATTATCAGGTTTTGTCTTTTTTTTTTCCTCACGATTGCACATGTTGTGTTTCTTCCTAATCTATATGAAACCTATGCTTTTCATGGTGA
Source organism: Myiotriccus ornatus (assembly GCA_036023395.1). Lineage (NCBI taxonomy): Eukaryota > Metazoa > Chordata > Aves > Passeriformes > Tyrannidae > Myiotriccus > Myiotriccus ornatus. The sequence continues at coordinate 99,176,603 of JAYRBT010000114.1, forward strand.
GGTTCTGCAATAGTACAAATAATGATATTCTTGTCCATCTCAGCTGTGACTCTGATGCTACATTAAAAAAAAAAAAAAAAGAGAATGCAAGGAAAAAAAGTGAATTATATTTAGATATCATGATGGCTTTTCAAGGTGAAACACTTCCATTTCTAATAATGTGCATCAAGTCATCACACCCTTTTTGCAGCCCCAGCCATCTCAGTGTGGGTGATCTACTAGCCAGTTCTCATTCATTTGTTTCTAAAAGAGGAACATGTTTGGCTTTGTTCAGGGTAGATGATAGCAAACTTTGACTTTAATAATTTTTTAGCAACTCCATGGCTAAAATAACTACAAACCTTTCATACACTAAAAAAAAAAAAAAACCAAAACCAAAAACCAAAAAAAACCATGACAAAACAAAACAAAAAAACCCCCACAACCAAAAAACCCCAAACCCATGCACAGGGCTGCAAAAATCTGTCAGTGCATTTGCAGGAGGAACAAACAGCATCTAATGTAAGTATAATGGAATTTAGAGTGACACCCAGGCTGTGAGCAGCCTTATGTTGTCATGCCTAGTGTGCAGAATATCAAAAACTCTCTTAAGAACTCAAGCTTGCTTTTCATCAGGATGTTTCTCTTTCTGTTCTTCTGCAAGCACTGCACAAACACTAAAAAGGACATTTGTTCTGCAAGTGCATCTCTACCTCTATTCTGGACCTGCATTTGTCCACTAAATCTCACCTCCAAACACAACATGTCAGATGATGAGAGAGTCATTTAGTATTTGATGTTGCATTATCTCCCAGAAGATCTTCCTCCTGAAATAGGAATAATCTTTACAGTCAATATTATTTGTAAGCAGAGTAAGTGACAGCGGTTATCCTGAAGACCTCACAATACTGGAAGACAAGAGCAGAGCAGTAAAGTGATTTTTTTTTGAAGATCAGTGCAATCTGTGAGATGCCCAGCTTCTAATACAACCCTCATCTTATTACATTTATTTTTTATGGAAATCAGCTACTACTTACAACAAATCTGAGAATCTTACTTTGGCAATAAGAAATTTCCAGTCATGAACCTATAATAAACTGGCATTACTTATGAAATACCCCCTCTCTGCTTCAGATAGAGATGAAGTTTATGGGTGAGCAATATCATCAAATCCTGGCAAAAAAAGATTGCCTGTCTAAGGGTTTTGTTGCAAGGTCAAAATACAGCTTGGATAAAATTCAATTCAAATTTATGTGAAACTAAGAGAATTTATAGAATTTAATATACAGTCAGGTAAAAACTTGGCTCTCTTGAATGCATTTCTTTTTTGAATTGGGAAATTTGTTTGAACTGAATGTTGAAGTGGATGAAGTGTGCCTGCTTCTGACAGTAGTGAATATCTCATGCATTTTTAGGGATTATGGTTTCTGAGAATGTCTTCTCTCTGGCTCCTAACATAATGGGGCAGGGCGGGAGGAGGATGTTGAGATATTGGACCTCAGCAATGGTCAGATTTGGGGGCAGAGGGTAACTATTCCTCCAGCTTTTGTATTTTCTGAGGATATCTTGATTTTAATTTAAAAATTGTAACTTTAGAGCATTTTCAAAGTGATTGATATGCCAGTTTATTTATTTATGAGGATATATGCTTGAACAGTCCACAATTATCTAAATAAAGCCAGGGAAGGGAAGTTAATATCTCTGATGAAGTGCAGTAAATCAACCCACTGCCAAAGCAACCATGTTTTAAGGAGGCAGGTCAAATGTTACTAAATTTTTTCACTATTTTTTAAATAAATGAATTACTTATCCTAACTGTGCAAAGGAAAGGTAGAAAATGTCATTTAGATTGTGTCTATGAACACCACCTAGAATTAAGGATTTGGCTGCCAGAGTTCAGCAACCAATTAGGGAAGATGAATAGAACCATCGGCATAATAACGAGTACATAGGGACAAAGATGAAATAAAAAAGCGGAAGTTGGCTACATTTTGTAGTGGAGGCTATAAAAGGCTACAGTATGATCTGAAAAGGAGTTGGATCTGCCAACCTTGCTGTTTTTCACTGAGCTTCATCTTTTTAGTGTTCTGTTTCTCATTGACACATTAGCTGCTGCACCAATACATCACATGCACATGGCTAAGTCAATCCTGAATTAGATGAGCCATGGAAAACCATAGGACCTGCCAACAGAGAAGAGATTTAGCCAAATATTTCTAAGTAAAGCCTGAGTATGCTCAAACTGCCAAAGAGCAGCATTTGCAAAGACAGTGGGGAGGTAGACGGACCCACTCTGCACTGATCTAATCAACTGATCTTAAACCTTTGCTTGTCTGACACTTCTTGCTCATAATACCATGGAAGGAAGATTGTACAGGAATGAGATGATTGAAGGAAATAAAATGAAAGACATAAGGCCTTTGAGGCAGGTTTTGCATTTCAGATGATTCCAGAACAGGCATCAGTACCACATCAGGTCTAAGTAAATATGCTTTTCAAAATAAAACAAAAAAAGTAATTGTTTTTTCTCTTCCTGTCCTGTCCAAGTGCTTTACCCATTCTTACTGTCAGCACAAGGCAAATGTGATATGATATGTAACTTTTTTGATCAACCACAAAGAAGTTTTCCAGCATCTATGGAGCTCAGCTAGTAAGCACAATTTATAAAACAATGAATGACTAACCCCTGTAACCATTTTAATGACCCTAAAATAAAGTGCTTAGAGCAACATCTGTCTCAGCAGCTGGGTTCTCTGCATGAGTGGGCAGAGCGACACATTGGGACAAATTCTGTTCTCCCTTTTGACAGAAACAATTGCAGCAGATCATTTTTATCGTAATCAATTTAGGTACAGTTTCTTGGAAACCATCTGTGTAGTGTTCATAGATTGTGCTTAAGAATTTAAATGTGTGTATTTTTGGTTGCTTGATGTAGCATCTGCTAATGACCACATAAGTTCCACTTTTTATGCATAAAGCTGTTTCCTTGTAAAGGGATTAGTAGAATGACTACTTGATTTTATCCTTTTAACTACCCAATAAGCTGTTGCAGCTTGAATGACATCCGCCACAGAGTGTAAGTTACAGAATTAATTGCATTTTTGAGCTGGAGTTGAAGTCAGAAGGATAGCAAAGCATTAACAGAACATTTTATTACATTTCCCTCTCAAGTTAGTGATTTAAAATGAATACAGGTTTTGTGTGAACATTTTAATCTGAGGAAGAAAAATTGCCTTTTCAGATAACAGATACTTTTCCAATTCTTTCCTGGTTTTCCTGTCATCCCTTATAAGCTTTGCAAAAAATTTTAGTAACATTTTAAACAAACAGAATAGCTAAAGAGTAAAAACATGCTTTATTTCCTAGGGTTATTTTAGAATTTTCTGAAAAGACCATGATTTTGAGAATGCTGGAAATATACTGGAGAGAGCATTCTTCTTAAAAGGAATAGAAAACATCAAAAATCTTTAAAATAATAATAATGGAATCAATTTATTAATAATCAAGTCTCATTATTTTTATAGTGTTACACAACATTTATTATTATTAAGTGGTTATTATTAAGGTGGTTATAATTTTGTATAGATCTAGCACACAAAACCCATACACCAGCCCTTCACTCTGCTAATGGGTGCACAGGTGGGACCTGTAATTGCACATCAGAGACTGGGGTTTACAGAACACTTGCTCAAAGCAGAAATACCAACAAACAAAACCCAACAACTTTAGAAGACAGATATTTACAATGTGCTTGTTTAGAAGGATTTTGGTGATGGAATGCACTGACCTCAGGCATTGGACTAAGGCTTTAGGATGTTATTTCAGAATCGGAAGGTACAGGGCCACTTCGAAGTAATTAAAGGAAAAACACCTCTTTCCTCAAGGACTGGCGAAAAATATTTGTAACAGTTCTATAAAAATTTCCAAGAGCTAGGCAGCCAGGTGAGTGCACAACACCAGAGCTGATGTATATGTGTGTGTTTATGACACACAGGTCATATGCTCAAAAGTCCAAAACAAGGATAAGCCACCAGTTAATTTACCCGGTTATGATGAATGGACATTATCTCTGAGAAAAAACTATATGTTTCAAGGAAACATGTTCTTGTGGAAATTTATTGGATTCAATTCAGTTATGAACAACAAGGAAAAGGATGCAAAGTATTGTTATGCTCCCAAAACTAGCAAAGAGTCAGAAAGAAGGGGAGGCATGGTAATAAAACGTTAGTAACAGAAGGTTTGAAGGTTGCAACAGAGATGCAGGAATTATTTAATGTATTTATCAATTATCCAGAAATTATGTCAAGCAGCAACATAGTAACATTTGCAAATAGCATGAAGTTATTTAGATATTATTCAAATCCAGAGGGAAAGTAAAGAATTTCGGAAAGGATAAGCCGCCCTAAAATAATGTAGTGGCAGATTGACACACTTGATTAAATTTGAAGGCAGCCAATTGAAAATATAAAAAAATGGAAAAACCAGACAATATGCAATTAAACCTCATAAATCACTGATGACACTAAGGCCAGGAGTTTAGTAAAAGTCAGTGGAGAAGTGGACGTTTATATGAATATTGAGAACAGGCAGAGTTATGATAGTGAATGCTAAAAATAGATGATGGAAAGGAATCTAAACCTTACTTTCAGGGTTCAGGAACTTAAACCAACTTTCTACTATGAAGAATGAAGATATGAGAATTTCATAAGTGGGTGGAATGACTTGTTGCCACTCACTGTGGGATCTGTTGTTCTGTCCTCTGGATGCAGGGCCACAGAGAACAGGAACAGGCTTAACACTGCCACAAGTATAAGCTTTATATTGTTCTGAATTGCTATTATCTGTTCTGCTTTGTATCCCCAAAGTAATGTTTTTCCCTGGGATTTGGACATATTAAATCTGCACTGTAAGAGTTCTTAGACAAACTGGATTTGCAGTAAGTTTATAGAAAGATTCTCAAATTGCAGAAGACAATGGAGCATGGCCACACTGTATATCTTATAGGAGGATTAGAGTGGTGAGTCCCAGATGAAGCATGTACCTCAGAGGATCTTTGTGTCATCAAGACCCAGATCAAACAAGCAAACATAGCCCAGATCAAGCTCAGAAAGACTGTGTGGATTAACTCACTTCCACAGCCCAACAGACCACTTTTGCTAATTAAAAGTGTCTTCGGTAGCAGGATGGCCATGTAGTCTGAGATCTTAAGGAACCCACCTGCTACAGTTTTATTGTTCAGATGAGTATTCATGACTTTTTTTCCCTTTTGGATTCCTTTTAATTTTCAGCATAAAAAGATAATGCAGTTACAATATTGACAGTTAACTGCAGAGTAGTCTGGTGGTAGGGGCGAACAACTAGGTTACTGAGAAGTAGGTGTAACAACCCTCATAGTCTATGGGACTTACCTGTGTACAAAACAGCTTACCTCGAGACTTCAGTAAAAGATGGGCAATCTCTTTTACCTTTGCTCTGCTGGAATATTTTGCATTGAAGCATTCACTGAAGGAACATCCATGGCAGACAATGGGCTTTAAAATCATACCACAGCTTACTTTGCCATAACTTTACTCGTGCTGGTGCCCTAACTGTCTAGAAATGAAGTAAAAGCCTTTTGTAACTGTGATCTCCATCTTGAAAATAAATTCAGTCTCCCATCAGATTTCTGGGGTAACCCATGATATGAATTTGATAGGTTCTTTATCTGAGCTGTTTTATTTGTCTCTGCTGCATAATTAGTGCCTTCTGTGTGAAGAACACCAGGCTATCATATAAAATATTCCCTGGTTAAAATGGTAACTGCAGAAATGTCTCAGAAGCATCTATGATTGGTAAACACTTAGGCCAAATGCTACTATAATTTTAAACATTACCTCCTATATATCCTGAATGCAAACAAACACACAGAGGTACAGAACCTTCTACTATATTCCTCCATTGTAGTTTTCCATTGTACTTTAGAGGAAGGTTGTTTTTTTCTTCTCAGTGGTGCCATTCACCCTTGTAGCCCTGAAAGATTTAATCAAAGCCTGTTATCACTAACTAGTGTTTTCAGCATGTTCAAAATACCACAGGCTAGTACTGTACAGCAGCACATTTCTTCCATTCCCTGCAAGCATATCAATCTATTGCTCAACAAACAAGAACTTGCCAAAAGAAACCCTGTCAAAAGAAGGGTGCACAACAGTGGCAGGTAAAGGACATAACTGGAAGTTAAACAAACCAGTAGTGTGCTCAAGAGGATAAATTATTTGTTTTAATAATAACAGCTCTATGCACAGATTAGAAACCTAATTTGGCATGAATCAACAATATTGCTAAAACCACTGTCATGATCTCTCATTTGCTTTTTCATAGGAACAGTGCCTGAAACAGTGAATAATGCCCTGTGTTTTATATTTTAATACATGTTTTAGTAGCACATTTATATAAATAAGGGTAATTTTAGTTAGATGACCTGCACAAGCTCTTGATAAATTTTGTAAACCCACCATTTTCTCTGTGTTCTTAAGAGATGATTTTACAGTCCACATTGTTTTGCTTAGTTTCTATGCTGTATGTATTCCACACATAGAGCTATGAGGAATGAGGTCTCCCAAGAAAGCTTCCTTGTCTTTCCCAGTGATAGCTGGGTCATTTCTTCCAGAAGAAAATTTACAAACACTGTATGATTTGAGCTATTCCTTTGTTTTCTTTTCCCTTCAGTCACAGTCCCTATATTTTTTAGTCACAGATAGAAAACTTTGTTGTCTGTTCTCTCAACCTTTGCTACCTTGGCTTTAGGAGGCCACTTCTGTGGCCCTGCACGATCACATTTTTTAGGATCATAGAATCATCAAGGTTTTGAACATGGCCATATTTTCCAGTATAGCTACTTTCACCCTTCACTACTTTATCATAGTCTCTTTCTGTCTGCCTTATACTGCTTTCCTTTCACAATAAAAACAATAAAAATTTTCTTTGCCTAATGAAACTTTTTGCATCTAAAAATAGATTTAAATAATGGTCAAGTGAAATCCCCTGCTTCTCCAAATGTTACTCTTTCTGTCTCATCTAATTTTAAAAATTTCAGAATATATTCTTAATGTTAATTGTAAAGATTTGTTCTCTATATATTTTCTTTAGTTTCCAGCTGGAAGTATTGCATATTCTCCTTTTGTCCTCCCCTCACTTCTTGCACTCTATGACATCTGCTCTAAACAAAGTTCCTAGTGCTGCTGAATTTTTAGCCAAAATTCCACCGAAGATTTTGTTTTTGCTTTGTCCTTGACCTGACATCAGCCCTTACCTTTCTCTTTTACTGATTATTCTCTTCCTTGAAATCTTGTAATTTCTGGCCTTCCATTATTGTACTTCTTATATTTCTCAAACTTTTTTATTTTTCCTATGTTACTTTTTTCCCTCTAGAGAGTCCCAGTGCTGCCCCCTTCATCCTACCATACAGTCCAACAAATCCTTATGGGTCCCTTCTTTCCTCCTTCACCTCACCTCACCTCACCTCACCTCACCTCACCTCACCTCACCTCACTAGCTAATTCAGACATAAATTCAACAGCTCTTTTATTCAAAGACTACCTCTTTGTTTCAAACCCCTTTCATTCTCTTCACACTAAAATCTCATCCTAAGGAGCCCTTTATGTATCCCTACTCATCTACTCTGTTCACTGTGGACAAAACAAAGTCCTTCAGCTTTCTCTTTCCAGCTCCCACAAGTTCTCTCCACTTACATTTTTTTCTAAGTCGTGGATTCCACCATCCCTGACCAATAAATTAAAATAAAAACTTTAAAGATTTCCTCCTAGAAAGTGTATTTGATCCAAGTGTATTCAATGTAAGGTATTCAATAGCAAGCTGGTAGTGGGGAAACCATTTGTTGGTACAAACACCAGGAATATTTGTGATTAGTACAATGGTCATAGGACATGAAGATACACTACAATCTGTGACACATTATGGCTATGTTTCTCTAAAGAAAGAAGCCATTGCTGCTCTGAATAGAAAATCTTTTTTGCTAATAACTAGTCACAACAAATTTATTCCAGACTTTTGATTTTGTAAAAAAGCAACTGTTATAAAAAGGCTTCAGATGTTCTTTACAGAAGCCCTTAGAAAAGAATAAGCAGAAGAGCCAGCAGTACTCTCTACCAGAAAATCTGAACGTGAACTTTATTAATATTCTTAATAACCAGAAAGCAATTAGTGGAGTGCCATAGTTACATTGGAATAGTTACTGTTAAATTGAAATAATACATTTTTTTCTAGAAGTTATACTCACAGACATTTTATAGCTAGAAAACACACATGAGAGTGTTGTGCACAGACCCTCAGTAGAAAACTGGGTGATTGTCTGTGCCTGCATTCATTTGTAGACAGCATAGCCAAGGGTCATTAGTTTAATAGGATATTGGTTTTTTCTGTCTCTCTAAAACGTCTGTTGAAACATCCTCCCAGGAGCCAAATTGAAGAGGTGAGGAAATAAACAGCAACTGACAGCTTTGATCGCTGACAGCCAGAGATCCATTCAGCCCAGAAAGTACCATAGGGTAGGAATGAGATAAAGCATTCACAGAGCAAGGAAATAATGACCATGCAAATGGTGATGTCCTATGCCTGAGGTAAGCACACTCTGAACAGAGGGTACACTCGAGGAAGACCATATAGAGGACTACAGACAAAAAGGAAGTATGGAGAGGTGATTTATGGGTTATCCAATGAGAGTGATGGCACCCACAGGAGTGAATAATGGAGCTGGAAAGAGGTTAGGAAGATTTAAGAAGAAGCTGCTGGGTTATATACGTGCACGGGTTAAGAGGTGAACAAAGTACTTCAGCAAAAGCTTCCTTGCTTAAATGGGGACAGTGGATATTACTTGAGTGATTTCATTTGGTATTTGATTTACCAATTATCTTTTTCAGCCAGCAACACAGTTTGAGCTCCACTATGATGCCTGTGTGTCTGTGGAGAGATATAAAAGGGATTGATTGCTGCAGAACTTGTTGCCTTCCCTACGGTGATGTGCTAAAGGGGAGATCTCAGGGACAGCTGGGAGTGATTTATGATTGTTATAGTTTCACAGCCAAACTGAAGGTAAAATTAGGATGATTCTCAGTTCTGATAAAATTCTACCTTTGCCTAGGTAGTAGTGAATAATCTTTGCCAAAGATGAGTCACCGGTCAGAGACACATAATGATGCTGAAGAGCCTTCTCAGGACTTCAGAATAGATTGTTTCACATTTTTGGCAGGTATTTTCAAAGTGTTTTTAGGGAGTTATATCTGGAAGTCTTCATCTGCTTCGATTCTCATCCCTGTTCAAGCTTTACAACACAGAGATTGAGCTATTCCATAAATGTATATCAAATACATAAATAGTGCATCTAAAGCAGATTCTTGTTCAAGTACGGACTGAAAGCCCTGAAGCATCTCTGACAACTGCTGTTCACTCTTTGTCAGGACAAAGCAGTTTTGTTGAACTGTGAAAAGAGACATAAAATGAAGAGTATTTCCTCTTTCTTGATGCAGGTAGAGAAATTTCTTCTGCTTATCATAGTATTAAAACCTGAATGAACATGGGGTTTTGTGTTGAAAATTTCTATATTAAAACATCAGTAGCATATCACAGCCTTGACGTGTTTTGGTTTTGTTTGCTTTGCTCTGTTTAAGAGGACTTCCTCAGTTTCAGTATAACTCTCAGCATAGTACACTCGGCTCACAGTCTTTTAATGCAGTATTTTTAGGAAGGACTTCCTGTCTTATAGTCTTGATTAGATGGTGGACCACTGAACAACCCTTTCCAGGGCAGAGTATTTCCCCTGGAAAGGAGGAAGAATCGCTATTCATTCATCAAAAGCAGTGCAAACAGCTGAAAGCCATCTCCTGCTCCCAACACACTCAACACATGGAGCAAAACTGCCAATGTCACCTGTGGGAAAGAGTGTGGACAGTTTCCCTCACCTCCTTGAAAGTATCTCCTTTCTCTGGCAGCAGCAGCACAGCCCAATGTCTACGTCAGGCTGCAGCTGTGAGGGGAGGAATGTCACATGCTCGGTTGGAGGTCAAAAAATCTCCATCTGGCCCTCACTGTTGCTAGGATTAGACCACCCCTGACTTACATAATTAAGATATGAGTAAACAAATATAGAAGCATCATAAATGTGGCAATACATAAATGTATAAATAGCATTTTAATTCACTTCTAAATGCATTATTTCTATGGTCTACAGCTATATTTTCTTAAGGTACTTACATGTGGAAGATTGGATATAAGCTGTTGGAGAGGATGAAATTTCATTTTTGCAGGATTAAGAAAAGAAGTAGACCCCAAACACTAGCAACAAGCTTAGAAGCAAATATGTAGAACCACATAAACATTATATGGTAAAGTCCTAACTTCTGTTTCATTGTATCTTATAATTACTGATTGCATATGACTTAAAATGTGCTTAACTTCTCTGCTTTATATATTTCACTGTTTCACTTGCCTCTATTTATTTGAGTTTTAAGCTGATCTTGCCTCTCTCTGCAACTCACTTCATTTTGTTCATGGAGAGAAATCCACCATTATCCTATGAAATAAATACCAAAATAAACAATGACTTGGAAAATGGTGAGTGATCAACTGTTGCCTTACTTCTCATTATTTGGCTCATTTTTCTGTAAAAGAAATAAAAATAACATCTTCCTCAGCCACATTTAAATGCAATATACAGTTCTCTCACCTAACTCTCTTTGCATGAGACTTTGTGAATCTGGTTTGGAGAATGCAAAAAGAATACAAATAATCCCTGTCTTGAAAGAGCCGCAGAGTAATCACACATCAGAGCTGTCCGTATACTTTTGTATTTCCCCCAGCTCTGACAGTGAGAAAACAGTTTCAGACTGCTGACATCCAGCAAAACTGCACTGTGTGTGCATTATGAAATGATCCTGAAAAAGTAGAGCTGATGCTTGACATTTGCACACACACCTGCATATTTGGGGAACAGAAAGACTTCCTGTCCTTGAGTGTGCCCACATCCTGTGCAGGTGCCTGGTGAGGGATGCATATACAACTGATCTTCTCCAGGAACACTGGAAAATTAGCTCTTGCAGAAAACTTTGCAGCTAATACTACTACTCATCTTCAACTGATAGAGCCATCTCTTAGGCACTGAGACTGATTTGGGGGTCCAGTAAATATACCACTGCCTTCTTTCACCCTTGATCTAACACAGAGATGGTTTCTAGCACTACTTAATGCTTAGGTCAATGTTGAAATGCAAAGTAAAAAGGCTAAAAGTCGACTACTTGAAATGTCTAAAAATAATTCCATTTCAGGCCTTGAGTTTGTGAAGCAAGTCTGACTGTTAGCTATGGAAAACTGCTGGACTTAGGCTGACAAGGTTAAGAGACTTTAATCACTGAAGCCTGACAAAAAGTCACCTATGTCTGATAAGGGGGACAACCTTGCGAAGGTTGCATCAAGAAGGCTTGGTGCAATCTTATTTCTTGGAACAAGATCACCTATAGTTGTCACTAGTATATGAAAACGCACAATGGGGATGACTCAGTTAAAACATTAGTTTTATTACCCTGCTGTCATTAGATTGACTCAATATCTCCTGGTCAGGGCTGGAGTTTTTAGAGGACATGTTTTTTCTGTGTCCAGCCCTTGTGCTGCAGTGTTCAAAAATACAGGAAAGTCTTTTTTCACACAGGGCAGGGTTTTCCTTAAACAAAACAATGCCTTGTTGTCTGTGCTTCTGTAGCAGTGACCAAGGAGTTGGTCAGTTCCTTGCCACTTTATCCAGGTCCTAAATGTAGTGCCACCAGCTGGTTATCTCTGTTCTGCTGTAGCTTGTGACAGGCATATCAATGACTCATCAACTCCTGCAAAAAGACTGGAAACACAACATGCCACAGAGAGTAGAAAGACTACACAGATCTTTTTTCCCCAGGCCAGTGAAGGTGTATTTCTCCTGTCCACTCTCTGACAAGTACTGACTGTGCAGTCTGTTCATCAGGGTACCTCTCTGGAGTGTACAGTAATGTCATCTTGTTGGGTACAGACTCCTGGGTCATTAGGGCCTTGAAGAAAAGTGAGGACAAAGTAATCCTTCACGTCATGAGATGCCAGTGTCGTGTCCCTGTATCTCCTCTGTGCAGACCCTGTGAGCCTCCCAAAGGAGTCTGTGAAACTGGTAATTGTTATTTCCAATTTCAGCAGGCCTTACATATTTCTACAACTAAGCCATTAAAATAGAAGCATTTGTAGTATTCGTGCAAGTGCTTAGAGATAATCTCATTGTGAAAGGTACTTCATAAAAACAAATAAGATTCTGCCTTACCCAGAACTCACCTATTTTTGGTTTTTGACTGTAGATTATATGACTTCTACCTGACTCATTGTGGGGGTCATAACAAGAAGGAAACACTGTGAAATACTTCTTAATATTCTCTCCGCTTAATGTAACATTTAGATTAACACACCACGGCATAATACACACAGTATAATTTTTGTCTTTTTTTATTTTTTGAAAGTGTTAAGGGGATGACATAGGGAATAGAGTGAAGCTTATCATTAACAGAGCTAGAATATGTCCCATCTGAAACCCAGGTGGGTTTGGCAGATGGATGTAAAGTAGTAAATGGAATATATCCATAGAGTGTGCAAGCTGGTGAGAGCTAACTGCCTGAGTTATTTTTGTTCAGTTGAGCCCATTGCTATTTTCTATAATGATAAATTGGAATTTCATCTTCCAGATTTTAAATTGCTATATTTTTCTGAATTTTTCTCATTTTTGAAAAAAATAAAAGAACTATTTAGAAATTAATGTAACCAGGTCAAGAAAAAAAAAGTGTATAGTTTAAAGGCTATTTTTATTGTATATACAAAAATGTATATATAAAGTTGCAACATATCACATATTTCTCAATACACACTGAATAGAAATTTTATTATCAGAGTTACAAATCTGCTAAAAACTTTCAGTCTTGTACAGAGGAGTACTACAAAAAGCACAATCAACCTATATTGCCATAAAAACCCCAAACCATCTTTGAGATGACAAACCTTCACTTTTTGGTTTTTGGGACCTTTTTTTTTCATTGTGGTAACATTCAGCTGTTCATCAGCAATTTTCTTATATGTTCATAGCAAGCAACTTGAGCCTACTTGAAGTATCATGCAAAAACAGGGGAAAAATGTGAAGTTGTTATTTGCTATCTTTCTCTCCTCTCCCCAATTCCAGCTTCTTCCTATGCTCAGGTACCTGTTATTTTCATTTGCACAAGTTTGGTTTTGCCATTTCCTGATATGAAGAGTTATAGCTCCAAAAAGTGGGCAGGTCTCAGATGTTCTGCGAAAATGGGAGAGCCATTATGGCAGTCCAGAAGTAAGGATTTCACATGTAGGATACACATGGATACACACGTATGCCATTTTCAGGCTGGGGACTGGGACTGCTCGTAATCACATCCCAGTCTCAGCTGCATCTTAGAATTCTCTGTTCTAACAGAAAATAATTGCCGTTTAAAGTTTCTTTTCTTCTCAGCTCACACTCTACTGTGCTGCAAAGTACTAGGAGGCAGGCAGCAAAGGTTGCATTTTGGTCAAGGGCTACCCTGATTTGTTCAGGATCAGAATGCAGCACAGGGTTTGCATTGAGCAGTCTGCTCATTTATTTCATAAAATACTGCACTTCAAATCAATTTTCTGAGTGTTTGTTTGAACATCAAATGCCTAGTATGAATTCTTCTTTGGTGACGAAACCCATGAAAACACTCTTGCCATGTTCCAAGGCAGCACATGGTGATTTGACTGTTTGTATGGATAGGTATTTCATTGTTTCTGAAGTCTCCAGTCAGGCAAAAAGCATACAGGGACTACTGGTCCTCCACCACTTCAGTACTGCTCCTCCTATACACTGAGACAGTAGCTGGGTTTTAAAGCAATTAACACAAATTCCAAGAGTTCGTTTTGAACAGGAGAAGAGAACAATTCCCTATTAAATTCGAAAGTCTGTTACTGCTGGTGAGAACCTTTGCTTGCTTTGTGCTCCCCTCTGTATTTGCACACAGCTATTGTCTCTTCCAGGAGTCACTGAAGCAGAGACTTCACAGAGTTCAAATCAGCACATCTTGTGGCAAGTTATCTCCCACTGCAGCCTGAAATAGGGGATTTCTAGTACTGCCTGAGTGGCTAAATTGGCTGTAGATTATTTTTTTTTAATGCAATACCTATCTCCATTTAAAAACTCCATTATAAAGAAGGCAATCACTGCACAGGAAGTTTTGGCACTGTACACACCATGACAACTACAATAACGTCTTTAATATCTTGGACTATTTTAGTGAGAGTGTTGGGGTGGTTTTTTTTGGTTTATTTGGTTTTGGTTTTTTTTCCCTATAGTGGCATAATTGTTAAAGAGAAAGATGGTTGAGTTATGAATTATGCACTATCATAACATTTCCATTTGTTCTGCAACATTGTCTTCACTATCATTTCTGTCATAACTTTTGTAACACTGAGTTCTCATTATTTGATGTATTTCACAGTTACATGCATACAGCCTTCATTAAGTGGACAGGAGGTAATAATAACACTAGTGTTATCGGGGTGGGGATTTAGAGCAAATAATTGTTTCAGCAACACAGAAATGCGTGTAGTGTTTGCACAATTGCTTCAGCACACAAAAGGCACAAGAGACTCTTGAAAGTTTCTGTAAGTGGTGCTTCCAAAATCTGCAATGGGAAACAATAAAGCCCCTGTTGATACTAAAGTATTTAGAATTACTGGAGTGACTTGTTTATTTGAAACCTGAGCTTATAAATCTTACCTTCTTCTCCTCTGCCAGGTTCTTTTTCACTTCCAGAAAATGTGAGATGTTTAAAAAAAATCCAGACTCAGAAACAGAAGTCATACCTCAATTATTTCTACATCTATGGATTCTACTGCCTCTGTTCATAGTGAGATATTATGGGATATATTGCAGGATAGCAGGTTTTATGCCAATATACAGTAGGATATACCTCCCATCCTCTGCTCAGCAATGTATTTGTGCCAAAATGAAACATATTCATCTTTCTTATCAAACTTTATGATCATGCAAAAAAGTTCTACAAATTAGATGTATGTTCTCTGGGGAATTTTTTTTTCCATGAAGAAGAATTCTTTCCTGGCATTGCTCCAACATGATATGCCAACATTCAAGGTAGGAATACACTTAGTAAAACTTTCAAAGCTTGTGAGTTTCCTCTAATAGTAAATAAATCATTGACTAGAGATTTTACCCTGACTTATGAAATCTGCTCCCCATGTGACCTACAACTATGGCAATGAAAAATCTGATGGTTTAAGTTCATAGCTGTAGTCCAGTGTCCTCACTACTAATGGGAACCAATTAGCTCTATGCTGTAGACTTTAAATGTCAAATAGACCTCCTCTCGGTGTGGCAGTGGGGAATCCTGACTAGATGTAGTCAGACCTTATGGTTCAGTACCTTTTCACTTCCATGTTCATCCCTTATAACACATAAATCTGATACAAACTTTTTTCTTTCCTTCTTTCAAGAGTTTTCCATTGCTTTGATTCAAGAGAAGAGGGAAATTACAAGAAAAATGGTCTGAAAGACCATATAACCTTTGCATACTGATTTCCTTTTCAGTGTAACATAAGAGAATCAGTAGTCTCTTAATCCATTTCTTCCCAGTCCATCCATCCATCCATGCATTCAGCCACCCTTTTCTTCTACAAAGGTCAGTCAATGGTTTGATGTCATGTTGTTTGTGTCAGCAACTTGGGTTCACACTACACAGGTTTGCCCCTGCGCACAGCACACCAGTCCTCTATTTGCAGACCTAGAGCCAAATCAGAGAAGAGTTCTGTCTTTAAAAAACACAACAATATCATAACACAGATCCAGTTCAGAGATATTATTGTGTTAGAATGGGGACAGCATGACTCACTGTAGATAGTGCACTGGTGAAGCAGCACTCAGCATTAAAATTAAAATGCAAGTAATGACTTAAAACTTGATGTTCATTTCCACAAGTGGAACAATTCTTAAACTCATTCTTATCCATGCATAAGAAGGAAAGTCCTACATTTCTTTTTTTTTTTTTTTCTCAGCATGTCTAAGGACCAATGTAAAGATGCTCAGATACTTTGACTCTGAGTGGAGCACAGATGTCTAACACAGGCAATGTTTGTAGCACTTCCTTTCCATGCTGTATTTAAGACCGAATATGCAGAAAACACAGTATATAACAACTCAGATACATAAGCAAAACAGTTACCATCAGTATAGGTGCTCCCCCATTTAACTGTTGTTTCCCAGAGAAAGATATTCAGTCTTGGGTATTTGACTCACCTTTTGAACTAGTCAGATACATTACTGAAGCATCACAGAGTCCAATTAATGCTTCAGTTGACCTCATTTGAATTAATGCAATTACTTTAGAGATTACTTTGGTCCATGTAGTTAGTTATAGCTGTCAGGTTTTATGTAGAAAACCTCTGCATTGTAAGAAACAGGCCGCCAATGAAATAAATTCTCTAAATATATTAAAATTTTTCTTTTCCCTTCCCAAGGGATAAACAGAGAATTGCAGCCAGGGAGAATCAGTCACTTACCAGCTATCACCCAATGATAGTGAGTCTGTAATACTTCTCAGAATACAGGGGAAAGATACAGTGTTCTCAGATATATGGAAACTGCTGGCAAATGTTACATTTTTAAGTGGTGTATGCACATTCCTTATTACAGATATTGCATCCAAATGTGGCAAAGCACAGAGAGCTGTGTGAACACATGGAATGTATTTTAACACTTTCAGCCATTCAGAGCTAGATGCCTTACCAGGTACAGCTTTTTGTCATGAAAAAAAAAAAAAAAGAAAAGAAAAGAAAACAGAAAGAAGAGATCTTTATATAAGAAATTAAAGCACTGAACTGGTATGTGGAAGGGTTCAGGTCTCAAGTTCAGTGTATCCTATAATTTTACAAAACAAAGCAGTTCCTGCAGGATACAAAGATACAGATCCATGTGAAGGATAGGCTGTTCTGGTTTATAAACACACAGCTCAGACTCTGATAACTGACACTTGAATCTGTTTTTCAGATGCTCAGATGAGATGTGAAAAAAAAATTCACTTTTTATGTGAATTCCTTAACTTATTTGTCAAATGGGGGATGGATGAACACATTTTCCTCGTGCCTTTTTCAGTCATACCAGCCGATAAAGATGCTGTGAGGAAATCTTAGTGTTTGCTATCCCTATTCTGTGGGATACAATGCCTGGCAAGTCTTTTTCTAAGATTAAAAGTGACAATAACTTAATCTCATCAAGATTTTAATGATCATATATATTTATATACACATTGGCAGAAACTTAGGTATGCAGGTTGAGTTATGCAGTGGAACCAGTGTGCTCCACAGCATGGACCTGAGTCTCATCCCATGAATATCCAAGTTGGGAGATCTGCTGGAATATCAAAAGGTTGTTCCCTCCTGTTCTGAGACATGTCTTTTCTCTGCAAGGAGCCAGATGTTGGAGAGACATATGCAAGAAGCAGACTCAGGTACCCTTCTGATACTGCCGGGATGCCAAGTCAGAGAATATTCATAGATTTCGCTCTGTACCCTCAGGGACAAAAAAAGAATGTAAGGAACTTGCTGTTGATGGCCAAGTTCCTTTGCCATGTAGGGCGCCCACAGCAATGACCCCATACCAGTTTGTACAGCCACATCAGAGAAGCGTCAGGAGCAAACAAAATAGACAGCATCATCACAGTGTTGAAATACCTTACTCACATCACATTTTCTGTGGGTAGTGCCATTCTGTTGGACCTTCCTGGTTCATTCCAGGTATTTTAGCTCAGCTCGAGTCTTTTTATCTAATAGATAGTTAAAAATCAACTCTAAACATAGTGTAGCGTAACTGTGTAATGATATGTTTATGTTCAACTCAGGGGAAAAAAAGTAAGTGAAAAGAGTAACAGTTAACAGTGTCACCTCCTGTTGTGCCCAAACTGTGAGATGCAGAAACTGGAGACAGCCTGCATAAAATTAAAAAATAGCTGATCTGTGGAACCATATATTCAAACCTGTCTACAAAAGATTCTTCTCCTCCCCATCTCCTATTACATCAAGGTGTATTATAATGGAATGTGAAAAAAAAAATACTTTGACAATATAATGTAAATACCTGGAACTATTTAAAACAAATAACGTTAAAGACATTTTTACCATTACAAATCCCCTTCATTTTATCTACAATAAAGCTGTTAAAGAATAGAAGCATGAGGATCGATAAAGCTGCTTTGTTGCAGCTGTGTTGGAAAAATTAGTGTTCCCCAGGGGTAACAATTGATTTGCTCTAGTCAGACTGAAGGGTGGTGCAGTTCTAGTTTCTCTTTCTAAAAATTTAATTAGTTTATCATTACACAAGGTATCTGTGAGTTTATTTTCTCACAACGTCTCCTGCAAACTGAACCAGTAGAAAGCCAGAAATAGGTTCAAACCACAGACTTTGGATATGGATTTCCAATATGCGAAATCTCAGTCTGGCATTTTGACATAGACTTTGATACAGGTGAAAAGACATTTCCAAAACTGATCTTTAGAGCAGTTAGTTTTGTAACACTGAGAGCCCCGTAACCCAGGAGCATCTCAATACAGGGATTTTGTTTAGTGTCTGTTTCTGCCCATCTTTACCTTTTCCTGCAAAACACTTTGTAAAGATCAGAACCTAGTGAATAGCAGTCCAGAACCTGACAATATTTAATAATGTTCTCTGCATTAGCAAGGAGTTACAGCTCATGGCCAAAGGGTGCACTCCGCAAAATGTATTGTGAAAATTTTAGGGGAAATATACTTGATATTTTTTTCTCATTTATTTATTTGCATTGTTAAATGCAGGATATGGGACCCTGTTCACACATTCCTATCAATAGCATAAATGTCTTCTAAAAGTGTGTTTTGCCGTGAAATGAGACAGTGGGATCTCCTTCTTAGAGTATTTGAACAGTTGAATCTAAGTAAAGGATCCTTTTTCCTGGAAAAAAAATGCCTGAAAAAAATCAGCTGGGTCTTGTCGTAGTTGAACTACTCTTTTGTGAAGCCTCATACACTCTTTATATCTCTGATCCAAATACCAAGAAAACTCTCAAAGAAAACTTTCTCCCAAACTGAACAGGTATCTCTAAGACCAAGGCATGCCATCCATCTCAGTAGTTAAATTATCCCTTTGCAAATCTGAAAGTCTTGAAGCTAGTCTGGGTCTAAACATTTTGTGGATTAAAAAAAAATAAAATCATAAATTCATAACTTCTGTATCAGGCATTCAGACATTTGTGCCCATAATTCACTGCTTCTTAGATAGGAAAACTCTCTTGTATGTACTTTAGATGGAAGAGCTCCATGTAGTTCTTTGTTCATGGCAATGGATCCTTCAAAGTCTGTTAGTAGACAGGTGATGCAAACTTCTTTTGAATATCACTCGATTTGACACCCCATAAAAACTTAAGGAATTAGGCAAAATCAAAGTGTTCTGCTTTTTCAACAAATAAAATGCAAGCATGACTTCTAATGTAGATGTTTCAAAACTTCCTCTTTTCAAAATGCAGACAAGAAATAATGAAATGTGCTACATTTAGGCTTATTACAAGAACCCTAAAATTGTTTAACTGAGTTGGCAATTTTGTAGACAGTTCTTTGACACGTTATGATGTTACTGTAATTAACATAGAAAAATTCCTAACAAACAAAGCATTTTCCCCACAGGTAATAAGTACAGCATTTTGTGAAGAAAACATAACCCTCATTTGCTTTGAAGATCTGGTGACTATGCTCGGTAGTTTTCATCTATGCTCAGTAATTTATTTTTTTTTCACATTTCTGCAAATTGCTTTGACTATGCTTTACCTAAGAAAGGCAATGTATTGGAAGTCAAAATCCTGCTCACAAAAAGACTCTAATCCAGCTCAGCAATGCAGGAGCTTTGAGAATGTGGAAGATGAGCTTCTAATAAAGTCCAGCAATTAGGTGTGTTTAATGTAACACTGCATTTTTTGAAGGATTATTCAGCAACAAAAACACCATGATCCCTGGAAAACTTGGGATAGAGTTATCTTATATTTTAATTCTCTGCTACTAAAACTCTGCAGAAGATGTCATGTGTCCTTACACAGTGGACAATACCGCCTCTGAATGGTTTAATTTGTGCTGGACAGTTCAGAGGCTGAATTTGACACATCTTGTGTATTGTGGACTGGATCTTTTTGGTGCACTGCCAGAGTGAATAAGTCTTTGTGCTGCTTCAGAGGAGAAATTTGGCCAATGCACAAAAAGAAGGACAATGAGGGAAGCAGTTGACAGTGTCTGCAAATGCCCCAGAATCTGCAGCGGCTGCTGCAACAGAGAGACATGTGAAATGAGGGTATCAGAGAGCAGGACTCTGGCTTTCAGTGCCCGTGCTTTGTGTGCACTTTCCTGACAGTACATCCCTCTAACTGGGGCTGATTTTCTAGGATTAAGCTACATCTTCAATTAAGACAGCAATAATGTTTCAGCAGTGTACTTTAAAAGGCTTCAGCCAATCTTCTTGAGTTATTGCAGAGTCAGACAAAAAGCCTGGAGTAGCTTCAACAAAAGCATTGTTTGCTATAGTGCACCTCAGTTACCTCTCAAGTCATGTTCTGTAAAATAAAATTTAGCTAATAGAGTTCTTGACCTTGAAGCTACAATTTCTAATTAAATAAAGTTGGTCAGTGAGCTCTTATTTTTCTAACATCACATTCCCTGTTTAGTGGCTGCTCATCTCACCACCCAGCCATGTTGATTATTTTACTCAAAACTTGCTTTAATATACTCTGCAGCACCTAGAACAAGGAACACACACACTGTATATCCGTCATTTCCATCTTGATGAGGAGCAAACAAAGGGATAATTATAAACTGCATCTCATATTGTTACTCTTACGCTCGACATGTGCATCTTTTTTTTTTTTTTTTCCACAATAAAGTGATTCTGCTGTGGAGATAGCACCAGGTGCATGGGGGTGACCTCACACACACACCAAATCGGGAGCTGACATCCATCACACTTTGAAATTTTGGATTTCATCATTTCCTGATCTTTCTAAAGGGATCACAGCACCTGGCCCTCACAGCTGTAGTTCATTTAGAAAGCAATTTAAAAACCGAGAAAAAAGCAAATGACATCTTGCTGCCTCAGCCTTGTCATTAAGTATAGCAGAATGGCCTTCATTTATGAGACACATGGCTAAGAATTAATATCTTTCAGTGCTTTCTCAAGTTGAGATTACAAAAGGTTTGAAAGACCACTAAATAATTAGTAGTATGACTGAGACAAGTAAAAAAAAAAAAGCAAACCCCAAAACCAAAAACAAAACCCCAAGCCAAAACAAAATCAAAAAAATCACCCCTCTCTTCTTCATTATGAAGAATATTGAGAATCACACTGACTTCAACATGTTCCAAATGCCATGGCCTTTGAGGATTTTGTCCCCACTATACAGTAAACCTTAAGCTTTTATTTCCTCCCCTTCTCATCCTCTGTAGCATTGGAACCTTTGTACGTATATGGATACCTTCTCTGCACTGTTAAACGCCTTTATGAACACAAAGCGTTTCTCTGCATCTGTAGGGGCTGGACTTCATCACTGAAGTTAAAGTGGTTTAAAGTTTTGCACAGTACCATCCCTTTCGCTTCATTGTTCTGTTATGTTGTCATTTGCTTCTTATTGTTTTTTTCATTTTATTTTATTTATCATTTTATAGCTGTCTTTAATGCTTATGGGATGAGTGGCTAATGACACTGGCTAGAGCCAGCTAGCATACGGGCAGGTGCTGTGCAAACTCTCCCCACGCAGCTCTGCCAATGCACCGCAGACTCGCAGCATCCTCCACGCCTCCTGCCTCCCTCCTCCCCTGTGCCCCATAGCTCTCCTCCCTGGCAGAGCCTGGGTCCACACCACCCTGCCAAACTGCATGGAGGCTTTTGGAAGGAGAGTTCAGAAGGTTTTATTAATCTAAGAAGAATTCAGATTTTGGAGTTTTAAGAAAAGCCTCTGGTCTTGGATACGTGCCCATCCTGTCTGTGCTGTTCGAACCTGGGGAAATCATACCTGTCTGTCATTTTGCATGAGTCGTCATGTTGAGTTCAAATCTGTACTTCCCAAAGTTTTCTCCCATCCCTTCCTTTGGGTTAAACTCATTGTTTTCTGAAAGTGTTTAGAAAAATAGAGCTTGCTTACTGGGTAAGCAGAGGTGTTTAACCCTTTCAGGCAGTGTAGCTGGACTTATTTTCTTTCAAGTGCTATCTGATAACTGACCCAGTTCTTAATATTTATCACATAAAAATAATAAGGCAGCAAAATTCTCATTTGTCCTGATCTGTAGTGTTTTGTTTGTTGACTCAACATCCTTGGATAAGTTTGAAAGGATTTTTATATGCAAATGCAATTCAAATAATGAATAAAAATATTTATTTTTCTTTTTTTATATCAGCACCATGCACTACTAGCTGCTGTGTTTAGATGGCTCCTATTTCAGTTCAGAGAAGTACAAATTGGCATTCTGACCTTCCAAAGTTACCTATGAATCTTTCCCTTGAAGAATGTTTTCAAGCTTTTCAGTAAAGAGGATGTCATAACCCACAAGTTGTGGGTTCATCTCACTGGACAGAGTAAGACACCATGTTTGCAGATGGGAGCTGGATGCTGGGACTATGCATGAGCATGTGTGTGGGCTTAATAGCTCAGAGCTGAATCTCAGCCTCTTAGCAACGATACCTAAATGAAGTCTTACTTTAGTGCACTGCTGAAATCTTCTGGGACTGAATCCACTTACTCTCAATTAATATCAAACTAAACAATTATAGCTGTATATTTAAAATCATGTTCAATGTGAGGTAAACATTTCAGACCTAGGAGAAAGCCCTCTGAAATCAATTAACTCTTCTGCAGATTTAAAAAGAATTTGTATCTTTCCCTTTCCACTACCACCGTTCTCTCAATGATCCCATCTCCAAGAAAATCATCTGCCTTAAAGGCTATGCTGTGTTTTAGATAAACTACCCGCTGTCTTAGGACTTGCTGATAAGAAATTCACGTTCCTCTGGGCCTTCTTGGGCTACCCTGCCTTGGCATGTGGCTTCAGACAACAGCAGGACACATCCTCTCACTTGCCAAATGGTATTTCCGTCTCCTCTCCCAGCTCATTCCCCAAAATGCCACAACCACACCGAGCTCTTCCCTCCAAGAGTCATATCTGACTGACTCCGCGCATGCAGAGCTTTTGCTAGTAAATAATCTCAGGGAGCCAAACGATGTGTTCTGGAGGGGGTAGTGCTCTCAGAGGCTATTGGCAGTCATTCAGATGACAACCAGCTGCAAAGAGCTTTAAGAACAGTGTTATACACATACACACAAAGAAAAGAAAAAAAAGGGAAAATTGTTGACTGAAGACATATTGCCCTTGATTGAATAGTGAGGAACTTGCTGTCAAGAAAATAGATATTTGGGAAACCAAAAAAAAAAAAAAAAAAAAAAAAGCTTTGCCCATTTTACTGGCTGTAGATCAGCCTTCAATTGTCAGCCTTCAATTGCCGAGAACAGACAATGGTGATTTCTGCTTGATTATCTCCTGAGTTCACAAAAATTGCTTTTCTGGTTGCCTGTTGATTTTACTACAAGGACGTTGTTGCCTTGTATTTTTGTGAGCAGGAAGCTCTGTAAGAGCAGAGTAATTGTAACTCACGAGCACTTTATTTTGCACAGCTCCTCGTAAAAGGTACTGACAGAAATAGCAGAAAGCCTGCATGTTCTGACCATATTCACTGCCTAGACTGTGGCCTTCCAGTCTTTCACACACTTTGACAAAGGTATATATGGTGCTAATAGTTTTTGTTAAAATTGCATTACCCTTAACTGGTTTCTGAGTCCCTTGGAGAGTAGACCCTACAGGGTTTCTGTTTCCCCTTGAAAGGAATGGAGTTGATCTGTAAATACAGCTGCATAATTGCTTGGGGGGGGAAAGTCAGTTTCTGTTATGGGGAAAAGCCAAATATTCATCTGTGTTTCCAGAAATCAATACAAAACTACTTTTGCAAAGGGAAGAATTTAAAATCTATGCCTGCAAGTCAAGCTTTCTTCTTTTTTGTAGATACTTCTCTACAACTATGAAAACACCTCTGTCACTTCCTGAGATGGGTCATCTTTCTTTTCCACATTCTAATCTCCCATAATAAGAAATAGTTTATCTCTACTGGATATTCAGTTTATTTGCCTAGGTTCTTGATGTGAGCTCATTTTCTCAGCAGTTATTTGTGCATGTCAACATTTCTATGAACTCTGTGGGAAGGGAATGCCACTTAAGATAGGAATTTAAAAGGTAGGCATCGGGCTTAAGCTCGACATGAAGTCACATCAGCCCCTTGAAACACCAGAATTGTCTACTGAGAGTGCTACCTCTATGCCCTGACTGTAGACAAAAACTGGAAAACTCACACAGCTGACTAGTCACCCTTTGGAGTCTGACATACAACTAAGTTAACACAGTCCAAGCAAACAGCAGCCAAGCTGTAGTACCTATACAGGCTTTAAGTCTGCGAGTGCATTAGAATTGCAGTTTCTTTATCCTGCAGTTAGTGAGAGTTACTTTAAAACACATCGTGCTGCATTTTACACAGATAGCAAGTAAAGCACACACTGATGGCTGTGGCTGTTCGACTTGCTAAGTTCCAGCATTTCAATAGGTGTCTGAGCACTTCATGGGTGCATAAACACAGCCCAAAACCGATTTGTATCCATAAGCACTGATGTAACGTAGCCAATGACTATGTCAACAGAGTATGTTGTTACAAAAAAAATATGGATGTAGGTGAAAGAGAAAAAAGATTAAAGATTGTTCCTCATCAAGAGAATATCGAGAATGTCAGAGGACAAAACCGGAGATATTTAGCCAAATTTTGATGACTCCATATATTGTCAGAGGCCTGTGGAACACAGAACTGTCATTTCCACAAACACTAGGGTCGATTATGCTTCAAAAACCTTTAATAATATTATTTACATTCAGAATATTTTAAATTACATAAGTGGGTGCATAAATCAGTCTTCCAGTACAAAGAACTAACCTATTTTAATGCCCTGAAACTCATCCCTGAAAGTCTCTTTCTGCAAACCACAAGCTGCTTAAATTCCTGTCAGAGAAAAGAGTTTATTATGAAACTTATATACAATATATATATTTCCACATGTATATATACACACCAAGAACATACATTGATGTTCTTTCTGACTGTTGTGTTTTGCACAGTCTTACTTTTCAAATGTAGCAAGGTTTTATGTTTTCATCTCTGCATGTTTTCCATTCAAGTATCCCAGATTTACTGTGTTCCAGGAGTTAAACTGTACAATAGTTAGAAGTTAATTTTCTTTCCTGCTCCCAAAAAACAAACAACAGAAGAAGGAATTTAACCTCATATCCTCATTCTGAAATTAGCTCTATTGTCAAAAGATGACAGCTGTATCCTGATTTCAAGAATTTCATGTTGGAATTAAGCAGCATTTTTGAAACCATTGTGTTACTTCAAACAGATCCATAATGGTCCCTCAGCAAACCATTTTCAGAAGACTTGTGTAAGTAAGATAAAAAGACACCATTTCTGAAGAGATGCTTTTATGGGCTAGGTCAGAGTGCTCTTTCCATGTTGTTCATTCCCAGTCGAATTTCCTAATAGCCTATCTCCTCAGCTAACAGATGCCCAGCCTCATGTCGGAACCAGATCGAGCCACCACTGAGATGATATCCAGCTCCTTTCTTATTGAGCCGTTTCCCTAGCAGATGGTGCAATGCTGCAGGCACACTCCTTCCTGTTAATTACCAGCCTTCGCTACAGATGGAAATGTCAGTCAGCCTCACAGGTCCTGGTTCCTGCCATTGCCTCAGTCCATAGCCCTCTACCTAGGCAAGATGCTGCCAACACACACCATGTGTTTTGTGACTGCTGACTAGGCAGGCAACAAAAAACAACTTAGTTCATGAATATTCATGGAGGAATGTTTAGAGTTCTGTTCATCTGCAATGCTTATAGATCTGCTTAAAGGAGATTGCACTTTCCGAGGAGCCCTGTGCCCCTTGTTTTACTATGGTGTGGGCAGATGAGTTATCAAAGTGTGTTGCTATAGTAACATATAAAGGGCTATTAAATGCCTGTCGTTTGGAGACTTCTATAGGCACATCAGTTCCTGGCTGCCATTTTTTTCCATACCTTAAGTGCCCTTTAATTATTCTTCTCTTGCAATAACAGACCAATAGTCACCAGGCTGAACTGATTATCTAATAACTGTTGATTTTCATTAAAGCCTGATTACCTCATTATAAGTAACCAATATGAATTCTTTCATCTTTCCTAGTATCTAAGCACAGGAAATCCAGATAAATGAAATCCTATGTAACCTTTATAAATTCATTAGACACTTTTATTTTAATAGCCATCTAAAGATTACTAGTAATCAAAAATGCATTTTCAGTAAGATTTTATACAAATTTTGAGTTAGAAGATTTTAAAAAATCTACCATGTTTTTTTTTTTCCTTTTTCTTTCTATCTTCTTTTTCTTCTTTTTTTTTGGTAAATTTTTCTTTATTTCTCTGGAGGTAATTCATTCTCTTGTGAGAATCTGTGAAAGTATAATCTGTAGATATTAAAATAGCAATATGACTCAGAACGTGCCAATAATATTCTTCAGTTTTTGACTCATGACTGTTCATGAAGTGAGAGTTTAGATGTTCCAAATCAGAAAAGCAGGCATCTAGTTTGTGTTAAGAACACACTTTTCAAGAAAAGAATTGTATTCCATTTCCAGCATGCAGAATGAGCAGTATGTATAGGAATAGGGGATGTTTAAACAACAGCATTTTGAATCCACTCTGGACTGATTCTTGTCAGTCTCCTAATGCTTCAGCAACAGAGCAGAGCACCCAGAAATACCTGAGAAAGACATATGCTATTTCTTTGAAAAAAATACAAACCTGACCAAAAAAAAAGTTCTTGCAAATCAATCAAGTATGCTTTTAGAGCACTGTTTCTTTCCTGCACTTTTTTCTCCGTACAAGAGTTGACAATGACTGCTGAATTTTCTCTTTCTTGCTTCGCTTATATTGTTCTAGTGATTTGGACTGTATTCACTTATAAATTGTTAACTGCTGAGGGATGGTAGCTTGTAAGGATCTGAAGTCCTTTCTATAATCCTAGAGAGCACAAAAGCTGTATGTTTGTTGGTCTACTATATTTGTGATTTTTTTGTCACAGAAATATATTCTGCTTTTACTATTATTGTCATTACACTGAAGCCCAGAAAGCCATGTAAGGCATTAACAAGGTCTATTTCAATTTCTAGGTCCTACAATATTGTACAATTTCAACAGTAAATAATTAAATGTAATGCTATAACCTGTTAATTTCTCAAATATATTTAGCTTTATGCCTCCAAAATGAAACTACAAAATATGTTATTACCAAATTACTGTTAGGTGCACTGGGAAACTGAAATGCAAAACACCAAAGGGTTCAAAAAGGATACAAAAAGGCTGCAAAACTTTGGTGATTATCTTACGGGGTCATAAACCTGAATCGTGACTTTGCAAAGCACTATTCAAATCTTTATGTAATAGAATCATAGAATCATAGAATAGATTGGGTTGGAAAAGACCTCCAAGATCATCAAGTCCAACCCCTGATCCAA
>JAYRBT010000114.1:99204431-99222179 GCA_036023395.1 Myiotriccus ornatus
CCCATAGACTTGTGAGGATCCAGATGACTCAGTAAGTCACTAACTATTTCCTCCTGGAATACAAGGGGGCTATTTGGTTTCCTATCTCTGTCTACCAGCTCCAGAGGCCAGCTGTCTTGAGGGCCACCTGTCTTACTGGTAAAAACTGAGGCAAAGTAGGTGTTAAGTACCTCAGCCTTCTCTACATACGCACATCATTTGACTCTCTGTGCTGTAAAGTAATTATTGTTCTTCCAAAAAAAACGCAATGTGAGAGGACATGATGTCCCAGTAACCAAAGCTCAGGTCTTATGAGGGGCAAGTATGTATCTATTAAAGCTTATGCATTCATTCATAATATATAATGATAATATATAGTCTTATATTCTATGCAAATTCGATAATATTGCCTAATAAGATGCAAAGGGCAGCAAACAGTCCCACGCCCAACACTTGTCTGTCTTTTGGCTATTCATCAGCTTCTATATAGCCAAATTTATTCCTGGTGGAAAGTGATTTCATCCCAAATTACTTTTCTCAGACTTTTTCATCTTGCAGTCTAGAAGTACTTACTTATTTCTGATTATAATTAAGTCTTTTTGTTTTCTTAAAAGTGCCAGGTATGACTTGCTGAGATTTAAACAGCTGAAACCTTGGTTTAGGTGAAGCAAATGTTCTCCAAAGCTGCAGCAGCTCTGGCTGCAGATGCACTGCAGGACAGGTGCGCTCTGGTACGGCTGTCTGAGAACACTCCAGCTCCCTTCAAGCGCCTGTGTTTGCTTCACAGGGACCAGGGCACAGGGAGTGGGGTGGATATTTTATTAAAGTCTGCTGTACGGATAATATATTTGCAATGACTTTGAAAGCAATGTGCTAAGGTAATTTATGTTACTGTCTCAGAGAACTGTGGGGCAGTGGCAGCTCTGTTGCTGTTTAGTGGGTGGAATATCAACATGCAGGCACAGTAACCTCCTGATCTGGTGTGTCCTCATTTTAGGGACACCAAATGCATTGCCCAGTAGGATAAAAAAGATTTTACCATGGGTGATAAAGCTCTGGTGAGAGCAGACTCCACAGTCACCAAAACAATCATTGTCCCTGCTGTGAGCACTGGAAGCACTATGACAGTTTAACAGATCAAGTCAGCAAGTTTCACAGCAATCCAAAGAACTCATTGCTGATTGCTTAGTCAGAGTAACACAAAAGAGGTCTAAAAGCCAAATTATTATGTTAATTTTAAAACAATATTGCTCTTATTTTCATTCTTTTAGACTCTGTAGTAATCTGATAGATATAACTATCAGAGAAATGAGTGTTCAGAAACTATTCCGTATTATGCCCTGCTATTCCTTTATTGCAGCAGAATTTGGCTTATATTTAGGCCTGCATATTCTGATGTTCCTTTAATCATTAAATGAAGATGGCAGCTGAGGAGTATGACAAAGTCCCTCTAGGGTTAAAAAAAAATTTTAAAAAATTAGATGGACAATGTTAGACATGCGTGGGTGGGAATAACATCAAAACAATTGTATTTTTTGAAATTAACAATGACACATTTCAAATACATCTCACTTATTAAGCCTTAAATAATTTAGTTTATAACCACCGTTCAGCCACCTGCAACAGTGAGCTGCGTTTTAGCTAAGAGGGAATACACAGCCTCACATGGAAGTAGTCAAGCACTGTATACATCAACCTCTCTCAACAAGACCAAAAGAATGATAAATCTTGATTATCTCATTTCTGAATACATGAAAAACCAGACAAGTGATGTGTTGCAACACACACCCATTTCCGTCCCATGACTATAACACTTACCCATCCTATATATAGCAACTTAATCTTATAACATTCTGAAGAAGATACTGCAGAGTTTTTAGAAAAGATAGGAAGAGAAAATAACTAATTACAACAATTCATACAGCCAATTAATTGTACTTCCTTATTGAATCTATCTTACCAACCATTTGGATCCTCCATTGGTTATGTGTCAAATAGCTGGGCTGTATCAAACTGTCACAAACATTTTCTTCAATTCTTTAAACATTTTACAGCCCTCAATGATTCCAGACTCACACGATGTTTTTGGTGGGTTTTGAGTTCCATGGTTTGTTTTGTCTGCAATTACTCATGCAGATTTGCAAGTATGTAGACCTTTTTCTTTTTACTGAAATGTGCTGCATTTTGTAACCTAAACAAAATGGTCCAAGAACAAATGCATGCAACAGGAAGTACATAATTAAGAATGGAAACTATGAGTATTCTCTCTGCTGCCAGGAGTTTGTCTGCAAGGTCTTGATTCGTTTCGTCAAAGCAGACAAGGAACAATTTTGTGATGAACTCTCACAAAAATCAAAGGGAAAATTATAAACTCCCTGAACCGTGGTTACATAGTAATACTCACTTGTTACTCAAGGCTGCCTATTCTGTAGGAATTGAATGAGTTTATACTGTTCGAGGATCACAGAGTAAACACAGATTGCATTATATGGTGCTGGTTAACAAGTGGAGAATGGATATGTGCACTGAAACAGAGCACATCACTATCCTCTGTGGGCTGGACAAATGAGATCTTGTCAAATGCCTGTGATCCCCTTAGGTTAACATCACCTATGACCACAGATCCCATACTGATATTTGGGGTTTAAAACACTTTCATAACCAGGGCTCCTAGGTATCAGGGCTTAGGGGGATGGCTTAACCCCAAGCACCCAATCACAGATAAACAGAATCCCACTTCTTTATAACTTGTTATTTTTGGCTGCCTTTGCCACCTTTTCTACTTATCCCATTCTCAGTGTAACTGCTGCCATGGCAACATACAACCTTGCTCGTTCCCAGCTGGAATGGCTAAAATGAAAATTCTAAAGTCAGAAAGGACTCGCTCACTGGGTCAGCTGGTGGGAGGCAGTGCTCTAAGCAAAAAGTGAACAGACTTAGCATATATCCAAGAGTGCTTGTGTTGAGATAGTTCACTTGTATTCTTGTATGTATTCACTTGTATGCAGTGTGGTTAGGAACCCTTAAGTACTGTAATTACAGGTGTAGCATGGAGTTCTTGAGGTCCTTAGTCCTTTTTATTTTACTTACCTTCTTCAACAATCAATACAGAGAAGCAAGTCAAGACATTTCTTCATATTGAATGGAAAGCACAGCTTCTTTTCTCTCAGTATTAAAAACTTATAGGAGCATAAATGCCTGTAATAAAAAAAAAAACAGAAAAACCCCCAAACAAACAAAAAAAATCAACAGTAAAGGAAAGTTGCTTGCATTGTATTGGATTGTTAAAATAATTAAATACCAAATATATGAGTATTCATTCCTAATTCTGTTTCTGATGTATCTTTAAAATATCGGGGAAGGTCAGAGTTTCATGGGAACTTTCATACATTTACAGATAGGGCCAAATTAAGGCAGGCTGGAGATCCCCTAATTCACAGAACTTGGACTTTGTAGCCTAAGCAATGCTAAGAATATTTTTGCGTATATTTTGGTAGAGAAAAGGTAGAATTCAACAGTTACACACCAGAAAATCCTGATTATTCACAGCACCACAGAATAGACTATCAGTGTCTTTCATCTGTCCAAGAGATCAGCTTGCTCTCCCTCAGCAACAGGGCTACTTTCATGGATGTCCAAGAAAGAAGTGGTCACCTTGTCACTAGATGGTGCTTGTAAGACATCAAGATAAGAAAGTCTGGGTCACTATCCATCACAAATGGTATCCAGCCATCCCATTCAGTGTTCCCAAAAAAGTGCTGTTGGCTTCAGTTCTCATGCTGCTTTTTTGGTAATATCTTGCATTAGGTTCTCTGGAGTGTTCCAGGATTGCAGCAATAGATAACATTTTCCTGGAAAAGCGAAGAACACAGCAATACTCAACACTACGCAGCTCAGACAATCTGTGTGAAATTTCATCATGGAAAGGAAATGTACTACTCTCCCCTGTAAGGGTTTCACATGCCAAATTCAAAAGCCTTGCAGTGAAAGTATCAGAATATCTCACAGCAAAGGCCACAAAGAGTCTTTTATGTGATATGAAGAGTGAGATTTCCTGACAGTTCCATTCTTAATGACTGGTGAAAACTTTGAGTCTCCTGTCATCTCAAGCAAGAACACTATATAAACTCTCCCAGAATCTGGTCAAAATGTATAATTATTTTGAGGCAATAGCTGAAGATGTGGTTTTTTTGATAAAAACTGCTTTTTGGCTCAAGGATTGTTAAAAGCTATGCAAATACCTAGAAAAATAATTAAGGCAATCAGTACATCTCTGGAGATGGCCAGGAGTGACAAAGGACAAAAACTCTAGCGTTAGAATTCCATAACATGTTCCAAGCCATGTGATGGGAGAAAGACCATGGAGCCCTGCAACCTGTTCAGCATCTCTTTATATTAGTGTCTACCTAGTTCTTACTCATACAATGGAAATATCAAATATGCTCACTTCTCTATGTTTGGAAAGGCTGTGATTTTTTTCTTTGTCCTTGGAGTCCCCTTCTAGTTTTGTGAACAACATTCATAATCTCTTTTTCTTAAATGGATTTCCATAATGTCTTTTGCTATTTCAGCATTTTTGCCCAGGACTTGTTTTCCCCTCCATACTACTGTAGAACTGACACTGCAATATCTG
Organism: Myiotriccus ornatus; assembly: GCA_036023395.1. NCBI lineage: Eukaryota > Metazoa > Chordata > Aves > Passeriformes > Tyrannidae > Myiotriccus > Myiotriccus ornatus. The sequence continues at coordinate 99,209,044 of JAYRBT010000114.1, forward strand.
TTTTTTGTGATTTTATACTTAGCTTTCCAACTACTAATTACTGTGAAACTATTTTCTTATGTGTCTTCCACTTTTACTATTAAGGCTTTTCTTCCTAGGATGCCCAGAAAGTAGCTCTTTCCAACATGAAATAGGTATTGAGTGAATGAGAGAACAATAAGAAGGCTTTGCTGTTTCTAGCAAGGATTATTGATCTTGTTTTAACCTTTCCACTCAGTTCTGGAGAGTATCAGCACAGTTTTGGTTAATGCAGTAGTCCACCAGGACATGTAAAGTACTTGCTAAATTATTGAAAATGAATTGAGAAATCGGGATTTACAGGAACTCTTATAGATACAATTGAAACAACATTTATGCAGGGTGAAAGCAGAGGAGGAAAAAGTACAACTAGACTACTGAAGGTGGACACCAGCAGTTTGGGATTAGCTTCTCATTCCATTACAGACCTTCAGTGAAACTTTGTTTAAGAGATTTATTTTTTATGCTTCATCTTTTCACTGCAAAATAGGGATAATATTTCCTTTTTCAAATACTTTATTTTTCTTGTGCATGTTGAATGTAAATTATCTGGGGACAGGATTGTTGTGTGATTCATATCACTTGACTTCAGTCATCTGTATTTCTGACTTGTCTGGCAAAGACAAGGTTTTTCAATAGAGAGGGAGAGAACTTTGATAAGTTATTGGATCATTATGATAGAAACCTCTGTTAGGAATGATTCATCCAATAAATACATATTGACTATATATACTGATCACTTTAGGTATCTATTTTCAGTTGGAGCTAAGTCACTTCATTGTCCCAAACATGTGACTGTGTAAAATACAATGGGGTATATGTGCAACTTCGCTTAATTCCTATTCTGAACATGTGTTACTTCTTATAGTTGAATCTACTTCAAGAATTTAGTTTTTTTCAAGAGGATGATTCATGGAAGCATCTTGACACAAAGGTTTTAAACTTTTCCTCTTGGGTTTTGGGGGGTTTTTTGTTTGGTTTGGTTGTGGGGTTTTTTGGTGTTTTTTTTTTTTTTTTTAATCTTTTTAAAACTGCAGGAGAAAATGACTGATTACGGATGTTAAAGTACTTTGTCTGCTTGCGGTTAATTAGCAGGTGTCATTTCCTTGAAGGAGTGTAAATTATTCTAATGTAGGAGCAAAGCTTGAAAATAATGAAGTTATTCAACTTGTTTACATACAGCAACAGACAAACTAACTTTGCCTAATTATGATTCTACTTTTACAGGGTTCAGTTGAGAGTTCAATACTATTGTTTACTGGATTTGTGTTCTACTTTGAAGAAAATGTGCAGAATAAGGAGATACCTTTTTTAAACTAAGAGAAAAAAAATTCCAAAAAGACAAACAGAGAAAGATTATGAGAATGAACCAGGCAGGAGAGGAAAATAATAATTCTATTAATAAAACTCTGCTAATAAAATTGTACTTACAAATAATCATTTGCCATCTTCTGAATGCTGTTTTTTAAATTAATAAAATTTCTATCTTCTAAACATATTAGCAATTACCTCTTTGAATACTGCATAATACAAAACATTTATCTGTACCATAGCTATTTATTTCTTCTAGCTGCACTATCTTCTAAAAATAATAGAATATATGAAAAATATCCTTTGTTTAAATGACAAGAGGGTAGTTCAGAAACTTTGCAATCTCCTTCCTCAGTCAGAAATTCTTAAGCTCATTTATTTATCTATTATGTGGCAGGTTTTCCTCTTTATTAATACAAAGGATTCAGACCAAGACTGTTTCTTAGATCCCACTTCTCAGAGTTGTATCTACTTGAACCAGCAATCCCAATCCTACTCCCTTCTTCCTTTTACACTTTGATTTTTGCCTTTGCTATTTCATGTGCTCATTTCTCAGTACATGAAATGATCTCCTGCAACAACTGAAGAATGATTTATCTCCCTGCATATTTTGTCCAGCATATTGTTTTATTGTATTAACATTCACTTCAGAGGCAAAAAGGCTTTAATACATGTGCTGCAATAATCTCCATTAGTCTAAAAGGTGGTTTGTTTTTAAATGTAGGTATACATTTGTATTTGTTTTATATATATTTTTGGTTTTTAATCTTAGGTATACATAGGCAAAGGCAATCAGGTATACTACTTTTTTTTTTTCTTCTTCTTCCAGAGCTAGAAGGCGGACTGCTATAAACCAGGTTTGATTCTTTGTAGCTTTTCCGTTTTTAAATATAGGATAAATGTTGCTTAGAGAGTGTTCTCTGCTAGTATGTTTTCCATTCTGTTTCCTCGCTGATTCTAGTAACAGATGGAGAGCTCTCCATGAAGCTTTTACCCTTCCTCTAACGTGTCCATTGAAGATACTGCTCCTGTGCTTCTGATCACAAGTTAATGTCTGTTGATTGCTGCTTCCTTAGTGTGCATTAACAATTCCAAGAAAGCTAAAGTCTCCTATTTTTTCTGTGGGGATTGAGCTCCATACCAGCCCACAGGAAAAGATTGCCTTGTGGCAGAAGAGGTCTCTATCCAAACAGACATTATGTGGGTGTGACTTGTTGGAGGCAACATAAGAAGTTAGTGTTAGAGGAAAAGAAAATCAGAGAGTGGAATTAATCTCAGTTGACTTTAGACGCCTACATGTGAAAAAGTTGCCTGAAGTTCATTTACAGTTAATAGATCGAAATAAGCAGAGAATAGGACAATGTTTAGCTGACCTATATTTGATTTATACTTTTAGATCACATGAAACAGACTTGGATATACTCTTGGAGGGTTTTTTACTTAACAAAGGCACCTCTCCTTCCTTAACTATAACTTCTTTTGCCAAACAGATTATTCTTTTAAGCTTACTAATAGTCAATCTATCAATAATCTTTGAAGCAAGGCACCTGCTGAACTAAGAGTAGCCAATCTGATCAAACCAGTATCTTACTGAATTTACAGAGATTAATAGATTCCTTTTCTAGCAAGCAGGAACTAGAAAGCATGCTGGCCACATAAACGGAAAACCCATTCAGCAGAATTTTTGTAAACATTTTTTAAACAACCAAATCTTTGCCTTCAAAATATCAGCAGAATTAGAAAGACTTTTCTTTACAAGAAACTAAAAAAAGCACATTTGGAAACGGCTTCTTAATAAACTAAACACCAAATTAATTTCACAAGAGGCCCTTTCTGTGTAAAGCTGCCTCTTTCTCTGTGGTGCTGGTGATAAGTATTCTTTTAACATGGAAATTACCACTGTGGAACTGCCAGTATGCGATCTCAGATCACTCTTTTGGCTTTGAAATTCAAACCTAATAGAAATCCTGCCAAGTTATTCAATGCTAGAATCCAAGAAAACTTAGCCCCATGTTAAGCTATTGCTAATCAAGAGCTATCCCTCGACACCTGAATGGGTGGATTCCACAAAGAAAAGAAAGGAGAGGTGCCTTTGCAACTTTGCTCAGTTTTCTGCCCAGCTGCAGCAATTTTCTTCTATAAGCAGTCAAAAAAGAATAAAGTGAAGAAAGCAGCTGTATGGGATTATAGGCACATTTGCAAGATGCTCCATGTGTGGGTTTTTTCCCCCCTTTAAATGCAGTGTGAGTGCAGTGTGACTAATTATACCAGAGAGGAAAGCAGAAGCTCTCTAGTTAAAGTATTTGGGTAATCATGTTTACTGCGGGAAAAGTACGTCTGCATTAAATAAGTCAAAACATGGTGTGTAAAATGTGGAATGACTTTGTAGGCACTGCAAGAGAAAGGAAGATGTAGAAATAAGTCTCATTTGTCCAACTAGAAGCACTACCAAAAAAGATAAACCATCTGCTTCAGCTAACTCAGCTCCACTTGAAAAGTGTTAATTGTACAAGAGGAGGAGGTTTAAACTTATTTAAATAAAAAAAGAAAAACCAACCAACCAAAAAAATTTTAAAAACCACACAAAAAAACCCCAACCACCTAGCAAAAAAAAAAAAAAACCCAAAGATTTTGTCAGCCAGCACACTGCTAAGTGATTCAACAAAAATGATACTACCCACAACTTAGTGAAGAGGTGACAAGGACTAGTTCTGCCCTGCCCCTTCCATGTCCCAATTTATATTTCTTTGATTCTTTAGGTAGGTGCCATCTGCCCCAATAGATCAGGCAGCAAATGCTTAGTCAGGGACTAAGTCAATTACTTATTATCCTTCAAATCCATCTTAAAATTCTTCTGTGATGCCTGCCAGAGATTGGCAGTGGTTCAGCAGCCCAATGTGCCGAGATCGCCGTCTTCCCTGGTGACCTAATGTCATTTCCTTGTGCTCTGCCTCTGTTTTCTCATCTGTGTCCACCTGCTACTTTTTCTCGGTTAGATTGGTAGCTGTTCAAAAATGTTGTCCACTAGCTGTTAGTAAGGCACAAAAAACAAAAGAGCAATAAATAAATTTGGGGTTTATTTGGAAAAAGTTGGAAGGACATATATGGCATGTGACTGAAGAAATACTTGGTTGCAGGATTAAATCTAGGTCTATCAATTTATTCCTGCAACCAAGAATCCTGAAGAAGGTAGGAAAAAACTTCTGGCCTTGTTAATTTTTGTTACATCTCTGAATAGCAGAGAAATTATAAGTGAAAAGGTTAGGGCAATATTTAAAAGGGCAAATGAAATGACCTGGATAAGCACAAGCTAGCTGGCCTGAATCTAATTCTCAGCTAAATAATGAAAAAATATGTGGATAGAATTGAGTAGGAATTCATTCGTAGATATACAATATTTATGATTTTTACATCAACATATTTTTATAGAAGGCAATATATGAGAACAAAAGGGATTCCATTATTTTAGAGAGGTTACAATTTGGTTGATACAGACAATGCATAAATGCAATATAGTTCTCTAATATATTTGCGATTTCTGATTTAAGTTTCTGATATTTAAAAAAAAAGACATAGGTTATGTGTACTGGGAACCAATATACCAAGAGACAGTGAAATGATTTAGTGTATGAAAGTGATGTTATGAGTAAATTAGAGGATTTATTTTACCTTGCAAAACAACCCAAAACTTATGAACCAATATCATCAATTTCTGGGCTTTGTATTGTCTAAAGGTTTATAAGGTAACAGTAGGAGGTTTTAGATAAGTCTGCAGAGGATTCATTCAAGAGTTTATTCTCTTTCATTTCTCAGAAGGAATGAGCAATGACCTGCTCTACTCTGAGATGGTGCAGACTCACCTTGAACACTAAGTGCAGTTTTGGGCATCACAATATAAGAAATATCAAGGTCTTATTGAGTGTCCAAAGGAGGGCAATGAAGATGGTGAGGGCCTTGAGGGGAAGCCATATGAGGAGCAGCTGAGGTCACCTGGTCCGTTCAACCTGGAGAAGAGGAGACTGAGGGGAAGCCTCACAGCAGTCTGTAGCTTTCTCATGAGGGGAAGAGGAGGGGCAGGCACTGATCTCTTCTCTGTGGTGACCAGTGACAGTATGCATAGGAATGACCTGAAGTTGTGTCAGGGGAGGTTTAGGCTGGATACTAGGAAATATTGTTCACATAAAGGGTGTCTGGGGACTGGAACATTGGAACTGGCACTCCTCAGGGAAGTGGTCACAGCACGAATCCTGACAGAGTTGGAGTTTTGACAAAACTCTTGGGCACATGGTGATTCTTGGGTCTGCCCTGTGCAGGACCAGGAGTTGGACTTTGATGATCCTAGTGGGTCCCTTCCAGAATATTCTGTGATCCTTTGACAATCCTAATTTCATTATTCTTTAAATTCCAGGTATTCTTTAAAGTTGAAAATCCAGTTCTATTTACCTAGAGAAGAAAGGTGGAACAAGAACCAAAAGCTGGAACTTCATGTCAGTTTCCAGTTTGAAATGACATACAACATTTTAGGGGAGAAAAAAATAAACATGCAAATAAAATACCAATTGAAGAATTAATCATATATCAATATCTTGAAATCAAAATGACATGGAAGTTATGTTTCAATAATTTGTTTCTCTATGCAGATAAATAGCTGAAATTTTACAGTTTGATTAAACCATACTGCATGACATAATACAAAATGGAACTTTATAACACAAAAAAAAATTAATTAGTTCATTGTTATTTTCACTAAAAATGAAGTTTTAGATAGTAGAATATTTGTGTATCCTACAACCCTAATTTTATTTATAGGCTTGCAGGAAATTTCAATGCTTGTCTGATAGCAAGGTGTTGCAAGTTATGCCTTTTTACATTAAAAAAAAATGTTCAAACATCTCTCATCAGTAAGGGTTAGCATTTCAAAACTGGAAGAAAGATTTCAGAATAAAGTTTCAGAATAACATTTCATATTAGTGATATAAGAAAAAAAAAAACCACCACAAACAGGGAACAGATTTGTTTCTGGTGTTAGTGGAATAGATCTTTTTTGACCATAATTACATTCAAGTTTGAAGGTTGTTTTGTCATATTTACAAACTGATTTAAAAAAAAAAACAAAAACCAAAACTTTTTATTTTTCATTCATTTCATTCCTGCACTTCTCATTCCTCACACAAATATATCACAGAGATTTTAGCTGAGAGCCATGTCTTACAAAAAAACACCAAAATCTTGCTGTAATGGTTTTCACAACCCTGACCAGCTGTAGAGGGGTCAGTAAATAATCTATGTGTGATCTTTAAGGGAAAAAAAATCAGTGACAAATTTTCAGCCCCAGTCATTGTTTTACATCTGGCTATGTTTCCGAGTATATCTTTCTGTTTTAAAAGAAATCCTTTACCCATAATACTATATAATTTTCTTTTCTTCTGTTACAGAAGGAAGCCTAGTTCCCAAAAACATATGAGTGTACATGTTAAAATACTGTATTAGCATGCTAGATAAATGCTAAAATTCACCAGATTGCACACTAATATCTCCTGTGGCTTATTTGGACAATGCATTTGGACAGTGGTCTTTTTCAAAATGTTAAGAAAAATATTAACATTTATGTCCAGACCTCAGCAAAAGCAGTTGGGTTCCAGCCCTGCAGCACATTTGCAGCAAGAAAGGTAAAGTTTCACATATTTATAGTCTGGAATATATTCTCAAAGAACCCCCTTGTTAAACTTCCCTCACATTTTTTTGCTGACCTTACTCTTTGTGGGGCGATTATAAGGAAAAGAGGCCAGTTGAGGATGGTGAGAAGCAATAAAAGCTTCTTTCAAATCCATACTGAAAAATGCCACAATGGGCTTCTGGAGCTGTAATGCCCAAACTTCACTACCCCACATTATGATCACATTGTTATTACGGCCTATCAGTATATCAGAAAAAATACATAGCTGGAAAAAAAAGCTCTCTGATGACATCTGGCACATGGATATGCATGAAAAGTCAAGGCAAAGAGCAATGCCAAGATCTTAACAATACTCACTAGGTCCGAATGAGAAAGCAGGAACATACATACATAAAAGGATTAGCTTCCTTGCAATCTAGTTCTCAGCTAGGAATATGGTTTTTCTCAGGCATTCAACCAGGAACACAATACAAAATGACTCCTCCAGCATGGAGACAGAATTTGGAAGTTTCACAGAGCAAAAATATACTCTGTTTCATATTGAAAACACACTGTGCAGAAAAACCATGTAATTCTGTAGTGCAGAGAATTGAAATCTGAGGTCCAATGGGAATTGTGACTTGGTTCCAAGAAAGTGCGGGTGGGAACAGGAAGGCATTACTGAACTGCATATCTGACTAAACAATGCAGTGAGGATAACATTGCTTTGATATCTGCTGTGCTGTTAACACAAATTTCTCTTTTTCTTTTTCTTTTTTTTTTCTTTCTGTTCATCTCAGTTAGATTCTATTACTGGTTCTGTTTAAAACATAAGTTACTGCACTGGCAAAATATAATCAGGAGATTGTCTAGTGAAAAAAAAAAAAAACAAACTCTGACTGGTTGACATGAAGATTGGACAAAAATTGACAAGTTTAATCAGGACATTTTTTCTTAAAACCTATGGTACCTACATGGTGATGATCAGAAACTGTACTTCATGAGGAATGACTTTCTCATGTAGCTGCCAATCAAGAATATCTTCTGTATCAAGAGTATCTACTGTAAATTACTTTTTAACAATTGTTTTTCAAACTGCATCTGAAGAAAATAGATTCAAGTTTCCAAACAAGAGAAGTCACACCTTTGCACTCAGCAAAACTGCTCTCAGCAGTTCTAGATTGAGATTTCTGCTCTAATAGATTCAAAGCAGAAATATGAGCCTATACCTTGCATATATTGAAGTTCTGTAATTACCTAATTTACTGGGTCCTACCTTCTCCCTTCTTTACAATTTTCTTCTTCTATTTTATCATTTATGAAAACTACCTCCTAGAAGACAGAAAATATCCAAAATTTTAGCACACTTACCCTCTCAAAGTGACATTTGAGACCACTGATAAGGGGGAAAGGAGATGAAATAGTCCTAATTCTTTTCATGTGCTATGGAGACTTACCATGAAGTAAGCAAAGCTGGACTACTGGAGTATTCTCCATGAGATAAGAGCTATGTCAGAAAAAAAAAAAAAGAGATGACTGTGTAAACAGTTTTGAAACATAAACAAACAAATTCACTTTGTACAGTATGCAGGCATGTTGCTTGTAGATTATTTTTGCAACACTGAAAGGACTGGGAAAAGAAAAAAAGTATGACTAATTTTGTCCAGATAGTTTTATATTTACTTTATACAGGTTTATTTATATAGTCATAAATCAAAGAGGATTACAGTTGTAAAAGTTAATTTCTCAGCACATGGTATGGACAGGAATCATTTGATGTACAACTGTTTGATAAATATTTTATTTTTCGTGCTTCCTTACCCTTGTTATTTTAGCCTCCTTATTTCAATCCCTTTGCCCATCTTTTTCTGAGGGCACTAGATATAATACTTCAATATTTTTGCACATAATAGTCTCAAGCAAGGTGAGTAAGGTTGGATTCACATGCCTTGATCTCTGGTCCCTGTTACAATCACTAGAGAGAAATAAGCATCTCCGTAAGTTTCATCATGAGATAGGTTAGAGACAAAGATCCACTGAAGGTATCTGTGTTCATTAACTAAAGCAGGTGCCAATAATGACTAACATACATTTAGACATCTAGATGCTTAGAGCTCTAAAGCGAGGTGAGATTAATCTCACTGACAGTGGCCATGCTCAAATGTCTACTTTTGAATAATTTTCCTAGCCTTGAAGGTCTTTAGGGTGGTGACAGAGTCCAATAGCTCAGGGAAAATGCCACTGATTCACCCCAAGACATTCTTTCTCTATTCCAAGTTTCTAACTCTGGTGACTGCTGTAGCAGATGGCAGGCCGGCCCAGTGCATCAGTTTGTCTCAGGTCTGTTTTCAGCACTGACTGGGACCAAGTCCTCCTGGAATACAAGTTTGTGATCGTGCAGCTACAGGTGGGAAACATAGGGAGAAGAAGCAAGAAGGGACTCCTCTCTCCTGTGCTTCATCACATGCCATCAGCACATCTGCCTTTCTGTGTGCTTCCCTAATGCCCTTCGACAAAGCTAGCTGTAAAGAAAGCAATGCCATTGTGTGACACTGTTTTGACTTTTTTTGTGAGTCAGTGGCTACTAAAAACTTTACTGCAGAGAATTCTTCTAGGTGAAAAAACTGTGATAACTGAGGGTGCATTGACCTACACTTTGTGGGTCTGTTCTTGTACTGTTCCCCAGGCAATTACTGCTGAGGAGACAGGGTATTGGGTTAGGTGGTTGGACCCAGCACAGTCAGTGTGATGTACTTACTGTTAACTGCAGCAGATCTAGAGGTCTCATGACAATTTCTGGCAGCAGAGAAATGACAGAGCTCAGGACTCTCTGGCTTTCTGCAGACTTCTGCACAAGAAAGTAAATGTTGACACACATAAAGCTGCTGACCACTGCTCACTGTCCTTTGTCTCCCTGCTCAAGGGTCTTGTTCCAGCATTAGTCAGCCTCACCAGTCTCAGTCACCTTCTTCTGCTCCAGTCAATCACTGCTTCCACCACAGTTTTCACACCCAAGCTCCAGCTCTACTTGCATGCTAATGGCAATACTGAGCTCCCAGGCCCAAATCACTGTCTTCATCATTCTGATTCTCTCTGTTATAATTCCAGAATCCAAAGACCATGACTGTTTCCTTTCCACTTTTACCAGACTGTTCCCACACCAGCATGAGAGCAACATTTACAAAACCCCCAAACCAAACAAAAATAATCCTGTACTCCTTATACAGTAGTATAGTAAACCTCCCTGCAGAGATTTCTTATGTATGGGTTGTCAGGATATGTGGGCAACTGAAGGATAGATAATGTCCATGGAGTCCTTGGTCCTTCTCTAGGCTGAACAGACCAAGGACAGCTAAAAGTCCCAGTTGCCCTTTATCTGCAGTTCAAGATTTCTCTAGTGGGAGTCTATGAACCTACTGTGTATAGTGGGATTTGTATACTACCCTTCTTACTTTTATTCCACCTCCAGTCAGAAAAGCCAATTATTACAGTGTTCATTTGTAAAAAGTCTAGCATTAGAATTTATCCCTTTTGTTTGTTTGTTTAAATTTAATGTATTTACTCTAAGGAAAAGATGAAGACCCAAACCTCAAAGCTGTGGTCACATTAGAGTTACATCACAGTGATATTTTTCAAAAGATATTTATGTCTAAATTTGAAGAGTTATTGAAAACACAGAAATTGTCACAGATCTAAAATCATCTCTCGTGTCACCATCTCTCTTTCCCTAATCCTGTCTTCCAATAGTCCTAGCTCCAGCCTATGTGATTTTGACTGACAAGCCTGAAGCACTACATTTTTTTCATGGTAAATTATTTATTTTTATTTTAACAACTTCTGAAAATAGGCAGATATTTTTATTAGAACTTTTCAAAATGTTTGGTCTTAAGGAGGCCCTCAATATTAGAGTTTTCAGCCCAAATAATTCAATATTTGCAAATCTATAAACAAGCCAAGCCAGGGTCAGAAAGTTATACATATCAGGCTCTATTAACAATGTTACCAGCCACCACTAGAATTTTATGAGATAGGATTTGAGGCTGAGGTTTTCCCTAAAAACAACATGATAAATAATCAGGTCTGAGATGAGGAAAGGGAAATCACAATTGTTTCCTTGCTGGAACTGATCCACTCATGATAATTTATGCTTTACCCTTCATTTCATTCAGTGATATCAGCCTTCCATCAGTCCTATGCATCACAGCTTGAAAAATCCTGTTTCAAGTGAATCCCATTCAAACCCAAATGGTGAGGCCAGGTGCTCTACTTAAGAGCAGTAGCTTTAGAATTCCCAACTTCTCCTTTCAGAAAACCCCACAGAAAACAGACCAGTTATTATCATTGTTGTTATTATTATTCAAACACTAGTTCTGAGAAATACTTTAAATAACGGAGGAAAGCAAAAATGCTAATCCTTTTACATAACACAAATCCCAGATGGCCTTGTGTGCAGGGGAGGAAGATGCCATAATAGCAGTCACCATTATCCACTGAGCTTGGTGACAGATGTTAAAACGATGTAAGTGCTTGTGCTCACTCACAAAACTTCAGTAAGTCTTTTTTGTCATATTTCTCACAGAAATACTCATAAATAAATAAAAATTCTTGTGCAAACAAACACTAATCTTCACTACAAGTGTACAACTCATTCTGAATAATACTCAAGTAAAGCTGTTAGAATCTCCCCCTTTGCAGTTCTGCTCCTTAGCTGCAGAAAACTGCCACAGTAACACTAGTGTCCTCTAGCTCTCAGTTCCCTACACCTCCTTCAGTCTGAAATAATCAAATAGTACCACTGATTAGTAGTGATACCTAAAGATTAGTTGCCTAAAGCATCATGGATTTCTTTTCTATCAGTGTGGAAACACCTTCTTTCTCTGGTGCTAACTTGCATCAGGTTAATGGCAGATTCATGTGATATAAAGAGTGCACAGGTACCCACTTACTTCCCTGAGCATTTTGTCATAGGGATAACCTTGTAGTTAGGGATAACAGGTCTGCAGTAGAAGGTGGAGGAGGTATTCATCTGCCAGGAGGCATCATTTAGTTTAATAAAACATCCTGAGAGCCTGCACAGAAATGCTTACTTAGCAAACCTACAGTGCAGGAACTGAAACATTTCTGTGAAATAGTTTCGTTCCCCAGTTTCCCTGGTCTTTGTTCAGAGTGTGTGAGGAACTGGGCTTGCTCAGACTTTGTCAGCTCTCAGAGTAACATCATCAGAAACCAGGCACCAAACAAAAGCAAGCAAAACTTATTGTATGTGATGTTACAAATAAATCTGGGGACAATCCGAGGTCAACAAAAGAAGCCTCCTTATCTACCTCTCTTGGACCCTCTCCCATTCTCATAACTGTGAAACCATTGTTTCCTGTCCTTTTCCCAGGGATTCATGAGAATGACAGAAATTTAACCTGCTGCACTTCCTCAGACACAGGTGCTGCTGTAAAACAGCACTTGTTGCAGGTGTCAGTCTGTCCCAGAGCACCAGAGGGCTGTTGCCCCACAAGGCAGTGGTATGTGTTTGTTCAGCAGCTGTCCTAGGAAAATTAGGAACTGTTTCACAGCTGTCCTGCAACTGCTCCTTAGAAATATCCATTCACTGTGTTGCTCCACGTCCACTCCATCTCCCCTAATGCAGAGGTAAATGTGGAGGTGCTAAGCCATGGGTAGCAGGGACAAAAACATCCCTAATCAACAGTGGAAGCTCAACCCCCTTTTTCCTTGCTCTTTCCTACAGCAGTGAATATCCAGGGACACCAGCCTTCCAGTCATGGTATTGGTCTGCATCTACACATGTGCAGAGAATAATTTATTAAATATGTCTATGAGAATCACATCTGTATCAGTGGAGAAAACACCCAAGAAAGCACTCTCACTAGTGCATTAGCCTTGGCTTGTAGAAATGAGCTGTTCTTACATTTAAATCAGGGTCACTTCCCTTCCTATTCATTTGTCTGCCCATTGCTGTAATCATGAATCAAATGTTCTTAAGCACCAAGCAGGAGCAGAATTTAGGGACAGGGCAACAAAATGATTCAGTTAAGGTATGCAGGCTACAGCCCTTTTTCTGCTCTTCTTTTGTCTCCTATTTTCTACATCTCCACTGGTTTCTGCAAATAAACACAGGCTGTTCAGCATACCTGACTGG
>JAYRBT010000114.1:99222279-99307015 GCA_036023395.1 Myiotriccus ornatus
TTCCAGTCATGGTATTGGTCTGCATCTACACATGTGCAGAGAATAATTTATTAAATATGTCTATGAGAATCACATCTATATCAGTGGAGAAAACACCCAAGAAAGCACTATTTGTCTGCCCATTGCTGTAATCATGAATCAAATGTTCTTAAGCACCAAGCAGGAACAGAATTTAGGGACAGGGCAACAAAATGATTCAGTTAAGGTATGCAGGCTACAACCCTTTTTCTGTTCTTCTTTTGTCTCCTATTTTCTACATCTCCACTGGTTTCTGCAAATAAACACAGGCTGTTCAGCATACCTGACTGGGAAGGGATTCCTTCAAAGGCTCAGCAGGATGATGGCAGTGGGCTCCTTCACCTAACCCCACTGAGGTGCTATTCAGTCAAGGGTGACTTTAAACAGTAAGGTCATACTCAGAAAGGAAACGGTGAGGTCCCACCCATTTGTCTGAAAAGCCCAGAAAAGGCTTATGTTCAGCTTTACTTCATCTTCCCTTGCAGAGAAATCATTTATTTGAACTACAGTTTAAATATCTCCTCAAAGAGTTAACTTATTATAAACGATCATGAAAGAAAATGCCCGTTTATACTGAAATTATAGAGAAGTCTCTCGTCTTTATCAAGTCTCAAGTGTATTTGCACTTAAAAGCTTCCCCCTACCCCCCCTCAGCAACTAGAAACAATAGTGCAGGTGCATTGCCCTTCAGTGAACAATGTATTTATCCTGGGAGGCAGGAAGTTGGTTTCACACCTGTTTCTTCTTTTTATTTGTTCTTGGCCTGGCTAATTTGCCGAATGTCATGATTGGTACAGCTGAGGCTGTCAGAAAGAATTACCACTTTGTAACATGACGGCCTAATTCTGGCAGTTCAGATTTTACAATGATTCGCCTTTTGTTCTTTCTTTCAGTAGCAGTCTGTTTTCTGTGCTGCATATAAACTGAATCTGATCCGTAGTAAAGAAAATGTAACAATAAGATAGGCTGCTTTATTGGATGACTCCATTTTGGATATTATATTGTAAAGGTTCTAAAGATGATGAGGGGTAAGACTCTGATATGGTAAAAAAGGGTGATGCCATGAGTTGAAATAAATATTATTTTGCCGGAATTTGTGACCTAGACTTGGAAATTTTTTTTATCAGAATTCAAGGACCACTGAAAATCGAGAGATACTTTGTTGTAATGTGAATATAAAAAATAGTAGCAAGATGTGGCAGATATTTAGTACCCACATATTCTTCTAGGTTTTAACTTTATGATTGGTGCTTAACTTTTCAATCAAAACCAAAGTGGGCACTTTCAAGAACTGCATTATCCTGTTGGCAACCTCTTAAACTCTGCAGTTCATAGCTAGGAAGTTTTCTTCACAAGTAAGTCAGGTCAACCTGAGAAAGAACAATTTATGCAGTTAATGCATACATTTATGCAATTAATTTTGCTGTGATTTAAACATTTAAAGAGAGATACAACTCTCTCAACATGCCATCCCAACAATGACGCCACTCCCCAGGCTTCTCTGTTTACCTCTGTCCTGCAAACCTTTAGAGAACCTCCATTGTGTCCCAGTGTGTCCACATTTCACAGAGCATGGGCCACCCGCAGGCACAGCACCACCACCCCACAGCCCTTCCGGAAGTCACCATGCTGGACTCAACCACACCACATGTACCACCTGCACTAATAAGCAGTCTGGGATCTCAACACTCATTCTAATCTTGCTGTGGTAACAAAAAGTGATTAGCTACATTTTGGGAAGATGGGGATGAAGAGAGGGGGAGCAGGATTGAATTCATGGCAATATGTAGCCTTCCCTCATAAGTCACCAGAATGAGATGCTTGTCAGCTCCTCTGTAGTACAGAAGCATATTCTAAACACTGCATGACAACAGTACCAAGACAAACCACCTTTTTAAAACTTGTATGGGACACATATCATGAACACTTACATGTGAAACCACATCTTCCCATGGACACAGTGACGTATACGCACATAGACAGGGAGCCGCTGATTTCAGGCTGCAAAAGGCTACCCGAACAGCCCTTAGCCAGGAAATGGCTCTGGAGAAGCAGCAGACTATTTGCTGGACCCCTTCTTAAAAGGGCCATTAGCTTCACTAATGCAGCTATATCAGACAGTTATAGAGATGAGGTTTACATTTCCAAGTTAGCAAATCTTTCATTGCTTTCATTATCAAGGAGCTTCTGCAAAGGCTGTTCTCCACCTGCTTTATTCTTGACAAGATTTATGACAACTCAGGCATCATTGTAATGTTCCATAAGAATACCATATCCAGCCACTCCAAGACTATCAAAATAACAGACTTCTCCTGAAGTCTTTGTTGAATCTGTCTGGGTTTATAATAATCATATAGTGATGCTTCATCATTGTAGGCCAGTTGCATACATTGTCTTCACCACTTCTGCTCATATTGTCAATCTATTTTCAATCTATGGCACTTTCCTCCTATGTGACTAACAAGGATCAGCATAACTTCTTATGTGAAGGAAAATACCAGTATCTTCATCTCCAGCCAACTTAATCCAAGACAAAAATTTTTGCCTGCTGCTTTTGACCATTTCACTCCTAGAGAGTGTGCACCAATATTTTGAGGTTCTGGCAGACATTCATCATGGTACATTTGGTTGTCTTAGGACCTGATCAGTGAGAATAGTTCACCACGTGTGTGTAAAACACCATCACGATGCTTTCTAGACACTTGACATGAGGAGAATGGAGCTACTGGAACTTGCACATCCTCCAAGAAGACCATACATGCCAGAGGATTCCTGCCCAGTCCAGCAGCAAGTTTGTGCATAGTTTATATTGACAGCTTCCTGGACTACACAGGAAGCCATATATATATATGTATGTATGTGTATATATACGTTTATGTATATGTATATATACATATGTATGTGGAGGTGTGTATGTTTATTTGTATATGTATGTATATGCATATACATATATATATACACACACATACACATGTCATATAAGTTACATCTGTGGATTTACAGCTACCCTTCAACATCATGACTTACGAAAGCATAGTACTAAGATTCTGGATTACCCTTTTTCCTGTTTAGTCTGAATCCTTCTTCCTATTTAGCAAGTTTTCCTACAGACTTTCTCTTCACCCATTTTCCCCTCACAAACAATAGATTCCTTTCTCTCTATTCATATAAATGGACATAATTTCTGGATTGACCTATCACCTGACACTTAAAATACATAATGTGAATTTGCATTTAGTCTCTTCTGGTTTCTTCACAAACAACAACAAAGAAATGGAACTCAGAGATCCTGTTTCATCTCCTTGCACTCTCTTTCCTCCACTTTCATAAAACACAGTACATCATACTTCAACCAAAAAGCATATACCAACATTCACAATTTGAGAGTCATGGAGAAATGAGAGAGAATACTTTCAGATGTCCTATTACATTTTTTTACCCCTTACCAGGCATTCTTTATTCACTGAGCTACAGTTCTTTTCTTGGTTGAAGGGACTGAAACACAGGATAAGTACTGTGTGAAAGGATTTTCTCCACAATGGAACACTGTCACTTATGTGTGGTGGAGAGTAAACTCATTTTTACTACCTGACATAGTCAAGAGAACTGCCAAGTGTTAATAAATGCAGAACTTTCCTGTTACCATCCAAAGAAAAAAATTGTTTTTAAGTTGTCAAGTAAATAGACTGCTTGCTATTTGAACAGGTGAAATATACTGGCCCTGTAGAGGGACTGCTGGGCAGGAAGATCTTAGATCAGCAGCTTGTACTGGAGATTGCCCAGCTGCACCACCTCTTACTAAAAGACAAGCTTACAGACCAATCTATCCTACTGGAAAGAATTCAGGAGAGGAGCACTTCAGTCACAGTCTTTAACTAACCTGCTTTACTGGGGTCCTATCAGCACAGCTGTAGTTTATTTGGGTCATTTAGAACAGATTAAGAGCACACAGAAGCCCTTTTAAGGCCACAGATGGAGACAGATTACTCAAAGGAAGATAGGCATCAGACAATCTAGTACTAATACATATCCATAAAAGAAGAGCAAGCAAGCGAATCTCTAAATTTCAGGCTGACTTTCCATATGCTTGAAGAAATGTCTGAAGAGACAAAAAGGAAAACAAAAAAACCCAAACAAAATAAAACCCACCTAAGATTCCAAATTTGATCCAGGTTAAGGAAAAAAAAAAATCCCCTATTCCTTCTAACCTTTCTCACGTAAGTAACCCAAACTGAAGAAAATGCTATAAATTTTCAGTCCCACCTACTGGAATAGTTTCCAGAAACTCTTTTACATGTCTGCTTTAGTACTAGACCAGCTGCAGATGGGTGCATTGGTGCTAGTACTAGACTAGCTGCACTGGTGACATTGAGAGTAGTGCGTTAATACTTTTGGTCTATCTTCAGCAGGTCCGAACTACCTCCTTGGCTTGGACATGCAATAAAATCCCTGCTGAACTGGCTCCCTAGATGCCCACCACTGCAGAAATGCCTGCCACCAAAAAAGGGGAGCTGTGGTAACGTTGAAGAATCATGAAAATATGGCAAAGTCTTACCCAAGGAAGTTGTTCACTGTCAAAGATCAGTTTTATCACTCTCTCCACATCTAGTTGGAGTCCTAGAAAAAGACTGGATATTTCCCACGGAATTCTTGTCTGGCATTCCTCCCATCCTTGTCTTTCATGATTTGGATGATGCTATCCCATGACTTCTAGATGACAGACAGGCCTTGACAATGCAAAAATGTTTATCTGCTACCTGTTCCATTGCTGGAGCATAACAACAGTGCTCCTACACTGTTATGATCGGAGATGCTGGCTGCTGAAGTGTCTTCTTTTCAGAAGTAAGATTTTGAAAAATTGCAATGATAAAGCCTTGTTAGATGGTGCTAAAATACTGAGAACCTAGGAGAACTTCAGTACAAAAATTAGTCCATAAAAAAACCTGAAATAAACTGAACCTGAAATCCCACAAATGCTTCCAGTACATTCATATTATATGGAAAAACTGAACATAACTGAATGAAAGAGATCATCCCAGAGATTCATAGGATGTTGAGAACTAAAGTGATAAGAAAGATGGTATTCTATGTTCTATATCTCAAATTCTTTTTTGCAAAGAACTGTCATCTGAATATTCCAGTAGGGGGCTGTATAGCAAAATAACTGCTTAATAGAAACAGCAGTACTGATACTAGAACCTGTTGAGGTCATTTTTGCACATGACTTGTTGCCAAGAAAACTATAGAAATAGAAATCTTTTTAAAAAATAATTTCATAATTAGATTTTAAAGAGTAAACTGAGATAGCTGAAGCAGATTATTTTGAAAAAACAACGTTGAGAATTTCATTGGCAGGATACAAGAAAGGAGGACTGAAATTCTTCTGGAAGAGTGACCATTAACACTAATCTTAACTGGCAAAAATAAATCCTGTGATTCAGTTCCAAGGAAACAATTAACTGATTGCAAATTATTAAAAATTATTAAAGTCCAGGCATTACTTTCAGATAATTATTGTATTCCATATATATTAGTGCCATAAAAAGCAGAAGGTGCAAATGCTTGTTTAATAATGGAAAATGGTAATTAAATTCAGCATAGATATGGTGAATTCAGGGCCAGAGGGGACTGCTTTGATTCTGTAACTTACATAAAGCAGGACAAAAAAATATAACATTTCTGTTGCGAGGGAAATGCTCTTTGACTCTACATATTTATTTAAAAATCTACATAGTATTTAAATATCAAAATTATTCTTCATGGTAATAATTATTTTAAATGATATCCCATTTCTTTCTGAAGGAAATAATAAATTAAGTTCCCAAGGATCTAGTGACTTTGAACAGTTAAATGGTAAAAAATATTACATGTTCTAAGGAACTGGGTTAAAACCAAGAAGGTTTGCATAAGAAGTTCATGGATTTGCGCTTTTCATGTTCAATCAGAGTTCACTGAGACTATAAGTTTCCGTGTAGCTCAGTGCCAGCAAGAGCTCAGTGGGGCTTATGTGTCGTCTTTTACCATAAAACTGTAGGGGAGGCAACAGCACCATGCAGTTTCAAATACTAAATTTGGAATTTGCTTTCCGCAGTTCTCTTTCAAGAAATTATGAGGAGGTTCTGTCACTCGCCATAAAGCAGTATGAAGAAACCCTTCTCTTATCTTGTGACCCTGTGTTATGGCCACTTATTAGGGAGCACTGCCATTTTAGTCTCACAGTATCAGTTGCAGTTTGCTGCCTGTGTTTCCAGAAACCATTCAGCCATACTAAACAAGGATGAGAGGATTCATCCTGTGGTTTACCTTCATCTGTGGTTTTGCTTCTTTTCAGATACTATGAGTCTTAAGAACAGACTGACCACCCCTTTCTGAGAAGGAGGGGTGTCTATTCTCAAAGCCCTGTTTTGACCCCTTTTCTGCACAAAATATTGCTTGCACTGCCTTGTGAAGCACCCTAAAAGTTCTAATGGAAATCTGTAGGCAAGATACTCTTTAGAAATAATGAACTTGTCTGCAAAGGGGAGAAAAAAAAAAGTCTTCTTATTTGTTTGCTGAAAGAGGAGCCGTTTATTCAGTACGTTATCTCTCTCCAGGAGAATTGAGATGAGATTACCTTCACCCCAGTTGTGCACAGTTTCTGCCTCATGTAAATTAGAGTTTAAATGCTGTAGGTGGCATCTACGACTCGTGTCTTTGATGTCCGTTCATTGCATGTCTCTTCTTACTGAAGATTTGCAGCCTGATGCACTTTTGGCAGGATGAAGAGGTTCTCTCTGTGATTGATCCACATATGTCAAGGCCAGGTAGAGATTTTTTGAAGGGGAGAGGTGTAAATCACGATGTTCATACACAGAAGAGGATCAGATAAAGAGCACATGTTCAATTGCTCACAGGCTTCGTCATACAGAGCTGGAGATGGCATATTATTTGTTTTGAATTCTCAGAGTCAGGAGCTCTTTTTCTGACTAAGCCCTACCTAAGCTTCCTCTTCCTCACACTTACTTCCTTTGTCAAATTGAGTTTAATACCTGAGAGGAATAAAGTTTTAGGGCTGAAAATACAGCCTTTTTTTTTTTTTTAAGAACTGTATAAAAGCAGAATCTTTTCTCCCTTGTTGTCTGTCAATAATTGCTGTCTAAATGCATTCAGTTTACATGTAAAGACACATTAATTCAAATCACTATGTCTACAAACTCCAGCTGGACTTGGAAGATCATTGCCATTTGTACCCTGTCAACATTAATGAGGGCTTCAGAGCTCCAATGAGCTTGGATACAATCAAGTTGGTTTTGATTAAGAGACGAGATTTTCCTCTGCTTGCCACAGATTTCTATAGATATAAGTGAATGGAATTAGCAAACAGTTAAGCTAAGCTATTGCACAAGAATCCACCTCTGTCTTTCTTAGGCATATTGTCTTGTCAAGACTAAGATAATGGTACACTTTGAAATTTATGTCATCCTGTAAGTGAATTTAGAAGATGAAAGCTGGTAAACTCAAGTGGATAAAAATAAATTGCTCCACACCACCTGAAAAGTTGGATCACAGTTTTCACTAACTCCAACCACAAGTTGTTTGTGTGCTAAAATTGATACAAAAAATTATTTTGTGAAGTTGAAAATAGAACTGTCTTAATCTTCTTGTTGGGGTCTTTTTGCATGCTAATGGGCTTCCTTACATTCTAAATTTAATTTTCTAATTCTAATTTTCTGAAAAATAGAAAAAATTGTAATTTTTAATGATTAAAAAATCAGATATAAAAGAGTAACATAATGGTTCAACAAGCACATTTTACAGAATTCAGGTTCTCAGCATATGAAGCCAGAGAGGTAACTCAATCTATCATGCCAGGATAAATGTCTGAAAAATCCCGTGCATTACTGAATGAGGTAAACAATTCTTGAGAGTGGGAAGGAGGTGCAAAACCATAGCAAGACACCTGGACAATGGGGTACAAATACAAGCAGAATTCTCCATATGTATTTTTTTGTCTTCTGCCTGATGTAAAATTCTACTTTAGCTCCAGAGTATTTCAAATTTAAATTATTTTGCTTGCACTTGCCATGTCATCTCTTCATTCTTTGCACATTTCCTTCCCCCCTTTTAGTTTTGGTCAACATTTGAGATGCCCTTCAATCTCCAAACCAGGACCTGAGCTCAAACCTATTTCCCTACCACAAAGGCCTACCTGTGCTTTTCCTCCCGTCAGACCTGCCACACACCGTGTACTTCAGAGTGGGTGGCAGGCTGCGAAATTTTTGTTCATATGCCCCATATAATCAACACAGAGCGAGAAGTGCCAGCAAACGCTTTCAGAGGAAAATCTTATTCTCCTCAGTTCATCTAGTGAACTGATGATCTGGCAGATCCGAGAGATATGTGCTTTCCACCAATTCCATCAGGATTTTAGGCAGTTATGTCAAGAGGACTGTTTCGTTACAATGTTAAATTTTATATGCACACTGTCTGTCTTAGGCTGCATTTACATTAACATATTGGTTCAGAGAAGTTGTGCATTCTTGAAATAACTCTCTCAGTCATCCTCATTGCACACTGGCTGAGTTCACAGAGAGGTTTTAGTGTTTACAACCCCCTCTTCTGGGGCTGTGCTATACCTGCACATCAAATGGGCTGTGGTGCTTTGGGGGGATATAGGAATCTCAACCAACGATTGGTTCTCCAGTGAACTTGGCAACATTTGTTGTAGGGTGTTTAGTTCAGGACACCACACTAAATCTAGGGTGAGGTAAGGTGCCAAAACTAAGTACAGTACAGATATAAAGATCTCATATTGATTATTTTAATCTATATGTTCTCCTGAGTTAAATTATTTGCAAATGTAGTAATATCTTTCTGTCAACCTATCATTTAACTACTTCTGCTTTTCTTCCATTGCTTCAATCTAGCATGCACCTCCCTTGATGTTACTTTTCCTGTAATAACACTCTTTTATAATTTTTCCACCCAGAATCTTTCCATTTTAGTAATTTAATACATTAGCAATTACCCAGCACATCCTTGACTAGCAACAAAATTGAATGTAGCTATCTACAACTGACCCATTGTCAAGGCTCTCCTTATAGTTAATAGAAAGAAATAGGCACTTTAAGGTATGATTCATCTTAACCTACAGTAAACACTGAATATGGGTCAGATGAACCATGTCTCTAAAGTATCTACTTCTCCTTATTGACTCTAAAGTAAGCTTAGTGTGACTAGATCAGATTTAGATCTCCACACTGCAGCCATCTAAGATTAGAAGTTTTCCAGGTTGTCTTCTATCTTTTCCAGCTTTTTTTTTTTATTTAATAGAGTGACAGCAAAAGCCTGGAAATCTGGATGAAAGTAGATAAAGCGAGGGAACTCAGGTACATGCTTTTCTGGGGGAAAGAGGAGACCTGTACCCTGAGAAATCAGTTTCTGAACATGTTTTCTATAGTAGGTGAAGGGGTGGATTAATTTCCAAGTGATGTATATGCTATGTAATATTTGTGTTAACTTCTTTTTCCTGATTCAGATTAGAGAAGGAACAGCTCATGCTTACTTTTTACTGGTGTCAGATGAAGCAACAAGCAGCAGCATTTATATCCCACCTAGATTCAGTGCTGGCACCTTCCTAGATGAGCCAACTGTTCAACTGTGTGAATGGAAAGATAGATGAAATCAACTGAAGTAATCAACAAACATTGCAATAATTAATCACTGAAAATCAGAGTATTCACCTCTTGAGGAAAAGAAATTACTTCAGATTTACCCAAAGGTGATCCAGGGCACTATTTAGATGCAACTACACGTCTCTTTATGAAATGAGGATTGGGTAGTGTGGGGATTTGGTTTCACATGCAGATTGCATTTACAGGGCATGTTGAGTGCTTAAGTATTTAATAACAAAGCAATTAGTTATTTACGCAGAGGACAATAAGACTCCTTTGGAAATATCCATCTCATTGCCATTAAAAGCAAATGAAGTGATTATGAACAGTGTAACCACACAATTAACTGATTAAATCCACACTCTTCTCTATACCAGACCTGCTTTTCAATTCGACTTTTATGATTAAAAAAATAGGCTTGTACATGGTGACGCATACCTGAGCCTTCTGAGCATAAGTGAAATTTTTAATTAAAAATGTATGTTTCAAGATAAACAGCTTTCTCAAATATAGGATAACAAAAGAATAAATATTCTGACAGAGGTGTAGAGCTCACAAAAATGGCTTTAGGGAGAGGGAGAGGTAATAAAATGACAGACAGTGCTTCGGTATTTGAATATTACAAAAATAATTTATTGTAAAAATACTCTTTTTTCACAGTATGATTGTAATTTTGCAAATACAATCAACAACCTACAATTTATACAAAGTAGAAAGGAGAGAGGTTCTCAAGGTTTTAGAGTGAGTTTCCATGTCATGCATTAAAAGTTATTTTTTTATCCAAATGTATTTTGATGTGAATAACTGAGATTCATTTTCCCGAAAAGAGCATCTAAGGAGAAATACATTTTATGATTACTACATAAAGGTAAAGAATTCTATTTTTAGTATTTAAAGTTCACAATTTCCCCCTTTCCCCCCCACCCAAAACATTTTTAAATATTGTATTTCCCTAGAAAATAGATGTTGACACATTGGTTATACAGAACAACGCCTGGATATATAAGAAGACTTGTTCATGCAGTGAAATGCTCACTGTTTTCATATCTTACTGTATGTTTTAGTATAGTGGCTATTTTAAATAAAGACACAATTTTAAAGGTGCTAAAACCTAACAAGACACCAAACTTGTTAAGTGAATGAGAAACACATTCTAAGTCAGCTGCGGAGAAATTAAAGTTTTAGAGGTAAGACTTTTTTCACATTGTACTCACTATAACAAAAAGGAGAGTCTTGTGATTGCTTTGAATAAGAGCTTCAAGACTGATTATATGCATTTCACAGAAAAGAATTCATCAAATCTAGCAAAGAAAGATGAAGGATATGAGAAAAACCTACCTCCTGACAGGGCAGGAGATTTTTTGTTAGAACTATATTTTTCATGCATCGGTCACTCTGTTTTAAATTTTACAAGCAGCATTACTAGAGATTGCCTGAAACTTATAAGTTTAAAAAAAAATAAAAGAATAAAAATAGCTAATAACAAATTGTTAGAAATATCCGATAAAATAAAAAATAGTTCAGGATTCCTCTGTGTGGAAAGCAGGCCTTAATTCCCAAAAAAAGTGAAATACATAAGTGGATTTTCAAAATGTGTGTCAGAAGAATTGATATTGGTTGAAGAATGAGAGTCTTAGAAATATTCAGCTGAAGAGCAGTTAGTCTTGTTTTCTGATAAGCTGTCAGAAAACAGCTTTATATTTTGAGCTTGGATGGGCCTAATAGTTTAGTCACCATGTCAAGCATCAGTAAAACTTCATTCTGTCAGCAGTAGACTTACAGTGTGCCACTACATTTTAAAATGAAGAGTTGGCGTGAACTCCGTAAACCATAACCTCAGGCTCTTCCTGGAACTGTGATACACCCACGCCATGCAGCCTTCACTGAATATCGTGTTAACACTCCTCCCCCACGCACGGCTGTTGTACTGTATGTGAACAGCAACAGTCAAATATAAGACTAAGAAGCAGCTGTACCCTATTATTCAGTTCACTTTCAGATTTGCATACTTACCAAATATTCCCTCAGTGGGATATTCGTTATTTCTAGTATTTTACTTACCACTAGTACAAAATTTCTCACTAAAATAGGTTTTCATCAGAGAGGGTTTATTCTTTGAAAAGGCATTGGATTGAAGATATATATTTCTTCCCATGAATTTAAACTAAAGCACAAGGGAATTTGGCCTAGAATTTCAGAGACTACAGTTTTAAGGCAGCTCTACCACGTGTACCACTTTAAGTTCAGGAATGTCAAGACTTCCAGGGAACTTTCATACAGAACTAAGAATCTGCATCCTAGAAGCCACACCTTTCTGTCTCTCACCTAAAGAGCATGCTGGAACTTAGGGACCAAAAGCTCATGCTAAATTTAAAAAAAAACCAACAAACAAAAACCAAACCAAACCAAACCAAACTGTTTCTTGAAAATCTGTGAAAATGTAGCTGCTGCATTTTTTTTTTTTTTTTTTTTTTTCAGAAGCATAGTAGGCTTGGGACCTCATTCTCTGTTTCACTAATGAAAATTCTTTGTTTGGAAGACCTCTACCTTCAGGCCAGGAAAAGATATATTTTTTGACTGGAAAGGCTTAAAATGAAACCAAAAATGTCACTAAAATCCCTCAGACTATAACCTGGGAGCTACAAAGTTTGATAGATTACCTAGTTTACTACACTAAAGCAGTACTATAAGCTACTTTATAAAGTCAAGGCACCTCCTGCATCAAAAGAACTTTTTTTGTTGTTGGGGTTTTTTTGTATATCAGAACAAGAGGAATCTGCAAACTCCTGGGATTACAACTTTTAAGGCACTGAGACCAGTAGTAGCTGGGATTACTTTGACTTGTTTCCTTTCTTTTGGGGGACTGCTAAAGATAGTCATACACTGACAGACTTGGAGGTCTCCTACACCATCAGCCTGAACAGAACATCAGTTCTCAGAGCTACCATTACAGCTGGTAGGATTCACAACAGAACTAATCACCTGCTCAAGCCCCATGGGACTTAATTTGACCACTGATATAGTGATTTTTTTTCTTAAAAAGATATTATGCTCGGGATAAGTGAAACTTAAAGGAAAGCAACAAGACAAAAGTGAAGCAATGAATCAACTGAAGAAGAAAAATTGATAGAAAAAGAGTAGGAGGAAGAAGTAAACAGATCCCAGTGAAACAATAAAATAGCATTGTTATAATGCAAATCAGCTACTTGTGACTCCCTAATAGATAGGATAGTCATATCTATTCATACAGATTATGCCTTAGTTTTGAAAAATGGAGTTGGGCTTAAGTTAATTGCTCTAGGGGCTGAAATGAATGAAGGATATAGGTGACTTGAGAGAAGTAAAAATAAAGATTCAGTATACTACAGCATATGTATAGAGGAGGGAAAGGTCAAGAGAAAACTCTGCAGTAGAATCTGTAAGGGATAACACACTTCCCAAGGGATGCTAATGGGATAGCTGCAGTCTCCTTTGACTCCCTGCTAAATCCAAACCTGGCAGAAATGCAGTAAAGGCACTGAGGTCTGATGTATAGTCATTAGAATCATATCATAATAACATCATCATATCCATACATCAGTTCTGCAAGATAACACAAAGAAATAGAACAAGTAAAACAGGATTCCCTTGGGTCACAAATATAATGCTTCCATTGTTCATTTTGGAACAGCGTTAGAGGCCTGCAATTTTGGTTTAATCATTTTAATCTGAATATGGCTCCAGATTTGAAGAATGCTTTAGACACACACGCATATATACAACACAGGTGACACACTGCTGGGAATTACATGGCCATGGGAGGCCAATGACCTGCATGCAGAATAGGAAACACATGCCAATAATAACACAAGGACTCTCCTATATGTGGGAGTGACAGCTCACCAGATGCAGCCTCCAAAGGGAAGACCCAGGGAAAATGCCCAGCCTGTTTGAGCTACAGTGCCTCTAAGCCGAGAAGTTGAGACTGGCCTTTCCACAGCAAGAGTCAGACTTCCATGGGCTGACTCATCTTCTGAAGTTGTCTCTCTCTCCTCATCGACTACAGAGGGAGCCTATCATCTCACACACCATTTTTGTCTTATTTCTGGTAAGCTTGCATTGAGTTATGATAAGCTGACTCAGTTTAAGTGGAACAAATCTATGGATCCAGTTTTTAATTCAAGAAGAAGAACATAGAAAATTAAGGTAATTAGTGAGTTATGTCAAGTGGACTGAAGAGCTCAAAGCCTCCTATGTGAGGCTTGGAATTTCTTTTTAAATTCATTAATTTTCCTGTCATTCATTATTCAAACAAGGAAAAACCATGTTACATGTAAATGGATAACTACCTGAAAAGGGATATTAGAGGTAAGCAAAGGTTCTATAACCAACTGAATAAAAAGACTGAATATACATATCTCAAGATATATACATATATATATAGAAAGAGAGAGAGAAGGTGAGAAAGTGAAGGGACAAAGTGAGAACTGCCATAATGTAGCTGAGTTACATATAATAGCAAAAATTAAGAAAAATACCATATAAGCAAGAAGAGATTAAAAAGAGTTTCTCATCACTGAGAGGGGAGAGAAATTAAACAATCTGGAGAAAGTCCAGGTAGCAAATGAATATTTTGCCCCAGTTTTCAATTAAATTAATGCTGAATAGGAAAAGGTTCTAAGGAAAGCAGGCAAAGAGAAATGAAAGCATTGAAATTAAAATTACATTCAATAAAAAACAGAACTCAGAGTTCAAGCTTAGGATGGTACAGGAGGGAGGAGAAACAAGACAAAATATCCAAAGACCTGACACAAGGTCTTGTGCCAGTCTAATGTCTGGGATTTTTATGAAATTGTTCAAATCAATTAATACATAAGGGAAGACTAGCAAATAAACCAGTAACATTTAAGAAGAAAAAACTAAGATTCCATCAGTGGGGCCTCAGAAATGTGTATTGTTTATATTGTAATTGGAAAGAAATAACAATTTTCCACTAAATTATATTGAAAATGGTATAGATACAGTAACAGATTACCAAGAAATATTTTTTAAATTAATGGCATAATTTTTTCCTTTTTTTTTTATTTAACAGAAAATTCAGATTTAATCTATGATATAGCTGATATAGCCCATTCACCCAAGCTTTGCCAAGTCATTTAATCTTCTTTTATGTTGGCAGTTAGTTAACAGAGGAACTGAGTTTTAAGTAAAAAATGTACAACAAATTAAAAATGGAGCTAACTAAAAGAAAGCAGCAGTTTGTGCTGAGGGTGATACTTGTATTTGAGGGACAATATTCTTAAAGATTCTTAAAAACTTGTGAGAGAACAACTGATTGAAAGCTTTCCCAAATAACAGCACAAAAATGTAGGAACCTACAAGTTCAGTTTGGGTGCTGGCAAAAACTGAGAGACACCATCAGTATGGAAGAGAACTGGAACACCACACATTAGAAATGTTATACTGACCCTGAGGACTGAGCTAATACAAATTAATGAATTACCTAATTAATACAACATAAGGAAGCTTCTGTTATTTCAGGTTCATAATAAGTATAATTCCTGCAAGTCAGGAGCTCTTAGGTGTTAATGACAGCAAAGAGGAAGGTCAGTGTGATAATTTCAGTATTGATTGATCAGGGATTCATCTGACCTAACTTCAGATGTCTACTGTGTAGACATATTTCCCCTCACTGCTCTATCCAGACTGCTTTTGCAGTCAAAGGAGACAAACAGGCACTTCCAGACGTTATTGATCTGACCTCTTTCAGACCTTTACTTCAGAATGAGATGAATCACTTATTTCTCTCTATCGATTATGAAAGAGGTCTAGACAAGTGCATGAGTTTGGGATATCTACATTGTCAATATGCTTGAAATGAACTAGGTAAGTAACGCCAATATGGAAAAGACAAATGTGTTACTCAAGATCGTTCTCTGAAGCAAAGAATTTTTCTTCGTTTACTCAGCACTATGAAAAACTTTGTCTGGAATACCGTGTAAAAGCTTAGTAATTCACATGCCAGGAAGATACATTAAAGCTTTTCATAAAGAAGGGATAATGAGATGGTCTGGGGAAAGGGAAGATTACTGTGTGAGATGGGACTAAAGGAGCTTTTCTTGTTTGTTTAGCAAATGACAGCCTAGGATGAAATATGATCGCTCCCTACAAAAAAAAAAAAACAAAAGTGATGGCAAAAGCCAGCAAAGGAAATGATGCTGCCAAAGCTAAAGTCTGTGGGTACAAATATGGTTGGATATCTGAGTTTGCACCTTTCTTACTTTATGATCATTGCCTCCTCATCTGCTTATTCACTTCCAGGACCTCAGTGGGAAGAAATCAACCAATTCCCACCAAAACAGAATGCAGGAACCCTCAAGCACTCCCAGCACATTTATGCTGCCGTCCAGAGAATGTAACATCTACTCTCTATTTCATGTCATGGAAACACCATTCTGTGTGCTGCAACACAGTCCTCACACTTTTCAATATGAAAAAACAGTCATGTTCTAGATGTATATGAGTACCATGTGGGCAATATGGTGTGGATTGGGTTCATCTGCTACTCTGCTCTACAGAAGACTAGCCTTGAATATCAGCCAGTCCATGCTACTTGGGCCAGGGGACTGGAGATCATTCTGTGCGGTGGGTGTGCTTAGTAATGTTGCCGTAGCTGGTGATGAAAGTAGATGGGTATACCAGGACCATGCTATACCATAGCAAGGCCATGAAGAGGTTCATGGTGGAAATTAGATTGTTTCTAACCACCACAGGAATGAAGCTAAGAAAGAGTTTTCCTATTGCTGATGTGAGGATGAGAAACGAACCAGCTTCAAAAGGAAACTGATGTGTTTTGTGGTGCCTCCCACAGCAAGGGATGATTTTTAGCCTGGGTCCAAGCTATCAAGTCTTTCTCCACAAAACACCTATAGTTCCATCAGATACTACTTTTACCTTACTCGTTAGTATTTGACAAATATTGTCTCAGTGGAATTAGTCAAGTACAAAATGGAGTATGATTCACCTTCGCATCATTCTCTTTGCAATGTTTTGTGTCTTTGAGTCCTGTTTTCCTATATGCTGTGCTCCCACTTGCTAGGAAGTTTTACAAAGAGCAGCTTTTTGGGGTTTTTTATGTGAAGAGGGGTTTTTTATGTGAAGAGCAGTCTGAGAGGTTCAAAGAGTCTCAGATGCCAACAAATCAACCCTCACCTAATTAAGAGCTCGTTTATTCCAAACAGAATTGCTACAGTGATCTACAGACTGTTTCTGATCTGCTTGGAAAATACCTTTTCTGATTATACATACACAAGGTTTTTTTCAGGCACATATACTTGGTTCTCCTTTACAGATAATGAAGATAAAAGCTCTGTCTGCACACAGGTTTTCTGAATATCTAACCATATGCACTTGTCTACATCTATATATACACAGACACATATCTATGGGCTATATTAGCAGTCCATGAAGAAAGTAAGTAAAAAATACATGGGTTTCATCCTTTTTTTCTTTTGTTTTCCTTTTTAAATTTCCTTTTCACCATTCCTTTCCTCCCTGCTTTCTGAGCCGTGTTTCCTGCAACCCTGGTGTAACAAGGTACTTAAGTACATGCTTGACACAGTAAACCTATTTAGCAAATATAGAGACCACATAACTCAGGCATGACTGCAGGTTCCTAAACACACACAGAATTTCACATTTTCCAGGAGAGGATAAGGAGCAGTAGCCCTCTGCCCTTCCTCTTTTCACACCATCTACCCTGTCCTTCACAGCATATTCCCATCAAAGCTGTGATGTGGGTGCAGTAACATGAGAGCATGCCCTTCCCTGCTCCCACTGCAGTCTGCCGAACATCCGTGCCAGTTACACGAATCATCCAAGGCTTTGGGCTGAAACTGGTGTCAGAGCATCACAGTGCCTTGCATTTACTGTTTGTAATGAACAGTACCTGGTATTTACTTGCAACTGTCATGGACAAGCTACTACTAATGAAATCTCAGCTAGTGTCGAAAAGGAGAGCACTCTCCTAGTTTGTTTATCACCTCATTAGCAAAATTAATTAACAAAAACGCTTCACCATGACAATCACAAATGAATCCCCAGGTTACCTACCTGTAGATTTTGGGATGAAACCTTTTCTGGAAGGATTGTTTTCTCCAGAATCTGAAGTTAACTCAAGCACTAGGACCTTTAAGGTTTTAATTTTCTGTGTGTTTATAAAGAAGCTCTGAAAACAATTGCAAGTGCTTGATGTGTTTACTGTCTGCAATATTTTGCACATCTTCCTCAGAACTGTGTATTTCAAACACAAGGATAATGTTCAGCAGTATAAAATCTTCAAGAACAATTAACTTCTAAATTTTGTAGACAGAAAAATATTTATAATCCTCTCCTGAATAAATGATAGCATGATGCTAAAACCACAAAAACAGAGAAGAAATTTATAGATTATGGATTCTCTGGGCACCCTTAAAAGCAAAGCTTAATTACATTAATAAAATGAAAAGGGAACTTGAAAGAAGAGTCAGGATTCACACAGTAAAACCAAACAAAAATGTGTTAATTAAATGCCAAATCAAACTGGTGCAATTTTTAACAAGATTTTAGGTCTTGCAATGATTTGCTTATTCTGCTTAACAAAAGGAAAGGAGTTTCACAGCATGGGAGCTGAGAAGAGAAACACCCTAAAACCGACATCACCTATTTAACAAACAGAGCTGAGAAAACAGCTCGTATTCAGCTAATAAATAGGTATTTTTTTCTTTAACTACTGGTGAATATTTCAATTTTACTGTCTTATTTCCAGCCCCTTGCCATTCTGTTCTGTTCCAAAAATTTTGGCAGCTGCTAAGCAGCCAGCAAATGTAAGTGAGTGACGTTCCAGAGAACGGGATGACCTTGCCACCAGTAAATCCATGTGGACAGGTTGGAAGAAAGCTCATGTCTACAGGGCAAGACAGACAGATGACAGTTTTTTCCCAGGGTAAGACAACTCACTTGGTGGACACAACAGACAATCTGGCTACTGCATCTGTAATCCAGATGGTCATTAGTATTTGAGAATGGCTCACTATTACTGAGCCCAGTCTAGTTCATTTAATGTAGATGACCTTCTTTGCATCACCTCCAAACCAGACAGTCACTTTTTGCCTAGAGGACCCACAGCTTTAAATATGATGAGCATTAAAGAAAACTACTGCATGCAGACCCAGCCGTTTAATTTGTGCTGGAATTTATGCGGTTTATAAAATGTATATCAAGAATAATATGTGTATTCCTATGTGCATAATTTGGGTATAGGAAGGGGTTTTTTGTTTTCCTTCGTTTTTTGTGAAACCATTTGAAGTTCAGATTTTCAAGAGATAAAAACAGGCAGGGTTCCTCTAAGATTATCAGCTGAAGAGCTGAATCTTAAAGCTCTACTTTAAAAAACATGCAGAGAGTGAGCTTTCAGAGAGCTGTAAGAATGAATATGAAAAGACTGGATTTAAAACAGGATCTAGTCTATTCATGATTTTTAGAGCATTACTATTTGAAATTAAAATACATATTATATTTTGGGCAAATAACATATCGTTAGAAAATTTAGGAAGGAATTAAAACAAAATTTACCTCAACCTATTCACCTAATCATTTTCTTTGTATGTAGGTAAAGTAGAAACAAAATTTGGAGACTAAAACTCTGAAATATTTTTCTTTGTTTTCCTCTGATTTTACAGTTTATTTGAACACTTCAAGTATCTCAGCAAATTTGAGGGGGTACCCTCAAAACACTTTATTTCTGTAAGTATTTGTGCACATTTTTCTTCATGCTTGAGATGAGAGATTTTTTAAAAAGAGAAATAGTTCTAACTGGGTCAGTGTTTACAATTTATGGTGCAGATGTACCACAGAGATGCTGCAGATGCCCAGAAGTTGACATCCATCTGAACAATCGGATGACACTTAAAGTGTCCTAGAACAGATACCTAAAAATTGAAATCCTAGTGTGCCCATTATTTTAAAAGTGCTAATCACTGAATTGAAGTGAAACATCATTTTGTGGTTAGAACTCTTGGGAAGAATATGGATAATTTGCTTCTAGCTCTTAAAGATTTCCAGGATGACTTGGGACAGGTGTCATAAAATATTGAAAGATATTTTCATGATTAAGATTTACGGTGGATTTACATAAGATTCAAGAGGCCTAAACAACTAAACTGTACCTCCAAGGATGTATTTAGGCTAATCAGAAAGGTTTAAGGATGATTTTAAGAACTGTGAAACTTCAACCATTTGGATTATATGAAAAGTTAGTAAATGCCATATCATTTGCATGAGAAGGGTATAAACTCTCACTTCCATCTCTAGCTGTAATGAATGCTCCACTATCTTTTACTGAAAGGCAATAGCTATACCCAGCTCTTCTAGCTGATCCTTCCATACCCTTGAAAATGACACAAATCATCAAATTCAGCCCAAAATCAAGCTACTGGCAGTCTTCTCCATTTTAAACAAATGACTTTTACCCAGAAAATTGGTCACACTCTCTTCAGATTACAGACTTACAAATGATTTCTGTCCCTACCCAGAAGAAATCTCATATATTGGTCTTACTCTGTCCTTCCTGTTGAAAGTGGGCCACTCTCCAAAGGCATAAAAGATTCACGGCACTGCAGAGAGGAAGAAGAAATGAAAAGAGTCTGGATTTATAGCTCACTGCCAAGAAAACGCTGGAAATGAGGTGTCCTAAGTTCTGCTCCCTGCTTCAGGGATGGCAAATGTTTTTTCAACAAGTCTTTCGATGCATGAACAGTGTAGTATGGAGTCTGAGTGTAGCTTCACATCTCTACAAAGCAAGAAGACTTCCCTTCTCCTGTCCTTTACCATCCTGACATTACATTAACATTTTCAGAATGGGACTTTTCAGGGCAAGGACAGCTCTTTGCAAAAATCATGTGGAAAGAGCTCCATGTTATAAGGCCTGTTGTACACCAACGACACCTTTTTCTCAGCTGCAGACTCACATACCTTTTCATTTGACGCCCAATAACAAAATCTCTCTATGTGCCTAATATCTGTTCTAGAAAAAAACCCAGAAAATCCAGACTGCTGTTAATTACTGTGATGATAACCCTGTTCCCAGCAAAGCCATGCAGCACAGCAGCACAGCAGCACAGCTGCCACCTCCATGCGTCAGCTGGACTCATTGTCAGGCGGGAATGCCCCGGGAGGCACAGCTGATGTTTGTGTCCTGCACAGATGGGCGCTTCCCTTCCTGCCCTGGTGTTTGCTGGAGTCCCCGAGTACGGACTGCTGCAGGGTGGAGCTGAACCATCACGTCCCATGTCCCCCAGCCATCCTTGTCATCCACCATCCCTCTCCAGTGCCCTTCAGTTGGGGAGCTCTGTTGCCTTTCTCCATTGGACACTGGCACTAGGGCAACCTCTGCAGCCTTGAACTCCTTTGCCACAGATACCAAAACCCCTTTCTGCATTCTTACAAGGTCAGTTTGGAAACCAGCAGCAGCAAGATGAGGACATTGCCCTGCTGTCAGGGTTACATTAAAAAAAAAAAAAAAAAATCAATCCAGAACCATTATAAAAATGAATGAACTCCAACACTGATGGATTTCTTTACATCCCATGACTACCTGTCGACGTTTCTGGAGTTTCAAGAGGGGGAGCTAGTTAGCTAACAGAGTCCAGGCTGTTAGGGAAACTTCCCTTGGCAGCCGTCCACAGCTTTCAGATTTTAAGTGAAGCAGAATGAAAACGGAGTTCACAGCTTCAGACGCATCCCTGAGAAGCACTTTGTATAGCATTGCTGCTCCTGCTTTCCCCATAAACCTGACTGATTATTGAAGATATCACATAGTCACAGCATGAAAGCTGATTATGTCTTGACAAGCGAAAAAACATAAACAGAATTTTTAATCATGAGACACACAAATGAGCTTGTAAAAAGCTTAGGAATGTATAATATACAGATCTAAACAACCAAGGGAATATAATCGTACATACAAAATGACCTGTGACTGAAATTCTAGCATCAAAGATTTTAGCATAGTGAAAAATTTCACGTAAAATTGTCAGGGAAGGAAAGTCATTCATATCTATGCAGACAAGAACTTTGCTCCTAGCAAAATAAAATGCATTCATTTGTCCTTAAGAAACATGAAGAAGTCCTGGGCCTTTGCAGAATCTTGTACCAGTTTGCTCATTACACGGAACAAGCAACTTTTACAGCTCTTGCTGTTTCTGGGTTTTCAGAACAAAGCTCAAACATAGTCCCTTTGTGTGGTTTATCTCTTCATTTGCTATTCTTCTTCCTTGGTTATACACCCCCTACCCACGCATACACCTGTGTGCTCATCTGCCTTTTGAGGTGCTGTCAGTGGCAGAGCCCTGGCTGCTGCTTCTCCCTGGGCAAACACAGAAGTGTGCAGCATGGCCAAGGGATGTTGTATACCGTATAAGAGCTCACTGTGAATTGTCGTTCAAGGTTTTGTAAATGATCACTGTTCTACTGTACCTTTTTTATTTTTTTTCCTTAGATATACTCTTTTAATTGAAAACCATTTGGCGAAATTGCCAGTTGTTACTTCAGTGGCTGGAAGTGTTCAGCAGGCTACAAATGTGATGTTGTATTTGTCCCATCCAACTCTATCAAGCTAGGCAGTTCAAATGGCAAACGATTTCTATAACCCTTTTTTCCCACCAAGCTCTTGCTCTAAACATTTAGACCTGGCAACTGTGGAGATGTGAAAGGCCCGTGCTGTGCTCTGAAAGTCACACATGGTAACACTGGTTCTAAACTCATGTTTATTTCTCATTCTTGCTACAAAGCAATACTGTGACAGGTCAGGTCCCACTATATGTAACTCCTGCCAAACACTGACTCCATTCCCCTTTATTCCATTTCTGACTCCAGCTTTTCTAAAAAGTGTTTGGTGGCCTAAACCATTTGCTGTGCTGAAGCAGGTAGCAAATCACATTGCTGTTGTCAATGTCTCTCCACAGTTCTGCAAGGAAAATCTCCCACAGCTGATACATTAACTGCTGTTTTGTAATACTACCCTCCATGAGGAGACAAATGTTCTGCTCCAGGGTAAAACTGATGCTATTTATACGTGTCTCTTACTTAGAAGGAAACGTTGAAATCAATGGAATCATTATCACTGATTTCTTTCAAGTCTTGACTTTGAAATGTAAAGCTACCAGGGATTCTTGGAGCACAGGAAAAATCCCAGAAAATTCCGTGATTTCACACTCTGGAAACAAACTAATTTTCCTTTCATGTTTGCATTATTTTATGTTTTTCTTTCCATTCTGTGTTTTGAACCTTATGATGTAACTTTCTTTCTGCATTACATGTTAACTGCTTTACAGCTCAGCCTTCCTTATTTAGACAGATGTCAAAGAGAGTAAGAGCTTTTTGTTATTCCAAAAAATAGTAAAATTTTTTTACACATTTGCCAACAAATATAAGTATAAGCAACAAATAAGGTATAAGCAAAGTAGATCAGTTCAGAACAATCTGGCCAAGGCTAGCCACTGTATTCATTGCATCCTAAATGCCTTTGCAGCTCTCAACTGAAAGCATAGAAGGCGAAAAAACTTCCATTACCCTTTAACTCATTCACAAGTATTAGTCAGAAAGATTATAATAGGAAAGGTGGGGTAGTACATTGTATGACATCCTCAAGAACAACAGTAAAGTGAGAGTAATTTAAATAAATAACATTAGTAATGTAAAATAAATATTATTAATTTTTAAAGTATTCTACCATTTGCACTTTATTCTTAGAGACAAAGAACTAAGGGTACTCAGTGATCAGTGTCTTTTAAGGTGATCATGGTTTATTGCAGACTTAGAAGATGCAAAACCACTGATGCAATTTTATTCAGTCAAGATGCTTAAATTTAAGAATCCTTGGCCCTCCTAGTGGACTAAACACAATCCTGCTCTTCATCTGTTGATACAATGCATGGTTGTATTGCTGTCCACGGGCACCTGTGTAAGTGCTGGGTAAGAGGCAGGGCTCTATTTCATCTGACAGACACACCAGACAGCCAAGTGGACTGTATGACAACCTTTTCAAGGGCATTGCAGATGCAGAAACAGATGGCAACGTGGATAACGGCTGAGCCCAAAGGGAAGCATGTATCAGCCAAACCTTTGCAGATCATCTTGCAAGCAGATATACTGCTTTCAATCCCTTTTTCATAGCAAATTGCATCACTGTGGTTGTATACCATGGCTCACAGTTGAGAAGCAAACTCTCCCCGAGCTCTTTATGAGTTTAAAATAGACAAATCATCTGAGTCACTATTGTCTTAAACTTTTCTGAACTAGAATTTAATATTGCTTTTACAAACATCAAGTTCCTGGATTGAAAGCAGTGTGTTATTTCCTTTGCTGTTAAGAGTTTCTTACTTTGGGAGAATAAGGTTCTCAATTTCAGTTGAATTGTTTCTTTCAAGTTATAAGGCCCATCAAATCACATTATCTTATAATTAATTTATAGTGTTTTCTGCTTTGATGCAGGTACTTGAAATACAAAGCTATCTGGCAGTGGAGGTAGAGACACAGGTCATCGTTCACTGTTGCCATGGATGAAGACAAGGTTCTGCAAACAAAGGGCACAATCCCTGTTTAGAACATGAAAACTCAAGTGAACTAGTTTGGTACCCAGGAGATAAAGATCATCCCCATCAAAGGATGGGAAAGGCACCTGAGTATCTGCTCCCAAACCTCTCCTTCCATGTCTCAAATCCCTGCGCTTCCCAAATGCAGTAGTCACTGATACAAAAAGAGTGATGTCCTTTGTTCACAATGTGGTGTTTCAAGGTGATGTCAACCCCAGCTTCAGCAAATAAAACTGATGAGCAAAGCAGGGGAAGCAAAAACATGACATGTAGAAAGGAACAAACTCTTGAATGATTCTGTCTCCATCTTGCTATACCAAATGATTCCTGAATTAATTCTGAGCCTGCATGACAGTAGCACAGAGAAGATGTGTTTGACAATAAAATAAACCAGAAGGGCATCTTCTAAGGCCAGGTTGCTCCTTTCCAAGACTGGGTGGCTCAGGAAGACCTATTTGGAGTCATGAAGAGAGGGTTGTAGTACTCACCCCAGGGGTGTCTCATAGGACACCTAAATACTTATTCTATCTTGTATCTAGTTAAAGTTGACTTTTACCACCACATTATCATTTTCTTCTGTGATAAAAATACAAAGCTTAATAGCATCATTTGACTTGCCAATAGAATCTTTACTTTTTTATAGAGAATTTTCTAACTCTTTTGTTTTCTTCCTTTTTGTTTAGATTCCATGGCTTTTACAATTACATCAGAATGGGGTCATCAGCTGAAAAACAGTGGACTTGCTAGCTCAAGCCTACAAGCTGTGTGGGACTTGTTTACCAGGCCTGTGAATTCTGGCAAAGGGGCAGCTGTAGAGTTTCAATTAAATTAGCAGATTTGCACAGAGCCCCAACACCTGACCTGAACTGCTCAGTGCTAGGAAAATTACTGCATTCCTCTTTTAATTCCTTACTTTGCTCAGGTCTTAATATGAGCAGGTAAAAAAACCTCATGGGCTACAGTCCTACCTCCCACACCCATTTCCATGGGGCAATTTAAAAGTCATTCTACAGAGCAATTTGCTTGACCGTAGAAGGGGCATCTACAAAATCCAGTCTAGAAAATTCAACTGATTTGTGGTGTAAGTCCCACATATCAGGGAGTTAGGTATTATATTCCTCTGTTCGCAAGTTTAGGATTCTGACAGCCACGTTCTGGCCTCTAGGAGTTGTGAATCTGTCAGGACATCATGCCACTAAACTGTTTCATTCAAGGACCTTCTTTGTCTCCATGCAGTTCAGGGCTGCTTTCTTTAACTTGGGGATTTCTGCTACTCTGGAAGAGTCCTGATCCATCACAACCTTAATTATCTCACTGACATATCTACCTCATGCTTGCCTAGCCTTTACCTATTAAAGAGGTGGCTGAATACCCCAAACAACTCAAAAGCCTACTGGCATTTTGCAGTCTCCTTCCCACTGCATGGATCCTAACAAAAGCACTCTATAGGCTCAAATCATCATTTCTGTTTCAGGCTGAGCAATCCTAAAGAGGACTGGGGGAATCACAGTGTCACAGAATCATCAAGGTTGGAAGAGACTTTTAAAATATCTAGTCTGACCATCAAACCAGCACCACCATAATCACCTCTAAACCATATTCTTAAGTGCCTCATCCAGACTCCTCTTGAATACTTCCAGAGATGGCGACTCCACTACCTCCTCGGGCAATTTATTCCAGTGTCTGACAACCCTTTCAGTGTTTTGTTTTGTTTTTTTTCTCTAATATCTAATCTGAACCTCCCTTGTTGCACCTTAAGGCCATTTCTTCTCATCCTATCACTTGAGACACAGCAGAAGACATCAACACCCCACATGGCTACAACCTGCTTTCAGGTAGTTGTAGAGAGTAATAAGGTTCCCCCTGAGCCTCCTGTTCTCCAGCCTAAACCACCCCAGCTCCCTCAGTCACTCCTAAGAGTACATGTTTTTTAGAATCTCTATCAGCTTCATTGCCCTTCTTTGAACACACTCCAGCACCTCAGTGTTGTTTTTGAAGTGAGGGGGAAAAGCCAACCCTTCAGATGACACTGTCACGATTACTACAAGACCAATAGTCAGTCCTATGGCACCTTCTGTATACGAAGTATGAAAAGCAGTTGGCTGTTAAAGAAATACCTCATGGAACTTGTTCGTAGGCACAGTACCACATTTCCAGCTGCCTGGGTGGCATTGTGCTAATTGCCAGCTGGCTGTTGGACTATGTACACAAAAGGTGTCTTGTGACTGTCCACCAATGATGTCACATCTACGTCAATAATATCCTGTAAATATACAAAGTTTGACTTTTATCCTTTCCCTTACAATTTCCATTACATAATACCTAAGAGACTCTCCAGGCATTGCATTTCTAAGGTGATTAGTGCATTTCTTGAGAAGCTAATGTCACTTGGCCTCTGGCTTTGTGCCTCAGAGCCCCACAACTGGTGCAAGTGTTAACCCTGCAAATGGCACTGTTTGTTGTGCCTGCTGCGTAATCAAACTGCTACCTACAGAAACGCCTTACATGTAAATTGCTTTAGAGTCACTCTAAACTGAGAAAAATATCGTAGAATGATTAGAAAAAAAAGGATTTTCACCCTCTTATCTCCTGGTTAACCTCCATGGTTAACCTCCAAGTCAAAGTTAGTTTTGCTGAGAAGTCACAATTAAAATCTTCAGTCTTCTCTGTGTGAAAAAATAATACTTATTTTCTTTTTCATAGAATGGGATTAAATCGACCATGTTTACTATGTCTCCTTATAGACCATACAAACAGACCAGAATCTGGAGCAGTAATAGTAAAACCTCAGAATAAAATAATGTGTTCACTAACGGAAGCGCTGGATGACTCTCTGTGGTAGCAGAAAGCACATATTCCAATTCACTTACTGCCAAAATTATGTACATAAAAACAATGAGACTAACATGCTGTTTCAGCTCAGTTGTGGGGAAAAGACCTGCAGTTTCCTCATCCTCTCAGCCACCTTTCTGCCCTGTCTTACTGCTTCAGCAAGCATCGGGTTTGCTGTGAGTTGCCTCGTCACAGGTGACAGGGTCTCCAGGGCAAGAGGTATGAGATGAGCAGTTCTGAGGTAGAAGAAAACACAATGCATCATAACACCTCAGGTCTTTGTAAAGGGGATTTGAATTTATTATAGTACAAGAAGGAAGCCGGGGAATTTATTAACTGTGATTTTAGAAAATTGCAATTCTGCTTTATTAGGTGATTTTTTGGGGGTTTGAAGAATAAGTCAGATCTGAGTTCAGTGCTCAATGATTGGATCCTCATCAGGAACTAAAAGTGCAACCTCATGTCATGAAAGAAACATTTTTCTCATTCTCCTCACAAATCTTTCCTATCTACTGAACCTGAAGTTTGAGCCTGGAGGACACAAGGAGTTTAGATGTGGAGAAAAATAAACGAGCACTGATCTTAAAAGATTAGTCCACACTATCTGTTCTGAAGCATGGTGCTCTTTTTCCAATATTGTAATTTTATTCCTTTAGGTTTTGGGGTGGCAGTCTATATTTTCACAGTGAGGAAGTACATTTCAATTTTAAAAATATCAGTCTTTTAGAACTACAATCAACCAAACCAGCTACCATTTTGTGAGATAAAACTCTCATTTTAACAAAGAAACAGAAGCTAAATACTTTTACATTCTCAGTGGTAACTTCCCAGGGTTCTGGTTTTCTTCAAATTCTTACATAGCAGCACTATATGCTTGTTGTTGGATGCAACACCATTGATTTTAACATATAACATTACATGTAAGGATTACATTTGGTAGCAAAGGCTCAAAGGATTAGTCCTGGTGTTTAAATGGGTGAACACTACTTATTTCAATATTTGTTACTGTACTGGGCTTGCATGGCAAGGTTTTAGTAGCGGGGGGCCTGCAGATGTGGCTTCTCCAAGAAGGTGCTAGAAGCTTCCCCCATGTCTGACAGAGTCAGTGCCAGACAGCTCCAAGACAGACCCACTGCTGTCCAAAGCTGAGCCCATCAGCAACGGTAGTAGCTCCCCAGGGATAACGTAGTTAAGAAGAGGCAAAAGCTGTGCAGCCACAGTCAGAAGGGAGGAGTGAGAATATGTGGGAAGAACAAATCTGCAGATCCCCAGGTCAGTGAAGAAGGAGGGGAAGGCAGTGGTCCAGGAGTAGGAGCCAAGATTCCCCTGCAGCCTGTGGTGCAGATCATGGTGAGGCAGCTGTGCCCCTGCAGCCCATGGACAACCATAATGGAGCAGAGATCCACCTGCAGCCCATGAAGGACTCCACAACGGAGCAGTGGGATGCACAAAGGACACTGAGACACCATGGAAAGTCCACATTGGAACAGTCTGCTCTTGGCAACATCTATGGCCTCATGGAGGCTTGAGCAGGTTTGCTGGAAGGATTTGTGATCACACAGGGAACACACACTGGACCAACCTGTTCCTGAACGGTTGCACCCTGTGGAAAGGGACCCACTCCGGAGCAGTTCATGAGCAGCCACAGCCCATGGGAGGGACTCACAATGGATAAATTCATGGAGGACTGTCTTTTCTGGAAGGGATCTCAGGCTGGAGCAGGGAAAGAGTGTGTGGACTGCTGTCCCTTTGAGGAAGGAGCAGCACAGATATGTGATGAATGAACCACAGCCCCCATTCCCCATCTCCTTGTGCCATCTGGGGGGAGGAGGGAGAGAAAATGCGAGTGAAGTTGAGCCCAGGAAGGGGTGGGAGGAAGATGTTTTAAGATTTGGTTTTATTTCTCATTACTCTACTTTGATATGATTGGTAACAAATTAATTAATTTCCCCAAGTGGAGTCTATTTTGCCCATGATGATAACTGGTGAGTGATGTCTCCCTGCCCTTATCTCTACCCACGAGCCTTTCCTTATACTTTCTCTCCCCCACCCACCTGAGAGCAGTGATAGAGCAGCTTTGGTGGGTAGCTGGTATCCAGTCAGGGAGAACTCACAACAGTTTCTTGGTCAATCATATTAAAAGAATTGTTCATTTGTATTTTATTTCCTTAATGCACTATTTAAAAATTATATTATGTTCCAAGATAGTTCTAAGATAAACCAATTAAAGATAATGAATCTGATTCTTCCTCTTGTTTAGCTCTGCTTAATGCTCCTCTGTCACAGATAATACCATTTTGTAGGTGACAGCTATTAACTACAGAGGCACAGGGATTTGGAACAAAAAGAGCCTTCCCATTACTAGCTGCTGGTATTGTTCTTCTTCTGCCCTTCCCTCATGCTTTTACCACTCAGATCTCCTATGAAATGTACTTCAGGAGCCCAGTGTTGCACTGGCAAGTTTATGACTGTTCTGCACTGGATTTTTGTGGTTCAATGCAAGTGGGTATCCCAGCAGTTGCAGATGCAGAGGTCATCCTGATATTCTGGAGGCATGTAGTATTGCCATGTTACAGAGAATTGTAGTATTTTGAGGACAGCTAGAATGCACTCACAACTGTTAATTCCCACCTATCCAAGAGGTCATTTCCACCTAAGGAAAGGTGGAAGGTTCAGCTGGCCAAAAAATTATGATCAAACATATTTTCTTTTAAATTTTCAACATCTCCTGGAAATAGTGGCCTTCATTAAAATTCTGGTTGCCCTGCATCACCCAGACACCTGCATCATCTATACCTTCTATGCAGATTTATCCTACTAGCAAACAAGTCCAAATCTCCCCTGAATCCCAGGGCAAACATCTAGACAAGCTGCCTTTAACACCAATTGTTCAGGGATTTCCAAGGTTCTGCAGGCCTGGTGGTCACATGAGGTCCAAAGTCCTAAAAGTCAGCCAACAAAGGTGATTTTGGTGTCAGTTATACCAACCTCTTACCTGTTCCCTAGGCAGTCACTCTTCAAGGGTTTCTAAATCTGTGTCAGCCAGGAAAATGCAAATGTTCATTCTTTTCCCTTCTCCTTTTTTCTTCGTCAGCTCTACTATAGACAAAAAGCAAGAAAGATTCATTCTTGGTGGAAAATCTAATGATCACAACATGATATGTTATGATAAAGAAATTAGTCTTTCTGGCCTAGTTTAGTTCATTTACTTTATGCTCTCTTCCAATTTGGTACTTTACTGCAAATTAATATATATATTCTGGGTATCCAAACATCCTTCAGTCTCTGCAATAGTCTGTGTTGATAAGCTGAGACATAAGAAGCTGCTTTCTGCATAACAGCTAAAATAAAGCAACTTCAAGCAGCAGTACATTGGTGAAAGTAATTCTCAGATCTGGTACTAATCGTTGCAGGAACTGCCAACACAATTTGCATAGAAATAGAAGGCATTATGTGTTTCTCATAATGCCAGTAATACACACCTCAGTAGCAGATTTCTAGGGAGCATGGAGAAGTTTGTTTCATATACATCTCACTCTTTTCCATTTACACAGACCGGTTTCCTTATCAAACTACACGCTTGATCAGTATGTGAAATCAAAGTGATCTGTACCCTAATTCCTCATGGTTTAGGTAAGGCAGTGCTTGCCTATTTTATTAATCAAGTTTTTTTTTTTCTCAGCTTAGAGAAGTACTATACTGGATGCAAAGAGCAGAGGACAAATGTTAACTTCATCTGATATAAAAAACAGAAAAGAACAAAGTGGGGCAGGAGTGGGGATATGTGACATACTTCTGCAACATCCATGAGAGCAGCTGGCAGCTGCATATCACCAAAGCATTCTACTGCATACATTTCAAGATTTTACAGCACTTTCTGAACTGTACTAAGCTGATCCCATATTTTTTACAATTTAGCTTTCAGAATTCATTTTCAAAATCAGATACAGGCATGGTAATGTATTGCCTTGAAAGTACTTTACATAACTGTTTCCGTAATGACTGTAGGTAACTAAAGTGAGATCCACAGTGACTCAAAGCAGCTAACAAGGAATTCATTTAGAATACCATCCTTCCAGTTTCGCAAGCATCCAAGGGGCTA
Source organism: Myiotriccus ornatus (assembly GCA_036023395.1). NCBI lineage: Eukaryota > Metazoa > Chordata > Aves > Passeriformes > Tyrannidae > Myiotriccus > Myiotriccus ornatus. Next base: position 99,253,494 of record JAYRBT010000114.1, read on the forward strand.
TAAAAAATCTGTACTGTAATATGCTTGTCAGGTGACTAATGACCAGAATTAATTTGTTTTCATATCCCAAGATTCCTTTTCTGTTTTATCAACATTTAATTAAAACCATTCAAACCCCTTTGTAGAGTGCAAGTAGCTCCACAAATTCAACTACTATAAAGACTGTGAAAACAAGTAATAATGACTCTGGTTGTACAGTGGTATTTGCCACAGCAACAAGATCTGGTCTTAATCTGAGCTTCCAGCTTTAGGCTTATCTCTGAAAACAGCGACACTTTTCAGGATAGACTTGAAACATAGGTGAATTATCTTGTTCAGGTCAAATAAAAAACGATTGCTAACATCCCCGGCCTTATTTTCTGTTGTCAATTTCAAAAGATTTCTTTTTTTATTTCTTTACAGGAAACAATTTCAGTTTAGACAGAAGAGTGAGAATAACAAACTGGTTAGGTGGTGAAGGTCTCCTGGTTCCATGCTGTAAGGCTTCTGATGTGATGCAAATGTTGCAGCAAAAGATCGCTGTCCAACTTTTTCTCAGTGGTAACACTTAGGAAGGCAAATCTTCTCTCCAGAAAACAGTTTGATACAACAGCTCTCACAATGCTAATGTACTTGCCCCTGTGTGCTACCCATACTCTAGCAACATGCTCTGATCACAATGAGGATCCTACTGTCTCAGTAATGTAGAAAGAAAGCCTTTGTTCCACTGATTTTGTGATACAGTGATCTAAACAGAAATCATTTTCAAGAGCATCTGAGTCAGAATAATGAAGATCTTTTTCCATATGTCAGCTCAAATGACTAAATTTAAATGACGACCTAATACTTAGAGAATATACCTGTTTAAAATGCTTTATTTGTTGGCATGCCATTAGCATGCAATACCATTTTTGTACAATAACGTTAAAATTACCAACTTGTTAAGTATTCATCCAGTCAGCTATTCCTTTTTTAAGTTTCTTTCTGTACTTTTACGGGAAATGAGAGAGGTGAGCTGCAAGTTACATAGGCATTTCGTAGGATGTTCCCCAAGGAGGACAAATTGAGTATCATCACCTTCAATTCATAAAGAGGGATTTAAGGCATATACAGATTAAATCAGTTCTCAAAGTTCAAGCAGAATATCTGCAGCACAGGTGGGATTTCACCAAATTTCTTGAGTTCTCATCCAAAACATCATTCTTCCATTGTATTTTAGTGATTTAATGTCTGGATTAAAAGATCTCTTAAACAAAAGTTGTTGTCTTCCTATTAACATGATAACATACTGGAACCTTCTGCTAACATCTTTAGGAAAAAAGTCTTGTAAATTGGAGGCCTTTATATAATATGGGAAGTTATATGATTTAATTCAGACAGCTACAGCCAATATTTATCTCATGGGATATTTACATCCCTTTTTTCTTGCACACATTGTTACAGCTTTGTACAAATATGCTTCCTGCCAACAATGACGTAAAGTGTTAAAAGATGCCAAGTTATTGCTTAAAATGTTGCACCAATTCCCAGCATTGGCTCCCTGGAGACAGGGAAAAGTCTGGCATTACATATCACAGTCTTCTAAATACAAACCTCTTTAACAAACAATCACAGGGAAGTGTCATGATTGTTGTGATGCCTGTGAAACTATTATTTCAGTAGAATAACAACAGGAGCTTCAAGTCCACAGGTTAGGGTTATATCAATCCTGTAAAGGTGAATGCAAAGAAAGATTCTTGCAACAGGACAAAACAGGGATTTGTTTTGGAGTACTCACATCTCTGTAAGCCACTGAAAGTCAAGAAAAGTAATGGTTTCCCAAAATTGCCTCAGAAAAGTTGAGTAGTTTACAGCTTCTTGTCAAATCGGAAATTTCATATCTTCTCTAGGGAAAAACATGTAATTTTTTCTGAATTCTAGATCAAACAAAAAAATACTACTTAAGGATGCAACACATTTTACATTGCTAAAACAAATTTTTATCAGAAAAGCTGAAGAGTGCAATCTGATTTAAAATTTTTAGCTATTTAGCCAATGTTTTAACCACCTAATGAAATGACACAAAGAAAAAGCAGGGAAAAAATCTGACCATCTACACAAAACGTGGGGTTTAATGTTGATATGAATTTTATTTATGGTGCTTAATTTCTGCACAAACAACCCGCTCCACATTTCCAAAAGAAGAAGAAAAAATCTTCCTCATCACAGCAAATTTGGCCTCAAAAAAATTGTAACAATTAACATAAAGTGTATTGTCTTCAAACAGAATAGGCACATCAGTTTAACAAAAGCTTGGCATACACAGACAATTGGCAGCAGCTAATAATAATAATAATATTTTAAACAAGAAAATAATTTTCTTAAAAAGCTCAAATGCCTCAGTGGAGTTAATGGAAAAGCTTTTTTTATATTTTCCAGAATTTCCCATGAAACTTTAAGTGATCTTTAACTTAGGAACCATTTGGTGAATTGCTTTTAAACACCACAGAAACCTGTATCTTTAGATTTTACCGAGAGTAAACCTGGCAATTTGTAAACAAAATATATTTTCCCAGTCTAAACTGAAAGGATGAGGAGGGCTAAAATAAAACTTTTCATACATTTCTTTGATGCATACCTTAAGATTGGACAGATTTTTCCTCCTCCATGACCTACAGAAAAACCTGTCACATCTTTCTTGGCAAATGTAGCACTTTATTTAACGGAGCTATGTGACATTTCTGAAAAGTAGACCTCTGACTGCCATAATCCACTGGACTGCCATTGTTATGCCATGTTCATTTTCAGTGAAATCTCACACAGGTACTGAGTTTTTTTCTGGTGAATTTCCTTTTTACTTCCTTTGCTCTTTTCAATTAATTTATTATATTACTAAGAGGGAACATATAGGGTTTGATTGCTAATAAATTATTAATCACAACCCCAGAAATAGTGTGAAGCAAAATTGTGTCTGTCACTTGCAGGCAGCACTGAAACAGAAATATTTTCTCTCCCAAATATCATATCTAATATTCCCACAATTTCCTTCCAAACTCATACATTATCCCACTCCTGGAATATAAACGCAGTGCAATGAGAACATAAAACTGATTAAGGAATGCCTTGAATTGTTCCCAGCAGAGTTCTGCAGAGCTGTCTTCACATGTAGGCTCTGTTGTTTTACACCTCCCTTTGTGTCTGCAGACTCGCTGTTTGCAGGCCAGGCTGCTGTGGGACAGGTTGTTCCTTGGGTGCCACAGAGCAGTGGCTGCTGCTCCCTCAAATCCCTCCTATTATCCATGTAATCAGCTCATGCAGACCAATTAGGAACAACATCCTTAAGCCAGGGTAACTTGAGTTTGTTTTCACTCTACCAGATACGAAATTCAGCCAGTTAGGGCTTCTGGAAATTGGGATAGCTTTGATCCATGGGTTATGATATAAATACATGAGCTTAATCATTGATCTGGACATGGAATTGTTGCTTTAGGACTACAGCAATGCTATTATTAAAAGAGTGAAAAAAGAAGTGAGTAATAGAACCATGGAGACACTATGATTTTCCCACAGTGAATTTTGTGACTTCTCATTACAGGCTTAGGCAGAGGAGTAAAAAAATAAAAATGTTACATTTTAATGTTTTGTGTTCTTAATGTTCCAACATTAAGTACAGAGGCACAGATAGAACAGAAACACCACTGAAGTTGGCACAGTGCACAGGTCAATTTGTGCTTCAGTCAAACATCAGGGTACTTTTAGAAATAATACAACGTGTATAGAAATGTGCCATAAGCATCTTTTGATCAAATAAAATTTCATAGCTAGACATCTAATTATAGATACTTATTTTTTTCAGAAATGAAATTTTAACAGAAATTGTAGGCATCGATTTTAATTCATTTCTTCAGTACCCTTGGGTGGAAACTTACTATCACGGGGGTTATTGATCACTGATTTCTTTATAAGTCCATATGGTTGAAAAGAACTTGTTACAACATAGCAGAAAATACAAAAATACTTGACATGGAAAACAACCACGAGTAATGGCAACAACTTTGCCGTCTTTTTCCAGACAGAGGTTTTTCTTCTCTATAAGACAGACTTGGAAGTTCTGATGGGTTTTAATATTCAGATCAGTCAGCTTTCTGAGGGCTAGACTTAACCAGGAGGGAATTACTGAGGAGAAACTGAGATGCCATTTGTTTGTCTGCATATGATGTCATGTGGGCCTCTGCAGCAGAAAGAGTTGTGCAGCGCATGTGGCTATCAGAGGTTTGGACTGAGGCAGCTCCAGAGCAACTTCCCAGTGATCCTGGCTGCAAAAGAGTCTGGATGTCAGGACAAGATATCCAGTTCTCAGAGTAGCAATAGCTCACAACTGCAACTCTTATTAAAGAACACTGCTGAATGGCTGAAAACTAAGTATTTTGCTTGTTCTGGCAAAATGTTAATGGGTGAAAGTAAAACTGCACTCACACACCCTTCTATTGTTTTGTTTGGAAACCTTCCATTGCTTAAGAACCCTTTTCAATAAAAGGTAAGAAATTTTGAAATAGTATCCCTATCTGAGGATTTGATAACACTCATTTAAATCTCAGCTCTGAAAAACCCACTGCAAAAATCCAGGTGAAAATTTCTTTTGTGAGATCTTTAGTTCCACAATCATTATTACAATAGCTTTCAGCCCGCTCACCTGGGATTCCTGAAAGAACTACCAGTATTTTATGCTGAAAGTCCCTTTTATAGAGATCATTATAACTTACATATTAATGAACTAATTTAATAGAATTATTCTGTATAGTAAGTCATACCACAGCTAACAGTCGTATCAAAAGGTCTAACTTCTGTGTCTCAGATTATTTTTGCAAAATCCTTAATCTGTGCCTGACAGGTTCACTGTAATTTTGCTTCTCTGGGGAAACCTTTATCTCCTGTACAAGTTCAGGATCCCCATTTTCATTATCTGTACAACGTGTTGACGTACGATATAACCAGCAACCACACAGAATAGCAACACTGAATGGCGGGAGAACGTCTCCGTGTTTATATTACATGAAGGTTGATTTGATGGGCTGCAGCGATTGCCTCTGAGAGCAGACATAAGAGCAGCCTGACTCTTTCAAGTTGACACTTTGCAAATACCATGCGGGGCTTGCCACGGCTGCATGCTTTGTATCAGTTACGCCAGGAGATACAGTAAATGTCACTCCCTAAAGCTGCACATTACTAAATTAGTCCTAGTGTCAATTGTTATCTGGCAGCGGTCAGTTGCCAAGCCAGCACTGTATTTTCAAGGGCTTGCTGTTTTACAGTGAAAAAGCACAGGCCCAAGGGGGCTGAGGAACTACAGATGCCGGCGGCGGCTGGAACACGTGAGGATTGCCAAGCGGCACTATTTCCTTTTGTGCTGCCTAATAAGGCAACTTGTGTCATTCCCTGGGTGCTTGCTTACAAACAGAGAACTAAATTTGTCCCTCTGTTGTACACTTCTATAAGCACTGCTGAGTGTAACCAGTGGCAGAACCTGGTCTGAAGGGCACAACTGCAAAAGCAAATAGAGTGACACAGCCCAGACAGAAGACATACATTTCCTGATGAGGAGATTTCTGTAAAGTGCTGAAGCCCTACCTTTGTTGCTTGAAGAACAAAGTGTGTTACAACTCAGGAGTTTCTTATTCTTCTCCACTTTAACAGTTGCAGAAAATAAACTTGTCTGGGAGACATGCATAAAAGCATGGCTTATTTTACATTTTATATATACAATATTATTTGAAGGAGATCATAGAAAAAATAGCACTGGCCATCTTTGAATGCTGTTTTCATAACATTTCCTTTCTGAGCATACACATAAGCCATCCATATAACTAGAAAAGAAAAAGTACTGCTTCAAATGACTAGTGTTACCAATGAATATTGCTTAGTTTATGTTTAAACTAAGTAAATTAAAATTAATTCAAAGTTACATCTCATTTATTTGTCTCCACATTGAGTCTTAATTTCTTCACCACATCTTCATTCTCCCACATTATAGTTAACTATGGCTTCAACTTAACAACTGAAGTTAGCCGATTTGCAAGACAGATTCAGAAGATTTGCCCTCATGCCTTCTCTTCTTTGAACACTTTTGCAACAGCACAGGAACAGTCACAGACTCAGACTCCTCTCCATCAGCACAGTGTAAAATGTGTCTTGTAGGTCAGCATAAGATAATCTTTCTCCTGTATTAGGTCTCAGTCTTTATACTTACAATTAGGATTAAGTCCTCAAACTGTGAAGTTTGGAGATTTGTGAAGATATATTCAAACCCTATCTGTAATGCTGAGAGTGGGGAGCTGTGTTTTCTGTAAAAGCCCTAGCCTTGGCAAAGAATCTTAGAGGAGACTTAGCTGCCAACTAGGAAATCACAGATGTACAATTTCACCCTCTCTGATTTAGACAGAAGATAATGGCTCTTAGAAATTCAAAGCCTCTCTTTAGCCACCGACCCTGTTCTGATCTCTTCCCCACTCCCATATATCCTTAGCATCCTTTTCATACAGTAGAGCTGTTGTTAGCAGCATGCACAGATCTTCATGTCCAGATATGCCTTGTGGGTCTGGACCTCATATGATTGCAAAATAGACTCCCACTACAATTCATATCTATTTTTCTGTCATAGCAAAGAGGAGCAAAAGGCTGGAAAAGGAACAGATTAACTGGTCTGGGAGAGAGGACCATGAGGCTCTGATACTTGACACAGAATAATGGAGGGCAGCCTCAGAGCAGCACATTCCCACCTTCCACCTGGATGCTGTAAGGCAGCTGGCCGTAGAGTCTTGAAACGCTGGTCTTTTGTGGAGGGCTTTATTGTCTGCTTGGTGTCTCACTAGCAAATACGACTAAGACGTATGAATCCAATTTATCTCTTATCTGGTGTAAAACTGAGTTTACTGATGCCAAATGAGCTGCTCCGAATATACATCAGTGCAACTGAGTCAATACAATGAAAAGAAAATGTCCTGCAAGGAGGTAGTTTGTTTGTTTTTTTTCAGGAATATTATAAAATAGCTCATAAAATATCTGACCTAAACAATAATATCTTTTAAGACATTTGTGAAAAATAGAGAACCTTTTGCAGAAGAAAACATCAGAGTGTTACAAATCTTCAGAGACACCCACTGCCTTCTTTCTGGAACTGTTCCTGCTGCTTTATCTCAGTGCTAGGATTTGTGACTGATACTTGCTAGGGTGCCAAATCTATCATGGGGATACCCTTGTCAGAGAGAAGAGATGATATTAGTGGTATTATGAGAACTTGTGCCAAGATACAGATGTATTAAACAAAAGGAGACTTCAAAAAATAGTATAGACAGGCAAACAGCTTTGTCTGACTACATTACCACTTACTCTCCAGACACATTCTCCTATATGTATTTTCAACTAACAATTCTTTGAAACACTACAAAATCTCATATTCTTTTGTTACATTGTTTAATTTTAAATAGACTGAAGGAAATAATTTAATTGTAAACAGGCTGAAGGACATCTCTGCCACAAGCACCTACTGACAGCTTCCTGGAGTTGTTGGGTTTTTCTGAGCTTATTGTACATAAATATGGAAGAGGGTGAAAGACTTTGCCTATTGTTGCTGAAGATAAGGAGTTTTGCAATAAGCATTAGTAGGCAATGGGGCATTGTTCCTTCTTACTTATTCTTAAAAAAAAGTAGCATAGTCCTTTTATTATGGCAGAGAAGGAGGATGGGGACACTAGTTCCACACCAAACTTCTGTACTTTTATTAGCAAGCTGCATAGTATACTCTTTTCCTCATATTTTTCCAAGCAATACCAAGAGTAAATGTTTAGAAGGGGGGGAAAAAAAAAAAAAAGTATTTTTTTGCTTATTTCGAACCATCTGGCTCATCTGGGCCTTCAAAATCTAAATTAAGTTCTCACAGATACAGTTTTTCAGATCTTTTCAGCATATCTTCAGAGACACAGGCTGAACTGCCAGCACAGTAATTTTTGAAACTGGATCTCTGCTCAAGGAGACAGGAGAGACAGAGATGTCCCTTGACCACTCTTGGGGGAAGTCACTCCTGATCCTGATTTCACCTCAAAAATGTCAAACTGGGTTACAAGCTTTTAGGACCTCACAAAAATTCAGAGATCTGTAAAGAAAATTACAGATAGATTCAGTAAGTTTGTCCTTCACTTATCCTAAACCTCTAGGAAACTTGCTTCATAATTAATATTTGCTTAATAGGAATTTTAATAAAAGGATTTCAAAACAAAATTTGCATTTATTAAAATATTTGGATTTCTGTCATGCCTGTGAAAGGATACTGGTCCAATGCTGTAAAGAGGAAAAAGGAGTGAACACAGGGGTTAAAATACTCATGCCACATCAAAAACTAGGACTTTGTGGTAGAGCTTGGAATATAAACCAGACCTCTCAACAGCCAGCACTTCACTTTAGCCACATGTTCACTCTTACGTGTAACTGGGTGGCCAAAATAGCAGGCAGTGTTTCTCACTGCTTAATTCGGCAGTCACGGCTTGTGGCAGGGAGTAAAGTAGAAATGGTTTCATCAGGCCAGATTCCCTCTCTAGCGAGTCTAAAGCCATTTACTCCTAGAAGTTGCCCTTAATTCATCCTGATGTAACTAAGGGAAGAATCAGACACAGTTAGGATTAGGATATTTCAAATAAACTTTTAAAGTCAGCATAAACTACCCTTACACCTCACATATAGGGATTCAGTGACTTTGAGAGATGAGCAGGGGTTGACATTTCTGGAGGGGTTTTTTGGCAAAATTTCAGACATTTTGGTTTGTTTTTTCAACTACACAGCTTAAATCAAACGCAGTTTGGTTTTGCAGCTCTCAGTCTATAGTAATAAAAAGGTTTTTTACACTTTTCTAGTTTTCCTCTTGACTTTTGATATTATTAAACTAACAAAATAATACCCCATTTCCATTTCAATTATTCTTGTCTTGCCTAGCACTATGAAAGAATAGTGCATACAAAACAGCTCAGCATTACAAATCTACATACTATTTAGAAGTATGCACTAAATCAACATGCCAAAAAATACATACAGTAGGAACAGGGAGCAAAGCAACTCCTGCATTGCCAAAATACACACAGCAGCACACCATTTGTGAGTCATTCATCATTACCAACATGCATATATAAACATGCAGGAAACTGGCCCTCTTCCTTCGTAGTGATGCTTTCCTACCAAATTCTTGCACAGACCTGTGGTGGGAACATGTACTGAAACAGGCGTGTTTCTACCATAAGAAGTCCTCTTGCACGTTGACTGTATAACAAGACTACTTCTGTGAACATGCAGTTTGGCTGGTTTTAATAATATTTCGGGGTGCAGACATTGATTCAGTGCTCAGTAACAGAAAGTCCCAGTGATGATGGAAAATGTGAAATTCTTCAATTTGGACATCTCCATACATCAAGAAACAAATAACATTCACAGTGTTTCTTCTCATTCACTTTTGGATGATATCATGCAGTAAATCCTTCTTTCTTCTCCAATACTTCTCTTTTTTATTTATTTTCATGACTGATCACAGAATAAGTGGCAGTCTAATCCTTGAGATACTGGCAATCTAATCCAGTACTTTCATGATTTGTCATCTATGTGAGATCAACACTGTGAATGTTATCTAAACCTATTAGACAAATAAATTCAATAAACACTTTCTGAGTTCACACTATCTAAAACCTGCCCTCATTTCAATTATATTATATCACTAGTAATGTAGACCTTACAGCACCTTTTGGAAGGTAAGAAGTGTTGCCTCTATGTTTTCTCTGCTAACCTCTCAGAAGTTCATTCCTCAGCGCTGAACAATGACTATCTCTGAGTGGACATAATTTATCTGTTTCTCATAAATATGCATTTGAGTATAAACTTGAGAAGACTTGGGTTTCCTCCATACAGTTATACTTAGTCTGTGGATAGCTGGAAAAAAATACCACAAAAATGCCAGAACGGTTCTAGGAATTTCCTTTCTTCCTGCCTGCCTGCCTTCCTACCTTTCCTCCTTCTTTTTTCACTTCTTTTTTCAAAGGTGTCTTTTCACTGCCAGAGTTGCAGAACCTTACTCAAAGGATGAAGCTTCATGAGGAATAAGACAGAGAAATGACCAGCAGTATTTCTGACCTTATTGTGCTTCACTTATGAACTTTTTCTTTTATGATGCTGTCTTGGTTTAGGAATTGTATATACCCCAATTTAGTGCTCCTACTGAAACACCCCAGATCACATGCTACTCAGTGACTTCCCCTGCCTCCCACTTCCTCCTGTGGCAGGATGGAGAGCAGAATTTGTACAAAAAGGTAAGGATCACAGGTTGAGGTAAGAATAATTTACTGGGAACAGCAATGAAATAAGAAAATGAACAGTTAAAAACAACACCACTAATAACAGGATGTACAAGACAGGTGAATGACTCACACGCAATTTCTCACCATGCAAAACCCAGCGTCACGCAGCCACAAACTCCACCAAACCAGAAAAAATGCCACCACCCTCCATCCCACTGCCCAGGGCATGGGGTGGTATCGAGTAACCCCAGGGTCCTGGCCGTACCTCTGCTGGCTGCTGCAAAAATTAGCAAACAAGACATGGAAATACAAGGGAGTCCAAAGACAGAGATAAGGAAGTCTCTTTTTGGCACAGTAAAGACAAAGTGATTTAACCTGTGATATTTGCAAAGGGGAAACAGATCTGAAGAAAAGGGAAAGAAACTGGCTGTCAAATTACAGTCTACAACAAGTAGCTGAGTACTTTCAAATTAGGCTGTTTAAAAAACTGAAAACACCACACAAATGTACCCCTATTTGGAATTTATTTTTTTAAATAGAAAATACTTTTTTTCAAGTACTGATCTTGCATGGAGGGGCTTTCAGTAGGGTGAAGTTCATCACAATTACCATCAACTACTTTAGTGTGTATCATAAAAGGCCAACATTGCAAATTTTTCTGTTCACGACTGAAATTTTTTTCTGGTATCCAGGAATACAATCACCAGAGACTCTTCCCATTACTCATATTTAATCTAGTTTTATGAGGAACTCTACAGACTGTACAAGCAGGAGCCCAGCCCAGATGATGATAGCAATCCTTTCTGGACACAGAGGAAAGGGGTCTACAAAGCCATTGGGAGCCAGTCTTTCTTCATTTCCTAGTCCATACTGAGTGGGGCACAACTTTACTGTTGCCTCTCTGTGTGGGGAGCAGATCCTTTAGCTCCAACCACTAGGCACCTGGACTTTGAGATATCATGCTCAATCCCAAAAGACAACCCAACCAGAACTTTTAGTTAGTAACTTGTCTTATTTTAGGGAAATCTCCTGAGCTTATATCTCAACAGGTGGCAGTATCTGTTAGAAAATTCCCTGTTCCTGGAGGTGAAAAAAAAATTGAATAAGGGGTAGAAATAGCAGTGAAGAAGCAGCACAAGCACTGAATAATGCAATGTTATGCAAGAAACTAATCTAATGTACTGGAAGCAATTTAGTAGTAACAGAAAACCAACATAGAAAACCAACATTCATGGGAATTTTTTTGCAACCCAGGGTTTCATTTAAAATAATTTTGGAAGATATTCCATTTAGAAGGTTCAAAACACATGAAAAATATATGACATTGACTTAAAGGACTGATTTTATATCCAAAAGATGTCATTTAAAAAGCTTACATATGTTCCATTTTATTGTTTTAACTTGTAAAAAAAGGAGTAATTTGAATCTGTGGAATTATAATTGTGTAAAAAAAGTCTGTTTGGAGACTATTTTCTTAATGTTTAAACTTCTTTAGGCACTTCAAAGAATTTTAAGTTGTATATCAAGAAATACCCAAAGATAAATTAAGATTATTCATATTTCACTTTATTCTGGCCAGAATACCCTCAGATCCTCAAGTCATTTATAGCGATTTCTGGAGTCAGTTTCTATTATGCAGGAGACATTGTTCCATTTCTAGATAGAACAGTTTAAAAAGAAGAGTAATCATATCTCAACCACTCTTTGCCATTGCTAATTGTCTCATTCCTTTTTGGTTTGTTGGGGGGGAGGGTTGGGGGGAGTTTTATTATTTTTTTTTTTAATTGCTCCCTAAATTTCTGAGATTAAGGACTTATAAGCAATGCTTTTCCATAAGTCAGAGAAAAACTTTGAATATGCATCAATTAATGCTTTGAAAGTTCATAATTCGATTTCACAGTACATACAAGTGAAAAATTGTAGACTAAAATTAGAGGAGTTTTTTGAACCACAAAGGGTGTATTAAAAACTACACCCAGTGTGGTGGGTTAACCTTGGCTAAGAGCTAAACTCCCAATCAGGCATTCATCCACCCCCCACTTCATCCCTCACATCAGGACCAGGAAAAAAATAGAAAGAAGAGGAAGCACATCTTGAGATAAAGACAGAGAGATTCCCTAGTGTTTACTGTTGTGGTAAAACAGCCTTGACTTGAGGAAAATTAGTGGAAATGCTGTATTAATGCATGGATGGGATGATCTTAGAGGTTTTTCCCAGCCTAAGTGATTCTATGATTCTGTTTTCCCAGAAGTGTCTGAAAGGATCAGCTGTGTCCTTTGGTAGAACCATTGGAGCCAGCTGACACCAGCTGGAACCAGCTGTGTCTGGTATGTGGCACTCCTAACCTCTTCTCACAGAGACCCCTGCGATCCCAACTGCACAGAAATTCAGCCTTTTCAAAATGAGAATGACCTGCCCTTCTGTGATTTAAGAATTCAACACAGATAATTCAACATGACTGCTTTTGGCTACCCATAGATCAGTCATCACCATTTTCCATTCTTGCTTGTAGATATGTGTGTGTGCATAATTATAGTATTAAAGCTGGCATTATTTGTATTTATTCCTACAGCAACTGCTTTGACTGCACTGCACCACTAGAATTAGGTCCTAATGCAGCAAAATGCAAGTACTCCAGAATGGCAGTTTCATATGTGTTTAAACACCCTAAAAAATATCACTGAAGTGGGATGTGTTCAGATGCTGGCCTGATACGGGTCACTGGCTCAGGGAAGGTTGTCCTACTGGTCTAGTAGCCTTAGATAATAATCCTAGTGCTGATTGAAAATAAAGAGGTCTTTTGTCCAGGTGGCTTATGCATCTAAGTTTTCTTCTTTCAACAAAGCTTTAAAATGTCTCAAGAGGCAAAATCGTCCTCATTTAGCTCATGAGTGAAATTCTTCTGGCATATAAGGGTATAATAGCCACACTTTAACTTTACACAATGCAGAGTTAACACCATATCAAAAAAAACCTGCTGCAAAGAGCTATAATTTTATTCTTATCACTGCCATTAAGGCATGCAAGCTGGGTCTCAGTGTGCTCATCAAGGGGCCACTCTAATTATTAGACCTATAACCTTTGAGCAGGAAAGAAGGTAACAGAGCAGCATTGATTTGCGAAGATCCAAACCACACAATGGCATTTAGCATGGTCATTACTGCAGGAAGACCTGTAGTGCTTGAAATGACTTTCTACTAGACCTGCAGTGAAGGGAAACTGTCAGCCATCTAAGCCTGAAGGAAATGGATAGAAAATGAGAAAAATCAAGGAGAAATAAGATCAGTAATGATGTATATTTTCTCTTTGGTGAAAATGGTTATTCCTACTGACATTCATGGGAGATCTATGAGTATACGTGTCCATGAATTAAGGTGCAAAAGGTTTCTGGACCTCATTACACAGAATAACAGAATTGCTGGTCTTGGAAGGTATCTCTGGAGAATGTCAGAGCAAGTTGCACAGGATAGCATTCAGGTGTGTTTTGAATATTTCCAGAGAAGGAGACTCCGCAGCGTCTCTGGACAGCCTGTTCCACTGCTATTAGACTCAGTAAAGTTTTTCCTCATATTCAGATGGAATTTCCTGTGCATCAGTTTTCATCTGTTGCCCTTTGTCCTGACTCAGTATCACTGAAAAGAGTCTGGCCCATCCTCTTGACACCTGCCCTTAAATATTTGTACGTATCGATAAGATCCCCTCTCAGTTGTCTCTTCTCCAGGCTAAACAGGTACTCTCAACCTTTCCTCATAAGAGAGAAGTTCCAGTCTCCTCATCATCTTTGTAGCCCTTCTCTGCACCCTCTCCAGTAGCTTCTTGTCTTTCTTGAACTGGGGAGCCCAGAACTGGACACAGTATTCCAGATGTTGCCTCACGAGGGCTGAGTAGAGGGGCGGGATCACCTCCTGTGACTTGCTGTCAATGCTCTTCTTAAAGCACCCCAGGACACCTTTTGCCTTCTTGGACACAAGGGCACACTGCTGGCTTGTGGACACCTTGTTGTCCACTAGGACCCCGCAGACCTCGTCCACAGAGCTGCTTTCCACCTGATCAGTCTGCAACCTGTACTGGTGCCTGGGCTTATTCTTCCCCAGTTGCAGGATCCTGCATTTGCCAAACTTCATTATGTTCTTCTCTGTCCAAATCCCCAGCCTGTCCAGGTCTTGCTGAATGGTAGCACAGCATTCTGGTGTATCAGCCACTCCTCCCAGTTTTCTATTAGCAAGTTGAGGGTGCACTGTGTCCCCCCTTCCAACTTGACCCAGTACTGACACCTGGGGAATACCACTAGCTCCAGGCCTCCAACTATGCTCTGCACTTCTGGTCACAAGTCTTTGAGCTCTACCACTCAATGCACCTTATTGTCCACTCATCTAATGTGTATTTCCTGAGCTTACCTATAAGGATGTTATGGGAAACAGTGTCAAAAGCCTTGCTGTAATCAAGGTGAACAACCTTCACTGCTCTACCCTCATCTATCCAGCCAGTCAATCCATCATAGAAGGCTATCAGATTGGTCAAGCATGATTTCCCCTTTGTGAATCCATGTTGACTACTCCTGATAATCCTTTCCTTCATATGCTTAGAGATGACATCCAGGACAAGCTGTTCTATTATCTTTCAGGAATGAAGGTGAGGCTGACTAGCCTGTAGTTTCCTAGGTCTCCTTTTTGAATAGTGGAGTGACATTGGTTTTCCTCCACTCCTCAGGCACCTCTGCTGTTCTCCGTGACATTTCAAAGACAATGGAGAGTGGTTTAGCAATAATATCTGCCAGCTCCTTCAGTATGCATGGGTGCTACCTATCAGGGCCCATGGATTTGCAGGTGTCATTTTTGCCTAGATGATTTCTACCTTTGTCCTCCTAGACCAAGGGAAAGTCTTTCCTTTCCCTACTTTCTCTCTTACCTCCAGAGTCTGAAATTCCTGAAGGATGGTCTTCGCTGTAAAGAGTGAAGCAAAGAAGGCATTCAGTAACGCCACCTTCTCTGTATCCTTTGTCACCAGGTTATCCACCTCATTCAGAAGCAGGCCCCGGTCTTCCTTTTGTTACTGATGGACTTTAGAAGCCCATCTTCTTGTCCTTGACTTGCCCTGCTAGATTTAATTCTTAATGGACCTTAGTCCTCCTTGTTGCATCCTTCCATACTCTGACAACATTCCTATATTCATCCCAAGTGGCCTTTCCCTTTTCCCGTGTTCCATAAACTTCCTCCTTCTGTCTGAGTTTTGCCAGAAGTTCCTTGTGCATACATGCAGGTCTCCTGCTCCCTTTGCTTGATTTCTTACTCATAAAAGATGAACCTTGCTCTTGGAGGAAGTGATGCTTGAATCTTACCAGGCTTCTTGGGTCTCTCTTCCCTCCAGGTTTTATCCAATGGTTATCAAGCAGTTTCCTGAAGAGGTCAAAGTCTGCTCCTCTGAAGTCCAGGGTGGCAGGAGCTTGCAGCTTGCTTCATACTCCCCCTTCTGCCATAAGGATCTCAAACGCCACCATTTGATGGTCACTGCAGCCAAGGCTGCCCTCAAGCTTCACACTGCCCACTAGCCCCTCCTCACTGGTGAGAACAAAGTCCAGCATCGCACCTCTCCTTGCTGACTTCTCTATCACTTGGAGAAGGATGTTTTCATCAACACATTGTGGGAATCTCCTGGATGGCTTATTCCCTGCTGTGCTGTCCCTCCAACAGACATCAGGGTAGTTGAAGTCCCCAATGAGGACTAGGGCTTGTGAATGTGAGGCTGATTCTGTCTGTCTAGAGGGCTGCCACCAATTTGTAAGGAGCTTTTAAACTGTGCACAGATGAAAATTTGTCAGAAGGATACAAGAGTGACCACAGGCCTCCCTCATGAGCACAGATACCTAGGGCACGCACTCCCTGAGATTTCCTCTGCAGCTTGAGTCATCGTTGCATTACTTCTTAATCATTAAACATTCCTTTCACATTGCATTGGTGTTGTAGTCCATGAACTGAGGAGAATCGGGGACAAAAATCAGATGTATCTTATTAAAGGAATTGCACATATTGCAAGTTTTTAAATGTATAGCACTTCTCATCCTAAAGAGAGTATCCAAAATAAACTCGAGAACTTGTACTGCAAAGTATTTCTCACTGTTTTGATTACAAAGGGAGCTCAAAGACATTGCCTCTGTTGTAGATCCATATGTTTTGTCAGATTATTATCAGAATTTAAAATGGTCAAATGTGTCTCATATGAGACTAAGGGCTCTTAACACATACTAGCTCTGAGTTCTAATCACTTATGTTTTACTGCCATAAGAAATGTTACAGCTACATACTTAAAAATAACTATAGTTTTTAAGTAATTTTCAAATGCCCAAAGAAAATAATGATCCAGGAGAGGCAAGTCATGATAAAAATCCCCTTTAAAGGTGATTATTTGGGAATATTATATTACTGAAGACAGGAATTATTAGTTACTAAACAAGAATTAGCTACTGAACAGGAATGAAATTTGCTAAGCAAGGGTAGTGATGTAGAAGGGGAAATAAATATAAAATTAACAATGGCTTAAAGAAAGTTTACAAAGTGGAGAGAAAAATTAAAAAGAAGGATAGATTAATAGCGGTCTTATAGTACATTCCTCTCCAATCATTTCTGTCTATAGTTTTGCATACATTCCCTATTTAGGCTTCAGTCCCACAGTTAGATGTGAGAATAAAAGTTGACTCAACAGGAATGCATTTATGTTTACACTTCATTACAGCTTGAGGATCTGAAGTGGGAGTGACCTACTTTTGACTGTTTGTAAATAGTTGAGGTTTGTGAGTGGTAAGACTCAAAAGGAAAATGTATGTTTACATGGATGGCAAGAATCTAGAGCCAGGACATCTAATGCATTTATTGAAATCATAGCAAATTACATCTTCAGAGCCTTATCTCATCTCTAACGTTGATGAGAAGTCCTTAATACAGCACATACTATATTCTGTCTGTAACTATCTTGGAGTATGCTTAGAAGCAATTGTATTCAAAGACAGGAGTTTCAGTCAAAAGACTCAATGCCTGATCCAGTATTAGAATTTTAGGGATCTAATCACCTACAGTACTTTTACCCACATCTTAAAAGGTGCTGAGCCCTTGCAATTACCATTGAAGTCATATGATTCAGCATTTGGAGAGTCCACACCATATCAAACTAAACCAAAGCTAATAGATGAAATGATACATGCAAAACCCAGGAACGTACTTCACTGTGTAGGCAACAGAAGTCCTGTTCAACCACAGAAGATCTTCAGTGAGTTATCTGTATTCCAATGTTTTTTAAACCTTCTTTGTGTTTGGAAGAGGAGTTGGCAGTATACTGCATCAACATAACTTTGCTGAATGCTGAAAATCAAATACAGAAGTTATACCCCAGCCTAATATCCTAACACCTGTTGTATCAGCTGCCCCATTTACAGTTTTCCTGTTTTCTCCCAGAGCTGGGAAAACAGTCGTTCCTTGTCGTGTTGTCTCACCACCTCCAAGATGTTCAACTCAGCAGGCAGGTGATGTAGAGGAGAGAATGAAGAGAGTGGGAGCCCAAGCATGTGTTATCACTGTGTGTAGCTATAGATCTGGCACATTCCCTCTCAGAAGTCTCCACTTACCCACGCTATTCCCTAGGAATGCTAAAATTCAAACTACTTCAACATAGAGAAGTACAGATGAGAAATACAATCATATTCCCAACTTCACAACCTCAAGTGAAAGTACTAGAGTTCTAGAGAAAGGGTGCTTATTAGGCAGAATCCTCCCTTGAACTCTCATGTGTACATAGATTTACTTTCTTGTAGTCAGGATTATAGTCTTCGGGACTGATCAAAACCATTCTTTTTTAGTGTAAAAGGTAAGAAATGCACTTGGAAACAGGTAACAAAATGTATACTTTTGCCATCAAATTTGCTCTAGAAATCATCCCTCTTGAAGTGCTGTGCCACCACTCAGCATACTGGTGTTTTGTAGGTAGGGTTAATTTTGAGAAATCAGCATCTTCCTGAGACTTTACACATTACTTACTTTACACATCCCTTAACATTAATGCTGAGTGCTGTTGACAATGAAAACTAAGAGTGGAAGATCCTTCTGTTTATGCTTCAAAATAATCAAATTTACAGAGGTGATGTACTTTATTGCAAGGCCACATTTTTAGATTTGAAGCTAAAAAAAATCTTTCCTAGATGGGATGTTAAGTTTGATATCCTTTTACAGAAGTCAAATTCTTCCCGTGTCCTCCCACTCACAGTCTTCACACCCACACGAGTATGTGACATGTACCCACACTCACTCAGCTTAGCAGTGCCAACATGCACCCTATTGCCTCCTTCAATTTCTACATTTTTAACATTTTTTTGCACCTTCACAGAAGGACTTGACTGTTTTTCAAACACCAAAATAGCTTTAACGTGGTGCTTTAGTGTGCATTCTCGTTAGGATTCAACTGCAATGCATGGCACTTTCTGCAGACCCACATACTAAAAAAACATAAAATAAATAAAATGGAATAATTTTTATTTATGAAGCAGACTTGCATAAACTTGACTGGATGTTATCTAATGAAAATGTTTCTAAACTCCTGCTTGTTTTGTTGTTGTCCCTTCTAGCTGTGTCGTTGGTACTTCTACTCTGGAAAGATTGAACCTGTTCATTTATGTTTCTCTAAAGCTTTAGAGTTCAGAGTAGTGGATCACATGAGTTTGTGTGTTTTTCCACAATTCTCTCATTAAGAGCAGATTCCTTATAAGTGCTGGTGCCGCTGTGATTCTTGACTGATGAGTATTTGCACCCTAATATTTAACTAACTCACCAACTGCATGTCCTACCATTTATATTTTGTACCAGTAGTGAGACAGGTATAAATTCCTGAAGGTGCATTGAGGTTTTTCATCTCACTCTGTTTAATGAAGCTGGTACCTCCTATGTGTATCACTTCATCTCGCTGAAGTGACCAAGAGCATGTTACACTGACTTCAAGGATACGGAAATTCCCTCATTTGAATGTATGTCAGCTGTGCTTCCTGATCTCTGAGGAAATACTGAAGAAAATGTAAATATGCCTGCGGTGTCTGATGTCAGCCATGATTTGCTCTCCCTGATTTAGATTTCTATATTTCAATTGAATTCACACTGTATTAACCTTATGTAAGGAGTGCATTAAGTGAGGATTTAGGTGTTGCTTATCCCTCTTTTTTTTTTAGCAGTAGAGTAATCCAATATTTTATGTCACTAGTTTCTCTCCTGCACTGTGCTTGTTCTAAATTCATGCAGATGGGGAAAGCTGAATAATTGGTTAGTGCCTGTACTGACATTTGAGTCTTAGAACAAAGACTCAATATATCTCTTAAGAAAATGGGGACAGAAATAGGAAATACCAGGGTGTCCCCATAGAGAGAAGAAAACCAGAAGGAATTTGGGCATTATACAATTAGACAAGTGACATGAAATAATTTCAAGGTTCTTTTATCAATTCTTTTTCTCTCTCTCACAGGGAAAATAATTGTTTTATGTTAACTATTTTCATCGTATTTCCTTCCTGATTGACTTCACTTAAAGATATGAAGCAAAACAACAGTGGACAGTTAAATTCTGAAGCAGAGCTGGCTTTAGTATTATCGGGAGAATATATCCATGTGGGTCTACTCATGTACTTCTTGAAATTCACCAGCATTTCATTTTCATTAAGAAAAAGGAGGTGGCAAACATTATGCCTATTTAAACAGTCCCATTCCTGTGTTCCTCCACGATGGTTTCTTATTTATTTACTTTAAATATTTTTGTATGCTACACTTTATTAAAAAAAAAGTGAAGATAAAATAAAACTATTTTAATGTTGTTTAAACAGAAGGCTTTGAAAGAAATAAAACAGCTTGTACTATTTCTTTCAAAAAGAAATGAAATTGTCAGGGTTTGTGATGATTCTTAACACAGCCAAGTTTTGAAATCATTAAATACAGCATTCCTACTCCTGGTACTGGATTTGTAATGAATTTCAGCTTGATTCTGCTTTTGTTGCTGCTGACCACAGAGGGCCATGTTGACCTCAACCTAATCCCCTTTAGCAAATTCTTCCACTGCAATATTTCTCCCTTTAACTTTGTAAATTCAAGTTCCTATTCATTACTGTTCAGTTATTCTTTTGGCTGAGCATTACATAGAAACTTAGAGAACAAGACTGTTTTAATTCCTTTTTCCTCTTTCCAGTCAGATGGCTGCCTTAAAGCAATCTGTTTTGATGAAAAACAGGGTTGCTTTTAAGATATGAGTTTTTCTTTTTTTCCCACTCCCATAATTTTTGATGGCACCTGGGGTAGGGAGGCCTGTTGCCTGCAAGAAGGAATGTTATATATGTGGTTCTTGTGAGAGAGGCAGCACACAGGAATGGAATGTGGAAAATTGTCTTGTCTTGCTTTTCCTTTTCCCATTTACTTTTGCCTGTTTGTGTCCACAACCCTTTCCTTCCCTTGGTTGTTTAGTGGGATTTGTTTTTTTTTCTTTCTGTTTTTCCTTCTTTCTTTTTAGAGGAACTTTTAGGAAAGCTAGCTCAATTTATGCTAGCAATTATCCCGGAGGGGCAGGGACTAATTGTTCTAATTATTACTTGGGGTCATATGGGGAGATTTAAAGCCTGGGGCTGACTATAAAGGAGTAGGTTAAAAATTAGCTTTTTTGAATTTGAGAGGCAGTTGATAAATCCCTGTGTTGCAATGATCTTAAGTACTAGGAGAGAACCTGATAGAGCAGGTGGAGCAAATGGAACAGAAATATGTTTCTATTCACCTGATTTTTCAATAGGAAGATAAGCTAATGAGACATGGTTGCAAGGAGATTCTGCTTTGTTTAGAGAAACCACCATTGCAAGACTGCCTCATGAGAACAACAATATACAGAAGATATGAAAGGACTACCATCACTGTAGCAACATGATTTGGCTCATTGAAGCAGAACAAATTGTAAGATCAGGATCAAACCCAGAAACAGATAATAAAAGTAATCTGAATGTCCAAAATAGGGATCAGCAGTTACTGAAGCAACAGTTCAGTCATTCATGTACAGTATTTGCTACAGTTCAACAGCCATGTCCAGCAGTGAAAATTTGCTTTGGTAAAATTTTAATACCTTTAGGTTCTTAAACTTTTCTAAAGTCTTTGTAGATGAAAAGTCTTTCTAGATGTTGGCATAATATCTAGTACAAATGAAAACCTTTTTGAAGACTCTTGTGACCATTTTATCATTAATACAAATATTTATAATCAATACAGACTGGAGACAGGTCCTTTGAGGGATCCCCATTCACCCTTTAGGAGGAAAATTTCAACAGCCTCAAGCACTTAGGAAAAAAAAGAAAAAAGAAGGAAAAGGAAGGGGGGGAAAAGACCCACAGAAATAAAGCAGGTAAGAACTCATTTTATTTATTTCTGTTCAGACATGATTTTTCTTTCTTGTCTGGACAAGGTCTAAAGGTAGGTTTACACCAGTTTTGATTAATAGATTAAAACACATCCTGGTTTTCATGCCAGAGTTTTCCCTTGTATTAAGTGACAGAATGCATCCTGACATGGCAATAGGTTGCGTATGCGAAATGGGAAGGAGAATTTATCTTCCAATTTCTAATCCCTACTGTAAATCTTGTAAGCATACGAACTCACTAGGACTTTTTTTTTATATTAAGAGATAAAGAAGACTTAGCTGGTACTAGCAGGTACCAGTAAACGTAGCTTAGTTTACAGTCACCTCATTCATTAATAGCTGACTATAATGGTGGGCAGTGGGCATGAGATTCTAATGGGAAGGCAGATTGCCTGGTCTTGTCAAGGTTTAGGAAATGAGTGAAAACTTAGTCAGAAGTGTAACAGAAAAGCTGTTATGTAGGTTATGTATAATCACCAGGCTCTGTGAGGTGTTGATGTAGATTATCTCAAGCCTTCACCTTACATAAAATGGTGCTCACACATTTAATAAGGAGACTTGATTAAAATGCCATAAACACACAGTTCTGTAGGAAAACAGAGGTTAGAGCAGCAGGAGGCATTAGAAGCAGCCAATAGAAAACTATGGGGGTGTTTTCTAAAGGTTAGAAGAAATCACTCCTGAGTAATTCTATCTTCCTTATACACATGGAAAGGATATTTTGTTATTTTAACATTTCAGTTGAACCGGGAAAAAAACAAAACAACAACCAAACAAGACAACATCTATCAGAAATGCAAGTGACAATTTCCTGTCAACAAAACATTATCTGAATTTTCATACTTGGAGTCTTTGAGACTGGTGATGTTTGAAAATAGTCTCACTCAAAGTTTCAGTTGTTTGTTTTCAAACAGTCATAGAAAACCAGACAGAAAAGGACATGGTAGAATCATCTTATCAATTCTCATTTCCCTGTCCAAAACTAAGAGCTACTGTAGCTACATCAGCCCTGACAGGGACTTGCAAGAGCAGCTGCTACACTGAGGCAGGAAAGTCCCGTCCAGAATTTTGCAGCTCTCAGTAAAAGCAACTGAGCCTCACCTGGTGTGGTGAGCACAAGCAGAGCACTCCAGCCCTGTCACACCACGAAAGCACAGAGCAGTGAGCACCCCGTGCCTTTGCAACATTTGGAAATCAGCTTGGGGGAGATTTTAGTGGTTGTCCTCAGGCTTGCAAAGACAGGCAAGCATCACCTTGAGTTCTGTGTAAGAAGCTGCGCACAGGAGAAATTCATAAGATCCTTTACTAAGTATTTGATTTTAATGTTTTCTGTCACGTAACCACTAAATATTCTAATAATTACTATTGTCTTCGTCATTGATGATCTAGGATGTGCTTGCTTTATAAGAATTTATTCTCTTAAACCTACATTTTATGCATACATATATGTGATCACACACACACACACACAGGTTACTACAAAAATGTCAGTTGAGATCCCCAGCAATCAAAAAGTGTTAAAAAGACCACTGAATTCATGTGCAAGCTCTTCTTAAAAACCACCACTTTTAAAGATCATGTAGCCCTGACAGTCAATTGAGTTTTTATTTCTCTTTCTTTAGTTTACCTTTTTTTCTTCCTGTCTTCGTGTTCCTGTTACCTGCTTATTACAGATTACGTTGTGTCATTTGGACATTGAAAATTATTTTAGTGCAAATTTGGGCCTATGCAAAGGAAGCACCAACTGAGGGTACAGTCCAGCTCTCCCTATAATTGCTGTATGTGTGATACCCTGTGCAACAAATCTGCTACTAGTGCAACTGCATTTTTGGAGTGTATATTCTCCTTCTTCACTCACAGATGTCTTCGTATCTTTTTCCAGAGCCAGGACAACTCTACCCCGAGTGAATGGGCTGCACTATCTTGGGGGTGGGGACTTCTCTTAAAGAAGGAGAAGAGAGGATCATACTTCCCCCATGGTCACACAAAACAGAGGTTTGCATGCTCATATCCCCAGAAAAGTTGATGTCCTGTTAGTGAAAGATGGAGGAATAGGACATCACAAGGGCATCTGAGGTTTGAGGGATGCTACATGCTGTGTTTCTCTGAAATGGTGAAGAAGCACATAAGAACAACAGATTCAGACAACTTGGGAGTGTGTGATGTTTTTCCAGAGAGTCGTTTTGTTTTGTAGGCATCTTTTTCGTAGGAGAAATCCCTGGGTAAGCCAAACCCATCCTGGGGTATCTGATCTTTAATCTCATTAACTCTAGCCTTTCTGCAGCTGCATGAAAGAGGACTGAATTCAACAGCAAAAAGCAATAGGCCCTCAGCATCTTATTGTGCTCTGTTACACAGAAGAGACTTAGATATGCACCCTCCACCATTACACCCATACCAGTGGGAATACTCTCAATAGGCTTTAATACATTTTGAAATGTTAATTCTCAAATTAAATATCAAAGTATTAAACATGAAATGAATAATTAAGTAGGTTCTAATGCTTTTAACAGAACAAGCCGAGATAGGCCAATGGCATACCAAATTAGAAAATATTCAGACACAGGTGGTCTCCTTTACAAATTTTTGTCAGATTTCACTGCTAATCTAGGTAGAGCAGCCTTGAAGAACAAGCCATGCAGTTCTGCCTTTAAACTGCTATATAGTATTGGAAACAATTTCGCCTGTTTCCCATCTTCGGTTGGTGTCTGTCTCATTTGTGCACACAACAAGCTCTTCAAAGCACAAGTGCTCTTACAGTGACTTGAAAAAAGTAGTCTGTGCCTATGAGATATAAGTGTCTCATAGGCCCAGGAAAAGTGACGGATGAATAGTCAAGCCCATAATTTAATGTTAGATGATCTTTGGTTAAAGGATTTCTTGCCATGTTACAGTTGGATAACAGAAAAGTATATGATGTGCCAAACCCGCTGGAGATGTGCTCTCTGCAAGAAAGACTTTTCTCGTATGAGTTACAGAAGTACCAATAGGAATTTATAAGCACATAATTCCGCCCATCAGAAAAATATGTTGTGATTGCCAGCATAGTGTGACCTGCCACAGAGAAAATGCTGGTTGGACTTAAGGACAGGGTGCACAGTAGCCTCAAAGTTAGTAAATTTCCAGAGAAAATTAAATTGTCTAAGGTTTAGATGAAGAGCCCATAAACACAAAACAGTACTAATACATTCCAGCTGGTCTGAGAATGCAGGCTGAATGCACACAGTAACAGGATAATTTTATTTTGAGATAAGTTTCACTCCAACCTTTACCACACATTTATGTGGGTTTGGCATATATGCTCCTAACTGTACTTTCAACTTCAAAAAGTGGATAATGATCAATTATAGAATCCCATACTGCTGTGAGGAGAAAGGGATAAAGGGTTGGGGGCAATGTACTGAGCAATCCTGGCTTCAGCAGCCAGCATCAATGGCAGTCACAAGCACTATGCTCTGCCTCTGTGGACTGAACCTGTGACATAGAAAAGACTAGAGAAAAAGTCCACAAGCCCATGGATCTTTATTAACATGGAGCTTATGTAAATTGCACATTAAATAGGTTACAATACTTCCACTTGGCAAGAAGAGAGCCAACCATCTGGACTGATGTGATTAGCAATGTTCATTCTAATATTCTTTGACTAAAAAGCACAGAGTTTTCTGGAAATAGATATACATGAGAAAAAAAAAATGGAGGATTTCTTTAAGCTGTATTAATAGGGGAAGTTGTGCTGTGTAATTCCAATTCATTTGGGTAATGAGGTGTACTAATTTTTAGACTCAGTCTAGTTTAGACACACAGCATGCATATGCCCTGTAATAGGAGTGTTTATTAATTATGTTTAATTGTCATCGTTTTTCCTAATGATAGTTGTGTTCACTCCTGTTCATTTTTGTTTCTGAAATGGCGATTAGTGATAGCAGGGAACATGGATGAATAGGTAGCTGGAACTAAGGAACTATGGGTGTCTGCAGGAAAAAAATCAGCCCTCAGCAAGCCAGCCACCAATACAGTCTTCCAGGGCCATCATGCTCCAGTGGTTGGGAAAGGAAAGCTTGTTCATAGCCATTGTTGCTCTCCTGGTGGCAAGCAGGCCAGTCATACAGACAAGCTGAGTGCCTTTCATATATGGATGTCTGCACCATGAGCACAGGCTTAATTGGAATTTTTCAATTAGCTGATTGAATATTTTTATGGGGTTAAGTAGTGGCGACCTCCACAGCACTTATAGTAGGGGCATTAGGGCTTATAGGCCTTAAAAACATCACCAGTAGGTGGAGAACAAGTGACATGAATCATGCACACTTGCACTAGAGTTTGGCACGTTACGGTAACATGCAGAGTTGCATTTTGTCACTGGGATACCAATCCCATAGTCCTTTCCAGTTGCAACTTTACATGTGGCTGCAAACAAGGCTTCTGGCTTAGCACCAGAAACAGAATCGCCATGATGACTCTTCATGAAGTCATAGCTTGTATGTTTGGAAAAGCTGTGTCAGAGCCATGATGCAGCCTCCACACGTGCTAATGCCCATCTGCAGTGGTTGTATACGTAAATGTTCTTCACCTTCTCTGAGGGTACACCATGTACGTCATGCCCAAGGTAGCATTTCCAAGTTGAAGACAGGAAAATGAGGAATGCTGACGAATGCTCCATGCATCTAATACATCTTTGCGCATTCACTTGCTTTTCCTTTTATATAGTGACATAGTGAGAAACACTTCCCAGATAAAATTGTGGTCCGAGGGCAGATGTGAGGGCTCTTTGTTGCAGTCCTCTCTTTCTTAGAGCTTGACTTCATAAATTCAATACATACATGAATACAATGATGAACAATTTAATTGCACATTAACCTACAGGAGAAAACTGTCTACAAATCCAGCTAGTTTGGTTGAATTTTTTTGAAGTAGCAAACATTTTCCTGTCAGAATAACTGACACAGGCCACATCAGGACCTCTCCAGTTCTGAGCCAACTCGAATTCCCTATTTTTCATTTTCTTTTTTTTTTTTTTTCTTAGTCATGTGTTTCTGGGAGATTAAGCTCATTAAAAGGAGAAGTGCTGTAGACCACTTTCATTTTATGTAAGGCTGGGTATTGTTTCCTGTTCCTCCATCCTGTGGCAAAATGCAGTAACCATCTTGAACTGCATATTTCTATGTTGAAATTCATTCCTCTTTTGCCTTCTGAGTGTCTTCTATGACAGTGGAAAAAGTGCTGCACCTTGTGGTGCTGCAGCTTTTCTTCGTAGGGACTTCTTCCTGAGAGAAATTCCTGGGCCTTCAAGGAATGTGTGTACATAAAAAATATACATATCTGAAGACTAACAATTAGAACATGTCAGGTAGATAGATGAATAATTTTAGTGAAAAGACATCTTTTACTGGAAAGATTTCAAAAGGGATTGAAAGGAGACATGTCCTTCTGACATAGTATGACACAATATCTGTCCCTCAGCATGTTCAGTCAGACCCACCAACCAGGACAAAAGATCACTTGTGCCAACATAGCATAATTCTATCTTCTTCTCTAGATCAATGCTTGCATTTCTCTTGCCAACCTTAACTAGATACACAGCATTTTTCAACTGTTTCACAAATACTTTGAATCAGAAAGATGCTGGGTTGGAGGAGAATGAGCAATTGCATTTTGGCAATTGAAATATACTCCCATCTTTGTTCCTCAGTCAGCAACATCCTGTTAACTGTAGTCATGATGACTTATTTCACGTTCCAGTTGGGATGTCTAGTCCCTTTGTTACAGCCTTTTGCTGGAGTCTGAGACCACATGCCTCATCATATGCAATTGGGAAGCTGTAGCATATATCACCCAACAAAAGCATGGTACCCCTGGGAGAGCTCCAGAAACACTGTACACCCATGCTACCAAAAGCCTGCAGAACACTTCTAAAAGAGCAGCTCCACATTTCAGGAAGTAACACATTACAGAATGATTCTTCCATTAAGATTTATGCTTAAAATAGAGGAGCCACAACCCCATGCATCAGCAGAGTTTTCATCACTGATTAAGCATGACAGATGAAGCAGGCTTCTGACCTTTCTGAGGCTGAGGGGGAAAAGGGAAGAAAAAAAAAAGAAAAGAAAAATGGCCTCTTTTTCACCTCCATATTCAATTGTGCACTTCCTCAAACAAATAAAAAGACACTCTTGCAGCTGAACAAGAGGCCATGCAGTTATCCATGGGCACCTGAAGTTGTTCAATCAAGAAGGAACATGATATTTTGTGATATGTCTATTCATTGCTCCTGGGGTGGGTCATTGCTCCTAAGTGAAGAATAATAACTGTCAATTACGTTCAGATCACGGAAAGGGCCCTGGAATTCTTAGGCAACCTGTTATTAAATTGTTAGCTTTCTGATGTCTACCTTATTACTTTAAACACACATACCAGACTGACTTTAAACATACACACTAAACCCAGTAATAAATCTTTCCTAACACCAGGAACTTAATTTGCTGAAAGCAATCAAAACCTTACAATGTATGCTCAGCCTTTAACTTTTAATTATTTTTTTTCAACTTTGTGAAGAGTTTTGCATAAGTAAGTTGCTTTCAGCAAAGTACCCTACAAAATTACTTTGTCATGGAAGTCTCCCAGATCAAGGCAGGCTTGTTTTAGAGGGCAGGAACTAATATCTGGGGAGAAGGAATTGTTCTTACTTCTTAAAAAATTTTCTTAAAAAAAAGGTAAGAGATTGATAACATGGAACAAATATTACATGGAACAAATATATACTCTTTTACATTTTTTGGTCTACAATAGCATTTAAAGAGTTGGATAGAGGTTGGTTTACTTGTGACAGCACATGTAGCCTAGCTCATTATTTCTGAATTTGCCTTCATTTCTTAGCATAATTTAGTCACAATCCTGTTATTTAAACTTCTGAAATTTTGCTTGAAATGCAAATAAAAAGAAAAAATATTGTTGCTTAGATTAAAAATGCTCACTTTTATAGGTTTCCTAATCCCTTGTGAACTCTATAGCCTAAATCCAGCTCTGTGAAAACTTTTGAGCTCACCAGCTTGTTCTCAGGCAGGAGCAGCTTCTCTGGTGAAAAGTACCCACTAAATTCTCTGATCACCCTGGAGGAGATGTAAACCCTCAGAAAGAGAAAAACTGCTCACAGAAAATTTTGACAACAGAAGGCAGAATCTTTGATTCAAATTTTGAAGTCCTAGGGAACTGGCAGAGAATGAAGCAGGAAAGCAACATGTTCATGCTGGCTTACAAGTTACCTTTCACTAATTCCCAAATCAATGGTTTTTTTAGTCACAATGTGCTTTTCAGAGCAGGGATTTGAACAAAAATCCCTTACCTCTTGCTTCATTTTCTTTCCCTTCTGTTCTCCACCAAAGGACTTTATAAGCTCCCTGATCATCCCAAAGCGGCGTGAAAAATACAGAAATACGTCTGCAGAGTTTTACTAGAACAGAACAGCAGCTCTACATTCAACTTTAGGCAGATGGCAATCTGGAATTTTTCATCTATGTAAAGGCTCCTATCTGAAACATCTGGATTAGGAGTGTAGTTACTTTGAGCTTTTCTGGAGGCAATGAAAAAGTCACCAGCAGAACACAATACTTGCAAGTGCCTATACCTCTTCCATGCTTACACTGATTGAACACAGGGAGGAGATCATGCAATCAGGTTTGTACTTTCATTAAGGTATCCTGTGGTCTCCCTCTCAGGACAACTCAGCTCTCACTCTAGTTCGTCATTCTCTCTAGAGAACCAATGTCATCTACTATTTATCTAGTGGGAAAGTAAGCACTTGGCCAGCCAGGTAAACACAATACATTTACTCTTTGCCAGTCAATGTCAAAATCTATTAAAAAATACAATAAATCAGGTAAATATTTTCAGATGTTTTTTATGTGTGCTGGTTTATTCTATTAAGTAGAGTTTAATCAGGCTGTTTCATTTTTAAATGCAATAAATTAATCTTGAAAAGTCACAATGTATGTGTAATTGTTGCCAGGTCTGCAACTGACAAATAGATACGGGACTTCTTCTTCTGTGGAACATTTATCTTCATGTGATGGCTACAAATTAAAAAAATTGCTCTTTAATGGAATGGAAATGGCATCATTTAAAAATTGAAAATACAGTATAACAATATTACTTTACTGAGATGTTTAAGTTCAGTTTATTGAACTGAATCATCATGTTACATTTTGGCTCCATTTAAGAATTTGCATTACCTGGACTAGTTATTACGTTATCCGATATTCTTCATGTTTTATTTTCTGAAATTAATGTCTAGATATTCCAAGATATCTGAAACAAAACTTAGAGAGGGTAACTTGGCAGGTCAATCGAACATAAACAAAAGTAAAACTGGCCAGCACTAAATGTTGCAGATTCAATGTTTTGTTAGTTTTCCCTGATAAGAATCCCAAAATCTTTGCAAAGTCTGAATTTCCCCAAAAGATTTTCTATGCTGTGTGTAAACCTGAAGCGAGCCAGAGATTCAAGAAGAAAGTGAAGTGAAAAGGACAGCATTTTACTCACCTCTTAGTTACCTTATTTGCAAAAGAAACAGACTGAGTGGTTAGAGACTCATATTGTGTAGGGATTCACCCAGGGTTGCCTTCTTTTTTTTTCCCAGTGATCAAGAGTTTTGGAGCATTAGAGGCTTTAGGGTACTCTCATCAAAGCCTGTTGTTTTCAGGGGTCTCAAGTATTGACTGATGATTTTGCTGTCCAGGAAGGACAGAGGTCAGAGTCACAGTTGGAGGCTTTGACAATGCTTTTGTGACAGTGTGGGAATGGGTTGACTAGCAAAAAGAGGACATTGTGTCTGTGTCTATTCTTAAGTTTAAAAAAAAAAAAAAAAACAAAAAGGTGTCTTTTAGGGCTATTTCAGATGTTTGTAAAATAAGACATTGATTGTTTTGAAAAAAAAAAAAAAGGCATGATCAGACGCAACTTGAATTCATGAAGACACAGAAATACTCTCCACAGTGTAACTTTGCTCCTTCTTGTAGCTGTGACAACCCAAAGTAAAGATCACCTTGCTTCCATCTTTCTTTTGGGAGACACAGGCTGTGTCTGTGTAATCCTACACCTAGGCTGTGTAGAACAGTCCAACTTCACTAAACAGTCTCATAAAAACTTATAGTGTTTAAAACAACAGCTTTCCACTCCAAAAGAAGTATCTCCTACTATCTTCCATCAGAGAAAGAGACTATTCCTTCCTTCCAGGACACGCAACAAACTTTCCTTGCTTGATCTTGAGGGTCAGAAAGGAGAGGGATAAAGAATTTTTCATAACAGGACACAGGGGATTCCTCCTTGCTTACACCAGTTCATATCTCTACCATCATGTAAAATCACATATGTCCACAATCTGTTCTGAGTTGCATTTCAGTAGCAATGAAACGGCCTTTCCTTCTCCTCTTTCCCTCATATCAAGCACCAAAAATAGCTGTGTCCTC
Source organism: Myiotriccus ornatus (assembly GCA_036023395.1). Taxonomy (NCBI): domain Eukaryota; kingdom Metazoa; phylum Chordata; class Aves; order Passeriformes; family Tyrannidae; genus Myiotriccus; species Myiotriccus ornatus. The sequence continues at coordinate 99,284,652 of JAYRBT010000114.1, forward strand.
GGTATCTCTTCCAGGAAGATTATCTTTATTGCTGCACTTTGAAGCTCAAGTATCTCATGCACTATCAGCCTGAAAGGATCTTTAAGTTCTGGATGTTTAAGGCCCAGAACCCAGAAGATTTGTTTTGTTCCCTATTCAACTGCAGTCTTCTTATGTGACATTAGACAAGCTATGGAACCTTTCTTAGCTTTGATTTACCACCTATGAAAGGAAAGATTTGTACTTGCTCTTCTCAGAGAATTTAAAGATTTTGAGGCACTGATGTACTACAGTAACAGAGTGTACATCAACCCCTAACCCATGCATTTAGGGAGATAGATGGTCCCTCATTTTGGCTAGGTAGACCAGAGAATTGGGCCCTGCCATCAACACAATCAGAACAGGAGAAAATAAAGCTGGATGATGTATGAGGTTCTTCAGTGGTTCTGGAAATCACAAACAACTACTTCACATATGTCCATTCCAGACAAATTTCAGGTACCTATTTTATTGTCAGCCAAGGCAAGTTATCTGGTCAATTTTGCATTCATCATTATTTCTACTAGTAAGCCACAGATATTATACCAAATTAATCTGAAAGAAGCAGTGTTTGTCTCATCAGAATTCTCTCTTTAACATATACTCAATCCCAAGGAGAAATAAGCAATCCTTATACGTCTTACCAGGTACAAAAGCAGCAAAAATTGAATGCAAACAAGAACATTTGTTATCAGTTAACGACTGTAACTATTTGCTGTTCATCACTCCTCTGCCTCTCATGGAAGTTTCAGGCATATGATGAGAGAGTCAAAACGGCTCCAGAAACTTTAGCGATCTGTCACATACTGCAAGTGTGAACAGTCAAAATGATCAATGTTTGAACATGCCATGTGATGGTAATTGACACAACAAGGAAAGCTTTTACCCATACTGAATAATTGAGAATAATCAATATATTGGCAGGACTGATTCACTGCTGATCCACAAACAACAAAAACGCCATATTCCTTGAATCATTTATTTGCCATGACTAGATCTGTCATATCAAACTGCAATGTTGCAATAGCACTTTATAAATGAGTATTGATTTCCATCAAGCATTTAGTAAAAGTTTACAGCACAGTTAGGCTGCTGACATGTGTTGCTTCAGAAACAAAGCCAAATGTCTATTTTTCCGACCACAGTCAGAAATCCCATCTTCCAGCTGGAACAACGGAAGAAGGTGTAGAAGCAACATACCAAAGAGCACCAGTTTTTAAGGCAATACAGGAGACTGGTGTGACTAGGCAGCTTGTATGCCTGTCTCTAAAGTTGGATTTTCTTGATTTATTACAAGTTCATAGAAGATGAATAGTACATTTCACTAAATTTCTTGTTAAAATATATAGTTAACCATGCATAATACAGGTATTTGGCAGAATATATTCATTATAAAACACAAGCCTGTCTAGGGTTTCCTTACTTTCAGGTGTTCTGTTTTTCCTCCTTCCTGACCATTTTGACATTTCTCTCAGCTTTCTCCACATAATCTCACAAGCAGTGTTTGGTATCAATTAGGTAAACTATCTTTTATGTCTGTTTTTCATAGCTACATCACTGATTAAACAATTTGTTGTAAAAGTAGCTCCTTTCCCCTCTTCCTTTACACTGATATATTCAGCACAATCCATTTCCTAATCACTGTTGTCATTTATCTTTTCTTTTTACCTTGTCACCTGCTTAATTCCACTAGAGGCATTTCTAACATCTCTGTCTAATAATCTCCGCTAACAATGCAGAACACTATTAGCATAATAAGCATTTCCCATCTGCACAAATGAGACTGCTTCTCATCAGTCTGCAAACTAACTACTGTACATAAAAATATCCAGGAATTATTAGAACTAAACAGAGAACACGTTCCCTTGCTTCTTCCCTTTCTGCTCCTGGTGGCAACTGCTTCAGCTGTCCTTGTAAGAGTAAAGTCTGCAAGGATGTCCAAGCTTACTTGAGGGGTCTAGCACAAACCATGGGCTCAGGTCAGTGAGCAGTATAAAGAGCCACACTGTTCCATGGGTGAACACAGTTTTGCTGTTGTGGTTTAGGAATGGTAGTCCCCAGTTCACTGCATCCACTGAGACTCTCCAAACTACATGCCACTCCCCCTCCCTTCTCCAGCTGGAGACACAATGGGCAAAGATCATGGATTGAGTAAGACCAATTTACTGGAAATAAGAAAATAAACAGTGACAGCAACAATATTAGTAAGAAAAGGGGTAAGAAAAGAAATTATTCACATGGACAAACATCCCTGATAATAGACAATACTGGGCAGCTCCCTCCACCATTTTTTCTCATGGAACACCTTCTCCCCAGAAGAGAGAAAGTCCCTTCCCCCACCCCCAGCAATGACATGAGGTGGTATAGAATAACCTCTGGCTCCTAGCCATGCCCCCTCCTGGTTACTGCAAAAAATTAACCCTGTCCTGGCTGGAACTAGAACAATATATACCTCAATGCCACATCCTTGAGGATGACTCAAACCTGTAGAAATTTAAGGGAGACTTGCCAGGGAATGTACTTGGACTTTGGACCTACCCTCCCATTGGCATGGATACATACAAAGATGCATAATGTTTGAATAAAATGATGTGGCACATTTCTGGGCTTATTATCTTTGGAAGCATTTCCATCAAAAGCAGAGGCATAGGAGTTAGCAGACCCATACATCTGTGTCTTATAAGCCAAATTAATTTCTTTCTTACAGCATCAGACTTGGGTGACTGTCATCAGACATCTGGTCACATCTCATCCCACATTTCCCTGGACCTTTAACGTGTCAAAGTTCTTGATCTCAGGAAAGAAATATATTGTATTAAAAAAACCTTTGCCTATACTGGTAGACTAGATCTGGATAATGTAGACAAACCCTGACATGTGTTCATCTTTTTTGGTTTTGTCTGCTCTCTGGAAAAGACCAGGCACACCTGAGGAAAGAGTCTGTGCAAGGGTCTGTTGGCAGTCAGAGCGAGGCCACCCTACTGTGGGGTAGACACTTCAGCCGTGGGGTTAACATGCTGGGTAATGACAGGACCAAAGAGGCCCTGCTCTTGTTTATTTGCTGCTATTGATGTAGCTACTGATGAGGACATACCTGAGCATACCTGAATTTGTGTCTAAGGCATGTTTCTCATGCTTCTGGTGCACAAGGTGCAGGTAACAGAGACAAACTTGGCTCTGCCAGCCCTTTGGCCTGCTCTCCCCCCAGAACATGATGTCATTCACCTCAGGAGACATTGCAATTCACCTCATCGTGAGAAGTGTCACTACATAATATTTGCGGATTATTAAGGCACTAGAAAACACGGCTGTTGATAAACTAAAGCTTTGTGTCATATGCCACATATTTTCAGACCGAAAGAACAAATTTTAAGTAGAGAGACTCTTCAAACGGTAGGTGGAAAACACAAGGATTTAAATCAGGAATTGGATAATGCTAAGCTGCTTTCATCTACTTTAATTAGAGATAACGGTTTTCTTAATCATAAAATTGAATTTATGAAAATCAATTTAAAAGTGTGATTTTTTTTTAACACTTAGAGAAAAATAATTTTATTTTATGTATTCAGAACATTTCCAGGTTATAAAACCTAAAAACAAATTTCGTCATTGCTATGTCATACTATATCTCACACTGAGATGACCCACATCTCAGGCTGGAAATACCTGACTAATCTTATTCTTACCAAGAAAAACCCAAATCTACTAATTAACAAGGATCAATCAATTGTTTATTGCTATCCATAATTGCCAATTTATAGATTTTTTGTCATCAGAACTAAATATAAAGACAAAAATGACATTTTTCCACAACTTCAACATATGATAAAAAATATTATTTCCTTAAAATGTAAAATAAAGACTACAAGATGGGTTCTTGGACTTGTACTTCAAACGCCATGTCTTTATCAGTTTTCTTAAAGTGCTTCTTTATTTGACTATACCTGAACTCTAAGACACCAAAGAAAATATCTTCGTTTCTACAGGAACAGTATGTAGAAATAGTTCCAGCTTTTATACACATTGTCCTCACAGTGTGTCTGCTGTGTTTGTAATCAAATGCACAAACACAATGAGAATATATCTGTTTGTCTTATATATGACACTTGTGAGAACACTCATTATGATAACGAAATATATTGTGTGTCTGTGTTTATGCATGCTTGTGTTGAATTCAGACATTGTTTTCTTCTTCACTTGTTTTGCTTTTCAAGTGCTGAGTTATTTGGATGCTAGACCAAAGCCCTGCTGGACTGGCTGTGAGAGACACAACTGGTTGGGCAATGAAGTAACAGGATATTTTCAAATTTTTTAAAGCATTTGTAAAAAACATTCAATATACTTTTTCTTTAGTGTCCCCCTGATAGAAATATATGACAAAATTATAAAAATATTCTAAGACTCAGTGGTATAATTCTTCTAAAGTTATTCTTGTTAAATAGCTATTGATAGTTGTTCTCACTTTATTTTTTGTCTTTCTTTTTCTTACATACATATATCTATCTCTTACAGCTATACACAATGTTTGCATATATGTATGCAGGTATAATTTTAGGCCATCTACCACCACATCATGTGGCATGAATTTAACTTTTCATGGGGTTTTACTTTGGAAAATCACCAATCCAAAGATTCCAAACTGGATACACACAACAAATAAATGTCTAAGGACTTCTAGAAAAGATCTATAAATTAAACTGGGTGATGTGACAAATTCTCTGAATAAATGCGGGATTTAGTGTGTTGAATAGTGTTATGTATTGCAACATTATCTTCTCTATAGGTTGCTAATGTTTGTATAGCTATGAGGGATTTGTTAGTTACGTATGCCTGAAAGGGGAGAATATTTTTACGGCTTTGCACAGTAGACCTCCACCCCCTCATTTACAATGACTGAGATGGAATGTGGAGATACTGACTTCAGTAATATTTGGATCAGGCCCTCAGACTGTAATTGGACACGCTGAAATCTCTGCTAAAAAAAGTTCCTTAAGGCAAAAGATGCACTTCAGGGGACACGACCTAAATATGACTTATAGGGCTTTTAGGAAGACAGAAGTTTGGATAAGAGTGCTTCTAAGACACATGCCTTTCTTGTTCTGAACAATGTGAACATTTAATTTTTCCTACACATCTCCTCCTCTTCTACTGCCTGTCAGATAAAAAAAGGCTCACAGATGGTTTTGTGGGGGAGATAAAAGACCCTCTTTTAACCTCTAACCACCCCCCAAATAACTGCATATCCAATGTGAATTTAGCAGAAGCCTTATGTGAGTTTCAAAACTTTTGCCAAGTCCACATTTTCCGTTTTACCAAAAATCTAATTTCAGATTTCATTATTTTAATTAACAGATCACAGATACTACTTTAATTAATTATACTCTAAAAAAATTAAATCAGCTAGATGTGGGTGTTTGCTTTTCTGCTGAGCTCAGTTGAAATTACACAATCAGCACAAATGTTCGCTGATGGAGAGGACCTGTACACTCTTATGACGAATGGGATCATTCTTAAAGCATTGTGTTGGGTTTAGCTGATCATATCTCTTCCAGGATTACACCAGGGCAAGAAAACTTCCCTAATGAATTCCACAGCTAAGTGCCTAGTCCAGCTCTACTAAATTCAAACAATTTTAAATTCTAAATTTTACCACTGGTTTCAGTCAAAAGTTTAAACTGGTTTAAAGCTTCTTTAACCACATTTCCCATCTAGTGTGTGTATATTTTCCTTCAAGCAAACAGAACAGATATCAAGTTCAAAACTCTGAAGGTGTTTTTTCGAATTTAGGTGACATACAATGTTAGAGTGTTGCATTATATATGGACATAGAACAGCCTTCCATCAGAACTTTCGTCCTTGCATTTTTCTTGTATTACCCCAGATCTAGGCTGATGTGTTTAATTTAATACATAGTTATTCAGAACTGCCTTTTTTTTCATGACCTAATGAAAACATTAACATTTAGTCTTGTTTTGTGCTCATTTACCTAGCTCCCAATTGTGTGTCTTACAGTAAGGTTCAAAAACCAGACAGTGGGTATCCCAAACTACAGATGTCAGCAGTTGAAATAATTCTTGACCCACAGCAAAGCAATAGAAAAGCATGTGAGCACTCCAATTCATACAGAAGTTCTGCCATTGAGGACAATAAAAGAACCTTAGTATAATAAAAGCAGTTTAGGTTGGGAGGGATCTCTTGAGGTCATCTAGTCCAACCTATTGCTCACAGCAGGGCCAGTGAGACCAAACTGACCAGGGCTTTGTCTAGTCCAACTTTGAATCTCCAAGGAAAGCAGTCTGACAGCCTTTCCATGGAAAGTGGGCTTTCTTGCACCACATTCACAGAACTACAGTGGAAGAACCTAGGACACTGGTGATATCCTTTATCCCATCTTCTTCTTTTCACAGTCTTTTATGTCATGTGATATTCTGTGGCTGAGTGCACCAAATGGATGTTTTATGAAGTCATTTGGACTATATATGTAATGACTGCACTTATGGCAACTGGATCTGATGACTCAGATGGCCTCCTGCAGGTCTCTGATCCTTGCTGAATCTGCAAATATTACCAGCACGAGTAAACCACTAGTTGCATGAATGATGGCTTGTTTTCCATAATCTACAACAGCATATTTTTTCATGTGAAATTACCTGCTTGTAACAACATAGGCATGTTTTGCATACATATTCTATGAGAGTTGCCTTTGAAAGATGGTCTTTGGGTAACCTACACAGTTGTCCTGGAAATCCACATAAATGACTTCTGTTCCGAGGGTAAATATGTGTAAATGAAATAAAGAGGTAACACCCTTCCTACAGAATTTCAGCTTCACATATGACAATCCAAAAGATTCATTTTGCATATCTACTTATTAGAGAAGCCACACAAAAAATGAAAGGAATGGTATGCACCTCCTGTCAGCCTGTTCTCTATGTAGGCATGCAAGAGACAGGCCTTCACCATCCGCTAAGAGTTGAGAGGATTAGGCCACACCTAATTTGTAGATTTGTTTTCATCCACAGTTCCATTCTCTACTATAAATTATTTAGATTGCTAAGGAATTGAGAAACAGTGTAAAAGAGGGATGCGCAAGAAATTAAGGAAGATAAATTAAGAGGATGCTGCAGAATAAGCATAGTATTTACCAAGACTTGGGCTGCTTAAACTGCTCCTCAGGCTCCTTCACTTCAACAGGACTTTGCAGCCACTGCTGACAGTTTTTGGTTTACTGTGGATGTAGATAGTAAGTGGGAATGTATAGGAGATACTATCAGGTGATGGAGGAACTTGGTAGGAAGAGGAAAGCAGTAAAAGAAAATATATTCTTGTGTTCCTCTGCCCCACACTGAGATAGTTTATAGTTTCTGAATTTTGCCTAAAACATTTTTTCAGGTTTTCAAAGAAATCTTTCAGAATCTACCTGCCAAGTGAATAAGGTAAATAGCATAACCAGGAATGTCCATTAAGACTATTGCCTTGCAGCTATTCATTGTCTGATAAGGGTCATAGTCCTTCGGCACTACAAAAAAAAAGTTGTTTTTTATTCCTTCATGAACAAGTAAGTGGCCAGAAACAAGTCACTCAGGCCTTCCACTCTCCAGTTCTGCACCTGCAAGATAATAATACCTCACTGAGGACTGTAAAGAAAAAAAAAATTATTACAATGAAAGTTCTCTTTTACTTTTTTCTGTAGGGAAAAAAAAAGAAGGTATGGTAGACAAATGTCCTTGGCCCTTAGTAAAAGTTGAAAGAACAGGAAAATCCTTTTTTCATGAGAGATTAAAATTGTGAATAACATTTCTCCCTGTCTTTCCACCACCATACTGAACATACCTTTCATACTCTTAACAACTTTGTGGTGACAGGCAAGCCTTACCTTTGTCTGGTGAGCCTTACTAGGGAGTGAATTCTGAGCACCACTTCCTCAGTGACCTCCACAGCAGGCCCTGTTAATTTGCACTTCTCTCAGCTGAAGAGAAATAGAAAATGAAGTTCCAGCGTAAGATTTCAATAAACTGTGGCTTTGATGTTCAAAGAAATTCCATAGCATGTCTCAGATGCAGGAAAGTGATTTCTACAATCTGAGACACAAAAAAATGAAGGAAAAAGGACTTTTTCTCTTAACACATACAGGCAACCTGCATTTGCACAAGCAAATTGTGAGTTGTCCCACTGACTCTGTGAGACAGTGCAGATGACTGAGTTTTCCAGAAACCTCCTACCCTTTTTCCATGATGTAGGATCCAATATTATTACACTGACCAAACTGTTTATGACCATTCTGCTAGTGGTTGTATTCCAGAAGCCTTGGCTTTACCTCTTTCATGGCCCAGTCCAACACCCACTAAAGTAAATGAAATAAATCTCTTTAGACAGGAATCCTAACAGCACTGAAGGTACCAATAAGACAGCATGAAGCTGGCTGCCCCCACTCCATAACACTTGCATGGAATTGCTGTGGTGAACTCAGCATGCTTAGCCATTTCTATATTTCCAGGAACCAAGGGTAATACAATTTCGATAATTCAAGCTATGTTTATGGTATTCCTCCTCAGGAACCATGAGATCAAACTTAAGTTTATATTCAACATAGGAAATATTTTGTATTGCACGTAAGTGTTGTGCTCTGATACAGCTTCTTACACTGCAGTTTTAACCTCAGATAAATGTGTGACTACAAAGTAACAGGAAAATCCTGCACTAATATTTTGATTCTGAAGATGTCTAAGGAAAACTGTGGGGGGAAAAAACCTGTAATTTGGAAGGAAAGTGCTGCTTAATAGGAAAATAACCAAGAAGCATCAAGTCTTACAATGCTGCAATAGTTTTTCTAACTGTATGAATGTCCAGAAAGATATTTATCCTTCTCTCCTTGTTATTGAAGGTTGGGCTAGTCTTTTGATTCATAATCTCCAAAATATCTGTTCCGTGTTACTTTCTGATCCCTAATATTTTTGAAGTATGAAATAAAGCTGAGTTATGAAAACATCTAGAGACATCAAGTTAATCAGTACTCTGTAATGAGGGCTGAAATACCTTTCTTCAGTTGTTTCAAAAATTAACAAGAAACCTCTATTAAAAAAGCTATCTTGATTTCTTTACTACAAAGTAAGAAAAAGAAGGGTTGTAGAAAGATCTTATTTAGCCCATGCTCTTTCCTCAAGGATTTTTCATAGATTATTACTCTAATAGAAATGTCAGTATACTTTTCAGAAATCCTACAGAGAGTTGCAGTATCTTTTATTGATACATCTGCTGTCTTAAATTATCATCTGCAATTTAAAACATCATATCTTCTGAAGTAACTGTGTAATATTTATTGTCTTACTTTTGACCCTTAGTGAAGGACAATGAACTGATGAAGGGACTGGACCATCTGACTGAGTCAGTTCATCCTGGAGAAGAAAAACCTCATGGGAATCTTATCAATATATATATCTGACAGGTGGGTAGCAAAGAAGAAAGTGGCAAAGAATTCTCACTGATGCCCAGTGAAAGAGGGAATTGGCACAGAAAGGCAGCCTGCAGCAGTGCTGTCACCCTCAAAGTGATAAAGCATTTCCTGATGTTCAGATGACACTTCCTGTGTTCTTGTTTGTGCCCCCTGCCTCTAGTCCTGTCACTGGGCACCACTGAAAAGAGCCTGGCTCCTTCCTCTTTGCACCTTCTTCAAGTATTCCCACATAATGATGAGATCCACCAAGCCTTCTCTTTCCCAGGTTAAACCAGTCCCAGCTCCCTCAGCTTTTCCCTGTAGGAGAGATGAACCTGTCTCTTCATCATCTTTGTCACCCTTAATCAGACTTTCTCTGGTGTTTCCACATTTCCTCCCCCTGTAGAGCAGAGCTAAGATCTCAACACAGTACTCCAAGTGTGCTGGAGGGGACAGATCGCTCACTTCCCTCAACCTGCTAACACTCCTCCTAACGCAAAATGGGACACCAATGCTGGCAGGAAACTGCAAAACGCTTGCTCAGTTCTATGTCATGTTCAACTTTGTGTCCACCAGGACACCCAGGTCCTTTTTTCCTGTGCTGCGTTCAACACAGTTGACCCTTAGCACATACTGGTGCATGGGGCTTCCCCTCCTCAGTTACAGTCCTGTTAATGCATGATACATAGTCAAAATACATTAATAACCAGAGGGTAGTGAACTAAAGGTGGTCTGAATGCCATTTCCTTAAATCTACACTCCACAGCAATGGTGTACATAAGATTTTCCCAGAACATACTACAAAGGAAAAAAAAAACCACTCTTGCTTACTAATTCAAGCTGACAGTACAAAAACCAGTTCTCTCGTAATCTGCAGTAGCAATTATGTAAGCCAAGCAATACTAAACATGCTTTAGCTGTAAGTGTTTGTGTTTCATAGCACTACAGGTAACTTGAAGAATTCCAGCACATTTATTTAATTGTGCTAATAAAGAATCTGAGCAGTGATGATATAAATATAAGCCTTGTTCCAGGTTGCGGTTTATTTAGAATGGCTGAAGATAGAGCTTTCCCTGGTTACTGATTTTTAGGAAAAGCAAAAATATCTGTGGCTATGACTAGTATTCATTCCCCTTCTGCTCAGTGAGAATACAGATGAGCTGACCTACAAGGCAAGAAAGATATGCATGTTTATGCAGACTTCTGCCTGTAAAAGTATTAAATGAAAGATGTGTTGTATTTAAACAATCATATGCTGCAGAACTTCCAACTTATGCTATTTGTTAGCAGCAATTAATACTGGGATCACCTGCTTCCTGGCAGTCTCTGGCAGTTTGTTATGAATTTTTGGTATTAATATATATTTTAAAGGTTGAAAAGTCATGTCATTGGTGCACATTTGATAGATGTGTGGATGTATGTTTAAAAAAGGAGTGAAAAATCCTCGCAAAGTGAGAATGTACCAAAAAAAAAGCAGAACAAAGAAAATGGCATATTTTGCTGTGTTCTCTACTTTTTTTTCCATCTTCATTCATTCCCACTTCATTTTGATTTACCTGGTTCATGCTTTGCCAGGAAGAGATCATATCACTAGTTCTGTGCTTATGAAGACTTAAAAAAGATGAAGATTTGGACTCCAGAAAGACAAAATCACAGGCAATTATTCAGATGGAACTATAACATAGTTATAAAGACATGTCTAAAACACAACCAGGCAGTAAAAAATAGATTTATTTAAATAAAAAGCATTTCTATGCTTAAATGTCTTACTCAATTTATGTATGTTACTTGATTATTCTACTTACATTGAATTTTTATCTGTTTCTTTAAACGTGGACAATTGCCATTGCTGATAATGAATTAAAAAAGGATATATTTAGACACATATATATACATAATGAAAGGAAAACAGATTTTTTTTCTCTTTAAGTTTGTATGCCTTCTTGTGATATGGTTTTGGTAGGGAAAAAGTCAGACCAAGTACAGAGAAACAAGAAAACAAAGTGGCCTAAGATTTCTTTCTGTGTGTGTGATTGAGGGAACTTGCAAGGCAGGTGAGAATCTGTTTCAGTTTTATAACAATGGGATTTGCAAGTTGCAAGGCTGTTTAATAGAGAAAGCTAAAAGCGCCCCTGTAAGGATTTAAATGGCAGTCTCATCTGTTCTACTAAATACACCTTTCTTAATTCTGTGATTTTGATCACCTGCTGTTCTCCAATTAAACTATGAACAAGTAAAAAGGAATACAATCTATTTGCATGTGAAATGCAGCATAGTAGAAACCACAGCTTTTTTAAGAAAAGATCAATTTGGGAAGAACAATGTGTGTCTGTAGTGTGCAGCAAAGATTTCTTTATTCTTCTGAATTGAGAAAACAAGATGCTGGGAGCTTTATTTTCTTAATGAAAGAATTCAAGGATGATTTGCCACCCACCTGGGACTCTGAGTGGCACAGTGAGTGAAAGGTAGAGAAATACAGGACATATTAGAAGCAGCTTAAAGAACTGTTGATGAAAAGGACTAGTTCAGAAGTTAGAAAATACAGGTTATATTCTTGGGTTATTGTCTATTTAGTGTGGAATGAGAAATGGTATTTTTTGTCTGTGACTCAGTTCTATCTGTAAAATACGGGGTTTCTTTGTTTTGCAAACTACTTTGGCCTAAATGTGCCAGAAGATCATAGTTACTGATCTATTCTAGTGGTTTATAGAAAAGCTGCACTGTTCTTAATACACACCTGCTTTGTTTCACAAGTTTAACATTTTACATCCACTCAGAACTCAGAAAGGTAGAAAGGCCATGGAAATAATATCCTTGTTGTCAGTGGAGAGGGGACTAAGCTGCAAGGAAGTGAAGTGCCTGCCAGCAGCCATCTCACATAGCAGCCGGGCAGTCAAAAATGGCAGCTGGATCCCCTGGTGTCCAGTAAGGGTCCCAATACATTAGATCATATGTCTGTCATGTAATAATAACATCACTCTAACGAAAGTTAATGCACAAATAAGGATTCTGTCTCATATCGGTCCTGTTTTCCTTTGGATAACATGATTATCTGGGCTTTCAGTGTTGCAATTCACAAAAAATAAAAAATCCCTTCAAAATGCAGAGATATTTGCAAAAGTAGTTTATAGAAGCACAGGAAATAAACACATCATTTAAGGTTTCCAAAAATTGTGAGGTGAAAGGAAGCACACCACTGTGTGGCCAGTGGTGGGGAAAGAGGTGCAAGGAAAGAGGGCAAAAAAAAGAGGTGGAGAGGAAGAGTGGAGGGAAGAAAGAGGGGAAAAAATATGAGGGGAAAAAAGAGATGGCTACAAAACTGCTGAGCAGATTCCAGTAAGGTGTGTTCTGTAAAGAAATACTTAAACACTCAAGAACTAATGAGAAAATGTAACATTCTAAGTGATCTAGTGTTTTACATCCTCACTCACTAAAGTCAGTGAGAATTTTGCCACTGATTTCAAACAAGCTTTATTAGGTTCGAGAGCTTTTGGAGAGTGCAGTAATATCATTGTGTTTCTAATCACAAGGACTACGTTTTGTTCTGAAGTAATAGTTTCAGTCACATCTGGATAAAAATCCTCCAGTAATCTATGACCCACCAACAAATTACAGATTTTTCATAAGTCAAACAATTCAGTCATAGAATCATGGAATGGTTTGGGTTGGAAAGGGACCTTAAAGATCATCTAGATCCATGCGCCCACTTCTCGAGCTTGTCCAGGTCACTCTGGGTGGCATCCCATCCTTCAGGTGTGTCAACAGCACCTGCATCTGCAAATTTGCTGAGGGTGCACTTGATCCCTCTGTCTGTGTCACTAATGAAGATACTACATAACAGTGGTTATTCAGTGGCATTTCAGTGATGTGCGCCAATTCTGGAAAATATGATTCTGGAAGCAAAATTGGCATTTTTTAAAGGAAAATTCAATTTTTACTTCCAAATTACTTTTTTAAAGTGAGTTGGTCAACTGTGAATTACATATTCAGCATTTCATTTCCAGAGAATTTCCAGAGACCCACTGTCTTCTTTTTCTTCACTTTCAGAAGAGAAAAAATATTACAGAGCCAAAGAATTTTCTAGCCTTGCATAAGAAAGACTCATTTTCACCCGTCGAAATCACACCACCTTCGACTTGTGTTGACACAGTACCTATGCAGGATTCTCTCTTGGTTCTTATTTACTACCTTTAAAATATTGTTGGATTCCCAGAATGGCCAGGATAGTGGCATTTTATGGGGAAATGCAGTTTAACCTTCATACCAGAGATGAAAAACTGACACCCACCATAAATATACTGCAAACCACCGCTGTCTAAATCTGCATTTCTGGTTTTGTTCTGTTGAAAAATGCATGGTGTTTGCAACATTAACTGGAAAACTGCATTTACTTTGTTCAGGTAAAGTTAGCTGTATTTCTAGATCCTACACCTAGTTAAATATTTTTCCATGCATTATTATATTTGGAACTGTTCACTTCTCAGTTAGCTAATAGGATCATATTGCATACAAACATAAAATAAAATGGGGATAGTTTGCTACATTTTCGGGTACAGATGTGTTCCTTCTTTTTCAAGGTTAAAATTGATTCAAAATTGATTGTTTGGGGAAAATAGTTATGTCTTTCTTAAAAAAAAAAAAAAAAAAAGAGTAAAGGAGTTCATAGAACATACCTAAAGGAAACATTCAGGACTGTTACTGCTGCTACTCTGTAAATACACAGAGTATATAAAGGACAGAGTAAGTAGTGAGTGAAAACACTCCCAGGAATTATAGATATCCTATTCAAAGATTTAAGTAAATTAATAAGTAGTACATGGTACACTAATATTAACCTAAATGGTGCCTGCATACTGGTGCATAAATAAGCCCCCTATAAAAATATATATTAGCAGGCAATTTAGCTGTTCCACCTTTGGGAGGCCTTCATCAGTCAAGTCATTCCGCATAAATTGTAAACTTGTTACTTGCAAGCATTACTCAGAGACATAACCAGAATTATATATATATGGGTTTTGTCTTCAGAGAAGGACTATAGGCACGTCTTCTCTCTGTGGAAAGATCTGGTAGTTCATCTGCATGGCCAAGTTACAAAGTCTTTGAGAAGGAACTAAGAACTACCTGTTTGAGTGGGTATGCCACATACAGAGCTTTCTGTTGCCATTGCAGAGTCCAGCTACTACAATCCTTATCCTACAGTCTATCTTAAAATAAGAGGATTTTTTTTTTATCTTTGTCATTGCCAAGAGTCTCTCCATGCCAGTTACCTGGTTCTTGCAGTGCCAAAAGAAATGTCCTAGAATCAGGCTAAAGGCCACTTTGGGGAGGAAGTATTTTCATCTCTCCTCTACATTGTTGTTATTTCTTATCCACAGTCCCAGAGATGTCATGTTTCAAGCCCTGTCAGCCTCAGCTGTGGGTTTAAATTCCTAGAGGCTAACACAACCTTAGACCTGTGCTCTCCTTCCTGTGCCTGAGCTGGTGGTAAAAATATGGCAGTACCACACCACATTGCCTAGTGAAGTTGTTTGTATAACACAGGGGAATGTTGTCCCAAACTCTTCATTCTCTGTTCTGTGATAGTTTTTCTAACTTTAAATAAGCCTTTCCTGCCAGAGAAACAGTTCTGTTGTCCAAAAGCAAAAGGAGAGGGTACAGTTCCAGTTACAGGATTGCTCGGATGGTACTCATTTCAGTCTTACTTAAAAGTAAATAAATAAATAGTCAGATAATGAGCATACTGGCTCATCTGTTAAAACAGCTCTTTGGATAGCAGATTTTTTGGGACGTTTATCTATAGATGTCCACAGGGGAAAAAAAAAAAAAATCAAACAGCACCTGTTTTCTCTTTACTCTTTGTTCAGAGATCCATCCACTCTCTGTAACCTACCTCTTTTCATGCACACAAGCACTTTGCATGCTGAATGACTTTACTAACATGAATGAACCAGGTATCTTTTGCACTACAAGTAAAATTTCTCATTGCGGATTAGAAGGAAGAGTGATCTTAGCTCTCAGTCTGTTCATTGCTGTCCATGCTTTTTCTAGCCATGAATCATTATTGCACACTGTGAAAATACCGAACACAAAGATATGCTAATGTAAGAAGATATAAATGGCCATTCAGTTCAGCCTGTAGGGGCATAATAATTTGTCACCATCAGTAGCTAACAGAGCCTGAGAAAACATGGGCTCATGTGTTCTTAGCTTAATTTTAAACCTTGCAGTAACAAGGCATTGAAAGACTTAAAGTAAAAGTTGATTTTTTTTTGTTTAGCTGTTCTGATGAGCATTTAACCCATGAACTTTTCTAATTATTATGTGAACCCACACTCTTCATATCAACTTCCATGTATTACATATTTCAAAGGTGTTCAGAGTAACAGAATCAGTGCAACTTTTTAGGAAGCCTAGGAACTCCTCAGCTGACAAATTTGAGGCATATACACACTGAAAGAAGGTTACTAACTAGAATTCAGTTTCCTGTTCTGGATCACAGGCCTACCTGTACCATTCCTTATCCACAGAACTGTTTTCTAGGCAGTCATAAAGAAACAGGCCTCCCAAATTCCAGTCAAACTCCCTTCTCTCACCCCCTGACTTTATCACACTTACTTCTTTTGTAATGTCATGCTGAATCAAATCCCTACGAAATACCATAAACTAGGTTTGGATCATGGTTTTTCACCACCACAACGCATGCATATAGTGCTTGTGCCACTGAATGAAACACAGCAGTAAGAAATAAAGGCAGCAGAAACAATATCCATACACAGGCCTGTGTCTGCATACCTTAAGGAGAGCTTTAATAGATGGGCTCAGTGCTTGTATGTGCCAAACCAAAAAAAAATTACCTACAGGTCACCTAAGCAATATTTATATTGACTGTCATCATTAGAGTTTGCCTTTGACAGAAAAATTAGTATTCCTCTAAGCATCACAAACAAGCAACAGACTGGACTTTCCTGATTTTTTTTTCCTTGAAACCCCAAACATTCAAAACCTGAAGTATTTTGACTATAAAGGAAGGTCTCAAGTCAGTATTGACAATTATAAAATCTTTGCCTCCTTTATCTCGCAAAATAAGCTTTTATTTGTATTTTTGGGTCTCATTGTTTGGCATTTTAATGACTTTCTGCTTACTGCCGAGTCACAATGTTGTCAGACCTTTCAAAAAATTATGGAAATGAAGAGCATTCACAGGCAGTTGCATTTGTTCAGGTGGGTGGGGCATGGGGGACCAAAAAATTTGGATTCACAAAACATATTACAGAGAAGATAAAACTGTCTTAAATTTTTATTAAAAATATTGGTATTACGTACTTTTAGAGCATCTAATAATTTTACAATGCTTAGCCCTATGCACAATGGCCCCAACAGTACCATTGGCTGTTGTTACAGCATAATATAATGCTCTTAAGGAAGATAATGGACACATGATAATTAGCAATACAATTACACTCACAGCAAGGCCAGTGTTCTCCCTCTCCTTTGACAAGCAGCTCCTCATCCTTCTTTCAAACAGTACAACTCTTTACTGTAGACTTCTAGATGAGGGGCCACACATAAAGGATTCATCAGGAAGCTTGCCAAAGTATTGTAATGGGAGGTAAAAACTTAATTGCCTCACAGGTGAATGCCTCCAGTATGGATCTAAGCTGCAATGTCTTTAAAAGAACTCAATCAGTTGTTTTAATGCCATTATGTTTCACATTTTAAGTGCAGACACTTAAGGAAAAGAATTCCCCAGTTCAGATCTGTCTAGTAGCTCTTTATGTTTGAATGACTGACACCTGTTAACTTAATTAGATAATTAGTTTACTTTGAATTATTAAGGGAAAGATCTGAAATGATAAAAGCTGTAGCAGAGCTGGAGGGCTTTATTATTTTTTCTCTTTCTTTTCTGGTTTTGCTGAAAAGATAAAGAGCAAATACACAGAAACATATGGTTCTAACCTTCTTGAAGATAGGCCTATAGGGGATTTTTCCTGGTTTGTGAAATCAGCTCCAGAGTGATGTTATCCATTTTCAAACATTTTCTTTCCCTGTTTAGCATTTTGGGTTTTCACAGACTTCTTACTCTCCCTGGTTTTGATAAGAATCAGTCATTGATTTATTGAAGTATTTTAAAGAAAGATCATTCTACTGGTATTTTCACTTTGGCCAAAACTGGGACAGTACTTCAGTTCTCATAAGGAGAAGACCTATTCTCATGAGATTTCTGAGCCAATTTTCATAACAAAGAAGTGAGTGAGAAACTTTTTTTGTGCTGTCTGAACCAAACCTTTTGAGATTCATCCCCTAGTAGAAGCATTTTGCTTTTAACGATTTCCCACTGATATGTATAGTGAAGACAGTCTCTGTGCATTAAGAGCAGCTTTCAATACAATTGGTTTTGAGACCCAGTAGCTTCCCAAGCTTTGAAGCACCTGGCATAATAATGGCTGTGCTGATGGATGACCTGATGTGTTACATAGACAGAGTATAGCCTATCAGCATTATACTGATGGATTCTTTCCAATACCTAAAGAAGAAGATTTTGAAAGACCTATTGCAACTTCAAGGGAAAAACAATACGGCTGCAGAGCTGTGGGAGAGTGATGTATTGCTATTCTACAGCTTCTGCTTCTAGATACAGCTGTCAGAGTTTGAATGTTTCCTCTTCTCAAGTAAGCATTTTCAAAGGTTAATGAGCAACGTGCACTTGCAGCCCAGAAAGCCAGTCTCATCCCAGACTGCATCAAGAGCAGCATGGCCAGAAGATCCAGGGAGGGGATTCTGTCCCTCTACCGTGCTCTCCTGTGTCCCCACCTGGAGTACTGAGTCCAGCTCTGGGGTCCCCAGCACAGGAAGAACATTGACCTCTTGAATACTGGCCAGGGGAGGCCACAGAGTTGATCAGAGGGATGGAACATCTCCCCTATGAGGAAAGGCTGAGAGAACTGGGATTGTTCAGCCTGACAAAGAGGTGGCTTCAGGGTGACTTAATTGCAGCCTCCACTGGAGCCCAAAAGAAAGATGGAGAAAAATATCTTATAGGGGCATGTAGTGACAGGACAAGGGGGAACAGCTTCAAACTGAAAGAATTTAGATTAGGTATTTGGAAGAATTACATTACTGCCAGGATGGGGAGGCACTGGAACAGGTTGCCCAGAGAGGTGTTGAATGCCCCATCCCTGGAGGTGTTCAAGGGCAGGTTGGACGCAGCTCTGAACAAGCTGGTCTGGTGGAAGGTCTCCCTGTCCATGGCAAGGGGTGTTGAAACTAGATGATCTTTCAGGTTCCTTCCAACCCAAGCCCTTCTATGATTCTAAGGTTGGTATTATACTAGGTGGTCTTAGAAGCATGATTATACTGAACAGAATAATACATTAGGTAAGTTGCTCTGTTGCAACTTATCAACATTATACATAGAATGAAGTTAACACATGTTATGGGGGATCCATCAGTATCACTTTCACTTTGGAGAATTAAAAACACAGACCACAGAATTCCTTATGAAACAAGATCAGCAGTAGCATAGCATAAATAGAAGAGCATTGATGTTATTTCAATTATGTTTCTCAGTAAGCTATATCTATGATGTAAATTGGAAAAACTTCAGAGAGCATTTCGGAGGACCCTGATACAAATTCCTATTGAGCACCTTGAGAAAAAGCAAGTAAACAAACCCTTGCAGGTGGAGAATGGGATACCCACTAGCTGCAGTCTAGACTCTGGGTGTCACAAGGCACCTTTCTCTACCAGCAGGTGTAAAACCAGCAAGTTCACTCTGACTACACCCCAGCTGATTCGACAGTTCTAATCCAGAAATTACGTAAAAATCTTGGCACTGCTTAATGGTAAGAATTGTTAAAGGCAGGTTATACTAGTTTGGACATTAACTATACCTAGAAATAGGCAAGGCTGAAAGTGATGCCAGTCTGTCTGTCTGCCTCCATCAATATAAACACATAAACCACTTTCTTTGCTGACTTTTTTAAATTGCAAAGTGCCGTTATTTCTCTAGCTATAAAAAGGGAAAGAATTTTTCCATCTCACAGACATGCTTAGAACCTCATCAGTGCTAATTCCATGTGAGTGGAAATTCAAAAAGTGCAATGTGTTGTTTGTTCTCAGAATGACACAGTGCTGAAATTGCTCCATATCAGCTTTTACACAAAGCTTAAAAGACCATGGAAATTCTGATTCTGTAATACTAGTGAGAGAAATAAGGTACAGACAAGACAAGCTCTTTTGGAAGGGAGGGAGAAAGGTTTGGGAGATCCCTAGCCACAAGAGTTTTCAGAGGATCATGCAGTAGGTAGATAATTACATTCCTGGGAACCATCTCACTCCTTCTGCTTTCTTAACTAATTCACTGTTCCAATTAGAACCAACCACAGAGCACTGATAACAAAGGGGAGCCCATATGATATATGACAGTTATTTAACTTGTCTTGGAATCAGACAGGCAGCATTATGTCTCTGGCTTTAGGAGACTGAAAGAAGAAAACCATGATTAGAGATAGCTAAAGTCTTTGTGTGGCAAGGGAAAGGATGCTGCCTTGCTGTTGTCACAAACACAGGTGACACCAAGTGTATCAATGTCTTAAAAATTCATTGCCAATTATATACACATCCCTCTAATTTGCACTTCAGAGACTTGCTGAGGACAAAAGAAGTTGTGCGCATTGACACATTGTGTAAAGTGCTATATTTTTGTGTGGCAAGTCTGAAGAAAAGGATGTTCTTTTCTGCTTAGGCTCAAAATGGTGATGAGGTACTTACCCTGGGAAACTGGGGGAAAAAAAAAAAGAAAAAAAGGGAAAGAAAAGAGAGTGATCTGCCTCAATAAAGAACAATATAGAGAGACAGACAGAGCACTTAATTTCTTTATTTGTAAATCTTGTAGTTCTATATGGATTCATGGGATCATATAAAGGCAGCTTTCAGTGCAGTGTTCTCCTACTGCACAGATCACTGGGATTGCAGGCCTGATAGGCTGCCTGCCCCTCTCCCCTTTTGCATGAGACAGACTCTCTGTTACTGTTTAAGTGAAGGTAGGAAGTGGCAAGTAAAGAAGCATATGCAATGTTGAAGTCTGGCGTACTAAGAGTATAGGTTTGCTTTCATTTATGCCAGATGCATAACGGCCAGAGGACTGAAAATGCACCCAGAAGTTGACATGACAGAAGGACAACATGAACTCGACAGATCAGCTATAACCTCGGAGGCAAGAGGTAGAACAGCACACAGACATTATGCTGGCTCTAGAATTTCTCACAGAGGATCCTCTATTAAAGGGTACACTGACTTTAAACTCAGATTACATTGCCAGTGTTAAATACTGCACTGACAGCTGGTGAGTAGCCTGAAACCTTTGTTGAGGGAGAAAAAAACTGTGGAAAAGACATATCACATAAAATGGGAAGTTTGAGGTCTGTATCAATAACTTGCACCATCACATATCATATAGAGAACGTGAGAGCATGACACAGTCTTGTTCAGGAGATAAATGTTTATCAGCCATGATTAACTGCACCATGTGAAACAGCATGAGGCTTTGTCTTGCATGCTCACAGTGCATAAGCTCTCCCATAGCTTCAATGAAAAGGGGACTTTTGACAGTGAGTTACTACCCAGAATGAGTGAGCAAATAAGAATCTTGCTTTAAATCTCCTAAACCCATAGATTTTGTGTTCTCTAGCCAAAGAATAGGTAAGCAGTCTCTACACTGGTTGCCTGCCACATGTGTTCTCAGTGAAAATTTTTCCCAACTCTTTCATTTTTTGTTCTCTTTTATTTGTTAGTGTCTAAAACTGCAGCTGTCAAACCAGTTCATCAGAACTAGCATGAAACAATGAAAAAAAGCTTTACAGTCCAGGCAGTTTGGTGACAAACGGTGCTTTGGTGAAAGATTTCCTCTTTTTCACAGCCTCCATGGCCAGAAGGACTTTTGACCTCTGAAGCAGTCTCAAAAGGAACATTTATCCAGTGAATGAATGCTGGGGAAAGTTGCTCTGAGCCACTCAGCAAGTGATCCATCACCTGGGACCACTTTGCTCACACTTGTCTGGAATTCACTGCAGAGGTTCCAGAAGGACTTTCCAGAAGAAAAATGCAACTATTGATCGGAATCAATCATTTCATTAATGGACATTTGAATATTAAGGGATGTTTTCATTTTACATTCACCTAAGTATTTAATTTCTTTTGCTGAAGCTTTACTTCAGGAAATTAAGGGACAGTTCTGAAAAGCAGCTCAGTACTGACCAAACCAAGAAGCATAGGGACTCCATATGCATTCAGCATCAAAGCAAGTGGTAACATTTCCAGAAAGTCTCCAGCACAGCGGGCTTCAATTCGATGTCTAATATTTGCCACAGTCTGTTTTTGAGTTATTTTCTGCTTGTTCTTATTGGGTGTATCTATACTGACCTTGCAAAATAAATGTTTGCCAATGACTGTTTTCTGATTCTGAGGACATACAGATGTCAACTGCATCACACTTAGTCCAAAGACCTTGAGAATTCATGTAGGTTTGTTTAGGACATAGTCACTATGTGTTGTGCATTCCTCAGTTTAAGGGTCTGAAACAAAACAAGGACCACATCATAGTACATCACAGTGAGACAGTTTCATGGCACAAAACAAAGGAAGCATGAGACATGTTGCAAGAAGACATGGAGTTTGAATACACACACAGGTACGTGCATACACACGTACAGCCCGCACAGATAGTGATGGAGACGTATAGAATAGAGAGAGAAAAACTCTGTCATAGAATCATAGAATCATAGAATCATAGAATCATAGAATTAACTGGGCTGGAAGAGACCTCTGAGATCATCAAGTCCAACACTTGATCCAACCCCACTGTGATTACTAGATCATGGCACTCAGTGCCACATCCAGCCTCATCTTAAAAACC
>JAYRBT010000114.1:99307115-99318076 GCA_036023395.1 Myiotriccus ornatus
CAACCCCACTGTGATTACTAGATCATGGCACTCAGTGCCACATCCAGCCTCATCCTAAAAACCTCCAGGGACGGTGAATCCACCACCTCTCTGGGCAGGTCATTCCAATGACTGATCACTCCTATTCATAGTGCCTTTATGACATAGTCTACAGTACACATTATCCACCAAACTGTGTCCAGACAATGTCTAGGAGATCACTAAACCTCTGCTCTGCCTGCAAATAAGACAGGAAATGACCAGTATGGACAAACAGTAGTTTGGTGCTTAAGTTTATGCTCTGTCCCTGCTTCATTTAGCACCAGAGATATATGATGTTTATTGCATGTGGCATGGTGTTTTCCATCTTCATGCTTCCAACCACAGTAGTGCAGTTTGAGCTATATCCACAAGCATTCCAGCTGTAGACACACAGTGCCCATGCTACTTGAACAGCCTTGGGCCTCTTAGCTCTGGAGGCATAACCTATGAGGCATACCTTGACAACTATAGGTGTTTTACAGACTTGAAATGTTATTTAAGTAAAGAACTGGGACATGAAAAAGGTTGATCAATACTAGCACAGCAGCTTGGGATCCCCATCTCTTAACTTACATTATATAAACAGAGAAGAATAAATATTAGGTTTTGGTTATCAGAATAGTCCCACCTTTCAGCTTTACATTTTATTGAATTCCAAGAAACAGCACAAACTGAATATTTGGTTAGTATGTATATACATATAGACCAAAACAGAAACACAACGTACAGAAATAACAGATTACATTGCTAATGCCTGTGACATCAGTTTTGGGAACAAAGCTAGTACATGTTTTACTGATACCAAAGGTTACGTTTTCTTTAGCCAGCTATTATTGCTTAAAATATTCCCTTGAAAAGTTCATTTTCAGGGTTTTTTTAGCCAAGGTAATATCAAGAGCCATTGGAGAAACATATTACCTGACACTAATAGGGTTTTAAAAAGAAGCAGACAGTGTTACTAATAGCCCAATTCTGGTCCCATAGATAAGGAACCTTTCTAATGCTTTGCTTTGTAGTAAGTGAAATTTCTCATCCTTATTTAAGATAAAATGTCAGTGGTTACTGAAAGCACATGTGAGCTTTCAGTTTAACAATTTATTAATCTTGTGGGGTGCATGACGCACTATACAGAATCTAATTTATTTTTAGTAAATTTTAGCCAACAGCTATGATACCTGTTGCGTTTCTTGATGACTTAATAGTCCATGTACAAAATATGTTAATTTACTGCATAGCTGGAGACAGGTACTGAAATGCTACAGAACTTATTTCTTTCCCCCATCACTTTCTGCTTAAGCTAATTAAATACATACTTCTCAGATCTGGAAAGTTTAATCTAACTTCATGAGTACATTAGGTGTACCACATTGTGACATGATCTTTTGTGATATATATGTCATATCAGCTTTTCTCTGAAATAGCAGAAAAGAACATGTAACACATTAGAGATCTGAGATCCAACATCTTCTTCTATTGTTAAATACCGCTACAGATCACCAGAGGCTTTTTTGGTCTTTTGGGGTTTTTTGACATTACTCTGTTCTCCAGACTTTCACTAATGTATCAATGAATTCTTCTCAATTATTTTGTAAATCAAGAATTGCTCTAACAGGACTCCCATTAATATACATAACTCCCCATCTGTGTGGCATTGATTAATAAACAAGTTAAGACAGTACTGAACAAATCCCAGTTTCTCTAACACTTTAATTGGCAAAGCATATAAAATTATTCCCCAGAAGACTCTTCAAATTCTCTTTAGTGCCTATATACATATACACTTGCTATAGCCCGGATTACAAGCTACAATAGATGGCCCATTCCTGGGCTCTATAGATGCTGTGTTCCTAAGTTGTTCTTTTCCAACATGATCACGTTAGACAATACACAGAACAGCATTCAGCTAGTTGGATTAGCACTACTGGCAAAGCTATAGTCTGTCTTCTGAAGAAAACATCCAAAAAACCTGTAGAGCTCAGAGCAGATAACTGAAAAATCTTTAAGTTAGTCAAAAATCACACCTACTTGTCCAGTAATGCCACATGACTATGTAGGAAGCTGTATCAAATATTCCTGATTGCACAAAGCAAAGACTCACCCACAGGAGAGTTCTTTCCAAGGTCTCTGTCTTGGAGAGGAGAGAACAGATTCAGTGCCTTTTGATTGTAATGAAAACTCTTTTTTTCCTATTAAAAACAGAAAAAAATTCTCACAGAGAATTCAGATGGAATTTCTAAATAATCCCATGGCCCTGTCACCCTGGGAACCTGCAGTACTTTAGTCCATGACCATGGTCATCAAATAACATTCCAATAGGTCATCCTTACATTAGTTATTTTAAGAGCTTTAACTCTTCAAAACTTATTGTAATGTTTCTTGCTCTTTGCCTGCAGATGATTAAATGTAAATTGTGAACAGTCTTTGAATATTGGCAGGGAGAAATATATTCATTCACTGAAGGATAAAGACATATTACTTAAATTATTTTTGGAGGTAAAGTGCTAAAAAGTCACAGTTGCAGTTTAAATACTGAAAAGAATTTAGTTTCAATCACTGAGACTGTTTTTTGCCTATAGTTAGGGCACTTTTGTAAAACAAACAAACAAACAACAACAAAAACAACCTGAAATTCAACAAGATTTTTAAGAAATTAAAATTTTATTATGATTCATGTCACTGCTGTGACAAATATTTCTTCCTTTACCTTCTATCAAATACTAGGAAGACCTGTTCTCCAACATAGTCAGTACATGGAAAGTGTTCACTTAAGAAATAGATTCTTAGTATGCACAAATCTGTACTTAGATAGGAGTGATAAGTCAATGAGAGTCAATGTAACTTTGCATAGAAAGACATTTTGTTACAATTACAGATACATTCTCTTCTGTACCTGCACAAGAGAACTTGCTGAAATATGCTTATAAATTTCATATGTGTTATAACAGATCAGAAATAACAAAATGTGAGAAAAATTACAAAGGAATTAAAATAGTAGAAATATTTTTTTAAAAAAAAAGTATGCAGTATTTTACTGGTTAGAGCTTCCCATAATTAATCTGAGTGTAAGTTTATATTTTATTTCCTATCCAGCTACTCCTAAATATCAATCCATATTGCTGACACTATGCTTCTTTTGGCCTGCCAGCAGATTACATCCTCACCATGGTTTCACCACTGGCAAGAAGCCTAGGAGAGAAGTTTGCAGATGGAAAGGGATGGAGAAATTCCCAAATAATCTGTTCCATTCTGGTCACGTTCTTATACCATGCCCACCACTATTGCATCAGGGACCTTGCTGAGCTGATACATTGTGGCCCTGCTTGCAAAGCACAAGCTTTCAGGTCTGAAAAATGATGGATGAACATTAGGTTTTGGTTCAGTTACAGGTCTGGGAAAAATTAAAAGCAGTTCTCATTTTATCAGAATGAATTCACCCATTCCTAATACAGAGCTGGCGAGGTATTTTTTGCAGTTTTAGAATGCTGTTGCATAAGCATAGTGACTAAATGATAAATGTCTCTAATGGGGATGGAGTAATGGGCTTGAACTACTCTACACAACTCTGCTGGAACTGCTGTTCATCACTCACAGTACTGCTAACTTCTGCTTTGTAGTTTACTAGTAAGACAGACACTCTTCTCCCACCCCACCCCACCTCCACCCCATGCTTGCTGAAATGCTGTTAAAGGGAGTGTTGTCATTAAAAAAGGAATCACACAGGCTGGTGTATATGTATGTGTATATATATATATACACACACTACAGTGCTGCATTAGACTTTATGCCAGCAACCTGAACTACTCATGTTGACCTGATCATCTCTTTGTCCATGGTTTATTGACATTCTACACTAAAATTACTTGCAAAAAAAAGGCGCCTTGATTATTGATGATGCAAATATATTTCTTCATTATTAAGTGAATTGCAATTAGCTTGGATTTTAACATCTATTCATAGTGATAGCAGAGGGCAACTTGCAGCAGAAAAAGGGTTGTAAGCTTTCCACTTACCAATTAATTCTATTATCAAATGCTAAGAAAAGAAAAAAATAAGTGCCTGCCAGCTGTGGCTTTATTGTGTTTTCCCAGAAGTAATAATGGTAAAGCAGTGAAAGTTTTTCTTTTATCACTTTTGTGTGTGTGTGTTAGGCAACAACAATAACAACAAAAAACACAGTCTTCTGTTTCCCACAGAAATATTTTTTTTCAGAAGGTGATCTAAACAGAACAGTAATGTTAGTACAATAAAAATTAGGAACCTCACTTTTAATCTGACATTTCCTTCGTGCTAAGCATTTCTGAGATATCATGATCAGCTATTTCCCTGACATGTAGATGCAAAGATAATGTGAACTGACTTGGATGAGTGACAATGCAGTCCAGAACACACTCAGCCGTCAACAGCTTCTGCTTTCCTACTTTTGCGTCAAGCATCACACAGTGAGTCTCACTGTACTCCTGTTGTTTGGTGAATTGACCAGACAAGTTTAAGTGAAGGAAAAGCTTCTGCTTCCTTCTTCAATGCCCTCCATAGTCTTTTTTATGATTTTTCAGCTGTGTGCTATAAGAAGAACGTCAAGGCCTGCAATTTGTTTCTAATTGAGATGGCAATATCAAAACCTCTTATTTGAAATCCTTCAGACATTAAACAAATTTCATAAAACTCTACTAATTTTACCCTACTTGGGGCACTCTTAAATGGACTCAAATTCTGACATTTCAGGTAGTCTTCTTATTTTAGCATCTTATGACTGAACAAAGAATTTTAACCAATTTCAGTTCCATCGTTTTCTTCACAGGATTAGTTTTAATTCTGCTTCCTAATCTGTGGATTATATTTCACCAAAACCCTGAATTTAATTTAGCTGGGTTCCTGGTTCAACAAACTGGAAAGGACTACTTGCTTCTCTAGGTAAGGCCTTAGGCAAAGAAATAATGAAAATACCTTTTCAGCTTCTTTCACAACTGATGAAATTTCCTCACTGAAAGCATAATTAGACTGTGAAACTCACAGAGGTGGGATGCCAGCTAGGCCAATTCAAATAAGGATTTATAGAATTACAATGTCCAACATTATAATGATTACTGAAGAAAAGAAAAATGTAACAACTAGAAAACTTTATTCTTTACAATTTGAAATTACTTCATACCAGGGGATTAGAATGAAACCTCCTCATGGAAATTATTAGCATTTCACGGGATTTCTAATATATTCTTCTGAAATGTCTGGTATTAGCCACTCTCAACAGAAGGACAATAGAACAGACTTTTTTTATCTAGTAAATGGAAATCTGACCAAGTATAGCAATTCTATGGAAGCAAGATTTATGATATATGCAGTAGATACTTTAGTTACCTATAGTGATGGTGTGGGGTGGCAAGTGGTAACGCATAGCTCACATTATTTTAATTTATTTTATTTAATTTTTGAGTTTTATTCAAAAATACGTATGTTTACTCCCTTTTGAAAAGTTTTATTTTTCAAAGCTGTTGAGGTTTCTAAGCAGTTTTTGTTCAGTATAGAAGAGTATTGAGATGTGTCTCCGATACTTGAGAAACCCTTGAAGATTATGTATTGGTTACCTGCTTTCGAACTGTAAACAAAGGTCATTCCAGCTGATTGAGTTCCTGGCATCCCTTAAGAACTCAGTAGTCACAGATTTCAGAGGTTTGAGTATACTGAACATGACACTTAAAGTCTGATATTAATTTTACAAGATATGCATATGTTTTTCAGCACTGTTGAATAGCATGGGACTCTCCCTAGAGAAAACAGTCACAAAATCAGCATCAGTCTGTCTTCTCTAAATGCAAACTTTTAATGTACACATACTGTAAAAATGTATTCTTAGGTAGGAAGATAGTATTATTTTTAGAACTTGAGTCATCCAAAAGATGCATCTTGGTGGAATAATGTCTAATTATGCTGGACCATGTGTATTGGGTTTGTATAACGAGGTTTTGGTAGGAGAGATGACTACAGGGGTGGCTTCTGTGAGAGGCTGCCAGAAGATCCCCCCATGTCTGGCAGAACCAATGCCAGCTGGCTTCAAGACAGACCTGCTGCTGGCCAAGGCCAAGCCAATCAAAGATGGTAGCAACACCTCTGTGATAGCACATTTAACAAGGAAAAAAGTTCTTGCACAGATGTGATTGCAATCAGAGAAGAGTGCAGTGAGAATATATGAGAATAGCCCTGCAGACACCAAGGTCAGTGAAGAAGGAGGGGGAGGAATGCTCCAGGCGCTGCAGCTGAGATTCCCTTGTAGCCTGTGCTGCAGACCATGGTGAAGTAGCTGTGCCCCTGCAGCACATGGAGGTCGACAGCAGTGCAGAGGTCCACCTGCAGTCCATGGAGGAGACCAATGCTGGAACAGGTGGATGCCTGAAAGAAGGCTGTGACCCCATGGGAAGGCCACAATAGAACAGGTTTCCTGGTAGGACTTGGGGGACCCACTCTGGAGCAACCTGTGCCTGAAGGACTGCACCCTGTGTGAAGGGACCCACACTAGAGCAGTTCATGAAGAGCTGTAGCCTGTGGGAAGGACTCATGTTGGAGAAGTTTGTGGAGAACTGTCTCCCATGGGAGGGACTCCACACAGGAGCAGAGAAAAGATTCCTCTCCTTGAGCAGCAATAGAAACAACATTTGATGAACTGACCATAACCTCTATTCCCTGTCTCCCCACACTTATGGGTAGGAGGAGGTAGAGCCCAGGAAGGAGGGCAGATATTTTTAGGATTTGTTTTGCTTCTCATTATTCTGCTCTGATTTTGATGGGTAATAAAGTCAATTTCCCCAAGTCCAGTCTGTTTTGCCTGTGTCAGTAAACAAGGAGTGATTACTCCCTGTCCTTATCTCAACCTATGAGTCTTTTGTTATATTTTTTCTTTTCCCCTGTCTAGTTGCAGTGGGAAGGGATAGAGCATCTTTGGTAGTATCTGGGTCAAACCACCAAACCATGTAATAATGACCTTGGTCCCATGACAGTACAATTTCTTCAGCTGCTCCTTTAAAACTTCATTGCATAATTTGCAGATAAAATGTCTCTGGTCTGGTCTAATGAAGTAAGCTGCTGGACTCATGAGGCTTTATGTTCATTTGGAATCACTCTGGTTTCCAACAGTGATTTTTTTTTCCCCCGTTGTTTTTCAAACAGATCTGGCCCAGAAATGGGACAAGGTTTTGGAAAAAAAATTTTTGCAAATCAAGGCAATAACACATATGCACACCCTATACACCTAACTGATTTTTATAAAGCTCTAATTTCACAATATATACTATAGAAATCACTGCAATATCACTGCTGCAGGGATGGATTAGTTTTTTCAAAACAAAATGTGGTCCTTATTTTCATCCTGTGATAACATGTGCAGCCAAGGAACTGGCACAGAACTGAGCAGCCCACTTGCCCACAAGGCTAGAGGCAAGCCTGTAGCTGGGACAGGCTGTATAGCCAAACAACCTGTCCAACAGAAAGACATCTGGTCACAAGTGGTCTCCCAGGAAAGTTTCCACTTGCAGTTGAGGCACCTCTGTGAGTAGCACATAACAGTCTCTGTCCAAACCTGCAATAGGAGTTAAGTTAGAGTTAAACTCTTAGGAAGACCCAAAGAGAATTCCTGTCAAATATATAAAAATTCTCACTTCAGTCAAGTTCTAATATTTTCTTCACATGCTCAGAACAAATATTATGTATTAGAAGAATAATTTAAATTATAAGCAAAGCTTTTATTCCTGTATATAGACCATGGTAAATTGTTACTAAAAGATTTTGATTATTCAGTTGGTTGGGTATTTATAAAACATATTCTGGCATGTAACTGCAAAGAAACTTGCAGCTCTTTCTGTAGCAGAGTTCATCTTTCCTGTCCAGACAGGATGAAATAGAGGAGCATCTGTAAAGAGAACCTTCAATGGATATCATTCCTCAAAAAAGGTTTTCACAAACTTTTGAAGACTAAGGTGAGATGGTGCATGTTCTAGGTTTTTGACTTCTTAGAGAGTAATCAGTGGGGAATAAAAAACAGTAAGAGAAGAACACAATAAATAAAAAAATTAAGGAAAAAAAAGAAAGAAAAGAAAGAGACTCACAACTGATTTACGGTACCCAAAGAAAAACAATGCAATGATTTAATGTTAAAAATGAAAATGTTAAAAAAAAAATCAAAAACCTGTTTTAGAATTGTTATCAAAGAGAATTTATTAAATAATGAGATAAAAGTATTAAAAAATGCCTTTCAAGCTTTATCTTTTCTATTCACTTCCCCAAAGGTTAAGAGTCCCCAATGTTTTCTTTCTGTCCAGACACCTGCCAAATTCCTATTTGAGCTAGATTCTAACTAGGAGCAAGATCTACCCTGTTAATTAATTGAGCATATTCCTTTCCCAGTTCCTCTACTGCATCTTCTTCTGCAAAGACAACACACCAAACAGGATTGCAGTATAGCCATGAAATTCCTTAAAGTAAGACTATGAAGATAATAAACAGTTGAATACTCAAAAAATAATATATTCAAATTTATTTGCATATTCCTAATTAATCACTAAAATGTTGTTGGAACTGAATATGTTAAAACATTTCTCTCAAACAGCACATTTTCATGTCTGATAACACAGTTCCTGTCTATCTACATCTGCAGTTTGCGTATGAATTGGTTGAATGAAAGCAGAAATGCATCTCCTTGTCTTTTACTTTGGACTGACTTTTGTTCATCCCAGATTCTCTGCTGATATAGGGGTATGATTTCCATGTTCTTGGCTCTCAAAGTACTTGTCTGCAACTCAGCAGAATATGTGTTTTCTATAACCTTGATTCCAGTGACCACAGAAATTGCATGGTTCATTTCAGTCAAGGAACTCTCCTGATCCAGCAATCCAATCACCTGCATCTTATTTCTTGATCAGTATTATATGAAAGATTTGCTGCAAAGAGAGGTAAAAGAGAACTACAGAGAAAATGTGCTTCATTAACTCTTTAAAATCATCTTATCCCATCCTTAGCCTGAAAGTCGGCAGAGGCTACAGAAGTAGAAAAAAATGCTTTATTTTACCTTAGATAAATTGTTTTCCTCCTTAAAATAAATGTTCCAGTGCTATCATACCTCACATTACTATTTTCAAGAGATAATATCACTTATGAAAGTTGATGAACACTGAAATAAAACATTCCTGAATCCTATCACCTTCTGTCATTTTTTGTCATCATCTAGAAACATTGTCACAGATAAAGTGAATGCACCAAAGAGCACACTAGAAGTTCAATAAAAATGGAGTATATAAATGCAAATAAAAAATCCTTTATTAAAGATACAACTCATTTTTAAACTGAATGACAAAAGTCATCTGTCATAAACTTATGATTACTCTATGATGTTTTTACAACAAGTTTGATTTTTATCAGCTATTTCATGCCTAGTTATTCACCCAGCTTCACTGTAAATTGTTAAAGAGCCTGAAAAGTGTTCAAACACCTTTCTCCTGTTAGGTCACTCTTTGTAACAACAAAGGAACCAGAGCCTTACGCAGATAAACTGACATCTTTTACTAAATGCTAACTTTAACATTTAAGCAATTGTATATGGTAACAAGATCCTACATCTAAAAATAATTTTGTCTTCTGACAGTCACCGACGTACTGATATGACAGAAATCTCTTTGTCATTGATTTTGGATTTGGTTCTTTAATGGGCAGGTCTTCCGTTTGAAGGGCTGGCACCTACCAGAGCAGCAAAGGGAAGAAAGTTATGACTTACCATGTGTGAAGGCTGATGACAAAAGAATTAAAATGTTTGTTAATACCCCGCTCTTAAATTCTAAACCAAGCACCTGTCATGGGCCAGCACTAGATACTGGGCACTGGAAGACAGCTGGAGAACTGACCCAATTTAAAGTGGTCAAACTTGTGCTGTGCTTTTTGATTTAGATAAGGATGTGTTATCATACAGTAGTTAATCTACACTTAATTTATTTTAGCCTGAGGGAAAATCTACAGAGTGGCCACCCATATTTAAATAAAGATAGTGCTTTTCCTTCAGCTTTAAATGCAGCAAATGCTAGGATTTTATTAATATGCTGAGAAATGTATTTGCATTATATTCCATAAAGTGATCTCAATCTCTGCTAGGGTGAAACTAATTTAAAAGCTACTGCTTTATAAAATAGTTTTACAGACTTATTAAAGTAATTAAGTGTCTCTATAGGAGAGACAGAATTGCTCTTACACTGAAGTTTGAAGCACTTTATAGCTGCATTCCTTAACCAGAATAGTGCTTTAAATCAATTATATCCTATTATAATGAATTTTTGCAAAAATACACAATTTGTGGCATTTCTGTAAAGGCAATTAACAGTACCATTTTAACACAGACTCCATACTGCATACTGTATATGTGAATGTGTGAAACATACCACACCTTTATGAAGCATTTTAAAATCATTTCATTTCTGCTATAAATCATTTAATTTCTACTATAAATCATTTAAATGGATCTTAGTCTGAGTAATTACTGTTGATTGGTTCAGTGTGTTGTTTTACTTAATAGATTGTGTCTTTCTAATTGGCCAAGATTTTAATAACAAATTACAAAAGGATATGGGGGAGGATGGAGTAGTAGTACAACTAGCAGTTTTAATACATGTGGTGTCCTGAACTCAGTTAATTAATCCAAACAGTAGCATTTGAAATGGCATCTGGTTGATGGAATGGAAAGTGCTTTTATAATCCTAAAGTGCTCTTTAACTAATCTGCTCAGGCTTCTTAAATATGTATTTTTAATTACTGTTATTATTTGAAATAAATATATATATAAATTTGGAGCGGGTCCAGAGAAGAGCAACGAGGCTGGTGAAGGGACTCTAACATAAGTCCTATGAGGAGAGGCTGAGGGAGCTGGGGCTGTTTAGTCTGGAGAAGAGAAGGCTTAGAGGTGACCTCATCAC
>JAYRBT010000114.1:99326036-99374687 GCA_036023395.1 Myiotriccus ornatus
CCTGGTTGGGTGGTCTATAACAGACTCCCATTAGGATGTCAGCCTTGTTGGCCTTCCCCCTGATTCTGATCCACAGGGGATTGTACATGCTGGCTGACCAGAGATAGGAACAATATGTGCATGTTTTTACCTGCCCTTCTGTACACGAGTTCAGTGATCAACAAACCCCAGTTCTGACTCTGTTTCAGATAACCCTGGCACGATGCCATGAGTATCTGAAGTTTCCTAATAATTTCTTGCTAGAATTTCTTGGATTTACAAAATTAGGCTTGAAGTCCTGTAAGAATAATGTGCAACAGCCTATTGCTAAGAAAAGATGAAAACATTTCAGAGACTTCCAAAAGATTTAGTTGTGGCAATTTACAAAGGGTTAAAGGAAAAATGAGTTTGTATTTTATGAGCATTGCCTCACCCATTCTTTGTTAAGATACTGACTAAGCCTCAATATGATAGAAAAGAAACTGAAGAGGTCTTTGCTTGGCAGTGGGTTGAGAACAGCTGTGAAAATAAATGATGACTAGAGAGAGAAAATATATGAGGTACCAGTATGCCTTACTGTACTTTTAAATTTATGCTGCAGATGGTGGAGTGTTTTCAAATCTCAGCACTCTAAAATAACTAACCTGGCAGGTGCACACCTGGTGGACTTCTAAGGGGAGAGATCCAGCCATTATTATCACAGACAATCCAGTAGTTAAAGCTGAAGAACTGCATGGCCATGCAGTTTTAAGTGTTTGAGTTTTTTTTTCTTAGTTGCATGCCAAAACTACATATCAAAGCACAGGCAGAGAATAAAGTCTGTGTAAAAATCCATACACACATATACTCATTCTTGTCCATTTTCATGCACAACTCATGTGAGTATCAGAGTTAATGGGAGAGTAGAAGAGTCAAACCATTTTTAATTTTTTAAAAACTTTTAATTCATTAGTTTTGGTATAACATTATCAGAAGTACTAATAACAGGAAGGAGGCTCTACCTCCAGTTACAAAAAAAAAAAAAAAAAAAATTAAAAATATCTCTCAACCAATGATTCTTTTCAACATCTGCCTCTTTTCTTTCCTTTCATAGAAAACATGCATGAATAATCAGACCATAGTGCTGCTGTTAATTGAAAAAATCATTACTAAACTTCCAGGTGCTGTTTACTATATAACCATTGTAATTTTCTATCCGAAAATCAGCATCTCACCAACATCATTGTCTGCCCTGGGGCATGGGGATTTGCAGCTTTTACATTGTCAAAGGCCGTTGCAGCCCCATTTGCTAGCAATGAAAGAAATGGATCCACACCTGCAGCGTTTGAGGCAATAATTCCTAATATTAGCCAGACCTCATGAGGAGAGGGCTTTTTTGCCAATCCTTTATGATGCAACACTTTACAATCCATTTGAAATCATTTAAATATTCTTTTATTTTGTTACTTTTACCTCATGTTTATTCTTCCCTTCATTTCTCCCTTCTCCTGAAACAGACCTACAAATAAAAGACAGGCGTATACCATACCTATGCAGCTAAACAAACAGAAGAATTAAAAACCTCGTCTTATTTCAGAGTATGAATTGTTAGACCTATTCGAGAAAAGGGAGGAGAGATATTCTACAATACAGTATGACTAAGTACAGATGAAATCCAAATCTCTCTTGGAAATAACACCTGGTTTCTACCCAAAAAAAGTTATTTCAGAGCCAGAGTTGAACCTCTGGGCCAGAACAAATTGTATCTCCTAAGCCACGCTACAGATACCAAGATCTCATCTGGTTTGAATCAGAATATTTTCCCTGACTTCAAGAGTGCTGTACCTGTTTGCACCTACCTTGGCTCTGCCCTTCTGTACTTTCAGTTGTAACAGCCTTCCACAAGTCTCTGGCCCTCTCAAAAATTACTTTTGAATTGATAGATTTATCTGTGTCTCTGAAATGTCTCTTAAATTGTCATCTTCAGTTTCCCCAAGAGACTCTGTTCAGAACAATTCATTTAAACAGAATTCAAACCAACTCAACCATAATGTAGTTATGGCTGCCAATCCAGAATTTTCTAGAGATTTAATAGAGTGAATTTCTTCTTCAGTATCATATACATTGAATTAATAGGCTAAAATTATTACTGAAACAACTGTCACAGTTATATTTTACACTGCATATTCCTGGCCAGCTCAGCTCTGAGTAGCTCTTCCTAAACTCAAATTTATGACTTATAGCATAGACAAAAAGAGACACCTAATTAGATATAGCATAAAAATAACTTGTGATTTAGTTACCTGTGAGAGCTGGCTTAGAAGCCAGTGAAACTGCTTGGAAGGAGTAAAGGTCACAGCACTGTAGCCCAAGGAAGAAAGTGGAGCCTCTGACTTTTTTAGTGCAGAGTTCCCCAAAACCTTTTGGGGTTTCTGAGAACTGATGAATGCAGACAATTTGAAAAGAAGAGAGACCAAGAAAAGAAAACCAGAGGAGTTTTTCAGCAACAGCAAGAGGGGAGAAGGCAAATATGAAAAGGGACTATTGTTGGAGCTTGTTTCAGCATAGAGTGCTTTAAAAACAGTACTGTTCAGCAAAGCATTTAAGCATTTATTTAATGGCTAATGCTTGATTAAGATCAAGTCACTGGAACATAAATCCTGCCAGACTTAAAGGTTGACACACTGTGAAGTGCTTTATTGAACTGAGGCCCAAGCAATACTGACTCAATTAGGAAGCACTTTTAAAACTCTAAAATATATCAGTGTGTGTAACAGATTGTACTGTCTTCCATAATGAAGAAGTTTCTGTATTTTCATCAAAGGAACAATGAATTGTATGGTAACAATTTCATCATAAATAGACATTTTTTATGTTTGGTCTTGCTTTTCTAGAATTCATCCTCATAAACTTTCTTCTGATAAAAAGGAGAATTTATCATATAAATATGTTCTTTGAAAGTACATTTTAATTTCTTAGAAAGAGTTTTTCCTAATATACTATCTAAAGGATATGACTAAAATCCACAAAAGCCAGTGCTGGGGAGCAGTCATTCACATCGCTGAGGACAGTATTTCTACACCTCTCAGAGTTCAACTATTTCTACTTTAGCAATTTTACTTGTGATCCAAACCCTCCACTGGACACTTCAAAAATTCTAAAAAAAAAAAAAAAAAAAAGTCAAAGTTGATGTAGTATTTTTAGACAGATTTACATCCTGAATCATCTTAAGGTAGACACCAAGTATTTGTAAGTATTTCCTTCTACTTTTATATTATATTCAACTGTAAAATGCCTTGAAATGTAGACTAAACTAATTTGGGAAGCCCAAGGACCCATATGCATCTGTGAAGGCTTTAACCTGGCTTCTCAAACTGTTAGTCTGAATTCAAGCACTTTGAAGTAAATGGAAAAAACTTTCAGATATCAACAGGTTTGATTCAGACCCACTGGGTCTTCAGAGAACATTTTTTGGAACAGATTGGCTATTGTGCTCTTCACCTGTAATACTGACTGTCTTTTGTATTGCTAGAAATTTACTTAAAATCTGCTCCATAAATAAACTGGTATTTACAATAAGTAATATACAGCATCATTTACCTCCTTGGCTTCCATGTAGCATTGTTCCAGATACTCAACTGGAAGTTTTTAGCGGGTTTAATTTTCATAACTCTATGAAGTTTGTTCCAAGATTTCCAGGTGTGTCTGATCACTGAGTTATTTGTCTTTAAATCTTTCAGGGTGAATTTTTGGTAGGTGCCAACCTTGCATGTGTCTGTTAATTGATGCTCTGCTTTCACCCATGGCAATTATACTTCATCAGCCTGCCAGACTCTGAAAGCTTGAGCCAAATTAAAAGCCCACTGCTAGAGCTTTACGTTTGGTAATTTTAACCCTCTGTATTTAAGGCTGGTAAAATGTTTTGTACTTCTTATCTTCAGCCTGTGCTTCAGAGAAAGAAAATCGATATGGCTTTAGTCACTTGCATATAAACTGGGCGAAAGCAATCTTTGAAATGCATTAATTTATGGCACTGAGATAATTTGAAATGTGAACTTGAACAGATCCTGGCATCTGAGATCTTCTTTTATATTTTAAATTAGGTTTACAAGTCTTATGACTTTAAAAGTTTCCTTCTGAAAGTATTTTCCTATCTTCCAAGCATTAAAGGGAGGTGAAGGGGTCATATACTATGACTGAAAGATTTTTGTTTCAGACCACTTTTTGTGGTAGCTTGATACCTAGGTGAAAACAGATACTACTTTCAGATAGCCCAAATGTATGCAAGTATTTGGACACATCTGCACCACCCAACAAAGCTAGCTGTCTTCATGAGATCCTCTTTTGTTTTAGACCTCTTTTGCTATATTCTGTAGATTTCTGTGCAATTGTGAAGTTGCCATATCTAAAGACAACAATTAGTTTACCTTAATATGCATAGAAAAATATCTTGACCCAAGACAACATTAACTTGATTTTATTCTTGTGGGGCTAGAATCTCAGGAAAAATGCACATATTTTGTTGTCTTCTGCCTTTCGTCATTCAGATATCACTTCTCCTACTGCTTTTGGAAAAGGTCATTGACTGTTAGTCTGTGTAGGTGGTATATAAGAATATAAATATTACTACTAATAATAAATGTATTTAATTTAAGCAATTATCCAACATATACCTGTCCGGGACCCTGAAGACACCATCAGCAGGGCCCCATCCCAGCCTCTCTTGGACCTCACCCCAACCGTGCTCAGGACCCCATTGCAGACCCCCTGAGGCCATCAGTCCCTGTCTCAGTGATGGTGCAGCAATGCTGGTCTCCAGCCCCATCTCTGCCTCCATATTTTAGTCCTGACTGGAGCTCCTGCCTGTGCTCTGGCCCTGATTCATCACTTGCTGTGTTGGGGTGTGTCAATGAACCCTGTTACGAGCATCTTGGGACCATGCACTGTGGGTGAGGGCATAGCCAGTGCTGGGTCACTCCCACATCTGCCTCCACAACTCCAGCCCATGCTTCTCCCTGACGTAATTGTACAATATACAATGGAGATTTAATTTATGCATTTCCTGAACTGATCCTAAAAATAAGAAAGCACACCTAACTTACCAAACCACTCCACCAGGGATTACACCATTTTTGTGGAAAATTAGGCACTGATTTCTATAATTTTTTTTTTTTTAAGTTATATTTTTGATTCACTGAGAAACTGATGACACACCCTACAGGATGAACATGTTTGCAAATGGTTTCATGTCAGTTTTAAGACTAAATTGTGCAAGGGATAGAAGAATAATCTTTTTTTTTTGTAACCTAAGGAAACAGCATTGACCTGATTCAGTCCACCCCATGAGACCTGAATTACACAGTTAATAATGTGGCAGCATTAGAATCCCCTACAGTCATTTAATAAAGCTCCAAGAAGCAGTTCTTAGGGTAACTGAACTTATTTTCCAAAATGGAAAGGACCCAGGTTTTGCAGGAGGAAAGCTATATCCCTCTGTACCACAGCCACTACCACAACTGCAGTTCACTGCAGACAGCAGGTGAAGACTCACAGAGGGCTCTGCTTTGTGGTGACCCCTCCACACTTCGATAGCTTTCTCAGAGCACTGCTTACATGAACTTTCATTAGAGGCGCAGAGAGAGAAGACAAGTGACAACTTTCAGTGTCTCTTCCGAGACATGAACCTGAGGCTGTCAAATAAGGTAGGAGGAGAGATGCAGAAAAAACAGCAGCCAGCAGTGCGTGTCTGACCTGGTTAACTTCTGGTGTATGTTCTGTTGTAGGCTGTAGATTGCAGCTGTGTGTTGTTAGAGGTGACCAAACACAGCGGCTTTGGTACCCATGGAGATCCCTCTTCCCAGGATTGCTCCTGTCCCCATAGATGCAAGGCTGCCACAGTGCCCAGTCTCCAGGTCCAGCCACTGGCAAGGCAGCTGGCTACATATTCCCAGCAGGCACACAAGCACACAGACATATGGCTGGCCCTGCGGATCAGCACAGAGAACAGTGCCTTTAACAATGCTCATACAAGCACACACCCCACTCAACAGACAGGAATAGCAGTTCAGGCCTTTTCCTCCTCTCCAGCTGTCTGGATTGAAATCCACTGGTGAAGTACGTAACCCCCAGTCTGGGTACCCCCAGTAGCTGTTCTTACATGGGCACAGGGACCTGTGAGCCCCTTAGGTCAACAGCCTTTTGTTCCAGTGGCTGGCATTGAGACCTCTCTTACCCACTAGCCAGTCCACCTCCAACTTATGTTGTAAACAATCCCAAAATTCCCTTCCCTCTACAACCCCATAATAAGCCTACATTCCTTTAGGCACTTTTTAGTTTGCTTGGCGCTGCAGGGAGTCTCTTTTACTGAGTCCGCTCAGCATTTTCTGGTGTGTTTCATACCAGGGATAATGCTCTCACCATTCTCCTTGAATGTTCTCAGGAATAGCCAAAGTTTACACACATTCAAAGGAGGAATGGCCAGACTAAGGAAGAGTGAACTCATTGGAGATTAGTATAGATATCCAGATCAGGAAGCCCCCAAGCTCTAAGTGTTTGAAGGGAAGTATATATACACTTGTTTTGTTCTTAAACTCTTCCTTTGTCAGCTGCTTTTTGTTGCTGTCCTAAACAAGGCACAGGGGAGATGAATCTTCAGTCATCTCCAGGATGGCTGTTCTTGGAAGGCAATGCAGATCTGTCCCTTTCTAACACAAAGGAAAGACTTGGCTGAGGTTGTAATGAGCATTCATCTCTGTCATGTCTTTCTCTACTTCAGTCCTGTTTCATGAGAAAATATCTCAAGTGTCTACCCCAAATGAAATTACAGAATGGCAGGAAAGAGGATGGTCTCATTTGTCACATAAAGATACTGGCAGAAGCAGGGAGAATCAGTGAGTCAAAGGGCAGGTAAGAAGCATAAAGTGATTTGGGGAACATTTCCCATGTGACAGATTTAAGACCAACCATTACGAGCTGTCATTTTTATGAGCTAAAATTGGTCCTATAGCACATCATATTTTCTGCAAAGCTTATTTTAGCTTCCTTTTACCTGAGGATAGATCAAGATAATTTACAGACCAAGGTAGACCAGAACAGGGAAGGTGAGTTACTCTGCAGCCTTCAGATCTTTTATCACAAGCTGCTTCTTCATTTAACATCTCCACTGTGCCTTTCTCCATAAAGCATTATGTTTTTGCTCTGAATTAAAGCTGAAGTATTTGCTGTTTAATATGAGAGGTTTTTTACAGATTATTTAAGGCACAATTTCTGTTTATAGTCCCAGGGTATATTCTAATCACCTTTGTTTACCTCATATTCCTTTCTTAATTAACTGACAACCTATTAGCATACTTTTTTTTATCCCAGGAGTATTAATTATACATAATTTATATCATAAGCAGTTATTCCTTATCAGTCAGCTGAATAAAACATTTACCTGTTTATAGCTACTTGAGGTTAACACTTTTATACAAAAAACTCACCTGAGACTTCCAATCAAATTATCAGATTTTTAATTTTCTGTTACATAATGATATTGTATTAGTCATTGTAGTATTTTATTCCACTCTAGGCTAAACAATCATTTAGTGGAGCAGAGTGTTGGCAGCATTAATTAACCAATGATACATGCTCAGTTGAACAATAAGCTGCAAATAATAAAAATGCAAGATGAGATAATGTATAGACCTTCTGTGTTAATTGTATGCTGGAAA
The DNA here is from genome assembly GCA_036023395.1 of Myiotriccus ornatus. Lineage (NCBI taxonomy): Eukaryota > Metazoa > Chordata > Aves > Passeriformes > Tyrannidae > Myiotriccus > Myiotriccus ornatus. The sequence continues at coordinate 99,333,707 of JAYRBT010000114.1, forward strand.
GCAGTGCTAAACCTGCCCTCATCTGTACATGTTTAGCTCAGTAAGAGCTGTGCATCCAAGGGCAGGCTCTGGCTGACATGGCAGGACTGAACATTGTCACCCTTGGACTGCAAAATTCATTGTGCAGAGTTTAACTTTGCCCGCTAATTCTCAGTCATTTCTGAATATAAATTGTAGAGCAACCAGGTGAAAAAAAAGGGGCTATCTATCACCTCAGGAAAATAAGTTGATGAAGACTCCATTGCAAGCAAGTTTGCATAAATAAATTTTAAAAAAAAATTAATAAACTCAGGTCATTGTGTTCTTATGGGGACTGGAGTCAATTAGTCTGTCCCAAGCCATACCATGTTTTGGTTGTCCTGTTTGCCTCCTTTTTGTTGCATCCCACTCCTCATGCTTCCATTTTTTTCTGAGTATTTGGCCTTTTTTTTAATCCTTCTGGGCCTTTCTGAACTACTTTCACATTATTCACCTACCATTGCTGTTTTCATATAGTATCAATTTTCACATTTGATTTTTATTTTCCATTTCCCTCCCACTCCTGTGGCACTGTGACTTTCCACCCTCAATCTCCAGTGTTTCTCACTGCATCTTCTGTTTTTTTCTCCTCTTCTCTTTGTTTCTGGCCTCCTCTCATATCACTGTCCCTGTGCCCCCTCTCCCTCACCATAGTTCTCTATTTACTTAGCTCTTACTTCATTTACTATTCATTATTCCCCTGTTCTTTGTACAACCATTGTGCCTTCGAGCTCTGGTCATGGAACAGGCTCCATTGTACAGGCACTATAGAAACATAAAGCAAATCATGTGCCTCTGACCCAAGTAGCCAGATACAAGAGAAAAAACTAGAGGAGATGATTGCTAGATCAAAAGGAAACCTTCTCCTTTAACCCTTACATACAGATTGTTGAATTTACTTTAGAAGGGTGAGAATAAGGACAGTGTTTTTAAACAAAAGCAGTCAGGGGTGGAAGCACATGAGTATTTTTGGGCAAAAAAGTAAGAGAACAACAAAGAAGAAAAGCTGAAAAAAGAGGGCCATAAATTTTCATGGTGGGTGATCTCTAAGGGCAAGAAGCACATAGGAGGACCTTGAAAAGGCCACACAATATGGATGACACACAGTTCAAATGACAAATACAGCACCTCATAATGGCCAGTTCTGTCTTAGGGTCAGGATTCATCTGACCAACTTAAACAACTAAAATCTGAGTTAGTTTCTTGTTTTTTCTATAGTCAACTAACAAAGGCAGTTTCTGAGCTGCAATTCATCACTAAAGTAACTGTCTAAAATAGCCAAGGTTGACTGTATCTTAAAAATGCATCCACTTTTCCTTTTTGACTGAAAATGAGCCTGATTGCTTCAAATATTGATTCTCTAGAAACTTAAAGCTAGGCAAGAGGAACTCTGCAGATAAGTCCATCCTTGACAATAAACTGGCCTGAATCCTAATTCTGTGCTTCTGTGAGCTCAGCAGCTGAAAGCCAATGCATCGCTGGGCCACCCAGGTGCTGAAGGCCTGTGGGAGATCTCCAAACATGCACATACTCAGGTGTAACAGCAGCTCAGGACTCTGACATGGTTTCTTCCTCCTCCATCAGGAAGGATGGTGACTTTGTGTTCCGAGAAGCCAGGCCAGTTCGAGGCCCATTTATCTTTTCTACCTTGTCTCAAACCTTGTTGCTTTCTTTTGCAACATTCACTTATTGATTTGGGGTCCTCTACCTTTCTGTGTCTGGCCTTCTGACTAGGAATATTATTTTTAATTCGATTGAGAATTCACACAGCACTCTAAACATAACGTCCATAAACTTCTAATTTGCCAGGAGCAGAGCTATCCCAATATTACAAGACACCGTCTGGCTTTTGTTAACAGGACCTGACACCATTAGTACATGATGTTTCTATGTGATTCTCTTAGCTGTTAGGAGAAGGTGAAGACCTTGTAACATTATTCTCCTGACCACTTCTAAGACACTTTATGCTTCTTAACACTAGTTTGCTTCTTCTATCAGTTTTCTAAAGTTAAAATCAAACAGATAGGTTACCTTCTGGTCACTACTGACTGGTGGTGGGACATTTAGGCAGTGTTTGAAGAGAGTTTCTTTACTTACAAAGATTGGTTGAAGACTCTGATCTCTAGAATGCCAGAGAACTTTGGGACTGATTGAAGTGCTCTTTGCGGAAGGTGTTTGGCTTGTTGTAACAGTAGGAGTCACCAAACAAAACCTTTTCAACTCCAACTTCCTTGTAGAAGAGAAAGTAATTACGCTTGGTGTAGATGCTGTCAATGACCCTTCACTTCAGGATGATCTTCCTGTTTCCCTTTATGTTTTTCTCTTTAATACTTGAAAAGGAGCCTTGAATTTGACAGACATTCAAATACTTCTCAGAATCAAATTCTCCTGTCTGTATTCTGCACTGAGACACCAAGACAGCTTGTGAACAAGATGAGAGAAGGATTGGGAAATGTGCCTTAGCAAAGGGTTGCAAACAGGACTGGAATTATCTGTTTTACTACTTGCTGTATGTTGCTTCATGCTGCTGAAACAGACTGATGAGGAGACCAGAAGATGAGAAGAACACCTCTCCCCTCCCCTCGCCTGTTAGAACAACAGCCCGGATACAGATGCCTGCTCCACAAATTCCTATCCCTCTTCCTCTGTCAGACAGTGGGTTCATTTCTGCCCCTGTGGCTGCCAAGCTGTGCTCTGTGTACCATCAGCAGGCCATGAGGTTGTGATAATGATCAGCAGAAGTCTGGTGAAGCACAATAATCAGTCATTATGTCGCCTTTGTGTTCAGTAAAATCACAGACCAATAGGATATGTGGTGGCCCACAGGAATGCCTGAGGGTTGGCAAAAATGTTTCCTGGTTCACCAGAAATGTTGAGGGTTGAACAGTAACTTTGTGATCCAAAAGTGAAAAATTCTATTTCAAGCTGTACAATTGTTTTAAATTGCACCAGATATCACATGAAATCCCAAATTTTGACTTAGCAGTTTTGCTGCCTGTGTCTTTTTAGAACCCTCTCTACTTACTTTCTTGGTGACAATAAGGTTTCTGGGCCTTTTCACTCCTCTTAGTCCTTCTGCTCCAGCTGGAGTTTTATTTCTCCTGCTGTAGTAACAATGTCTTTGAAGGAGCCACTTGGCCCTGCCCCAGAAAACCTCCTGAAAACAGTGAGGCTGTAGTGTTGCCGCTGACAACATAATGTGGCTTCTAAATAACTTAGATACAGCTGAAAAAGTCACTGGTGTCCTTCCAGAGAGACTTCACAATACAATAGCTGTAAAAATATATTCTACTTGTGAACCTAGTGCATTTAATGCATATCATTATTTCAAGACCATCAGTATGCAATATTGGCAGTTTATGCCTGTATGCTTAATATTGTGCAGTCACTGTTAAGAGAGCTTTTGAACCACACTCATATAAGTCTGACACAACTCTCCCTTAGGAGTAGTGAATGAAAACATCTGTTTAAATTTAAGCATATTGCTCTACAGTATGGCCTTTAGGTGACTTCATTTTAACTGAAACGCATCACATAAAGCAGTCAAGATTAAAAGCAAAAACAATCCTGCTTCAGGTCTTGAGGAGTGAAAAAGCCTCAAGCAGTTTTATGTGGCATGTTTAGCATTCAGACCCATCAGCTGTCAGTGTTGCCTGAGTTCTTTCCCCTGAGGTGTGCACCATGCCTCGTTGAAAACAGAGGTGAGTTGTGTGTGATCCCCTCTTTAGCATCAGGGGTGCAAAATGTCCCTCAGAGAACCATTAGCTTCCACAGGTCGTTGTACCATGGTCCAGCCTGGTGGTTCTGCAGTAGTGAATATGTCATAAAAGTCAAAGACAGGCCAGGGCTGAGGCATGTATCTTCTGATACGCAAGTCTGTTCCTCTTTATACCCATTGTTAGTGACTGTCCTTCCTCATACACACCTCTTAAAAAAACCCCAAAGTACCACAAAGCCTACACTTTCAACCTTCAGAGCCCAGAAATGGGGGAATCCCAAACTCTTTTAAACTTTTATCATTACAACCAGTTCTTCCTCAGGTTACACCATTTCTACTGGTCTCTGCCCATCTGAGCTCAGATAAGATGCTGTGTCTTTTGCTATAAGAGCCTAAAGTTCAAATTATTTCTGAAAAAAATCAAAGAACATATAAGCATTTGGACTTCTCAGTGTTAGGCTAATAGTTGGACATGATGATCTTAGAGGTCTTTTCCAACCTAAATTATTCTATGATTCTGTAAGGATCTCCTGAAAGAAGAAAATCCATACCTTAAACAGTGGGGCTTGTCTTACTCCTTGAGCAGGCAATGCCTCTGGCCCAACACATAGTACATCAGAAACCTCCATTGGAGCAAATTAACTTGATGCCATTCAGTGAACACAGACATAAGATACAGGAATGATTTCTTTCCATTTGACTGCTCCCTAGTGGTCTGTGAAGTAAATCAAATATTTATGTTTCAGAATCGAAGCCCAATTCCAAAAAAACGACCTGCAAATTAAGCAGTCTTTTGGAATTACAGCCCAATATTAATTAACTCAGACTATATTTAATGTTGAGATGTGCCAGTATATCGAGTTTTGAGATATGATATTCTGGATGCTTTGATTGTATTTTATAACTGAAAAAACCTCTTTATTTTTAGTATTAAAATCAGCTTCACTTAAGATGCCTGAAGGAAGCATTTAATTCCTTTTGCCTTAAGGAAGTAAACTGTCAAAGCAACATTCAGAGTACAAAGTCTAGAGGAAAACCTGTCTTGCATGACCAAGAAATAAAAACAGCACTTCTCATGGGAAATGATCAGTTAATAAGGGGCTGTCCACAAAACACATGCAGCAATTTGAGTTGTCTTCAAAAGTCAAAAGAATGATGTGGAATTAATAAATTTATTATGAATATTTCTCATTTCTCTTAAAAAATAACTCCTGAAGTGACACTGCTTAAGTGGAAATCTCAACATCTGATATAAAACCAGCGGCTCTCTAGCCCTCAAATTTGTGGCAAATAGGTTGAATCATACCACAAATCAGAAAATAATTTTTAAAAAAATCTCACATATCTTAAGTTTCATGATTATTTAGACCTTGAAGTTGATAATATTGCATAATGCCATTCTCTGATAACATTATTTACCTGGAAAATACTGCAGAAGTGCATTACAAAAATGTAGCAGAATGTGTAGTCTTATCATAAATAGCCTATTGGGTACCTTTATGAAAGAAGGATCACCACTCGAGAGGTAAAATATAGAGGAAGGTGATTCTGATCTGTAGCACACTGGCTTTTCAGGAGAAGGCTTTCACCATGCCATATAAGCTACAGAGAACATAAAGCCATTTAAATACTTTGCCTTCATCCCTCAATTGATTCTTCAGCTGTTGAGTGTACTGTGAAATTTGTGTATTTCAGTAATAGCTGGAGATTTAGAGTACTGCCTGCTTAAAATGTCCAGCTCTGGCAAACTATTTTCAATGTAAAATAGTAGCAGGAAATGTGGAAGCTTCCTACATCTGCCTTAGGATCTAAATATCTGGTCACCCATTTTTTATTATTAATCTGTTTTTATCTTTTTGCCGCTCTTCCTCCCCTCTCCAGATATTGTCTTCTTCTTCCTCACTTTGCTTTCCATTCTTATCTTTTCATAGTGAGCAATTCTCAAGTCCTTTGGTGAATTGTTTTAAAATCCCCCACCCCAACAGCAGCTCTGCTCTTTGTGCTGGCTGCCTCCAGGAGCTGGCACCAGAGCAATGTAGCTGAAACAATTGCTTTCAGATATGCCCTTTTGGATTCTTTCAAACAGGAAGGGAATCCCAATAGCCACTCTTGAAACTCTGTGGACCTTTCCAATTCCCAATGAAGAGAATCCTAAGCCTAATACATCAGAAATTCTTGTTAGCAGCTGCTGGACCACAAATGTTTGGCTGTTCTACAGACCACATATGGTAACTGATGCTTCAATAATGAGTGAGAGATCTCTTATCCACATCAGCTGTATAAAACTTAATTATAATTCACCTTGCCCCTTCCCCAGAAATAGGTCAGCTACATGGAAGTTAGAAGATAAAATAATATCTCTGGAAAAAAAAAAGATGATGGATGAGCAATTATTCATTGCATATATTACTAGAAAGAAGGAGAAAGATGCATTTTCTAACCAACAACTTTATCTAATATTGCCTCCTCTGTTGAATAATGATAGGAAAAGGTGTATCTTTCCACCACTGGTTTTTTGTGTGGCATTCTCTGGTAACACAAATTTTTTTGTTGTTCAAACAGAAAACATATTTTGCCATTTCTTGAAAAGTCACACAATTTACACTGGGAAATTCTGCCTATCCTGATTTTTGTTCCAGAACCACTCAAACTGAGAGAGCTGAGTACTTTCCTTTGTATGAATGTATATGAAGCTAAACTGGGGTATTATGAAAAACAGTTCACAAAGCCAGTAGAAAGCTATATATAAAATGATATTCTCATTTCAGATGAAGCCTGAGACAAAAAAAGGATATAGGTAAACACAGCTGCAACATTTTTAGGCATATAATCAAAAGCACAAAAAAATATTGGAAAACTATGTTAATTATTGTAATTAAAATGTGAACAGTATTGATGGAAAAATATCTTTAAAGCATATAAATCTAAACAAATCTTTTAACATATGGGAATTTATTTTAGAGGAAGGATAGGTCAGAACAAAGTACCAGTTACCTACTTGCTGCTTACTGCCTGTAGAAGTTGAAACTTAAGAGAAAGTCAAGAAATAGAAGAAATATTCCTCTGTTCTGTTCACTGAATTCCCTACTTTATGAAGAAATGGGAAACTAGCATCAAAACAGTAACAGAGGGATTTTTAAAAAACATTCTGTTTTAAGACACTTGCCTCTCCATCTGCAACACCAATGTCATTCCCTTCTCATATCGTGTTTTGATACCACTTTCTTTCCTTCCTTATAAGCCTTTTGATTCTGTCTTTTCCTTATTTCCTGTAGATATTTTGTCTTTTCATCACTGTGAATGTCACAGCAAGTGAGTGCACGCTCAGCTTTCAGCTGGACTTGCTTCCACTGGGCTTAAGCACAAGTGTAAAATGGAATTGATCAGTGGAGATCCTAAAGGTCCCTGTGCAGTCTGTGGAGACTGGCAAGCTCTCAGCAGATGGATTCACATTCAGAGTGGAAGCCAAATCAGATTGTTTGGTCTTCCAAAAGATGCCATGACTGTGCAGGCAGCCTGAGACAGCCAGTCACCCAAAGCAGATCTCCATCAGCTTTGTCATTTCACGGAAGGCAATTGAGGCCCCACAGCAGAGCTTTCCACCGCTTTGTATTTCTCAAGTTCATGCCTTTTTTTTTTTGGATGAATGTAACCAACAGTTTGTTCTCCACAGCTCTTCTATTCAACAGGATCCCAACAACAATATTCTTATCAACAGTCATAAAAAGGGAGGAGGAATAGTTTTGAAACCTAAAATGTTAGGTGGCATATACCCACCTAAAGACATCAGGGTAGTCTAAGGACAAAAATGACTACGTACTATTCCAGTGTCTATGGCTCCAGCCATACAGGAATAAAAACAGCTACAGGCCTACTAAATCCCCTTTAAAGTGGGAGATGCGGTAGCCTTGATGTCAGCACTAGCAGTGGCTTGCAAATACAGCTGGATGCCATGGTGCAGAACATGTACTGCTCTTCAGCACAGCCTGGTCCTGCTCCGCATGCTCAGAGGGAGCCTCTGTGCCTCCTGCTAAGCACCCTCCACTCTGCACAGGCTGTGAAGCATCAGTCCTGTGCACAGTGTGAGGAGTGGAGTGAGTTACCTGCTCTAGAAAGTCAGTGAAGTCCTAAAGCAGTATCTGAGAAGGTACTGATAGCTGCACAAATCAAAATAGCTATCCAGTAATTGTTTGGAGAGATAGGCTTTTTCTGGTTTTCCACTCAGAAACTATTTTTCTCAATTTACCTTTTAGAGGGAGAGCTGACATGTTCCTTCCACAGAGAAACATTTAATTTTAAGACAATTTGGCCATAATACTTTGTTTTTGCATTGCTTTGAACAGAATTATTCCCCATTAAGATAAGCAAGGATGAGCAGACTGCAGCCACTGAACAGCGTTCTGGCAGAGGGAAGCAGAAGTATAATGACATTAAGGGTTAGATTTTTAAAACATTCAAAAAATAAATTAAATTACAAAATTAAAAAAAAAAAAAAAAGTACAGTCCAAAATTGTCTGAGCAGTACAGAGTCACTTGGAGGTCCTTCACAAATGCAGAATGATTGGCTTAACCTGCAGGCCTTAACTGCTCCAGCTGGTCATTACCTGACCTCTAAAGCCCCTTGGACAAGCTAGTAATGTTTAAATAATCCACATCCAGACACTGTCTTACACCTTCCTGAGTGGACTGCAGCGCAAATGCCTGGTACAATTAATTAACACTGGGAGCAAAACCAGAGTCTCCAACTTCCAAAACAAATGCTCAGTCGTGTAGCCAAAAGCACAGCTCCAGTGGCATAAGCCAATTTACTCCCTGTTTATTAAACTTCCACAGTGTTTAGAATCACTAAGTCACAGTAGGTCTGGCACTTCATGTGATGAACCTTCGTGAGCATTTCTTTACCCACCCAAACACAAATGTAAGCCTCTATTGCTAATTCTGCTGTTTGAAGCGATTCTATTTTACTGCAAATCATATATAATGAGGTGAAATTTGGCAACATACGTAACATACATGCCTGAGCCCAATTAAGACAAGAGTTTGCCTGCATATGTGCATGTGTCTGGTTTCCCTATAAAAGTCTGAACACTGTTTTTTAGTCTGTGTGTTTCTCATGGCACTGCCTGTGATCCCTCTTAATATGCGGGCATTCAGCTGCAGACTCACCCTCATTTACTTGCAGTCATCTGAAAGTTAAGTTTCAAACATGAGTGGATTGTCTGACTTTCCCATGCAGACACCTCTAGAAGACAATTTGAACTGTCAAAAACTTAACTGTCAAAGAGCATCATTTTCCCTGAGGTGGCTCATCTCTCTGTGCTGAACACTGACATAGTCTAAGCACTCTCTTACAAATAAGCAGACTTTTCAGAAGGCATGAATCACCTGTGAGGTATTCCATGCTTGCATACTATTGGCTTGCAAATAATATCTCAGTTTTTTACTTTTGTATTAATTTTCCTTCTCTTAACAGGGAGAGATTGAAGAAACTGAAAAGTACATTTCAAGATGTCATTTCACAGGATCACAGAATATGCTGAGTTGAGAGGGACCCACAAGGACCATCGAGTCCAACTCCTGGCCCTGCACAGGACCATCCAGAAGAGTCACACCATGTGCCTGAGAGTATTGTCTTGCTTCTTAAACTCTGCCGGGCTTGGTGCTGTGACCACTGCCCTGAGGAGCCTGTTCCAGTGTCCAACCACCCTCTGGATGAAGAACCTTTTTCTAATATCCAACCTAAACCTCCCCTGACACAACTTCAGGCCATTCCCTCAGGTCTTTCACTGGTCACCACAGAGAAGAGATCGGTGTCTGCCAATCCTCTTCCTCTCATGAGGAATTTGTAGACTGCAATGAGGTCTCCTCTCAGTCTCCTCTTCTTCAGACTAAACAGACTAAGTGACCTCAGCTGTTCCTCATATGGCTTTCCCTTAAGGCCCTTCATCATCTTTGTTGCCTTCCTTTGGACACTCACTAACAGCTTAAAATCTTTCTCATATTGAGGTGCCCAAAACTGCCACAATATTCAAGGTGAGGCTGCCCCAGTGCAGAGCACAGCAGGACAATTCCCTGCCTCAACTGGCTGCTGATACCTGATGCCCACCAGGACACAGTTGGCCCTCCTGGCTGCCAGGGCACTGCTGACTCATATTCAACTTGCCATCAACCAGGACCCCCAGGTACTTTCCATGGCACTGCTTTCCAGCATCTCATTCCCCAATCTGTGCCTACATCTGGGATTGCCCCATCCCAGGTGCAGAATCCGGCACTTCCCCTTGGTGAACTTCCTATGGTTGGTGATTGCCCAGTCCTCTAATTTGTTGAAGTCTCTCTGCTGCATCTTTCTGCCTTCAAGGGAGTCAACAGCTCCTCCCAATTTTCTGTCATCTGCAAACTTGCTTAAATATCTCTTCCAGTCCTGTGTTCAAGTAATTTATGAAGATGTTGAAGAGCACAGGGCCCAAGATGGAGCCCTGTGGAACCCCGCTAGTGACGCGTCACCAGTCTGATGTCACCCCTTTCGCTGTTACCCTCTGTGCTCTACACATAAGCCAGTTGCTCACCCACCACATGATGTTTATCCAGCTGTGTGCTGGACATTTTGTCCAGAAGGATCCTGTGAGAGGCAGTATTGAAAGCTTTACTGAAATCCAGAATAATTACATCAACTGGTTTCCCTTGATGAGCTAGGTGGGTTACCATGTCATAAAAGGAAATCAGATTTTATAAGTAGGACTTTCATCTCGTGAAGCCATTCTGGCTGTGATTGATGACTGTCTTGTCTTTCAGGTGTTTGTCAATGCCTCCCAGAATAATCCTCTCCATAACTTTACTGGGCACTGAGACTGACAGGACTGTAGTTTCTAAGGCCATCTTTCTTGCCCTTCTTGTAAATCAGGACAGCATTTGCCAGCTTCCAGTCAGCTGGGACTTCTCTGCATTTACAGGACTGCTCAAAAAGCATCAAGAGAGATTTTGCTAAGTCATCAGGCAGCTCTTTGAACATTCTGAGATGAAGCCCATCAGGCCCCATAGATTTGTAGGATCCATCTGGAACAGCAGATCCCACACAACTTCAGGGTTGACTGGGAGTTGACCATTCTCACAGTAATGGTCCTCCAGCTCAGAGCATTGGGATCCTCTTGGTCCGCCATCCATGCTGAAGACAGAGGCAAAGAGTTAAACACCTCTGCCTTGTCTCTGACCCTGTTTGTGAGGTGACCATCTTCATCCTGTAACATTTCTATACTGCCTATTGTCACTAACATATTGGAAAAACCTCTGTTTATTGTCCCCCACGTTTCTAGCTAGATTCAACTCCTACAGTACTAAACAGTATCTCTGAATTCTTCCAATATCACTTGATCTTGCTTTCACTGGGCATATACTTTCCTTTTTTGCCTTATATCCAAGAGGAGATCCCTGTTCAGCCAAACCAGCCTTCTGCCTCACCTGCTTGACTTCCGACATTTGGGAATTGCCTGCTTCTGTGCCCTTGGACATGATGTTTAAAAAGTGACCAGAAATGATGGACCCCAGCATCTGCAAAAACATTTTTCCAGGGGATCTGATTTACTAATTACTGGAGCAACCTGAATTCTTCTCTCCTCATGTCTGGAGCTGAGGTTTTGCTGGAATTTTTACTCCTGTTAACAGAGATTTTAAACTCTATCACTTCGTGGTTGCAGTGGCCAAGACAGCTGCCAATCTCCACCTCATTCACGAGATCCACCCAGTTGACAAGCAGCAGATCAAGGAGGGCATCTTTCCAAGTCAGCTCCCTTAGGACCTGTACCATAAAATTATCATCCAGGTTTTTTAGGAATCTTCTGCTGGTCCAGGTTGTACCAGCTGTGTGACACCCCCACTTAATCTCTGGCAAATTGAAGTCCCCCATAAGGACAAGGGCAGTTGACTTGGAAATGTCCCCTAGTTCCCCAAAGAATAATTTGTTGGCATCATCATCCTGGCTGGTAGGTCACAGCAGACTCCTATGATGACATCTGCATTATTTGTCTTGATTCTTACCCAGAGGCTTTCAACTGCACAGTTGCCAACTGTGAGCTCCATACATTCTAACCCTTCTATTGCACACATTCAATTATGTTCAAGCACTGTATACAATTTAAGGAGAACAGCCACAGGTAAATTCTGGAGATCAGCAAATATTTATCTTTATTTTTACTTTTCTGTTGATGCTCTTTACAGAAATAAATTTTATTGAAATACTTTATGACTCCATGCAGTCAGAGGTAAGACCTGTTTGCTGGCTTCTCTTACTCTAGTCATTCCTTCAAGGGGAGAAAAAAGTAATTGTTCCAGAGAGACTTTTGCTCTCTATTCTACCTCCTTGTAAGATGCAATAGTAAAGAACACCTTTTAAGAAACTTACAAGTGTAAGTTCCTTACAGCTTTTAGAATCTTACAAGTGTAAATTGATCAAACTTGGAGCCTTGAAACAGGCTCTTCAGGGAAGAGGTGGAGTCACTATCCCTGGAATTGTTCAAAAAATGAGTAGACATGGTATTTCGCAATATAGTTTATTGAGCATGGTGGTATTTGGTCAAAGGTTGGAACAATGATTAATGATTCTATGATTTTATGAGAAAAGTGTTTGTAGCAAAGTAAGAACTCAACATTACGAACGGAATTAATCAGATTTCAACACCAGCCTAGTCACCCTGAGCTCCCTTTGTATCCCTTTATTAGAGAGAAATGGAGGCTTTTATAATGTGATAGATCTGATGTCCTTTAAACTGAGGTGAAACTCGAACCCTTGCAGTGGCCAGTTTCTCTCTCTGGATGACAAGGAAGCTTATGGTAGCTAAATCAGCTATAGAGGTCTTAAACACAGCCAGCAACATTCCATCCAATGAGTTGGCAGTCATGGGAAAAGATCAACCTATTTCATATTTAATCACTTCCTAAATAGATTAAGGCAAACGAAAATCATAGTAGCCCCACGAATGATTTTCTCAAACAAATATTGTGATTTAAGTTGCTACCATTCCTAAATGGCCATTCATCTCACATGACTGTCTACTTTAGGGTGAGCTGAATGGTGTTTTGCATTTCTGCAGTGGGTTCACCCTGGAAAGATGCCAGGCACCCAGCAGCTCTATCGCCCTCCCTCTGCAACTAGACAGAGGAGAGAGAAAAAAAAAACAAAACAACAAACAGCTAAAGATTCATGAGTAAAGATAAGAGCTGGGAGAGGGTCACTTGCTGATTACCTTCAAGGGCAAAACAGACTCAAAGTGGGGATAATACTTAAATTTATTACTAACAGGATAAGAGCCAAAGAGTGAGAAATAAAACAGTCTTAAAAACACCTTCCCCCACCCCTCCTTCCTTCCATGTTCTCCCTCCTGCCCTCTGCAGCCGTGCAGGGGGACAGGGAATGGGGATTGCAGTCAGTTGTTGTTTCTGCCACTGCTAACATGAGTCCATCCCTCAGGCAGCAGTTCTTCGCAATCTGCTGTCTGTGGGTTACTCCTCCATGGGGTGCAGTCAGGTCTCTGCACCCCAATGGTCCTCCATGGGCTACAGGGGGACAGCCTGCATCACCATGGTGTTCACCACAGGCCACAGGGGGGCCACAGCTCTGAGTCCTTCCCCTACTTCTGTGGGGTCCCTCCCACACGAGACAGTCCTTGATGGACCTCTCCAACATGAGTCCACCCCTCCAGCAGCAGTTATTCCCAGTCTGCTGTCCTGTGGGTCACTCCTCCGTGGGGGTGCAGTCCTTCACGGATGAGCTGTTCCGACATGGGTCCCCCATAGAGACACAAGTCCTACCTAGGAAAAACCTGCTCCAATGTGGGTTTCCCTCTTCATGGGCCACAGGTCTCCTGCGGACACACTCTATCCTGGGCCTCCCACAGGGTAACAGCCTCCTCCATGCATCCACCTGCTCCAGCATGGGTTCCTCCATGGGCTGCAGGTGGGTCTCTGCACCCTGATGGGTCTCTGCACCCTCCATGGGCTGCTGGGGTCTCATCTGTGAGTGCTTCCCCTGCTTCCATGGGTTCCCTCTTCCACCTCCTTCTGCACTGACCTTGGTGTCTACATTGTTATCCCATGTTCTCACTACTCTCTTCCCTGGCTGGAATTTCTTCTGTACAAGACTCCTCTATTCTTAAATATGTTGTCACAGAGGGGTTACTATGATTTCTAATTGGCTCGCCCTTGGCCAGCAGCAGGAAGTCCGTCCTGGGGCCGGCTATCATTGGCTCCACAGGAGAGGGGGAGCTTCTAGTAGCTTCTAACAGAAGCCACCCCTGTAGCCCCCCTCACTACCAAAACCCAGCCACAGAAACCCAGGACAACTTTATTGACTAAATTGCTATTTAGGCTGCATTGCCCATCGACCCAAACCAACCCGTTATCTGGAATTGCCTAATGTCCTTTTCTATCAGTTTATCTATATCAAGAAAGTTGCAAGGTGCAGTTTTCTGTTTATAATACACAGATTAACACAAGAGCAAGAATGAGCTGGAACTCTGAATGTTTTAAATCATTAAAAAATCATCCTACCCTCCTAATGCACTAGCCCTTTAAAGAACCCTTTCTAGACTTACAAAGTAAAAGTGATTCTTGTTTTCCATTTACTTAGAATTTTACAGGTTACTGAAATAACATAAGCTGGAAATAATTGTGGTCAGCTGGTATAGTGCAATAATTTCATTTTAGTTCATTGCTAGCCTGTACTTGTTTGTAAAGCATCTTGTTGTTTTAACATCTGTTGCTTTTGAGATATAATTATCACTTCAGATCTTCTATTTTGTTTCAAAATATTCTTGAGCAACAGAGGTTATTTGTTTGTCCTACATCCACAGATGTAGGTGATTAATAGTAAACCAAATTCTTTTTCACTACCCATCTTCAGCTAAGCGAGATCCTCTGGTTGCCCCATTCTGACAGAACAGCAAGATCTGAGTCTTTTTTTCTCCAGTAAAACTTGCCAGGTGCATTGTCCTGACTTATTCATAAGACTTGGCTTTCTCATTTAAGTAGTTCTACCATACCATCTTTGACAGCATTTACAGACAGTATTGTTTCTTTACAATGTTAATGCTCACAAAAAAAGGGATATTAAAATGTTTCTAGTAGAAGACATCTTTGCTAATAGGGTTTGCCTGTTGTTCTACACTGGCAAATTTGTTTTATGATAATAAGATCACTTCTCACAGGATACGTTTCAAAGATTTCACCTATAATGCATATTTAATGCAGATTCTCCCATCATTAAATTAAATTAAATTAAATTTAATGGTATTACTGAAAGTTGTGTTGGGTACCTGTAGAAAGCAAGGGAGAGAGAAGAGAGGGAGAGAGTTGTACGGATTTCTGTCTAGCACCTATCCTAGAGCCCTGAAAACATCTACCAGTGTCCAGATTTCTTGAGAACATGAGACATTCTTGGAGCGAGCAGGGGCGGTTTAGCTCATCATGCCTCATTCCATTTTCCATCTACACCATGATGTCTTCTAATTGTTTCTTTAATGACCTCCGTGTTTTTGCCTTAACTATCTTGCCTAGTAAGCCATTCCACACATTTATGATTCGCTGCTTGAAAAAAATGCTTCCTGACATCTGTTCTGAATTTGTTTTTCTTTAATTTTCATTTATGCCCTCTCGTTCTATCATCTGTGTTGGGCTGAAAATAGGAACCCATGTTGACATTTTCTGAACCATTTAAATTTTATGTTCTTTAATTAAAAACTCCTTCTCAACTAGACAGAAGTCTAAACTGATGGTAGAGAACATAGGACCGTATTTAAAATAAAATATTACTTTTATAAACATAAAAATTCATTGATGTGTATATTTAATATCCCATAGTTCTACTCATTAATGTCTCCTAAAGAGAAAATTCCAACATACGCTAAGGTTCACTCACAAAGACAAAGAGGCCATGGAATGCACTAAAATTGGCCAGGAGTTAAGATTTTATTTTTTTTCTGGCTTTGTCTCTAACGTTTTTCATTTTATGATTTTATTCTTCTTTAGATATCCTAATCTTAGGAGCATCACTGGAAATACAGTTTTTCTCTCAGTCAGATTTTCAAATTAAATAACCAATTTTCAAAAAATGTTAAACATTTTTCCCTTTAAAAATTACATTTTTTTTAAAAGGTATCTCAATTTGGACTTCCACAGATTGGAATATCCTCCCAGTCCCTCTTAAAAGATGGAAGTAACTGAGACCTATCAGTAACTTTAATCACCTGGATTTTGTTACAATAGCTTGTCATTCCAGTCTCAAGACCTTGACACTGTACGCTTCTCTAAATGGTTGATGCTGTGAATTTATTTTAAATCATGTTTTTCAGTATGTGATTACTTCCTTCTGTTAATCCCTTCTCTACTTTCTCACTCACTACTTTTTCTCCTCCCCTTTTGCAAAACAATGACTAAAGTATCAAGATGACCCTAATACTCTAAAGTTTCAGTCACCACAGACAAAAACTACTAGCATTAAAAGTGATTTTAATTTCAACCATTTTATGCAGCTAATGAACAAATTCCCTTTTAGTCCTTCCACTTAGTATGCTCAGGCAAATTTTTCATGCCATACGTTCTGAGGAGCATTGCCTGCTCTAGCCTGGTATGCAAGCAGCTTCCTTGGGAAGGACCAAAACAATAACCCAAACTATAACTGTGAAAAAATGTAGATGATTATGGTCCTCCCCCTGGGAATGAGTGGAAATTTGATACCTCTGAAGGCAATACAATAGTAGATAGATTTTTATAGCAAAAATCTCAGTAGTTAAAAGCACAGCTATTCTTATTAGTACATTGAATATCGAAAGAAGAGAAGAAAAAAAGATGACGATTGCAAAGCTTAAAAAAAATGGAACGAGAAATTTTACCATTCGGAATAATTTTAAATGGAATTTTAGATCCCATGCATTTAAGTAATATATCTAGATATTTCTGGGAAAGTCACTTATTTGTGAGAGAGGAATCAAGCCCTGTCACCTTCCTGAGCCTATGTTGAGCATTGGAAAGGACCCCTTGTTCTTTCTATGTAGATCAGTAGCCCAAAAGGCAAAGGAAAAAGCATGTGCTATTTGCCTTAACCTGAGTGCTGTAGGGGAGAAAAAGGGTAAGCAGCACTAACCCCTTCCAACCAATTTAAACAATAACCTTTTTCTGCTTTACTTTAGTGTCTTTCTGCTTAGATCCTAGCATCCTTCTGCCAAATTCTTATTTCCCTTCTTTTTTACCTGCTTACCAATACTCTCTGATCTTTTCTGCTGATGTTGTAAATGTGTGTTCAGATGTGGTCATGTATTATTATCCAAGCAGATAATAGGACCCAGGAGTTTCAGTATGCCCTGTCTGAGTGTCCTATATCCCTGGAACTTTGCAGTTTGTGCTGCTTTTGGGGCCAAGTACCTTGAGTGAGCTTGTATCAATAGAATTTAGAGCAGTTTCAGGAAATTACAGAGAAACAAAGGAATGCAGAATCAGTTTAACAGAATGAGAAGCGATAGCCATTTTAACAATTTTCCAGGGTAATTTGGCTTGATGCTTATGCTTAAAATTCATTTTGTTGGAGTGACTGATCTTCAGTAGAATTGTGTAATGAATGGACAGCTAGGTTAATGTCAATGTGCTGTTAGAGGCAGAAGCCAAAAATTCTCTTTAATGTCGTCTCATTAGGAAGCCCCCGTGTAAGCATCTTTCCCGGAATACTGTGAGAATCTGTGCGCCAGAGCTGGTGGGAGGGATCCTCCACCAGCTGCCAGACATGACATTTCTGGACAGGCTGCTGAACCCTCAGCAGGTGACATCTGTGAAGCAGCCTTTCATCTTCCTGTCTCTCAATGGCTGGGTACCTGCATGGGGCAGGGATCCCAGAGAGGCTCTGTGAATACAGCCTGTCTCTTTCTCCCAGCTGGGCTTCTACAGCCACAGGCTGAGGATCCCTGAATTGGAGATTCCAGTGTCAACATCTGCTCTCAGAGCCTCTTTTGTCCATTTCTTTCTTTATGTGCTGACAGCTAAAGCCCAGTCCAGCCAATATAAACTATCTGTAATCACCAGAACACAATCTACTGACTGTTTACAGCTTACAAGCAGTAGGTATATTTTTTCACTTCTGTGGTGAATTTAACTGAGTATGAGAGTGATTAACTAGCAGAAAGGACTGAGCAGTTTGGAAATTTTTCAATCACTGTAAAAAAGAGAAAACTTCAAAGCATGATCTGAGTGACAATTTACTTAAAGATTATAATAGCATCAGAAGCATTTAAAATTTTAAAGCATCAATAAACAACTTATGGTTTTCTTGAATAGACTCTGCTGCTAAATGAACTATTTTCTGAGATGGGAAAAATAACACAAAATGGAAAAAATAGAAAAATGGTTTATTTTTTTCCTTTTCACAAAGCCCTGGAAAAGGCAAACGTTCTTCTCACAAAATTCCAAGTGTTACTAAATGTAATTTATTCATGACAATTAATGTTATCGCAATGAATACCAAATGAATTGCTAATCACTGGCCACCCTGTTTTAAAGTGTTACCTATCCATCTGTCTATTTTGCTAAAGGTACTTTTCAGAACATATGTTTCTTTTGGCTCTTTGAGTGCCATTAGTCACCCATCAGAAGGACATTCAAATACATAATAACCAGAAAATTGCTTAAGAACATTTCTATGTCTTGGTTAGATACTTCTGGTTTGTTTTTCTTTATGAAGGAGGCAAGGTTTTACCTCAGTACTGGATAAATGTAGGTGGGAAGATTATTTCTTTGTCCAAAGAATAAGGATGTAGCAATAGGACATGATGGAATGGTCTTAATCTGAAGGAGAGTAGGTTTAGATATTAGGAAAAATTCTTTACTACAGGAGTAGTGAAGCACAGGAACCAGTTGCCCAAAGAATTTGTGGAATCCTCATCCATGGAGGTGTTCAAGAACAGGCTGGATACAGATCTATTTAACGTAGTGTGGTGGAAGATTCCCTGCCCATGGCAGTGGGGGTGGAAGGGTTCTTTCAAACCCAAACCATCCTGTGCTTCTATGAATAGTAAATATAAGATCTGGATACTCCTCTTACTTCTGTAACAGGCAACCTGACCTGCATGATCTTGAGCCTTTCTGAATAGAAACAGAACCTAAGTAAATATTTAGGAATTGAAATGTCATTCAATTTCAAATTGAACTGGGGTCCTAAATCATCTTTAAATAAATCAGCAACTGCCTCTGGGGTTTTCTTGTTTGGTGTTTGTAAAATTAATATCCCAGCAAGACTTTAACTGTGATAACTGATTTATAGATATTCATAATGCACATTGGGAGCCTCATACTAAAGGAGCTCAGTAACTGTGAGATATTACCATCTTTATGAATTTCGTTCTTCTGACACTGGTGAAACAGTACAATTACATTTTCTGCTACCATTTATTTTCAGTTGACCAGTGCCAAAGTTTACTAAGATGTATATAATAGTTGATAAGGACATGGCAGTGCCTGATAGGGAGCACTGCGCTGTGCACCAAATACGAGCTGTGCACAGCGGAACACCCGGCCTGGCCTGGCGCTTCATCAGGGACACTACACCTACACCTTGGTGCCTACAGCCTGTCTCAGCAGCCACTGAGAGGAACAAGAGCTGACTTGCAACCTGAGGGGAGACAGAAGCCTGAAAGTTACACCTCAGAAGGTCAGCTGTGAGCAGGCTAGGTACAAATAGGTTTGTTGACTACAGGAAAATAGTGAGTTTCTACCTCAGCATAGTTTAAAAAAACAAGACTAAACACCTGGGTAGTGTATGTAATATGACTAGGTGGTGGCATGGGACCAGGCTTGTAATCATAGCAGATAATTCAGTTTTATGTTATAGCCAGAACATTCTGAAAGATATGTACAGTAAAAAATATATATATATAAATATGTGAATATAAGTATTTGGAAATTAATTTAAATTTTAAGGACCTGTGAGTACACACTTGTATATTTAGTTATGAGCACTTCTGAGCAAGCACTGAGTCTTTCTCTATGGGTACAATGCATGGGTGAATGTTGGATAGTATCTTGTGAATACTACAGCATATAAATACAAATAATAACAGAATAGCTATACACTTAGCTGCTTAGTTGTAACTCCAGACCATTATAATTAAGAAGAAATCTCCCAACTAGAATTTAAGTGCAATATCAATGTTACTTGATCCTGAGAATATTACCAAAACACTACAAGCAAAGAGCCAAAATAGATCTGAATTCCATCACTCTAAAAAATGATGATTGCTCACAGTAAAGCAAAACCTAATAATGCAGAAGGAAACTCAACCACTCTCACAATGCACTTTATCAGGGGTGTTTGAAAAAAAACAAAACAACAAAGCAAAGAGCAGTGGATGTCCCTAACCTCAGTACTGTGGAGAACAAAAACATTAAAGGATAGAGTATTAATGTTGTCTTCTTTAGCAATTATATTGTGTAGGTAGCAAAGAAAAGTGCCATAAACATTTCTAAATTATACTGGGGAATCAGTTATTCAATACTACTAAATTAATATCATCCTCCAAAAATATACACACCTCAGTCCTCTCTAGTACCTCTACTTACATTCAACCACATCTATTCAATCTCAGGTCTATTAAATTTCCAGTTCACAGAATCAATATCCTGGTTTAGCACCATCTCAATGAACAGGGTCTCTGGAGAACACTGACAGTCTTTTGCATAGTGTTCACCAGCACAAAGACAAGGGAACCACATGTTTATGCCTGAAACTCTGCTTTTCAAAAACTACCTTCTTAAAATTGTATCATCTCCAATTCTTAGAGATTCTTGGAATCAAAATACTCTAATTTCTTTAATATTTATCTTTGTAATGCCAGGTATGCCATTATTTTGTAATTTCGAAGTGCAGAAAATGAATGGAAGAATTTAAAAAACAAACAAACAAAACCAAACAAGAACAAAAACAACCTGGAAAGGAGAAAAAACAAGTGAAGAACAAAATTCTCAGGTTTCCAGGATATTAATAAACTGCCTGTTAAAACTGGTTAGTGAAGAACATCCTCTGGACAAGGACAGGAACACAAACTGAGATACATGAGCCTTGAACAAAAATTCTCTGTGTTTGATTTATTGCCCAAATGCATACATATTTTTCAAAAGGTTTGGTTGTGGGTTTTTTTAAGTTATTGTAAAGGGATTTATTTGCATGATAATCTTTGTGGAAATAATGATATCTTCCATCTGATTCTAATTTACTGTCAGGAAAATGTCAAGGAAGGAAGGGCAGAATCTTTTAATGTTTATTTCTGCTGTTTTAAAATGCTCTGAAAAAGGCACTGTGACTCTGGTGGGGGCTCTTTGATGGAAGTTTTTATGAAGTTAATGTTGCAGAGAGATGGTCGGAAGCCCCCAACTAGTGGACTGTGGCATGTCGAACGGTCAAACGATTCCATCTGTAGTTAAATCTGCTACTGGAAGCATTTATCAACCTCCCAGTTGTTTAATTTGGGATCCTGCTGCCCCCACACTCTATCTGGATTTTGTCATTTACTAGAGCTGCAGCCTTGCTAGGTTTGGGAAGAAAAGCAAAACCATGTAAATGTTTTTGCTGCTTCAGACACTCGGTTCAGAAAATAGAAATACTGAAAACCCCAATATTCTTATAACTTTCCTCACATAATCGATTTATTAGATAAGTGAGCAGATTTTGAGTGGGGGATTCTTTGAAAACTTAACTTACAGTGTTAACTAAACTTCACTAACTTCCATCTAACCCAATTGTTTTTTTAATAGAGACTCAAATCTGAACTGCACATGGGAACCATCCTCCCTTGTACTTGTAAAAACCTAAATCTTGATTTTATAGCTTCATCCTTCTTCTCCAAACAGCTCAATCTAGCAGCCCAAGTCAGCATATTTAACAGTTTGTACTCCTCCCCCTCACCTTCATCTGCACCATTCTTTCAGTTCCACTGCTGGCCCATGATACTCTCAAAACAAGGGGGTCTTAGAGTTCTACTCTCAGACCATTTCCTCTCTTTGACTGTCAGCTTACCATAAGACTGCAGCTGAGATGCAAAACTTGTTGACCTGAATAAATAACAAATGTTTCTTATGCATAAAGAACTCTGGAGCTCCAGAGAGATCCCCTCTAGAATCATCTCCCCATTGCAGTAGTCACTCTCCTTGATGATACGGTGAACCTTAAGCGCCTTAGCTGGAAATTTTCTCTTTATAATGTCCTGATAGTGCACTGCACCCAAGCTGCATAATCCCTTCCAAGGGGAGAAAGGGTTTCTTCACCATTTGTATTTCATTCTTTTTCAAGCAGGAAGGAGGCATCACACAGAGCTTTTAACTGGGAGGAGGGGTCAGAACCCATCAGGATGATCTAGAGGTGGAAGGATCCAAATCCTGCTAGTAGTCACATTAGCCAAGAACTCTAAATATTACTGTTACTAGAATTAATACTTCTTCCAGTGGTGTTGGATTGGCAAGTTTTAGCAAATCTGCAGAGATCAGCAAGAAAAGAAGGATGAGTCAATAGACACTTAATTAAAATTAACATGTCAGCCCAAAACCAGCAGATGAATGAGAAAGGGGGAAACACAATGAGAGAGGAAGTAAAGTAGGAAAAGGCATAAAATGCAAACCCATGTGTTATAGTCAAAAGACCAGAAATCTTAAAAAAAATATAAAATAGAAATTATTTAAGACAAAGAAGCAAATCTGAGCGCTGAGAGACTGGGGGAAAAAACGGTCTGCCCCGAGGCAAGCTCACACTCCACTTTTTATACTCTCTTTATCTCCACCCCTTAAGTCTTTTTGGTTTCTTTTCTTTCCACGGGGCTCCGTATTGCTGCCTGAGCCCCGCCAATGTTTTGGTTAGACCATAGTCCTCAGTGTCTGCCCTTTGGAAATTTTCAAAGGGGTAAGTCTTCTTTTTTGGCTCCCGGCTGTTTCATTTTACTCTGCCCCCCTATAAGCCATAAAATGACAAGACATAACATACCCATAGCAGCCACAACCCTGGGGTTTTCCCTGTCTGTGACTGTCCAGTCCACAACCCGAACAAAGCTTTTGCCAGACTTATTGCAACTTATTTTGTTAAATTCAACCACTTACTAAGTTAAATATAATTTGATTAGCAAATTATCCACTTTAGCATTTATTAACTATTACACATGTACACAACTTCTGGGTGGCAACCATACCAAGTATGCTGATACAACAGCTCTTTGGAACAGAGAGTTACGTTTTTCATTCCAGTTCTGGCAGCGTAGTTAGAATATCCCTTTACATGATGTGATCTGGATGCCAATATCTTATTGTTGGAAGCATCTGCAATAGGGCCAGTTTCATACTCTTTCTTTTATCATGGAACTGATAGAAGCAAGAATTAATTGCAAGAACAATAACTTGCCTTAATGTCAACTATATTTAACACACTTATCCCATTCAAACCATTATAAAGGGAGAGAAAATAAGAGTGAAAGCAGGAGTGTGGAGTGTGAGAGGTGAAGGGAGGAAGGAATTAAAGGGAAAAATGACAATAAAATCCCTTGTTATGGTGAACTCACCCCAGCTACCACCCAAGACCCCACCTAGATGCTTGCTCATTTCCCCCTTCCCCCAGCAGCTGGATGTGAGAGAAAACAGAAGAATGAGACAGAGATTGCAAGGGCAAGGTAAAGATGGGAAAATCACTTGCTAAGTGCTGTCGTGGGCAAAACAAACTCAACTCGAGGTATTTAGTTTATTGCCAAAGTGCATAACTATTTGATTACTGATTAGAACACTGCCAAATAAACAAACATTACACTCTTAGGAAAAAATCATCTTTCCTTCCACTTTTCCAGGAAAGGAGGACTCCTGTCCTCTCCACTTCCTTTCTTCCACTGTATTTGCTCACCTCAGACTCCTTCCCACCCTTATTATTGACACAGGTTACACTCAGTCCGTGTGATGGGACAACAAGCAGCACCAGAGGTGTGGGTTGGTACACAGTAGTTTCTCTGGTTTTTGCCCTTTGCCTATACTCCCACTGGGGCTTTCCTCAGGCCACAGTCTCCTCAGTTGTCTACCTGCTCCCCCTCCTCTGGCTTTGTTGTTCCCTCTGTTGTTTCTCATTCTTTTGTTCCCTCCACCTCTGCCTCTGCTGTTTTCTGCCATTTCTTATATATGTGTTCACAAAGGTGCCACTGATGCAGCTGATGGCATCAGCTGTGCCCTGCAGTAGCTTTTGGAGATACTGGTTGTATCTGACAAAAGACAGTTCCAGGACCCTCCTCAGGAGACCACCCCTCCAGTCCCCCTCACCAATGCCAAAACTTTGCCATTCACGTATTTTTCCAAATACATTTATGAAGAAAATGAACTCTTGTAAGTTGACCATGACAAAGTTAGACCTATATTTTCACTGATACTTTTGATAGGAGTGTTAATCAGTGTCACAAGTGAGACAAGACTCAAACCACTCTATAATTTATCTATGTGTGGAAGGATCAAAAGAAGGTGCAGGACCTTCCAGCTTTCAGACACCTCAGTGGGTAATTCCTTTTGTTCCATGGTGGTAACATGCCCTATTTGCAGTTCATAGGATCATAAAATACCATGAGCTGGAAGGGACACACAAGGATCATCAACGTCCAACTCCTGACTCTTCACAGGACATTCCAAATAATCACAACATTTGCTCAAGAGCTTTGTTCAAACACTCCTTGAACTGTGTCTAGTGCGTCCTTTTTCAACTCCTAGTCCGCATATCTGATGTGTGTACTTTTGGAACTGAACTGATGCCCTATGAGTCCAGTAGGTCTCCCAATCTCAGTCTAGTTCAGAGAAGGCTGTGAATTTGCTTGCTTAATTTTCAAACATAAGAATGGCTAGAAAGTCAGGTACCAATGAAAACTGAAGCAGTTTGAACTTTCTAACATTATATTCATAATACCCGCCCATATTTAGCTAATATAGCCTAATACTACAAGCCTGGATAACAGTGCAATATCATCCTTAGCTCAACCTATGGTTAAGTAAAGTAGTGGAAACGAAGACCCATTCCCAGCTCCTTTTCAAAATTAAAGCATTAACACTGTTGCAAACATCTTATTGCTACTTTGTAGCTGTGGAAACAGCAATATAGTGTAAAAGCTAGATAGCCCTTATATTAGGAGCCCCAAGACAGAACCAATAAGTGGTATAAATGCATTCTATATGGCCTTTTGTAATTAGTAATGAAATGCCTGAAATAAATTCAGAGCCTTGCAAGAAGTCAGCTTTCCCTAGAAAACCTGTTTTCAAATGGCATCATACTTCAGCATTCTTCAACTTTGTGAGTTCACAGCATCTGCTGCTTAAATATAACAGCACATATGGCAGCATCATTTTAGAAAGCAATGTAAAAAAAGACTGAAGAACCTATTATGAGGACTGCTGTCATGCTCTTGGGGCACAATTGCAATCTTGTGTTCCCATACGGCACCGCTGGAGAAAGAATGTGAAGTTTTAGTAGGGTGGAAAGGGTCAAATACTGTGTAATAAACTGACTCAAATGTTCCCTTTTTGTACTTACGTTTTATTAGTTCCAAATTAAATATACATTATAATAAAGGTCCTGAATTTTTTTCTTGGGACTAAAGGAGGTGCTTGAAATTTAACCTGACCATAGAGTGCTTTTTTGCAGCCTAAATCAGCATTCATGCAAATCCCAAAAAATGTTGACATTCTATGTCTGGCAATCCAAGTGTATAATTAATTTGCAGATCATCATACACCACTTCTGTGAACTGGTATCAACATTTAACTATTCTGCCACTGGGTAAACATGTGGCTTTTATCAATGAATTTTTTTCTGTCTAACTGTATTATAGTAGTGAGGAGCTGTGTCTCTCAGGGATTAGCACATTCAGCTGAAATTCAACTGATGTTTCATTATTGAGGGAGTTTTATAACATGAAAACAATGAGGGTGCAATTATGTCACTAGGGTACAGTCTCAACCCAAAAGGAGAAGCATGCCCAAGGGGTTTATGAAGATATAATTCTTTCATAAATTCCTGAAAATACTTTTTCCCCTTAATGATATTGAAGAGTGGCATTATCCCCTTTTGAGGAGATGTGTGTCTTTGGGGAGAATGTGAAGGAAGCTAATCCATCTCTCTCCTGTAAATATGAGTAATTCTGGGCACTACAGAGGGATAGTGCTTCCCTTCTGTCACTAACTACTCACAGTAATTTTCAAGGGTTGGGGAGGTAGTTTTGAAACAGAAAAACAAGTAGAGGTTTAAGGTCCTAAATGAACTGTGCAGTGGGAATCTTTACTGGAACCAAGCAGAAAGAAACTGTCCTTTCTCTTGGTGCATGGAATCCCATTTGATCTGTGATCACATACCAGTGATGGCTGGTATCACTTGTGTTCTCCCACAGCAAATGAGTGCATAATAAACATAAGCAGTAAGTAAACAGCTCAAGGAAAGTCACTAAGAGATTGATACAGTCATGTACCCTCTCTTACGTTACTTATTTCTTGGATGCAAGTTCAATAGTGGCTAGTGGAACTTCTTGTCAAAAGGTATTAGTGAGCTGAGCAAGCTTTTCCAAAAGAAAAATGAGGTTTAGTGGCAACTATTTCTCCTTGTTTCTACTTTTTCTCTTATAAGCAGCTTAAAATGACACTTTTTCACTCATTTATTTTTAGGTTATTCTCAGGTAATTTTATAATAGAAAAGAAATCCCAGAGCAGCAGAACAGCACTTCATGTAATTATTGGCACGTTCTTCTTTAAACAATGCTTAGATTTCCTTTTCTTTCTGTGATGGAATTGCATTAGAAAAAATTATCTCTCTGCAGCCATCTAAAGAAGCACCAATTTTTACCACTAAAAAAGAAGTATGTTTTCTCTAAGAACTATTTCTCATTTTCTGGTCATTGTCAGGTTGAAGTGATCTATGTCAAACTGACATTTTAACTTCATCTATAGCATGTAGGCTCACTTAGAAACCAAGGGTTTATCCACTAGTCTAAGTTCAAGAAGCATTTGGATGCTTTCAGCCACATGTTGTGATTCTTGGACTGTCCTGCTCAGAGCCAGGAGCCGATGATCTTGACGGATCCCTTCCAACTCAGCATGTTCTATGATGCCACAACTCTATGATTCTATACTGAGATCTTGAAGTAAACTGGTAGTCATCCTTAGCTTGTAAACTAAAATCATTCCGCAATCCACTCTGGAGATTCATATTGCAATGTAATTGGTCCAAAATCTGGCCTGCTACGCAGGAGGCATACAGATTACCATTTTGTTTAAAGAAGTATGTAATGATATCTCTTTTAAGGCATTATACTTACATGAGACACTCTACACCTCAAAGGTTTTAAGTTATCAGGATAATATTAGGATATCAAAAAAGATTTGTTAGCATACCATCAACCCTGCAGTTCTTGATCACATATGGGTAGAGAACGATGTATTCAGTGTCTGTATCCTGCTTTGCTATATAAATCAGTATAAATCACTTGAGCTCTTCTAAAGAGCATAGAGCCTAGGATTATATTTTGCTAGGAAAAGGTACTGGAAAACTGAAAATGTTTCACTAATCCTTCTTCAGAAAAGAAGTTTAGAGCAGTTATTACCACAGCTATTAACATTTTTGTTTCAATAATGGTCAGAGGAAATCGTATAACGTCCTAAGAGATCTCAGTATGTTCTTAAGAAATATCAAGAGCTAAGAATATTTTAGACTACTTTTCTCTTTTTCTTTTTTACTACTTCACACCTCCTTCCTTTGATATATGGAGTTTGTTTTTTATGAATACAAAAACAGGAATTTCATGCAGTGACCCAGATTTCTATCCCTTCAGATACATTCCCCTGTGCATCAAGTTTAAAAGCTAAAAAGACCCAGAGTTTTGCATGAAATTTGCAGCTTTGATTTTTTCTTTTCAACTTTCAGGTTTTTTGAATATTAGTCATTTTGTAGCAAAGGAAAAAGTTACATTTTACAAGGCTTCTATAGAAAAATATTAAGAGCAATTCTGTGTTATGGACAAGGAAAACCAGATATCTGCATACCTAATGTGATAGAGAAAGCTTTCTCTTTAGTGTCAAGCTCCTTAATTTCTCTAGGCTTTATTATGATTAAGTCAAAAGCCCATTACACTTTGGTTGCACCACTCCAGAATAGACAGAGACTTTGAGACTGGGTTCAGTGAAGTAAAAAGATTTAAAGCAACTTCAAGCTGTGATAGCAGATGAGGCAATAATTTAGCACAAAAGAACAATATTTATACAGAAAGTGGTTGTACAGGATGTCTTTTTTAACTGTCCTACACCTATGATTTTCCACTAGCAATTTTCTTTCTTCTAGGCTCCTGGTTTGATTCCTTTCCTTCTACTTAACAAATGGCTGTACTTGTCATCTTTATTCTGAAACATGTTTCAGAAGACACTAATCTACCTTGCTGGTAATCAGTTTTTCATTACAGTTAAACAACTGTCCCTCTAAAGGATGAGATCTGTAAAGGTTCTCGATAGTTTTTCTGTAAATAGATGCATGAAATAGCAATCTTAACCCCATACATGAAGCTCCATTTGGTCTTTTCCTAAAAGGCACCAAATGCCTAAACATCAAATCAAATTTTATTTGAAGGGTTTCACAGTAGCAGTCTTATGTCTATATCAATGTGTATCTTTATTTCAGAATGGGAACAGTGATAACTGATTTAAAAAATCTCAGGAATTCCTTCAAGAACTAGGGCTTGTACCTTCAACCAAGAAAAAAAACAAATCAGATTTTGTTTTGATCAAACCATAACAATACATTCTCTTCATACATTTAAGAATGGGGATTCTTCTATGTTAAAAAATATTTTTTTTTCCTTCTCTCAAAACTTCTCTTTGCTTTTCTCTTTGTTTTTCTTTTGGAAAACAAACGTCTTTGTACCTTTCTTTACAAAGCATATTTTTGGGAAATAAAAGACTAGACTTAAAATATGTCAGTTCTCCTAATTTCACTTGGACTATTTAATACTTTTTGAATTTGCAGAAAAGAAAGCAGCAAATTACTCATATTGCCTCCAAGACAACTACTAAAGATGCTCTGCAGTTTATGAAGAACATTAGAATTAGTATAGAAACTGGTACTGATCTATAACTTTACTAATGACCTGATTTCAGGTCTCTACAGAAGTCAGTCTCACAAAGCCATATATTCTGGCTTGAAGCTTAATCTCATTTACCACAAATGTTCAGTGTTAGTAGCATTGTTTTTTGTACTACACTCATGTACTAGGCTGATGAGCACATTTTAAAAGTTCATACAAATAAATTTGCTTCTAAACTAGTTGGACTAATTTTTTTTTTCCTTAGGGGAAAAAAAAAAGTATAAAATAATTGTTTCTCAAAATGGAAACCATACTTTGCCATAGTCCTGAATGCTGCAGGGCCATTAGTGTGAGAATGCCATAGCAGCATTCTGCTAGGAAAGAAATCTGCATCCTGCTTGTTTGGGTAATAGTTCTTCCATTAGAGGCAATATTAGAATTGCAGCTTTTGATGTCTCCTTGCGGACCCCTTAAAATCCAAGCTGTGAAACAGCAGCTGATGCTTTACATACTATCACAACAGCCAGCAATATATGAAACCTGGAAATGGCATGCAAGGGAAATTAATGATGAACTGTTAAGGGATATACAGTAACTCACGTTTGCATTACACAACATACAGCAAATTAAAGCTGCCTTTCCTTTGTTGTGCTGCTGCTAGAACAAATAAACCACTAGCAGCAATGAAGAATGGCGGTATCTGAGATCACTTTTAATTGATAGAAAGCCCAGAAAAAATGGGATATTTTTATCAGTAGCACAGAAAAAGCTCAGAAAGTTATGCTGATCAGTAGACAGAAAATGAGCTCTGTGTCACCATCGCTAGCCTGAATAGTAGCATATGGTACAGCAGATCCATAACAGTAAAAGCCAGAGCTAGATCCTGAAACACTTACTTGTCAAATTAACAATTGCTAAAAGCACAACAGTAGCATTAATGTCTATGTTCCTTTTTTGTGTGTGTGATTTTTTTATATTTTTGCATATGATTACAAATGAGAAGCTATAAATGACTTCTTTATTTCACAGGGACTATCTTGCATGTATTTTGTCTCAATGCAAATAAATCCATGTTGCTAAAGAACCAGGACTTTGAAAATACAACACAAAAAGGGTAAATTTGGTATATTTATTAAAATTAATATATCACAGGTTACATAGTGTTTGAGCTAAATGTGGTAATTCAGGTTTTCTTTGAACAGTAAACATCTAGTGACTTCTGTTTAATATTTTGTTCTTAGGTGCTTTCATGCTAAATACAAATAAAGGAAATTTTCCATGGATTCTTTATAAAATATGAGAGCATTTACATGAGTTTCACAGGATCACAGAATGCTGAGTTGGAAGGAACCCACAAGGATCATTGAGTCCAATTCCTAGCCCTGTACCCATCCCCAAGAGTCACACCATGCGCCCAAGAGTATCATCCAAACACTTCTCAAACTCTCAGGCTTGGTGCTGTGACCACTTCCCTGAGGAGCCTATTCCAGCACCCAACCACCTCTGGGTGAAGAACCGTTTTCTAATAACCAACGTAATCATCCCCTGACACAGTTTCAGGCCATGCCCTTCAGTCCTATAACTGATCACCACAGAGAAGAAATCAGTGTCTGAGTGTACTGTCAATTTCTATTACTTGATCAAATCTTTAATTAAATATCAGTCACATGAACTTAATTAAAACAAAAATATTTGAAAAAATCAGATGCTTCTTCAACTAAATACAAAAGCAATAGAATTTGTAGTCCTTTAAAGTAAATTAGTGTTTCCTGGTAAGGTCTCTCAAAGTCTTCCGCAATGACTTTCCTTAGCTAAAATTCACCTCAACTCATGCATAGCTAGACAAAGGTGAATGTTCTCTCACAGCAATCTCAGCCTCAGTGAGGCAGTGATGTGAATCAAGGAGCCTCAGAACTCAAACAGAAGGGGATGCTATTAGTGTTCTTCTTATTACTGTTATTATTACCATTTTTATAACTGCTCTGTAAGAAGCAATGACAAGCTAAAACTCTTCATAAAGGTTGTGCTGCAGCAGCCATGAGACAGAAAATGCTACAATTTTTTTCTGAACAATGGCACAGCATGAACATGAATGAAAAGTGTTTTAAGTCTGCCAAATGAGGTTTAGAAAATGTTACTATGCCACACCAGGACTTCTGTAAATCATTTTGAAGTCTAAATTTAGAGTAGGAGGAAGAGGATGATATGAGAGACTGAAACATTAATGGTTAATAGCTCAAACAATCAGCCATTTGCAAAGACAGCAAGTACTTTACCAACGTGCAAGGAACCAGCCCAGGTGCAGAGGGAGTGAGCACCAGAGGATGAGCAGGACAAACCCACTTTTGTTTAGCAAGAAGCTGGGTTTTGAGCCAGATAAAGAAAGAGGCTGATAAGAAGCAGACCCCCTCCAATAGTGTTTTTTATCATGCCAGTGTCCTCCCTTACACAACTGGTTCAGGTATGAAAACTCCCCTCTCAGGGAGATATCAGGGCATTTACACATAGACCTGATGGTTTCATCCCTTAGATGGGGTACAACTGGCTCAACTATGCTGATGAGAGGCAGCTGTTTTGTCTTAGAAGGTACCATAAACCATCAAAGACCTTCAAAGTGCCCCCAAACTCACTCCTGAGGCCTTCCACCGGGGGACTGCATGTGATGCACAGTTTTACGTCATACAGTGTAAAACTCCCCTGCCAGGGGAAGAGCGTTTGGGTTTTTCCACATAAACATGAACATATATTAACCCACTGAACTTTGTTTTGATGGGCTACCCCCCATCTTAAACAGATCAAGAGTGCAACCATCACTTCAACCAATGGACATCTGAATTGCAACAATCAAGTCTCATTTCTGGATTCATGGGTAGTAATATCTTTCTACTCTTATCCCATCTTTCTCTGTCTTTCTCTCTTTCTTCTTGTAACATCTTCTTGAAACATACTGTAAGCCAGACTAAAAAATTCCAGTTAATGCTTTAGTAGGTGACTTGCTGTTTCTGGTTAAGTTGAAATTGGCTAAGTTTAAATTTCCTAAGTTAAAGTTTTTGAAATGCTTTACTTTGTCCAGTTGTTGTTTTAAAATTTGCCAAGTAGCTTATTCTACCTAATATTCTGAAGTTTGCAAGTACAAGTTTTTTATTGAATCTCCTGAGAATTTTGCTGTTTCTCATGCGCGTCACTCAGAGTGAATCAAACAACATTCTTCTTAACCCGTCGAGTGGACCAGGGCATAACAGTTGGGACACAGTCTTTGATACATGTACATAACCAAAAATTCTGCTCCTGTCTATCTGAACTCCTATCTCATCACTCCACATTGCTAGACAACACTGTTAATGGTAACAAATCACCATCCAGCCATGTAAGCAGGACATCTAGGTTTGTAGCACCATGTAAAGAGTGCTACATAGCAGCCAGTCCATAGCTAACACCCTAAGGCACAGAGCATTAGAAGAGGAGCCTGGCTCAGCCTGTGCTGTCCCCTGCACTCATCCCCTAATTCCTCCATTTTGCCTCTCACCAGATGTTGGACACTAAGAGCATCCAGATACCTCCTCCTGGTGGAGTTCCTGACACAGCTACCCAAGCCAGCTGTAATTAAGCCAGCTTTCGGACCTCAGTTGGTGGGGTGCCCTACTTAAAGCTTAAAGATTACCCTGTTTAAGAGGCAGTGCTTACTACCTTGGACTGTCACATTATTAAAATTACACTTCTTCCAGGTCCAAGAATGTATCTTCTCACTAGACCATCTCCTGCCCCATTTGCCCACAGACAAACATTCAGGTTATTAAGTGCAGCAGGCACTGTCAATATTTTATTCTCTCTGCAGGAGAAAATAACATACAAAATTTTACTGACTATAGTAGTGTGTCTCAAAAGATGGGCAATAGCTGAAATGGAAGGATTGAGGAAGGCAGGGGCTGAGAGTATGAGGTTTGACTTAGATGTCAAAATTAGTAAGTAAATACCCACATGTTTCTGTTGATCTATTCCTTCATGTGTGATCTCCCCTGTCCTTGTTCATTACCTCTGCCATAGTTGTGCTGGATAAACTCCGTCCTGAGAACCTTTGGCTATCATTTATTTTATGTTGCATTTATAATCTACCTATCATAGGGTATTTTCATAAATTAAATTGCATAGAAAGATTGAATATATATCTAAACTTTGTCTAAAGCTGTATGTTTAATGTACAAGCATCAATTCAATAAATCTCTCAGAATCCACACTTGACTCTACTGCTGCATCAAAAAAATAAAGCTATCCTACTTTAAATGATATTCAAACAGACTAAATGATCCTTTTCCTGTTTCAGAGCAGGAATTCAAACCTTATTTGTTCAGGATGTCAAATTGCTGGCAAAGAGGACTTGGCTTGGCACGGTCTAAATCCTGTACTTAAATTGAATGTGATACCTTTTGAGTGAAAACACTCTGCCAATTTTTAAGGCATACACAACTGGGATTAAGAGACACTAACGATGCATTATTTAAAGGTGTCACTAGTCACAGAAGAAAAGCAAAACCAGACAAATTATTTTAAAGCACCACAGATTGGTCCGAAATGTTAAGACTGGTTTGTTCTTGAGGATCTCAGAGTATGACCACTATGCAGTATCTAGACATTTATCATCTAGTATAAATGGCTCAAAGCCATACCTTTATGTCTCTTTTCATGCAGTTTAGTCTTGTTCAATGCAGTCTTCTCCAGGAGCAGCACCAAACTCCCTACTCTTGCTAATTGCCCACATATACATTAACATAGGCAAAAATTATTCAAACACCATGTGCGTGAGCAAATACACACACACACATATTGTTGCACCAAAAACATTTACAGTCATATCATGAATCGCTTAAAAATATTTCAGCTAAGATTTTTCATAAGAAAAGCATAGTTAAGATGCTTAAATTTAGACTTCTACACTGCCAATAGTCTACATAAGAACTAATCTTCTTAAAACCCATCAACCTCACTTTCCTATATAACCAGTGGAAATAAGAGGCATTTTTATGATGTAGTTTATCCAGTCTGTTCTAGATGTCTGTTTGAAGATGAGATGAATTGCACTCAGGAATTATCAATTAATTTCCATTGCTTTCTAAGGAACTATCACACATCTAGATGATGGATAAGGTGAACTCCACTTTAAATTTCTTGGGGTTTAGATATCCATAACTGATAAAATTAATCCCAACTTTAATACCTTGGTCCTACATGCAAAGCTTGGATGGAAGGTATATAATAGAAGTAAGAAAGGGGAACTTGGAGGAATGTTTTTTCTCACCTACATCATTCTTGCTTGCTTTTCCAGGTGTTGCTCCTACCTGCATCTCCAACAATGACTGCTACTACACTGGATTCCTATCTTTAATTATACCAAACGGTATTAAGCTCATATGCTTCTATCCCCAGCTCTCTCCCTGCTTCAAGGGCCTCTTCCATCCTCTTTCACAAGGGCTTTTAAGTCCTGTACCCCACCTTGTTGAACTTCGCTTCCAAATCCTTGATAACAGGCAGTTTTAGCAAGTATTTCTTTTTTCCTTGTGAACATTACACTATCTCAGCTACAATAAGTTCTGTAATTTCTCTTAATGTAGCATGAAGTAAATTTAAGTAAAGAGAGCCACATCCAGGTCTGTGCATCCCTTCAGATGCTAAATAGGCCTTGTGCAGGCTCTGAGAAGTGAAGTTCATCCTTTGGGAGGTATTTCTCCCAAATCAGAGGGGAACAGAAGGGAACTCTGTTCTCTCTCTCCATATAACTATATTTCCCTTTTAAACAAACTTCGAATGTGAGATGGTCTGTAATACCAAGGCTTCCAATTTTATCACAAGCCCAAACAGAGTGGATTTCCACACAGTTCCCCTTTAAATCCCAGCTCCTGGAGTCATGTGAATACCCAAGGAATTTCAGTTGTCTTATAAAAATGTTGCATTTCTGGCCCACACAGAGGCAGAGGAAAACCCTGCAAATGTGACCCCATTGCACCCTAAACACTCAAAACCAGAAGGCAAATAAAAAGAAGCCAAGTACATTCAGTTGCATGATTTTCAGGCCAATCTCATGATTATTTCAAGCCTGATTCAAGATTTTTGGATGGTTTGGGTTGGCAGAGCCAAAGACTTCATTATAGTTTCAAAGACTATAAAAAGAAAAAAGTTTCCAAGCTGT
The DNA here is from genome assembly GCA_036023395.1 of Myiotriccus ornatus. NCBI lineage: Eukaryota > Metazoa > Chordata > Aves > Passeriformes > Tyrannidae > Myiotriccus > Myiotriccus ornatus. Next base: position 99,368,709 of record JAYRBT010000114.1, read on the forward strand.
ATAATTATCAAAATGATGGAGAGTCTGAAATACAGCAGGAATGACAGGCACACTTGGGCCAGCATTTTGTAAATGGGGCCTGATAGAGCATGCTTCAGCTATTTCATTGCCACATCCAGACACAGTGGACCTGATTAGCCTAAATATATCTCTCACTGGAAATCAATTGGCTTAGGCAGGAGTTCAGTGACATAGGTCTTGTTCTTGACAACTGCCAGGGGTGAATTTCACCCTGAGAAAGTCAAACGAGGGAAGGATTGCTGACCTTACTCAAACTGTGTCTTGAGAAAGCAATTTGTGCAATACAGGACAGGGTTTTATTCAAAAACATGTGGAAGTGATTTATGGATTCTACTGAACGTTTCTGGTATTAATGCATTGGAATAAGTGTTACTCTTATATTTTGACTGCAAGAAAGGATATATTATGGTATTTCATCTTTAAACAGGCTATGATTTAAAGAAGCTTCCTAAATTCCATTGTTCTCTTACACTCCTTTTCTGTTTTCCTCCATTTTCTTATTTTTCTTCTTGGTAGTCTTTTGGTTAAAAGGCAGGATTCAGAGAGTATGGAAGTGTATGCTCTGCATATTCTTATTTGGCAAAACCACTGTGCCCTTCCTTATGTTGAGCAGTTTATTGTTCCCCAAGCAGTACCACTGACATTTACAGGCATCTCCTAATGCCAGTATGGCCATAATATAGAAGAAGAAAGGGAGGGTGAAGCAAGCAAAGTGAGACAGGAGGTAATTTAAGGGGTATAATGAGACAAACAAAAGCTTGCATGGGTTTTTCTATGGTGACTTACTCCTTTCATTTAAGTCAGTGGGAAAATTCCTATTCATTTTAACAGCAATAGACAATGTTTCCTTCAGCCTATAACAATAATTATGATATTACATTGCTATATTGAAGTTTTCCATCTATAACAGAATTAGTTTGCCTTTAAATTTAACTCTTAATTCAGTAGGAAAAATTCTACACCAAAGACCAAATTTGCCATGGTGTTCATGTACCTTAAACTTTTAGTCACACAAGCAGGTCTATTGATATACTCTAAGGAAAGTCAGCAACAAATCAGCCCTGGTCATCACCAAATTGAAACCTTTTTTGTTTATTCAAAATAAAGACATGCGCAGAAACTATTCCCTCAGCCCCATCAGTTTTGCTGCAGTGCAACACCAGAAAGCACAATTCACAGCAAAATCACTGGTGGCAACACCAAGTGAGTAGTTTGCCTTATCACCAGTGAGGAAAAGAAAGTGGAAAGATGTGGGAGTTTATGACTTTACAGAGAAAGAGATTTAACATCAGTTACTTAATACCATGTGCATAGGAAAGTCTCTTCCCTTATTTATTTATTTGGGGGGGAAGGAGGAGGCGATGGGGGCTCCTTCAGAAAACCTGCTGGCAGGAGGCCCCACATGGTGGAGGGAGAGGGGTTGATTTCACTTACAGGCGTCCTGGTAGCTATTCTACCTTCTTGAAACATTTTCCTGACAATCTTCAAAAGCAAAGTCCCAATTTGCATTTTTAATACTGAAATGTAATACGCTGTTACCGGGAGACACCCCTGAGTGTTATTACTTATCACTGGGCCATTATAAACAATCATGAAAGATTACAGTTGATCTGCCTAGCCAGATGCATTCTTGAAAACCCAGAAAGAAGGTTAAATGAGAACCAACATATGTAAAAGATTCACAATGCTATATTTCAAATGAGAAACATGTCGGGAGTGGAAAAAAAAAAAAAAAGACAAAGAGCATAGTGGTTAAAGAAAAACTGAAAGAAAAACACATAATTGCTTTTAGTCTGTCATTTCCCCCCACAGAGTAGTAAATAAGCGCTTTGATACATAAAAGCCGTTATCAAACAGTAACAAATTAGTTCTTCACCATCTGTGATCCACACAAGGGGGGTGACAGTTATAGGCAAGATTTTAAAATATGAAATCAACTATTTATGAACTGGTTTCAGAGTCTTGCTGTCTACTTTGCCTCTTAAAACATGGCCACAAGAAAGAGATAGGTTTTCGAGGCTAACTAAAAACAGCAGTTGTGGTTCCACTCTTTAAATGATGCTAATTGCTGGCTGACATTTGTAAACAAGATGTTTCCTTTCCTACCACTGCCTACTACAGTTCAGCATCATTTCAAGAACAGTATCTCACTTGGAAAAAAAAAAAAATCATGACTCTGCCCTCACCAAATCTTATTACTTAGAGCTTCTTTATATTACACATGATTGGCCCATTATTTCGTATTGGCTGGATTGGCTGGATCCACCGCTTCAGAAATATTGCAACTTAGATCTAATTTCTTTCATGCTTTTTGTGTTCCAGCTTTCCTTCTTGTTCTCCTCGCTTTCTCTCATGCAGGTGCAGCTTCTCACTTTCTTGCTTTCTGCCTGGCTTCTTTTCTCTCTCTTTCTGTCTTTTTTCTCTTCTCCCTTTCTCTTTTTTTCTGTTTATTTTTCTTTTTTTTTCTTTTTTTTCCCTGTAAAAGTACCTTCTTTTGGAACTCTGTAGGTGAACAGATATTTCAGTTCCTAACTTGAACAGGGAAAGTGCCAAATTTCTCATGATGTTCAAATTACTTATATTAACTGACAAGTAACCCTAACTTAAATTAGGAGAAGGAAAAAACAACGCGAACTCACTCATTTTTTTAATGATGCATCTAACATTTCTCTTTTGCTTCATTCTCCTGTGCAGAAGGGGTGTTTTTCTGGAGTGAAAGCAGTTAAATCTCAGAGAGATGGTGGTAATTTGTTTCTGCTTGGGAAGTGAGTGCTTTTGAAAAATGAGTTTGAATTGATCTAGGGTTTTTTTCCATCTCTTCACTGGAAGAAATAAAACAGAATTAAAAGCCTGAAATGTAAGGAGACTCCATTACTCAGAAACTGCTGAGAATGGTTATTATTATTTTTTGAAAACAATGGGGTTTTTTTCAATTTAAGGCAATATGAAAAGGAAAAAAATTGTGTTAACATGCTGTGGATTGTTGTATTTCGTGGGACAATCCAATGACTTTGCAATGTGTCATTTTTACTTTCAGTGAAATACAATGGACATTTCAGCAGGAATACAAAAGTGCAAAAGGATTGACCATATTCCCACAGTCCCATGTCCATTGACTACAGCACCAAGAGCTCTTTCATTTAGATTAAGAGGCTTTGACTGACAACAGTATATTTCTCTGCTGTCATCATTTTCTTCCAAGACAATAAAATATGTTCATGTGGTAAATCAAAAAGACTATACAAAGAAACAAATGTAGATGCATCTGCTTAGGTCCTTGAACAGAGGAAGAAGTACACATGGGCTTGGGTGCCCTAGGGTAACAGATAATTGAATTATGTGAATTCTATGAAATAAGCTGAATTTCTCACTAAGATTTCAGCATCTGTAGTGGCATCTATCTTGCCAAATGTAAGCATCTATAATGTACAATATGCATAAGAGCTGCTTGTCTAAATCCCGTGGAAGCAGATTTATGACATGATAACATACCAATATCACTGAATCTGTGACTGAGATAGGCAGATAAACAGAAGTTAGTGGAAAAAGAAGGATACTTCCACAATTACTCACCTCCACTTAAAAAATTATGTACTTAAACACAGTAGACAAATTGTCCTGTGTTCTTTCTTCATTAGAAGGGGAGTTTAGGGTCAGTCTTTAAATGCAAATGCGTTCAGTGAAATGAATCCTCTCTCTATGGTCTTAAAGTGGTGTCAGGCAGTCTAACTGACATCAGTCTATAGCAGTAGTGGCCAAAGATTTTCACTTCCAGCATATTTAAAATTAAAAATGGAGGAATGCCTTTCATTAAATTTACAATCACTTTGCTGAGTTACCAAAAATGTTCAGCACACATCGCTATGATTAAAGTAGCACCAGTGGTACAGTAACATCAGTATTAAAATGTAAGCCTTTCAATTCCATTCTGATGACTTAAATTATTTTAGATAACAACATTGTGCTATTATGACATAATTCATTTAAGGGATTAATATATTTCTGAGACGATAACATTTTGCTACTGCATACCTTGTTAGGATAGTCATGACTCAGAAATGAAAGGGCTGGGTAGGCTGCAATCTCAGCTGGAAGCAATTTGTACTGGTAATTTCAGTGTTCCTGGTATTTAGAATGATGCTTCTGAAAAGGATATAGCATTATACTTGCCTCATTTAAAAAAAATAAATCACATTTTCAACTTTTTCTCCACTTTCAAGAGCTATCTGAGATTTCTTCAGTAGTTCAAGTACATATCACTGATTCCTCCAGTACCATTCATTCTCTATTTCTGCAATACATGACTGTAACTCTACTGAGTCAGTAATGATTTTTACTGGCTTCCAGCTGTTCTTGTTTGGTCTCAGGTGGCCTGGATACCAGCGTGGACAGCAGCTTTCTATGTCTGTCATAACATTTCTGTTTCTTTTGCCTTTCAGCTGGATTTGGAAAGTTGGTATTTGCTCAAGTTTAACTCTTGTGAAAAGAACAGCCAATTAACATCTGTTCAGGAGTAGGCGATCTTAGTTCATTTTTATATTTAGCACTGTAAAGGACAACTTTTCATTTCTGCTTTCAGTTTCCTTGAATATATAACTGACTAATTGCATTCAATAGGATAAATGCAGCAAAAAGCTTAAACAAGTGCCTAATTTCAGCATGACAATAGCTGTTGTAGCTTCAACACTCTCAGTAACTTTCCTGCTTTAAAAACTCTTTTCTTTTAACAAAAGCTAATATCTGTGGCTTCCCATGCAGGCCAGTTTGTTTCATTTTGTTAATAACTACAGCTTCTTTAGAAAAAGGTATAGCAGCAGTTAGCCACTTTGCTCAATACTACTTCTCTTGGTGTCTCAACAGTTTTGAAAGAATTTGAGGAATAAAACCAGACCAGAGTTACTCCATTAGGTAATGTAGCCCATTTTCTTGCACACTGTACTTTCACATGAGTTATTACCATTCTAAATCTTGTGCTAGTATTGAAATGGTACACAGAATTTTTTATATGTTTCTGAATTAAAGAAACCCTTTTAAAAATATTTAGTTTGCCACTACTTTTTTTGAGTGGTTTTGATGTGGTCTTTTGTTTGTTTTACAGAAAGAAATGTACATCTTTTATTTGATAACTTGTTTTTGACCAGAATAAAGCAAAGAAATCAAGTCTTCATAAGTACTTTGTCCTTAGCAGATTACAAGTTAAACCCCTTTAGGTACTGAAGGTATTCACCTATGATTATCCTTTGTGAGCATGGGATCCTCAGAAGAAAATAGAATTATCAATCATTTTCTTACTATGGATTTCCTTGGAAAGTACTTAAGCCATAATCTTCCAGCAGATAATGTACAGTGCGTATATATGAAGGGCTCTAGAAGCCCCTTCACTTATGCAGTCTGGTTTACACGGGGGGACAGATCTGAAAACCCCTTTTCAGGAGAACAAAAGGGTGCTTCATCAAGCACTTTAAGATTTAATCAGTGTGCCAAGCTGAAGCAGGATCATCACTGATGAGCACATATTGAAACTCCTTAATTAATCTGTTTTCTGAACCACATGCAGATTGTTATCTGTGAATACGTGATCTGATACAATAACTAAATATATCTTCAGAGAGGCAAGTAATGTCCTAAAAGTTTTGAAATAAGCAATCACAACAAGTAATAAGTAATCACAATATGCTTATGTCAGTGCTAGTAATGGATTACCAGTTATTGCTGATACAGATCAGGCTGGATTTAGTTTTCATCATTTACCAACAGCCCTGGCTCTCTGGGGAGGTCCCAGATGACTGGAAGTTGGCAAATGTCACTCCAATCTACAGAAAGGGCTGCAAGGAGAAGCCAGGAAACTACAGACCTGTCAGCCTGTACAGTACCTGGCAATGTTATGGAGCAGATCATCCTGAGTGCAATCACACGGCACCTACAGGATGGACAAGGGATCAGAGCCAGCCAGCACGG
>JAYRBT010000114.1:99379898-99403482 GCA_036023395.1 Myiotriccus ornatus
CCAAATCCAGTCTCTTTTGTCTGCATAAACCTTCTCTCAACTTAAAGTAATTGTGTGGGGGGTGTGAAAGCAAATTGGCCCAGGGCAAAACCACGACACATCTCAAAAGTAAATTTTGGAAGCAGAGGAAGGAATGTTGTCCTATAGATAGCAGGGGAGAATGAAGAACAGGAAGAGAAAGAAGGAGATGTTTTTCTTAGGAAATGTTCTTTTTCTGTAAAGTTGCTGACCAGTCAAGGCCATGTTGGTGCCTTCTAGCCTATTGCTCAGCTGAGAAAACACATGAACATAGGGAGAGTAGTGTACTGACAGTACCGTGATGCCTCTGCTGTCCCGTGGGCATTCACAGAGTCTCTATCTGTGCATTAACAGTAATTCATGCTCCATTGCTATGGACTAGTATCAGCAAGAGTTCTACCACAAACATGGATATGGCTCCCCACGCTCTGTGGCCACGCTCACCAAGGCCTGATTTGAAGCCCTGCCCACCTGTTCTGCACATGAGGTCTCTGGTCAGAAACCTCTTCCCTTTTTTCAGGCAGACTGTAGCCCTGGTGATAAGAGGAAACAGGTACAAACTGAAACACAGGAAGTGCCATCTGAACACAAAGAAACACCTGGTTATCTTGAGAGTGACTGAGCACCAGAACAGGTTGTCCAGAAATGTTGTGGAATCTGCATAAATGATTCAAAAGAGATATTCAAAACCTGTATGAACATGATCCTGGAAACATGCTGTAGGACCAGGTGACCAGACAACCTCCAGAAGTTTCTTCCAGCCTCAGCCATTCTGTGATTCTATGATTCTGTGTGTGACATGATCCATCCTTGGAGTTCTTTCCAATACATAGTCATAATGCATGTTTGACACACACCAGACTCGAGAGTTAGGAAGTCCTGTGAAGTCATTTCCACCCAGACCATTATCCTCCAAGTCTTTTCTCTGAAGCCCATTTCTGTCACTAACAAAACTCTATTGACCAGGATTTTATGCTCTACCTTCTTTAAAGCAAGGTCAGATTTGGGGGTATTTGGTGTCATGAGACTAAAACTAAGAAGGTAGTCTTTAGCCTAGACTGAACTTGGAAGTGAATAATGCATTCAACCTAGTGATCATCACACTTATGATTTGACATATCCTTCTTACCTTAAAGGAATAAGAACAGATTTGAAAGAAACTACTTCATTGTTCTCCAACAGGCCAAATTTCTGTAATTAAACAAGTTTTTACATATGCAAAAGAGAGAAACTACATAATATTGATTGTCACTTGCTGTTGCAAGAATACTTTCCAAACCAGGAAATTTCCTCTGTATTCAGCATGTCCACCTCTTTCTCCTCTATATTTGAATGGCTTTCTGTGAGGTATCACATCCCCTTCTTTTCAAAGATAATACAAAAGATTTCATCTCTTGCTCATTTTGAGTTCCTCTCCTTCCTGAACATCTGCTGTTTTTTAAAAGTGCTTCAGAAAGTTTTAAGTGTAAATCCTATCTTTTTCTGTAAGAGTCTAAGAGACATTACTAGCTAATTTCTGGACAAAGTCTAGAAACCATGAAGAGCACATTGGGTTCAATCAGTAAAAAATGAATACCTATGATAGAATTTAAAATGTAAAATTCCATTACGAGTATAAGTGTCAACATTGCTGTAACATATGTTCCATATTACTGGCTTGTGTTTTACATCTATTGCAGGGTTTAGTTTTTTGGGGTTTTTTTAATTGTTGCGATTTTATACAAACCTAGCAAAATCTGTGGATTATGTAAATTGGGATGTTTTATATTAAATTACTGAGGAAAGTCAACATTTAACTAGGTAATTATGTCCAGATATTTTTTCTTTATTTTCATGATCATTCTTCATGCAGCATATTTACTACCTTTTTCAGCTCAGAGCCTTGAGTGAACATATGTTAGACAGTAATTCATTTTTAAAATGAATATAACTTTGTAATAATTGACAGACTATTTCAAGAAAGAGTTTCTATCACACATATTTTTCTTCCATTAGAATATATACAGTTAAAGGAGTCCAATATGAGCAAAAAAATGCAACATAAATGTCTTTCTTGTGTTATCAGAGAAACTCAAAATGCTCTGGGTTCATTTTAACCTTCAAGTTACAAAAGCACATTTTCAGTCCCTACAGCAGTGACCATATGCATGTAAATATTAAAAGAAGGCCTCCATCATTAATTGAATTATCATTGAATTTAATCAATTTTTTATAAAATTTTTAAATAATGTGGTAGAAACACTATAATTCATAAACTCATATTTTTCTCAGCTTAATTAAGTTGCCATAGGTGAATTATTTAGTTAGAGAGCAAGGGCTCTGGACCAGGACCCTTTACAAGTGTCAAGGCTACCACTGGAAAGGAAGTCCTAAGGGAAAACTGTACATAATAAAGTGTTGGGTTTGTTGAAAGATAATGAATTTCAAATGTTTTTGCTGGAAAGTGAGATTTTTCAGTGTATATGATGACCAAAAAAATCCTGTTTTTCACAGAACTATCAGCTGGTTTGAAGGCTAGAGCTAATCCTGCAGTATGTGCATCATATTGTAGATACTAAATCTTGGCGGCAGAAATCCTTCTGATAGGATTTATTGTTCTTGGGCAATACATCCCACAATGCTCTCTGACACTGGAGTTTATTTAATAGGATCAGTCCCAGACTCTTTCTTCCAGACTCTCCTATTTCATTGCTCACAGTGGGTTCTTAGAAGTTCATTTTCTTGCATGTGACTTCTTCATAAATATGAGACAGAAAGGTCTTATTTTATTTCCCATCTGTTTATACTCCTTCGGTGTTCCTTTTCTACATTAACTTCCACATCTGGTTCCACACTTTCCATAGCAGACCAAAATTATGGCCACATTCACTATCTTCGTGACCCCCTCTCCATGTCATGAATTTATCCACAGTAAAAATTGCCAGAGTAACAGTGTAATTTGAAGTCTTTGGGGAAGTTCATTCCTTTTGGGTGTTTTGACTTCAAGCTTCTTTCCATCTTTGCAGATTGAGGAAAAACACAGAATATATTATTACTTCTAGGAATTACCATACTAATATTGTCCCTGTATCCCACTTAGAGTGTGGGGTGGATGCCAAGTGCCATGTGCTGTCCACTGTGATGGTAAGTTTAAATACAGAGGGATTTACCCACAGAAATGTGACTAAGATCTATGACTCATTTAATGTAATTTCTGAGAATAAACAATTCTTACATGGCTCTGATTTTCCACCCTCGTTAGCTAAGCCAGATTTGCAGTGGTGGCCTAGAAATGAGCGTGCCTGCTATGCTGTGACCATCAAGTTAGAAAGTCACTGTTTCCCTCTCCCACCATTCATTATAATTATTTTGGATTCTTTTGACTTTGATCAAGTGAGACCATTAAATATTTTGCAATCTGACTGCTCATGGCTATTCTTTTCAAAGCTTTCAGTTTCGTCAGATTTTTATTCTAATCCTATTTTCTTGAAAGCTAAACAGTGACAGCTCCCTCTCACTAACCTCTGCCCTCATGTGCCTCACCCCAGTGCAGATCATACGTGATGCTCCTGTGAAAAAATACACAGAGGTTTGAAGCTGAGGTTAGGACATCAAGACAAAGTCTTTGATGGAGTAACTTGACTGAAGGCAGTCAGCTGCTTCAGCAGAACACCTGAGACTCTGAGTATATTCTCTGTCCACTGACTTTGTGTCTCCTGAATGCTCTCCAAGCATTTGAGAGCTGCAGACATATTACCTGAGCTCACTCTTCAGAGACAGATCACAGAGGTTCTGATCTTGTAACTGAGCAGTTCCACCACCAAGGGGTTATTCCTGATGAAATGTTACTTACTATTTTCTGGTTTGGGCTTTTAGTTTTAGTAATTTCATGCCACCTCTACTTCTGAAGGATAATTTTAGCTCCATTTTTTTATAGTCAGCCTTTTCCTGGGAAGTAGCAAGGCAATCAACATAACTTTTCATTGCTACTAAAAATATACAGTCTATACTTTCTAGCAGTTCCTCAGTGTTTAGGTCCTCAGTGATTTCAAAACTTCTCAGTTTTCTTCATAATGCCAAAACAGGTTGCCAGACTTCAGGGCATTAATTGCACCAAAAGTGCCAATGTTTTTTAAAAAAAACCTGCCCACAGATGTTGCAATGAGTACTTCAGAATGAGAGTTCCATGAGTACTTCAGAAATTTTGGCCCTTTTTCAGAATCAAGCACAAAAAATCTGACCATGGGATCTTTTGAAAAATTTACCTTAGCACTTTGCAAAGTATATTTTCAGCTCCCTCTGAAGATTTTGAGACATGCTGCATACACATACATATATATATATGTATATATATATATGATCTTCTAACGCCTCCATTCAATGTGTGTTCAAAAAATATAATATGTTTCTTACTTTTCTGAATTTCTCTGTCATAGGACAAGAGGGAGAGAAAATAAAGAGTCAAAAATCGGGTCTTTCAAACAAACAAAAAAAAAAGACTTGACATTGTGGAAAGAGTAAGAAAGGAAGTTCAGAGCTTCTAACACTCAGAATCATAGAAACGTAATTCCTTTGCTAGAAGAGGAATTAAATCTATGATTCCATGATAAAACCATTTAGATTGGAAAAGACTCTTAAGATCACTGAGTCTAATCATTAACCTCACACTGCCATGTTCAGCACAAACCATACACCCAAAGCTACGTCCACATATTTTTCAAACACTTCAAAGAATTCTGATTCCACCAGTTCCCTAGGCACCTTGTTCCAATGGCTGACCACCTTTTCAGCAAATAAATTTTCCTAATACCCAATCTAAACCTCCTCTGGTGGAACCTCAGGCCATTTCCTCTCATCCTCTCATTTTTTACTTGGGAGAAGACACTCATCCCCACCTCGCTATAACCCCTTTTCAGGCAGTTGTAGAGGGCACTAAGGTGCCCCTGAACCTCCTTTTCTCCAGGCTAAACAACCCCAGCTCCCCTCAGCTGGTCTTCATAAGACTTGTGGCCTAGTCCTTTCACCAACTTCATTGCCACCAGAGAAAACAATAGACAGAAAAAGGCAGCGGGAATGAGTAGATTGATAGCTCTACATCCACAAAGCCCTCATAGCCAAACACCACTGTTAATCTTGTTACCTGTGATGCTATTAACACCATCTGCAGTGACCAGATGAATACAGATGACTGAGTTAAAAGATCAATTCCAAAGACATCCCTCATTGTTTTCGGTTGGCAGCCAATTATTTTCTACCCTAGTCTGGCAGTGTTTTCAGTAATAATAAAACTTAGGAAATGAGCGTTTCTCAGCATTTCACAATAATTTGAGATCTTTATCGCAATTAAGTTTTGTGAACCGAATCATATTCCTTCAGCTAGCTCTACGTGATATCCTGTCAATTATAGTAATACATGTATCAATTTTTAATAATATTTTTAATTATTCTTCTTTTACTTTCTGTACTTTCCCAAGTGGAAATACCACAGAAATTTATGAAAATATGATGATGATATGATGTATGATAAAAACATGCTCAAGGAATTTCTCGATATTATATTTTTGCAAACTAATCTTTTGTATCATAAAGGGAGTAATTTTCACCCTTTTTATGCAGGAAAATTTTAGATCCAAGGACTGTGATACAAGATCTGAATTAAATTTTCTCTTTTATAGAGGATCCAACTAGCTTTGTTTGTCAGCATCTCCAAACCAATGTGTTTAAAAGGAAAATTCAAATCTAATATACCGATCTTTTGTAGACTATAAAATTTTTGGCTCTCAGCTTTGAAAACAACATTTTTTCATTGGAAAAAATATGTTTTCAAAAGTGGTACTTTTAACGTGATGTTAAAGCATCTCAAAAATACTTGGCATTAGATAAGCTCTGTTCCAATTAAAGTCAAAAGATGTATTAACATTGTCTCAAACATGTGCCTCACTTTTCAAAATTTTATTCAGAGTTTATAAGATTAAAAAGTATCTTTGGAAAAAAAAATATTGCCTGGCCTGCCAACTGCTCTGCAGACTGAATCAAATAGGATTATTTCTGACTTGTGCCACATCACCAATATCAAAATACTTTGCAAGCACTTTTTCAACTCATTAACTTTATGCAGCTCCATTACACTGAAGAAGGCAATACAACTCTTAGTGATGATGACAGAATTTGGCCCAGCAACTAAAGTGAAGTTTCCCATTATGCTGATGATGTCAAAAACAGTAGAATATGTAGCACACCCCTCCCCTTTAACAAAATTGTGTTTGTTCCCATTCAAGCAGATTAGCTCCAAGAATACACGGAAGACATAATGTTTACTGATAAGAGTGTGATTGTAGAAATTTGTCTGTTATTTCTCTCTCTGAGTAGAATTCCTCTTAATAATAGGAGGACCTGCTTGGACATCATTAAATGAAACAGAGACACACATCATCTTGTATTTAAAAATATTTGCTTGTGGTTTTCAGAGCAATGGTACTACACTATAACTCACTGTTAATAGTATGTTATAAGGGCCATGCTGTGCCAATCCACAAAAGATTTAATGTGCTGCCTTCCTCTGACCATGAATCTGTTTAGCTCAATCTGTACCTACCTTGCTGTGACAAAGTCCTGAAGGTGTGTTGTCCAACTCCTCTACCAGACTCCAGAGTTGGGCATCACATTAGTGTGAACATCTTTGTATGGGGTTTGTGTGACAAGGTCTTGGCAGCAGAGGGCTACAGGACTGGCTTCTGTGAGAACCTGCCAGAAGCTTTCCCCATATCCAACAGGAATTTCAGGAAGAAATTCAGGAAGAATTTCTCTACAGAAAAGATGATTAAGCATTGGAATGGGCTGCCCAGGGGGCTAGTGGAGTCATTATCCCTGGAGGTGTGGAAGAAACAACTGGCCCTTGGTGCTGTGGTCTAATTCACAAGGTGGTGATTCGTCAAACATTGGACTCCATGACCTTAGGTGTCTTTTCCAAACTTAATGATTCTGTGAATGCAGCCAATGCCACCGGGCTACAAGATGGACCTGCTCCTGGTCAAGGCCAAGCCCATCAACAACGGTGGTGGCACCTCCTCAGGGATAATGTAGTTAACATCAGATGGAGAGAGGAGTGAGGATATGAGACAAACAGCTCTGCAGACTCCAAGGTCCGTGCAGAAGGAGGGGGAGAGAAGGTGTTCCAGGCACCCAAGCAGAGACTCCTCTGCAGCCCGTGGTGCAGACCATGGTGAGCTGGATGTCCCCCTGCAGCCCATGAAGGTCCACAGGGGAGCAGAGACCCACCTGCAGCCCGTGGAGGACCCCATGCCAGAGCAGGGAGATGCCCAAAGAGTCTGTGACCCTGTGGGAAGCCCACACTGGAGCAGTCTGCTCCTGGCAGCACCTGTGTCCCCTTGGAGAGAGAAGGTTGTGCTGGAGTAGATTTGCTAGCAGGACTTGTGACCACACAGGGGATCCACTCTACAGCAGCCTGTTCCCAAAGGACTGCATCCTGTGGAAGGGACCCACAATGGAGCAGTTCATGAAAAACTGTAGCCTGTGGGAAGGACTCACACTGGAGAAATTTGTGGAGGACTGTCTCCCATAGGAGGGACCTCCCACTGGAGCATAAGTGAGGAGTCCTCTCACTGAGGAGGAAGGATCAGTCATCACAAAATGTGTGAAGAAGTGGCTGCAGCCCCCATTCTCCATCCTTCTGCACCACTGAGATGGAGGAGGTAGAGAAAATTGTGAGTGAAGTTAAACCTGGGAAGAAAGGAGGGGAGGGGAGCATCCACTATTATGACATTTCAAGAGCAAGAAGCCCTACTTCTTGGGAAGTGGCTGGACGTGGAAGTGGAGAATAAATCTTTTATTTTCCTTTGCTTCCATGCATGGCCTTTGCTTTGGTTTATTAAGCTGCCTTTATCTTGACCTGCAAGTTTTGTTTGTCTTATTTTCTCGCCTCCACCCCCATCCTGCTGAGGAGAGAAGCAATAGAGCAGCTTGGGAGACACCTGGCATCCAGCCAAGGTCAACTCACCACAATATACTAATATTTTGATGAGATAGTTCCTACTTTTTGGGACTGGTTCATTTTGCTGTGAGTGATAAAAACAAAATCCCATCACAGATGTTTAAATAAGCATTAATGAAGTATAGCATAATTCTTCTTATGCCCAAATACACAAAAACTGCCTCACACATTACAGAAATTTAAGTACCTCAGTGGTATTATAGCAAAATTCTTGTCATAGCAACCTCTTTTGACTACATATTGTTCCATGATAAATTTTCTAAGCTTATTTTAGTCTCTTTCTTAGAGGTAAACAGCAGCATTCAGAAAACATTAGAACACTTTCTAGTTTTGAAGTACAATGGGTTCATGCACACATTTTCAATTAGGAGAAAAAGAGGGAAAAAGCAAACCAAAAGAGTTTTTAAGACTTTAGAGCATACTGCCTCATGTACCAAGAGATTATTCTGTCCCTTGCATATTTGATGCAGCCTTTTGCTGTATCAGACAAAGGTATTGCTCTCAATCCCATGGAGCTTAAGTGTAGCTCTGATACACTGATAATGCTGGATTTTATAGGTTCCAGGGATTTTCTTCCCCCTTCTCTCCTGTTGTGTGTGCCAGAGGTCCCCTGTTTCCTGTCTCCAGCTGATAGGGGAGGGGGCTGGACCCTTGTCAGCTGGGGGGAGGAGGGGGCAGGGGGCTGGCAGCATCTGACAACTGAAACAGATGATGCCGCACACCACCTATGTAAACAGAAATAGGCGCTGGGGCTGATGTAGCACAGAGATATGACCCTGCCCATAGAGCCGCTGAGTCTAGACTCCAGATGTGTTCTCACTGTTACCAGGCCAATTCAGATCCAACTGGTAAATATTTCTACCAGATGACAGTGGGCTCAGTTACAGAAATGAGGACAAAGGACAGAAATAGGCAGAAAATGAGTACTGGGCATTATTGCTGCTTAGAAAAATATTCTGCATAGTTTTGGAGATGTTAGGGGGCAATTGTTTCAATAGATCATATACATTCCTTTATTTCCTTACCATGTTCAGCTGAAAAATTTCCAAGGCAAACTGAAGGCTATTTAGGCAAATTAGTCACTTAAAATGAACTGAAACAGAGGTCTGTAAAGAATAAAGTAAAATTTATACTAGGGCTTTACCATACGGACATAAAGAAATGAGGGAAAATCATAGTCTTGATAACCTCAGCCTGGTAAATACCAGTTTATTGGGAAGTGAGTGTTATGTGATTTATTTACAGAAATGAGTGATTATAGAACAAGGAGACTCTATAGAATCAAAATCCAGGACAGAAACCCCTGTCTGCTGGTGTTTCATCATGCCATATGTAAAACTGTGACTCCTGGTCCATGTGGTGTTCAGAATGTCATAAACTGTGTTAATTAAGAAACAACCAAGTACCACTGGTGAAATCAAGGCTCTGACAAGTTTTAAGAGGTTACTGGTTTGCATTTCCCTCAGTCAACTAGAGTGAAATAATAGAGCTATGCAGTGATCTGAACTTTTCTGTCTTTTTCTTCATATACAGTATCATGCCACATAACCACTGGCAAAATATTTGTCTTTGCAGAGAGTTGCAATCTTAGGCAATGTATGCTAGGAGACTGTAAGGACAGGAGAATATTATGTACATCCTTTATGAAGACATTTGCTATTTGCCATAAGATCCCCTGTTTGAGTCCCATGTTTGCAAGATGACTACCAATAAGTGATTCCAGCAGGAGACATGTGAACAGAAGACATATGGCTTTAAATGGTCTCTTTCAATAACTGACAAAAGTAGGAGTCCTGCTTTCCATGCTTTGAATGAGCCTTCCTGAGATTAATTTGTCTGTCTGATGAGTAGAACAAAAATCACAGTACCTCAATATAGTTAAGATGAGGAGTTTCATATATAAAAGGAAATTAATAAACCAAAGCATTTTTCAAATTTTATTTTACATAATCAGAAATTTTTATGAATGTTGTTATATTGTTTTGCAAATCATTTATTAAAATAATCACATTAAAAAGGAATAGATTGATTCCTCACTTTGGACTCATAAACCAGCAGCAGGAGCTTTGAATTGAAGAAGAAAGGCTACCCTAATCTAAAAGTTCCTTGAGAAAACCTTTTAAATAGTTAACCTTCTAGTTATGTTATAACCAACTTTTTTTGTTCACACCTGTGAAGTGATTACTTTGTGTTCAAGAGATAGAGTGGATTTACTTACTAATTGGCTCTCCTTCGACTACATTCCTTTGCTTTTTCTCTTCCCTCTCATCTTCCCTTTGTGTTTGAGGAGCTCTAGCCAAATGTTAAATATTCCTGAGGAGAAGTTAGCAAGCACTGGTACAAAATGGTTTGGCTGAATACTCGGAGAATATCAGTATATACTCTCTGGTGAGCAGTAGTGTACTGTGAAATTGCTGCATTTAATTGGGTTACAGCTGCTGATCATTTTGTGCAGCTATACTGGGGGTTTTCTAACAGATTCTCTCACTTAGCACAGTTTCTTTTCTCAGACCTTTTCACCTATATACAGAGGAAAAGAAGGTACAAGTATGAGAATATGTGAACCCAGACAGGCGAGAGACTGAAGCTCTGCCTTTGTACAAAACCACAGTGCTTCATCCTTCCAGAGGGAGCACAGTTCTAGCATTTATTCACCTAAAGGATTGATACGAAGCTTCACAGTACCAAAATAAACAATTAAAAACTGACATCAATTAGACATATAAGGCCTGAGGACACAGAGGGCATAAAGTAAATAAATCAAACAAAGTTTTATTTTTTGGCAGGGAATAAAAGCATAATAAAAAGCACTGAGCAGACCCTACAAGAGGAAAGAAAAACCACAGCCTTTTGGTTTCCTTCACCAGAGGATGCCTTCTCTTCCATCACTGTCTGTTCTCAACAGGAATGACATCTAAGAACTGACCCCATTCTCCATTCCTTTCTCTCCTGAGAAGAGCTTTTTAAACAGCGGACAGCTCTTTGATCTGCTGGCTTCCTGTAGTTATTCACACCATGGTTATTCAGCAGCTCCACCTCACTGACCAGGTCAATGAACATAATTTAATCAATATCACATAGTACTGCCTACTGAATATTAAACTATAATAAGTTTTCGTCTCCCACAACCTGTGTCTCAGAAAATCTGCTGACTTCCTCCCCATGAATGAATCATCTATTTTTGGCTGACTGGGAGTAGGTGAGGACCGTCGTGTCCCAAGAGGATCCAACTTTAGAATGCAATGCCACATCCCATGTTTTCTTTATTAAGAGAAATGCTAAATGTTTTCAGCCTCAAGATTAGTTATCCCAAAGTTATACACAAACCTTTTTTCTCTAGAACAAAAAGCCTGGAAATTAAAGGATGAGAGAAACAGAGATAGAAACCTCTGAGCTAATATAAAGCTGAGAAGATCAAATGAGAAACAACTGACATTTTCAGGTGCCATTAGTACCTTGCTAAAATATCCAAATTGCCACAAAGGCTATAAATATGGTTACATCAAAAAGTGGTTATAATGCAAGCAGATATTCACAAACATTATTTTCAAGAAAATTACAACCTAATATCTGAAGGAAGTTAATTTTGCTACAAGCTACTATTGATAACCATGATGAAACAGTATGTTGAGAAACTGCCTGAAATAGACTCAACAATTTCTTCAGTTCTGCATATAAATATTGGTTTGCCCATACAAATGCAGTTGTATAGAGATAACACATACTAAGAAAAGATACTATATAGATTGTGTAAAAGAACTATTGCTTATTATGGTCTGTCCCATCTTTTCCTTTTCCCTTCCCCTTCCTCTTTCCCTTATCTATTTTATTTATTTTTAAACAGTCTCATAGGTCTTTATTTGCACTTTTAGACTTCAAAATACCTTTGGACTTTGAAATACCTTTAGACATCCAGTTGTGTGCTCATGTACAACATTTAGCTCAATGCTACTCGCATGTGCATTTCTTGATTTTTATCTAAAAATTTTCTTCCAGTCTTTGGTAACTGATTATCATAGGACATTAGAAGGTAATTCACGAAGTAATAGTGCATTTGAGTTTGGGGAAGAGAAAAATATATGCATATATGTTTTCATCCAGACAAACAAAAACCCCTGAAAAAATAGTAACAAATGGTCATTTATTTTAGCTTAATTAGTTTTTATTTGCAAATAAGAGCTGTTATGGTAGTACTGCATAAGAAAATCCATGTATATTTTTTGAATGGGTTAAGATATCTCTTGATTCTTTTTTAAACAGTTGCATTTTCTGTGGATTGAAAAAGGTTGAGAACCACTGTTCCAGAAAATCCCCAACCCGACGGATGGGTACAATAGAAGGTAATTAATGGCTATATTCATTAGATAGTTAGCATGCAAAGGAGAAAACCTAAATCAGAAAGCCAGTAAATTTGCAAGGAGAAAAAAAAAAAAAAAGAAAAGACCTCAGAGAATGTAGAATTTCCAGAGGCAAAACAAAGAAGCCAAGGCACAAGCAGGAATATTTTAAATGGGCACACACAGGAAGTTTCTGAGCAGAACACAGGAAGAGATGGGAATTCAGTCATTTCTGGCGGGAGTCAGGAGAGAGTTTGAGTTCACTGAAGAACCAGCCAAGTTGAAGACAAGTTGTCCTGGTTCAGAGAAAAATCTCTTTGATTCTGGAGAAAACTCTTTGGGAAAGGATTCTGATCCATGAAAAGCCTCCAAAATACTTGTGCGCATATCTGAAGAATGATCCATACTGTGAAATTGTTGGCCTATAGCAGGGAAATGAGGATAGGGATTGCATTTTTTGCTTCAATTTTGTGAGTTTTTTTACTAAAACATTACAATTTTACCCTTTATTTTTCAATTAAATACAACAATGCTTAAAAAACAGAACACAGGCCTTCATGGGTAGCTTTACACTTACAAATTATGTAGTGCTTCCCAAGGGTTAGCAACCAGTAACTCACACCATTAAATTGCTGAAATGATCCCAGGACATTGCTAGTCCCATCCCAGAGTCTTCCTGGGCATGGTGTAGGGGCAAGTATGGGCCAAGGAGCACTTCAGTAGGCAGCTGGGATTGGACCACCCTGTTCGGAAGGTAGGAAGGCTGAACACTGTGATTGCCAATCACTTCATTCCAGTTTGCCTCAGTGAATCACATGATTAATTTGCTAGCATAGATATAGCATGTGCATGTATATGCATGTGCTGTGTTTATTGTGGAGTCCTATAGAAGTAAATTATAAGCCAGCAATATCAGTCCATTTTATAGAATTATGAAAACCATATAAGAACTGTGAGAGGTATGATATTTTGTTTCAGGGCTAAAACATCAGTATCACAATAAGGAGGAGATCCTTGACTGTTGGAATTCTCACTTAAATCAGGTTTACAGAATCACAGAGTAGATGAGGTTAAAAGGCATCTTTGGAGATTGATTAGTCTAACCCCCATGCTCAAAGCAGACTCAAGGTGAGCTGGCTGCCCAAGACCATGTCCAGTCAGTTTTGAATAACTTCAGGGATAGAGACTCTGCAGCTTCTTTGGGCCACCTGTTTCACTGCTTAAAAAAAAAATCATAGTAAAAGAGTTTTTCTAATGTTTAAATTGAATTTCCATTATTTCAGTTTTATTTCAATTTGTGCCTACTGCTTCTCATCCTTTAACTGGATACCACTGAGAAGTGACTGGCTCCAGGCTGATCGGTTTCAGCTCTCTTAGCATCTCTTCATATATCAGATGCTCCAACTACTCCATCCTGCCCATGCCCTTTACTGGACTCACTCCAGTATGTCCATATCTTCTTTTTACTGGGGAGCCCAGAAATGGACCCAGCACTCCAGATGTGTCTCGGCAGGGCTGAGAAAAGGGGAAGGATCACCTTCCTCAGCCTTCTGCCGAAGCATCAAAAGAGGAAAAAAGAATATTTCACAAGAATTATCTACTGATTTCTTGATCCTTCCACAGAATGATATCAAAGTGGAAAAAAACATTAACTCAGTTAACAATGTGCTTCTAAATCAACTTTATAGCCTTTTGTGATTTTTTTTAAGTGTGTATTTTTCTGGTTTTGCACCTGAGACACCTCATTAGATATCCTACATTCTCATTACAGGAAAAGAATATATAGGGATAAAATTGTAAGTAAAAAGGAATAAATTTGTAGTATTGATAAAATTATGCTCGTAAAAGAGAAGGACAGAAACTGATCAAGAGTAGTCTCAAAGGAGAACTCATGTAACTTGAAACCACATTCCCACTTTTCTGTCACAATAGTTTATACAAATCATGGAAACAAATTATTAATATTTACTACTACACTGCCTGTAACTGTCTTGAGTTATGTTAAGCTTGATTAGGACTTGCATATTTAAAACTTGGTTTAGATTTAATTAAGCGGCATATAGGCATGTTTTTGGTTCATCTTTTCAGTTACTGTTGACAAAGAGACTGCAGGATGTTCAGTGTTTTTAAAGTATAAATATTTTTAAACAAGTACACAGACGGCCTCTAGCAATATTCAGAGTCATTTAGAAATAATCTGAGGGCTGAATTTGGTGCACTGACAGCATCCATTTCCTCTAAGCTTTTAATTTGGCACATATCATTAATAACATTAGACTAGCATATTACCCCTGGCACATGGTAACTGCAAGATGATTATCCCTGGATGCCATGTTTGTAAGGCCCTGTCTTCACTATGGGGATCCCATGGTCTGCCCTGCAGCACTCATAACCTCGCAGACCAGATTATAATATCTGCTTAGAGGTCACCATGACAGTTTTCCATCAGATTTCGTCTTTCCTAGGGCTCCAAGTGTGGATAGCAGGGGAATACGATGTGCTCGCAGGTCTTACCTGGTAGGAAACGGCAGTGCAGAGGGAGCATGACTCCAGCCCGGGGAGCTGGAAACTACAAATATAATTCAATCTGTGCAACACAAGCAAACCAGACCATTAAATCCTTATGTCTGTTTTTCTAAATATTCTTATTTGGCAGTGCTGCAATACCCAGGGTTTCACTGGCAGAGATATAATTCCTTCCTGAACCTACCATTAGTACTTTTCCATCACAAGCAGACTTCCTGAAGGGAGGACAGGGAAGAAGATAAGATGTCTAGGACTGCAAACAGCACAGAATGTGTCTCATGCTCCCACATGGCATAGGAGTGCGCTCAGAGCAGGGCAGTGCTTCAGACACTTCACTACATCTCCAGCAATAAATGAAACAGGCCCAAAGACATCATGCATCATTTTAAGTGCTGGCACATCCCTGGAATGAGCTTGATCCATGCCTAGCTGGCAACTCCTTTAGGAAATCCCCAGCCATGGTTTAGTGCCAGGGATCATTGTCAGGAGACAGTCCAGCTGAAGCTACAGAGCAGCAACATGAACGCCAACCCTGGTCCTACTTTGTGCCCTAGTACAGAAGCAGAAAATGTAGCAATATCCAGACTTGTTCCACAGTTTCAGATATTTACACAAAGGAAAGTTTATGTAAAATGGCCCCTCACAGAAGCTACTGTTGAAGCAGTAGATAGAAAATGATGGGAAAGCATTATAAGATACTTGTGATTAATCTTTGTTTATTTTTTTTTTCCTTAGTCCCCTGTTTCTCTGTGGTCTTTTTAACCCAAGTGGGACATGTTCCTAATTTGTGGATGTTGGAGTCTTCAATAAAAATTGTGCACATAGGTCAGGCCAAACTCTTTATTTCATTCTCTAATTTAATTGCAGTGTGTTTTAGGTGGCTAAGAGTTTGCAACTTTAAGGTCTTTTCCATTCTGGAAGCTAAACTGATACATGGGTGACTAAAGCCACCACAGTGTTATTGATTTTTCCTAAGCAACTCTCCCTACTTCTCGTGCAAATTAAGACAAAAACTGAGCAACCTGTTCTACTGGAAGGTCTCCTTGCCCACAGCAGGGAGATTGAAACTAGACGACCTTTCAAGTCCCTTCCAACCCAGATCATTCTATGATTGAAAAATGAAGCTTTATTGTGTGTTAGTTTTTGATTAACTGATGTCTCTTAGGGTAAAATAAGAAGACTTTATGGTTTCCACCTCTAAAATCTCACAGAACATAACAGCTATAGTCTTTAGTAGTTCAGTTTTAAGTCATACTGATAGATTTGTTTCTTTCAAGGGAGCATTTTTTCACAGGACTGTTCTAAAAAAATAGCTGAAATCCCTCCAGGTAATATCTTTCTTTCTCTCACTTCTCCATTAACTTTTCTTTTGTTCTGCACCTGTCCTCAGGATTAATTTCATTACATAGCAATTGAAACTCCATATTAGCCCTCATCTTTGTAAAACGAAAAACATAGTTCATTTACACAAGGAGTGCCATGGAATTTTGCTTGAAGATTAGCAGAGAACATGACATGAAAATTGCAAACCCAGCCATTTAGCAACTGACCAGCCTGAATAGGCTTGACACCCAAACTGACTGTAATCTGAGAATATATTATATCTTGCACAATGCTCCCTCTTGCCTTTGGTAACCATTTCTGTATTTTGATCAAGAAACTTTGACAGAAACTGTACACCATTGTTCTAGGCCCATCTGCAAACATCCAGGCTCCTAAAGAGCTAAATAGATGCAGAAGAGAGAATCAAATATTAGACTAGTGTAAGTATGTATTCTAAAGGTATATATTCCAAAGTGTGATAGTTAGTCAAGCTGAGGAGTGGTCTCCAGCTTGCCTTTTTCTACAGCAGTTCTACATCCCGTTTAGAGCCCGTCTTCTATATTCCCTATTTTTAAATGCTTTAAACAGATTTCAGTGACATGAAGATGGCTCTAGTTCATTGTTTTTATCACTTCATTAGAGTATGGTATTGTAGTAGTATCTGGAGGATTCATTCACATACATAGGCACTGTGAAAAACACAGATCATTTCCTGCCCCACAAATTTACGGTTAGCAGTGAATAACTGATATGAATTACTTAACATTCAAAATCACAGTACAAAGAAGTGGAAATTCCTATTTGGGAAAAAAAAAAATAAAAAGGAAATCCACCATGTGTTCAGGGCTGTTTCAAAAAGAATGGACTAATTTCCAGTCAAGCATGATTAAAAGCCCTAAAATGTTACATCTATTTTATGAAGATGGGTTTCTTCAGACACACACAAATTTTGGTGATAAAAGTAACTTCTGTTTCAGACTAATAAAAAATTGAATCTGCAAAAAAAATCACAGTATAAGAAGGAGAATTTCCCTGTCACGTTTTTCCCATTAAACCATTTATAATAGGGATCAGATACACAAAGTGTAGTCTGATAGAGAGAAACACTTTATTCTCTCTTATTGAAAATAACACTGAAGCATTAAAGCATTATCTTCCACATGATGTGCATTCACTGGAATCAATTTATACAGATTCATCTATTAAAAACATGTGTAAACCCATGTCACACCCACTATGCTGTTGGATAGAATCCACCAACAGACTTTTGCAACCTCTGTTTTGGTTCAGTTGTGTGCATGTGCATCATTAGCAAAACTACAATATCAGTTTCCTGATCTGGGTACTATTAAAAGCTCCAGAAGAGCTTTTGCTTTGAAACTTACAATTGCAAAAACTGTCATTGCCAGAAGCCCATAGCCAAAAACTCTGTTCCTCTACAGCTTTACAGACTGAACATTTCCTGTTACATTCAAGAAACACTAAGTCCAATAGGTTGTGGTACACAATTAGGCACACTTCTTTGTTAAAATAATTGTCTAATGTCCATCAAATAAACAATAAAACCAAAATCATTCATTGAGACCTAATGGAACCAGTGGCTCTTATATTAATAGATAAATTTACCAAAAAAAAAAAAAATGCTCAGAAACTGACTTTCAGCAGTTTTTATTCTTTGTTGGTTTGGTTGGTTGTTTTGGGGTTTGTTTTGAGTGGGGGTTTTTTGGGTTTGTTTTTTTTGGTGGTGGTATCATTGGTCTGGTTCAGGGTTTCTTTTGGCAATACTTTCTTCTCCAAACCGTTGTAGAGAATGGAAACATTGAATACTATATAATAGTATCTGCTAACAATCTGAGCTCCAAAAAACATAACGAACCTCTAAATCCTTAGGGACAGTCTCAGAGTTTTTCATAATACTTCGTGCTTTTATTTCATTTGACTGAGGCTGGAATAGAACTTCTTTGGAGTGGAGAACAAGTTAATTCATATAAACCTATGTAAGACCTCCTATTTTTCTGCGCAGACTACTAGCAGAAAGTAAAATCCATGTGTATGGATTTTTCCTCCTGTAAGTAGAGTTTTCATAGCCATGCAGCCACAGTACATTAACTCAAATTTCCACATAGGCATCAAGAAAAACTTGAGTTGCACCGCTCAGGAAACCTGTATAACACACACACACACACACACACACACACACACACACACACTCTTCCCATGATGAAAATTTACAAATAATTGAATGATATGTAAATTTTGAAGTCACGGGGATTAAAGAAAGGCAGAATATCAAAGGCACCTAAAAGACAAAAAGTTAGGATTATAGTCTCCAAAAAGGTTAGTAAGTAAGACATCAGTTTTTACGAGCTGTCAAAGTGATGGGCAGGTGGTTAAGATCTATTTCTTCACTGACTAGGGAGGATGCTTGGGCAGTTAGTAGGGAGACACGGTCAGTGTTTCAAGTACACATTAGGTGCATTGGTCCTATTAGGTGCTACTTTTCTCCTTATCACTGTTCCATTCCCCCTTGCATTTTCAACATTCATTTTAATGGTGTTTCATTATAATTCAGGAGCCTTAATATATTTTCCCTAACTTTGCACTGTAAACTCCTGCAATAATAATATTGTTGTAATAATGTGAAAAGAAACAGAACCAAGATGTAATGCCAGTGCAAACCAAGAAACAATATTCCACTGCATCCTCAAAGGATCTGATGTCTCCTTGTGGTGGTTTCAGTGGACTGGAAAGATGCAAAATAAATAGATAAAGGTAGATTATTTAAGGAAAAGGAAATAACTAAAAGTAACTAAAAAGAGGAATAGGTAAGTCACTCTCCTAACAAGCTGGGAAAAAAAAAAACCCAGAAGGATAGAGAAAGAATAACAAAAGCAATAAATTTTTTTATCCAGACAAATTTTTAATTCTCTGTGTACAACTACATGAGTGTCTATAGGATATAGTATAGGTTTAAATATTCTTATTCTCTTTGTTAAATACGCACCAGTCCAAGGAAAGACATGAGGCTTTTAGAAATGTTTAAAACAAAGACAATCTTATTTTTACTAACCTTTTCCTCTTCAGCATCTTCATGTGGGGAACACTTTAAAAATTATTTTCTCGATAGATGATGTCCCTGCAAGGCATCTCTAGACCTCTCCATGCAGTGAAGATGAGATTCTTCAGCAGTCTCTCAGCAGTCTACATCTTCCAAGTGTACCTAGAGCAGAGGAGGGAAAAAGAGTATTTGACTGAACACTAGTCAAGGAGAGAAGGGTAAAGGTCAAGCAGAAAGAAGTATTATTCTTGGGGAAACCCCATTCTGTTCTTTGAGGAAATCATTCTCATATTAGTATGATTTGCAATGCCAACCATGCTGCTGCAGAAATTACTAAGAGAAATCATAATGAAAGGTCTCCAGCTCTATCATATCTTATATTTTAACATTAGCTGTGACAGTCACTCTATGACTAGCTTTTTATCCCAAGTGCACTTCTGTCTATAGCAAGAAAGCTGCATTTCAGCTTGCAATAAATATAACCCACCACAATATATTGATTTTGAAATTTTCACTTTAGATGTGATTTATAAGGATTAGATGCTATACATCATGGTTCATAAATGCAATATAGAAAAGGCAATTATTAGAACTAATTAAAAATTCACACATCTGGGACTATCGAAAAACACTTCAATATAACTATTTATCTACCCAAATTGATAACAGACACAGTGAGAGTACAAGAAAGACAGATGGATGCTATGTTTCTGGGAACATATACGCTCCTAGCGGGTAAAATTATTTTGCTCATATCTCCCTTTATAGTTGGGAAAAAACAGCCCTCAAGTTCCAATATAGCATGACACAAAATGTGACTTGTACAAATGTAACATGTTGGTGCAATTGAGAAGACCTCACATATGCTGAACTGACTACAACATGGCATCAGCCACTTGGGGCATTTGGTTAATGCATTTAATTTAGCACAGTAATTGCTGCATGAGATCTAACAAATTGTCAAGTTATTGCTTATTCTGTGCTTACGACTAGTTATTTTCATTCCTTTTACCATGTCTTTTTTTTTCTTTGCTCTCTTATCTCATCTTTATTTTCAGGAAGACTCCTGTGACTCACGTAAACAAAAGGAGAACTCTGTGCTACATTCAGATATAGGAAAGTGCTCATTTCTCTGTATGGTTTCCCAGGCTGATGAAATTGACTGCATTGTGGTTTGAGTAATCCAGCAGCTTTCCCGCTTAATTTGTTTCTGACTTAACTTGCTTATTTGTTAGAATTAAACCAGCAGATACATTTTCCTACCACATTAGTCAAGCCAAAAGAAATGCTCTGAAGTAACAACAATTTGTTTCATTAATATTTATCCCATGAAAACATTTGTCTGACATATTTATGAACAGCTGAAAGTACTGAGTAGTTCTGCAAGTGCTTCATAAGAAGGATGAATATGTCAAGTCACCTGTTTGAGCTCTTTGGCTGCTTTATGTATTATCACTGTGAAAAACTATGAAAGTAAGCCATGATATATTATGGGTTGGACCAGGATGGAAAAATATAAAGTTCTTACTCTAGAGTTGACAACCAAGGAAGAATAATACTGAATAATACCTGAAAAATAATACCTGAATTGACATAACAGAAAATAGTGGGATAAAAAGAATTAGCATAGGAAGCTATTCCGATGTATACCTAATGGTTTTCATATATCTATGATGTCTGCACAGGAACTACCTGCTTACTTCTCTTTACCATCAATGTAGAGAGATGCATGTGAACTTTAGGATGAGACAAATCCGTGATTCCTGTCTGACTCGACTTCTGAGTGAGTCTAGATCAGACATAGCTTCTATATGAGAAACTCTAACATTTAAGCCGGTGTATCCCACTCAAGCTGCCAAACTATTCCTGTTTTCTGTAGGTTTCTCAGCAGAGGAAAGTGGTTTCTTTTTACAAAGAAGTTTCGGAGGAGGAGAAGGAAATTGTACTGTGGATGATTATGGTTTTTTCCTCCATGTATAAAGAAGTCTTTAGAAGAAAACACCCAAAAAAATTTTCAGACAAGGACATCACAAAGACTGACATCAAATGCTGAGGACAGAAATCAACATCTCTCCAGCAAATATGAATGGAGTAGGGAAAATTGGGAACAGGCTTTAAAGATCAAGACAGTGATTCAAAAGAAAAAGGGAACTGATATAATTTCCTTGGCACAGTCAAATTCAAATTAAGAACCTATATACATTTACAGCAAAAGAGGGAGGGCAGAAACAAAAGGGCAAAACTGTATCTCTGAAGTAAAGACAGTATGAATTGAGATTAAAGATGCTGAAATTATTTGGAATGAAGATGTAATGAAAAGTGTCTGTAAAAAAAAGTGTCTGTAAAAGTTTTCACAGTGAGGAACAATGAGATAGAACACACCTTATATACCCTACAGATGTTCCAGTAAGGCATCCACAAGACCTAGCCATACCCTGGAAGGCAGACCATGGAGATAGGCCTAAGTGAAAAACAACACTGAATTACAATAAGAGGAAATCAGGATGATGTCACAGTGATGAAGAAAAAAAATTATAGTAGATAGTTAAGAAGTTAGAACTCATTTTTTACTTAGACTGACCTATAAAAGGATTAGTGTAATAGTTGAGTATTTTCTGTTGATAGAACAGGAGAGAAGTCTGAAGGAGAGCTCTCTTTGTGAGTCATCTGCAAAGAAACAGTGGTTGATTTTGCATGTGTTATTCAGAGATGCGTGCAGAAGGAAAGAAGAATGAGAAAAGAGAAAAAGAGTGAGTCTTATTAAGGGATAGTCAACAACAAGAAATTATAAAAGGAAAGACATGAGGATTATCAGAAATGGAAGAGAAAAAAACAACAGATGTTGACATCTCACAAGCCAGTGGACAATGGGATTTTAAGAGTATAGTTGATTATGTCAGTGATATCTGAAAAGATTGATAGCACAAAGTACTGAGTACTAGATTTGGCTAAGAATAGGGAATTTGAAATTTTACAAGAGTAGTTTCAGCTGAATGAAATTGGTCCAAGCTGGGCTTGAGGAACAAAAACGGAGTGACAGGGCACAGCATACACAGGAGTGAAATACAAAGTGGCACAGTAAATAGGAAAGGAAAAGGGGACAAGAGGGAATTGTTTTGATTAGAAGATATTAGCACAAGGTTCACAAGAAGAATGAGAAGAGCCATCACTACCTTTGTTTCTTCAAGAGAAGACAGAAAGTTCTGTCTCTCTAGTCTCCTCTGGTAAAGTGCTACGAAATTTCTTTAGCCATAATCCCCATTTTGTTAGCCATGCTACTTTATTACACTTACAACATTGCAGTACTTCACTGTCAGATTTTCAGCCTCTTCTTCCCTGATGAAGTGCAAGGCAATAGAGTGCTTTTGCCCAGATTGCCAGCTAGTACTCACTGATAGTTAAATATGTGCCTTTCAGGAGTTATATGAATATAACCTGTCTCTGTCCCCTTCGAGCCAGCAGTGTCTATCCCGGTCAGCAAGCTTCTGGCTCTCTAGCCACAGATGGTCTCTCTGGTAGCATAGCTACTGACTCTGATTTTTATTGATCAGCAGCAAACAAACCTCACTGTGCACACAAGCTCAACAGCTGCTATTTCTTGAGCAGTTCATAATTCATGCTTTCTAACTTACTTTACCTTTAGCATGCTAACAGATATGCACTTAGATTTTGTTGAGAGCAAAAGAGAGGGCAACGGTACTGACGGCACTGGAAACCATGACAGGTATTATGTGAGTGAAAAGGTCTAAGAGTCATGCTGAGGTAAGACCAGGAGAGGGTCAAATCTGATGAATTCTGAAATAGTCTCTTGTACACGATGAGAGGCCAAAAAGGAAACAACACTTGAAGACTGAGGCATGAATGGCCCTTTGTCAAGCTGGAGAGTTGCAACAAAGCTGACGGTTGAATGAAGAGCTGAAAGAAGCAACAAACATTTAAGGCATTAGGTTGGCCATGAGTATGAAAGAGTAGAGTATATACAGAGTAGAAGACTATGAAGGAAGGAAGAACAAGCTGTCAAAATCAAGCTGGCATGTAGATGGGGAGAACAAGGCAGAGAGTAAAAGGTCATTATGTCACAGGAGTGGAAATTAGAGTCAAACACAGAGAGGGGTATAAGGGAGGCAACTTGGTAGTATAAGCCAATAATAATGCACATTTTTCAGCACTTAAAAGTTCACAGTGTTTGAACTTTGGCGTCATGGTTTTGCCCTGGGTCAATTTGCTTTTACACACCCCCTACACAATTACTTTAAGTTGAGAGAAGGTTTATGCAGACAAAAGAGACCGGATTTGAGAAAATAACATGAACATTTATTACTAGCAAAATAA
>JAYRBT010000114.1:99403582-99483757 GCA_036023395.1 Myiotriccus ornatus
ATTGGCTTCTTGTCCGGAAATTCACCTGGACAAAACCATCTTCAGCCCCAGGGACGGGCTAGTGGGCAAAACCACGACATTTGGGATTTGTATCCTACCAGTACTATCATAGTACATATGACGGCAATTTATGCTATCTAAAAGATCGCAGTTTGCCCTCCAGGATATCAAGAATTAGCACAGTTTATTGTTTTCTGACCTTCCACTGTACACCAGCATGACTGCAAACTCACTCCCTCTTTTTTGTTGTCTTTTTGTGCATCAAGTATCTCTTTTTTTTATTATTATTTTAAAGAAAGATAATAGGTTTATTACTTTTTTTCTTCCTGTATTTGTTTCCATGTTACCTCTCTGATGTAATTCTTTGCCCAGTATTAACTTTCAGTACCCTTAATAGTGTCTATTCTATCAAATTAAGTCTGAATCTATCCTAATTCAAGAGTAGCTGAAAATTGTTACCATTTTAATGGCATCTCAGTGCCCTTTTTGAAATGAACTGTGATCCTGGTCCAAGTCCTGGTGGATAGTCCACATCTCCCAAGCACTGTTACAGCTGGCACTAATTGGCACCCTCACTCTCAGTCTTAGTAGGCAAGTTAAGCACCAGATTGTGCAATGAATTATTTTCTCACTCCTGGGTGTGATCTACCTGTGTCAAAGTTGAAGCAGAATACAGAGGCAGAGAAGGAAAGCTAGAGTAATTGCTGCTTTTTCTGTGCCATCTCTGTGACTCAGGTTGCCAGGGCCGTTCAGATTTCACTATCTCGGAGGTAAATGTAAAACAAAGACACTTACGAGATGTCCTTGAAAAACTATTTCTAGACCATTTTTATAATTCTGCAGTGATAGATAACAATCTGAATGCTAACACAACAGGTTGGCAGAAACATTTTATTACCTTAATTGTGGATGAGAAGTAATTCTGGAAAAAAGAAAGAGGGAACTTGTCATCCCACGCTTCAGCGGGATTCTCAGACATATTCAGTTAGAAGCCGAGTGCTACGAATGTCAGATGGTGGGTCCCCCAGGCTCCCTGGCAACCTGCATGCGACTAAGAAAGAGGCAACAGCTTGCTTCAAGTATCCTTCCTAGAGATGACATAGTTAGATAAACCCAACAGGGAGTACAGCACGTGGAGGGAGCAGTCTGGTAAGAGGAAACCATTCCCTGTGGGACTGGCTCCATATTGCCACATGAAATGTTCAAAACACTGCTAGCCAGGAAAGTTGAATTTATTGCCTAATGAGCAGAGGACCCGGAAAAGATCATTGACAACTGCAGTGTAAACACAGCCACTTAATAGGGCGTTACTGAATGCCAAAAGGAAATTAAAAAAATCTGTCCTACAAGCAGCACTTTATACCATATAGAATATGATTGGAATAAATACAGAACACAGAAAGCAGCTGTAGAGAAACAGATGAGATATTAAAAATGGTGGAAAGAAGGGAAGAACTTAAATCCAGAGGGCATGTTTTTAGACTGTCTTGAGTATATAAGAGTCATGTAAAAGAAAAGATGAAGGCAGACAAGTTAGCATAACAGCAGCAGAGTGACAGAAGTAACGCAAAATGACACTGTGACATTATTAAGAAGCTCAGCAACACACTCAACCTCCATCACAGTGTCATCAGGACAGATGGCAACAATTGGCAAAGACAAGGCACAGCATGTCTGGAAAGCAATAAGAGCCTATAGAAGAAAAAAATAATATGAGCAGCTATGGAAAACACAAGAGAGTACTATCGATATTTCTAGAGGTAAAACAACAATTCATCATTCACCCTTTGCATACTTGTCACAACTGCCTGATGGATACGACATCATTTCCCACTTTGTCCAAGACTTGCAAAGAATCAGGACTTTCACGCAACTCATTATTATCATTAATTACTCTTTTTAGTACCTATGAGACCTATCGGGAAGGACTGCATCATGCTAGGCATTTACCTAAACCTTAAGTAAAAAATGGTCTCTGCAAAATGAGCTTAAACCAAAACCTAGCATGAAATAAAACACTTGGGTGCAGATGAAAGGAGGTACAGTGAAAGAGGCTCATCTTCTAGGAATGTCAGCAAAGGTCATAGAGACATGACAAAAAGTGGAAAGTAAACCTATGGAGAGTAAGGCAGTATGGGTTCATAAAGATGAACTTTTAAAATTAATTGACAAAAATACAGGACAGCCACAGCACACATGAATGACATGAATGTAAGAAATAATAAATCTCAGATAGGAAGTAGAAACTCTAGGAAAAAAATTGTCAAATGTACAATTATACCTGTGGTATCTAATAACACAATATCTGAGACAGAAAAAGCAGTAAGTAAACAATTGTTGAGTAACAGACCCAACACCAGTTCAGCCAGAGCTGGTGTATGCCAAGCAGGACACATGAATCTTGTTCTTGCTGCATCAGGGATGTCTGTTGTGAAGTTCCCTCAGTATCACTGGGCAGTATCACCAAGAATCGAGCCTCCATATGTTGTGGTCCCACTGGAGGAGGAAGTTAAACTCCTCTGGCTAATTGAGCTCCAGGAAAAAACTTCATAAAAATCTTCAGCCAGTAGGGTAGTGGGTGCAATAGGGTTGAAGAAGAAAATATTTTACTGGTCAATAATTAGAATTACATGGGCTTTGGCAAGACACTTTGTGGCTGAGAAGAGCTATCCACATTTTTTCTTAGTAGAAATTCATATTATTCATTTCTGCCTCTGTGTTTTTGCAAAAAGACACATTTTGAACATGAGTTAAGGGAAATTTACAGAAAGGTAGAGAGCAGCAATACATAAAAAAGCAACATGAGAAGCCGTATGTGGCACCAGGCCCTGCTGTTCAATTCCATTTGTGTTGGGTATTTGCTTGACCCTTCCCAGCTGTTGCGTACTTCCTGATCCCCCGGATAATATGAGCCCCTTGCCTGATCAGCTTCCAGATGCTATACTGTTCCCAATTCCTCCTGATCATAAGTCTCAACACCAACTCAGTTCCAGCTGCCATAACTCTCATCCTTCCTCACTGAAGAGCTCCCTACCCAACAGTTCCCCCAAATGTCATAACCTGCCTGACCCTCCCCAGCTGTTGCAATCCTCCTTATCCCACACTGTAAAACCTCTTTGATTTGTCCCCTTCCCAGCTGCTCTGCCCATTACTATTGAAGGCTGTGGTCCAGATCCTATCTCCTTGAAGTGTCCTACAAGTGCAAAAATTTGCTTTTATAGCTCAGAGATTCTTTACAAGATATATTTTTTCAGCCAGATTTCAGAAAAATCTTCCTGCTGCAGCAGCTTTACAGTGGTAAAAACTAAAACCCTGACTTTGTGTAGATTTATCAGCATCTCGAATATTGTACAGTTACATGATATAATAATATATTGAATAACACAATATCATTAGTATATTAACTTTATATTATATAACCAATACAAAATGATATTAATAGAAGATCATATAGAATAAATGTATAAATATTGAAAATTAAAAATAACAATATTCACACTATAATGCAATCAATATCTTCAGAATTTTCTTTTATATATAGCAAGTGAAAGGAATCTACATAGAAAACTCCTTTTAACTTTACTTTTTATTTTACTTTTACTTTTATTTTACTTTTACTTTACTTTTTACTCCTTTTACTTTACTTCAAAGCTGACCCCAAATCATAGGCCTCAAACCTTAAGATTTGGACTTGATGATCCTTTGGGTTCCTTCCAACTCAGAATATTCTGTGATTCTGCATATGTGAACCTCTTTATCCCATTCTAACAGCATATTCAAAACTTTCTTAACTTGTGTTCACATCACACTGTAAAACTGATGCAAAGAGGCACTGACATAAAGAGAATCCAGAGGTCCTCATAGCTTAACATTAGGATACTGATTTTTTTTTAATATAGATTGTTACAATTAAAATAAAAAAATATATATTTTTTTCAAAAAAAATTACTAAATACATTAGGGAAACAAGCTCATTATTTACATTTTTATGCTATTTCACAGGAATGGTTTTCTTCAGAACTGCTAAAGAGCTCATTATACATCAATCATTATATTCTTTTAAAATATTCAATTATTTATTTAGAAGAAGAGGGTAAAAATCAAAACAAGGCAAAAATCACCACTCCTACAAACTGAAATAATCTATATTGAGTATATGGAGTATCTGTGCTTGGATATCAATCTAAGTCATCCGTACCCAAGGTAAAGGAGCAGTCAGCATGATAACGTCTTCAGTTTTTCAGTACTGGGACTACTCCACCTCTACTTAAAATTTCCCTGTTGTCCCAGATGCACCGTAAAAGGCACTTTGATAGTTTTATTAGCTGTCCTGCCATATTTCCTCTCCTTCCACATCCCTCCTATGACCCTTAACCACATGCATTGACTAAGTAAACACTAGTACCGTCTATGGCTGGTCCCCAGTGGGTATGTGACGATTCACTGCAATGTACAACCCACAGTAGCAGCCACAGGTATCAGGAACACCTGTTTAGATAAAGGAATAATGGATCAGTCCAGAGTCTTCTGAACATGTCTGTGCCATCCTCCAGACTTTATAGAGATCATAGATTTGGTTACGTGGAGTCACCTGGAGAAACTCACGCCTGAAATAATCATCACTTTAGATAGTTCTAGCCATGAGGAACTTATAGGTCCAAAAAATTGATTTTCTATGATACAGGGGAGATACAGCAACTTACTCTTTCAATGTTTTGAAGGGATTTTTGCTTGTTTTGTTTTTAAAAGCACAGATTTGCTAATGATGTTGCACAGCAGTCCCTATAAGTGGTAAGAGACCATTTATGTCTTCTTTGAAATAAGACAATGTAATCCAGAAACCATATAGTTCTTTCTACCTTAATGCCCCTCTGTGCATCCTAGGAACAAATAGGAATAAGCTTATCTCAGAAAGATCCCCTGTTATTTAAAAAAATCTCTCCTAATTTCACACATTTGCAAAACTGGGCTGTTAATCTCATGACAGACGTTTCTGAAATTCTTCGATTTCTATTCAATCATTAGTACAATAAAGGTAAGAAAGCAAAACTGGAAACTGGAAAACAAAAATTACAGCAAAATTTTAAGAAGACAGACACACTTAGGTTTTCCTCAAAATTGACAAATTAAATTGTTGCCCTATACTTTTGAATTTGTAGCAAAGTACAAAATAACTTGATCAAGGGTTTTTGTATTTGCATTTTTTTCATGAACAAGCAAGTCTCAAAAAATTATATCAAGGATAGAATAGAGTGAACAAGCTAATAAAGGTAGGAATGCCTGAGTGTTGATTTAGAGAGGCAACTATTGAGAAATGTGAAAAATAGCTATAATTTCTCTTTCGGGGAAAGAAACTTTCAGATACTTTTCTTGTATCTTAACATGTCTCTTTATCCTGACAAAGGCTAGCCATTAAATGGTTTCTTTTAGTAGGTAGGGTAGCTCTTAACATCTTCATTGTATAAGGATACAATTTCCAGCAGAAGTTCTTCGCAGGAGAAAAAGTCTGACAAGGACAGTGAAGAGCAGGCAAAAAGGTGAGAGTGGAGACACAAAGAGATGCTATAGGTACTCCTCACAGCTGGTAGGTTAAATGTCTGCCACAGGCTTGACAGATTCTATTAGCAGCAGTCCTGCGGATGGCATTTTTATACATATGGGAATTTGAGAAGTGCAGTTCAAAAATTTAGCACACATGTAGAGAAATTAATATCTGCATAGGAGTAAAAATTTAAGAAACCATCCATCCTCCTTTGTGTACATTAAGAGACAAAAAGAGAGATCTCAATCCTATCTCCATGCCTCAGTTTTCCATTCATAAGAGAAACAACTGGGTAATTTTCTTCCTATCACAGCATATCTGATTCCTGATGGGCAAATATTTGTCATCACCTTTCTCAGTGTGTTTGTTCTGCACAAAACTGAAAACAATTGTTCATTTCATTAATAGAATGTGGGTTTGTGCCATCAAGTACCCCATCAATTTTAATCTAAATTCCTACATTTAAGTTATTGATGAATACTTTTTTTCTGGATAAATGCATCACCTTTCATTACCATCTTTTTCCATCCCATATGTGTAGACAAGTTACTTTGATTCCCTTGGGGTCAGAAGAGACTAGAAAGCCAGGCTGATTTGTTAGGCCCCAAGGCTTGGCCTCAGGCACAAGTACATACAGTTTGAGAGTTTCATTCTCATCCTCAGCACATACGTAATATCTGTTATTGTTAAAGGAAGTGATGTACTTACACCGAAAGATCAAGTTGTTTCTCAATGAAGAATATCATAAATACAGAGCAAAATTATCCAACCAGACAAGAAAATCTCTGCCCAGTGTGGGTTTTGCAGAGAAGCAAACTGGGATACAACCTTTGAAATTAGAACTATGACGTGTTCTCAAATTGAAATACACCTGATGTACACTATTAATGAAAGCTTCTTCCAAAGCCCTGAGCAGTGACAGTGGACAATTCAAAGAGAAGCACAGCAGCCAGGTCATGGCATGGTAGGTGAAGTTGAGTTAGTGAAGTTTTTCTGCACAAGTAAGAGTACAAACTGCACAGGAAGTAGAGTTGTTTACATGTCAAGAGGAATCGCTCTGAACTGGATTCAGGTCTGTTATGCTCAAGGACATATTGCCTTCAAAGGAGACATAGTCTCCAATTCTGTACATCCAGGTGAGGCTACCTTAACTTTGCCACCAAAGTGGGGGAGTAAAACAAATTACAACAGGCTACCCAAAGTCACATTCAAAACCTGATACACAATCACTGTGTTCTTTTTACCTCAAATCCCTGATGTT
Source organism: Myiotriccus ornatus (assembly GCA_036023395.1). Taxonomy (NCBI): domain Eukaryota; kingdom Metazoa; phylum Chordata; class Aves; order Passeriformes; family Tyrannidae; genus Myiotriccus; species Myiotriccus ornatus. Next base: position 99,410,386 of record JAYRBT010000114.1, read on the forward strand.
TTGTGGTACAAATACCCATATTCCATTTCTGTAAACTTTAGTAAGAGACCTATGTTTGTGTTTGAAAAGTAACCACAACAAGAAATATCAGGAGTGCTCCTGGCTCAGTTCAAGTCATCCTTAACAGTTTGTTCTCCTTTACACTCCCCTCTCCCTATTTTAAGCCAGCTCTCCTACATACTTCATCATTCAGTCATGCAGATTGAGATGAGGAAGATGGGCAGACCAGCAGTGCTGAGCACTGATTCTTCCATGCACATGCTGTGAGTGAAACAAGACTGCCCTGGGCAGGAGGGTGCTATTCCACAGCATAACTTAGTTTGTAGCTGTTCATCCTGGACTAAACTGGATGTTTCCAATTCACAAGCCTGCCAGATGGCTGTGTCTGTCTGGGCATCCTTATCATAAGATGACTGGGACAGTGACTGGCTCTGCTGGTGAGTCACTAAAGATGGGAAAAATGAGAGCTGATCAGGATGGCAGCTCCACTGAATTGAGTACTGCAAGCTTGGATCAACAGCTATCAGCCAGCTGCCACAGCACAAGCATTTAGTGTTAGTGATGGAAGGCAGGGAGGGGGAAGAAATCCTGTGGTTTGACTGAAAGGTGAGCTTTCCTAAAGATTTGGAAATAGGATTTCGATCGGAAAGAGGATTCAGCGGTTTTATAAGTCCTTGGATATCAAAATAATAATTTTTAAAAAGTCTCATCATTTCATTTACAGGATTTAAACAATTTAAGAGCACATGCAGAGACAGTGAGGCAGATGGAAGTACTATATTTGTACACAAATGACCCTAAAGTTTGTGGTGTCATGGGAGTTTCATCGATCTTTAGTGTAGTATTGCAGAAGAAAAGCATTTTTTGGTAACTAGTTCATGGAAATAAACTACAGTTATTTATTTGCACCTTCAGGGTTCAGGAATAAAAATGTTTACCAAGAAAATATGTGTTTAGAAATATTCATATTGTTTCTGTTGTTGTTACTGATGCTGTTATTATTATTATTATTCAGATTTTCCCTCAAAGTGCCCCCCCACACATTTGGATGATTAGGCCACATTTGGCCTACACTCCACCAGTTAGAAAAGCCTCCCTCCTTTGTATATTCAGAACAACTTTCATGAGAAGTATCTCAGAAACATCTGCCTTCATTATAATTATATTTCTATTTCAGCTGCACCAAGCTATTTACAGATGAGCCTGTTCATAAAGAGCTTTATAATTAAGCAAACAGAAATATCTTTTTATAGGATGCAGATCTAGGGGTGATAATCACACACAAAATACACAGCAACAGTTGCAAATAGAGTGTTTAATGCTAGTTATATAGTTAGTGATGTGCTCAATAAAGCCTGACATGTCTTTGTTCCTAAATGTAAGAAAATATGGTCTTTCCTACACAACTGTGTAAACTGCCTTCTTCATATACAAAAGGCTGTATATTTCAGGGGGTATGGCTTGAAAGCCATCATGAAAACAAGCCCTCGTGTCTCTAGTGCAATATGATTACCAAGCTCTTGGTGGAAAAAGGAGCTGACAGTATATATATGAATTTCAGATGTGTGGCATCTTCCTTATACATGAACTGTGACCTGACATTTTCACTGATGGACCAAAATGCAGAGAAGTGAAATTGGCAGAAGGAAAAAAAAGACAACCTATTATTTACCGAAATTACTGCCTAAGGTCTTTTCAAAGTGTTTGTGCTCTAGAAATCCAACTTATCTCTTCTGAAGAACATATTTGTCACTTCTCTCAAGATTGTAAACTTGCTCTTTTGCAGCATTTTCTTAGAATTTTTATAACCATTTGTAGAGCAACAAGTGGGTTTGTAAACTGAACTGCTGTGATACACCATATGAAACCCAAGTGTGAGCAACATGCCAAAGAAAACCACACAAAGATTAAATTAAACTATACATGACACCTCATTTTTCAAAAAAAGGTTTTGTTTGTAGGAATTTCTATGATGTGCTTTTTTTTCTGTCTTCACATTTAAATCAGCCAAAATAGATGTCTGAAAGAAGACAGCAGAAAGCAGGCCCTTAGATATAACCTAAAAAATAGCTATAAACAGAAGTGATGTGAGTAGAATAACATTTTTGCTAAAATCTTTGCTAAAATTATCTGGAATCAATTTAATATACTCCAGGTAAACCAAGTGGTCTAACATGGTTTAGAAGGGGCTTTATTTTTATACCCTTGCAAAGATCATAAATACTCTGGCAAGATGTTCCAAGAAGGATTTGAAATAGAAATATGTGGAAGACTTCAGTATTTGTCAATACACTTTAATATGAATTCTTACAAGGATTATTCATGCTTTCTACTTCAGGTTGGTTTTACACATTCAACATGGGTGCTTTGCTTCCCTGTAAGACCTTTCCTTTGCCCATTGACTACACAGATTTCCTCTGGAGGCACAGCTACAAGTGGACAATGTAAACACACTCTTTCATTCAACTGCACCACCTCATTGCTACTATACCATGGATTTTAGAAAGCATTAAGTAGTTCTTATAATCATATTAGACAAACAATCTTAAAGTTAATGATAGGATTACAAAAGTGATCTGAAGCCTGATTTGTACTTCTGTTTAACTTGAAAGGGCTTAAGAGTACACATCCAAAAATTGCTTCATTAAATTGCTTGAAACCAAAGTCTAAACGGCAGCTAAGCACTGGGTAAGTTGTGACATTCCCTTCTTTCACCAATAAACATGTTATTGTCATTTCTTCAGGCTTCTCAGTCTGTATCCACTCACTGCCTCTTGTCTTGTATTTCAATTGCAAGCTCTTGGAGAAAGATATCTTGCTATTCTCTCCATGCAGTGAAGCATAATGGAGTCAAGAATTGTCACTCTTAGGTGCCACAATACAAATAACAAATAGGGCAATATTTCTTCATCTGCAGAACTGCACAGAGTAAGCAACTCAAATAGAGACATGTATTATGTAAAACAAGAATACTGTTTCTCCATTATGTTTTCATGTACTAAAAGCAAGCTTGTTTTTTCATTATCAAATGGTTTCTGGTTTAAATTATAGGGCAAAAAGAAATATGTCTCACTGAGGACACAAAATGTTTGTTGCCCACAATGTGGACAGTAAAATCTCAGAGAAAATGATTCCTTAAGGGATTGGTGCTATTAAAAATATGATAGAGACCATCTCTCAGATAAGACTGGGCAAGAACCATGCAGTCTCCTGATGACCAACATGATCAATCCCTGAAGCCTGGCTCAGTGTGTGACTGTTAAGACGTGGGAATGCATGAAATTTGGTAGCCCTGAAATCTCAAGTCTCGCATGTAGAAAACAGAAAGCATCATTACTGTCTGTTCCAGGTTTGTTCCAGTTGTAGCTTCCTAGCACCATTGTCCCTGTCAGACAGACCCCAAATGAACGGATGTTCCTAAAACTAGAGCTATATTTCATAACTTATAAGTCAGCAGCTTGTGAGGCTAAGAACATGGTCCCAGGTTTTGCTTGAAATCCCCAACCGGATAAAGTGTGGAAAAACAAATGTTAAAGAAGAAATTAAAATTGCTCTTATTGATGGTTTCCATCATCTTTCTCCCTCCCCCAAGATGAAGTTGGAAGCAACATAAACTCAGAACATCTGATTCTTGAAGTCTTTGCTCCCAGAGGTGTTGGTTCTGGGTTAAGCACTAACTTTCTGGCTCACTCTCAGCTTGCTATGGACTCATGTTACTGCACTGTTCCAAACCAAAATCCAATTCCACATAACAATATTAAATGCTAGAAATGGGAGAATTATAATGAAGCAGCTTTCTATCAATTCTTTTTGAATGTGTCTGACAGCTGAATTTACATAACTGCTGGTAAGCATCAATTACTGATGACTACTGGATAGCCTTTCCAGCTGAACAAGTAATACAGATAACTGTGTGCACATCAGGTAGGCTAAAGATTTCATAATAAGCACAATGCTGCAAGTGAAGACCTGCCACTATTAAGCCTGAAATGCTGGTAGAGAGTGTAGGAAACGCAAAGTCAATATTGTAAGTGCTGTCTCAGGGCCAGCAACAAGGCAGGAGTTTTTAGGCGTTGTCATATTCTCACGTGTCAAATCATCTATTCCATGTTGTCCTTATGATGTGGTCAGGACCTTATTATAGAACTCTTTGATGCAATTCAGTGAAGGCTGGATGAAAGAATAACTTGTAGTAGACAAATATAAAGCTTCTTAACTAGGGCTGTAATGTGTTCTGTGTGGGATATGTTTCATCAGCATATTCATAGCATGCGCTTCTGACAGATTCGAGTTTGATTCTCAAGGTGTGAAAGTGTCAAGCTATCATCAAGTCCCATTTTCCCATGCATCAAGTTTCTCATGTTTATCAGGAGAGGAGAGCCATAAAACTCCCCAGAATGGGTATCTTTAACTGTGACTGCAAAAAAAGGAAAAGGATGAGAGTTTTTATCTGCCTTTATCAGTCTTCCCTCAGCCAAACATGAGGTTTTAACTTTGTTCTTTATGCAAGAACCTGGCAATGCACCATTGCTCCCAATTTCTTCTTGTCAGTATCAGAAGGAAAGGGATTCAGTCTTCCCGTGTCTTTTGAAATGACAGAAAATCCATATGACAAAAAAAAAAAAGGCATGGAAGGAATTAGCTTGGACAATGCACGTTGTTAAGAGTCCATCATCCACATTATTAATGTGCTGCATGTGGTCTCTACTATGTGAGCTGTGGAAATAACAGCAGTATTGCAAAAATAATAATTTTTTATCAGATCTGACTAATGAAATGTTGTAAAGACAGTTTTTAAACTATTCTCACCATTAAAAATTGAGCTAATTAAGGCTTCAGTGGCAGACTTGAAGAAGGTGAGAAGCAGGGAAAGTCAAAATCTGAGAATGAAAGAAAGCCAAATCAAAATAACTCCTCAAATCACACTTGCTTATGAGCTGTCAAAATTATGTTGCCATTGGCTAAGGAAAAAAAAAGGTGAGTTATCAAAATATGTTGCTCTCCATCTAAGGAAACAATTTAAAGAGTAAGAGAGAGGGAAGAAGAAAAGGGCAAAAAGACTGTCATCTTCCCTGAAAGGCAAGGCTGAAAATGAACTCAAAAGGGAAGCCCATCAGGCTTCTGTACTACTTTTAAATCTAGATCCTGAAAAAGCCCAGCACTCAGATCACAAGGTGAACAGTGGTCTGTTGAGACAAAACTTAAGATAAGTGGGATTAAGGAAATAAAAACAGGTCTTATGAATGTATTCTACAATTGAATTGATGTATTATTTACTTTTTGTAAATGTCTTTACAACTTTTTACTGAAGTGCTTAACTCCTTGCCAGGCAAATTTTACTTGGCTAATAGTCAAATCCATATAAAACTGAAAAATAGTATATATAATAATAATTGATCATTGCAGGCAATATTCAGTTAAGCTGAGAGGGCTATAGAATAGGTGAGTACAGTGGGAGGCAAGAGAATGATGCCTTGTTGGCTAAAATGTCACTTCCCCTCTGACATTTGGAACTCCAGGTTTTTGGGAGCAACTATGCAGGGATCAAACTGCAGGGAGGTAACACATCTGCTCCTACGCAACCTTGTTTCCTCGCTCCACCACCCCAGCTCCCTGTTCTGGCAATGCCAAAGCATGACAACCATCAGTCCCCCACAACACTTGGTCAATACCATGGCCAGAAATTGGGAGAGACGGTTCCTTTTCCCCATGGTCAGACAGGCTCAGCCCCTAGTGAAGTCCTCCACAGGAGCAACTCATGAGTGAGAGAAAGAACCCCAGTGACATCAGGGCAGAGCAAGCTGTAAGCTTAGTGAACCAGGAAGAAGTTGTGGCAAGCTGGTCAAAATAGCTTTCCTGGACTGCATCAGCCAACATCCTTTGTGAAAGAACTGATTAATAACAGATGCATCTGTACTGTAGAAAATAAAATCCTATTTTATCTATATATATTTGTTTTAAAAGAGCAGAAGGCTATTCAAAGCTGAATCAATAGTAACAAGCATTACTGGAACTCATTTGGAATGGACAATGTTTGGCCTATTGTGTTAAATTCCTGAGGGTTTGCCTATTTTTGTATCAGATTACAGCTTTATTAGGTACAACTGTTTTTACATTGCATTTTTGTGATTAATGATGCTAAAAGGATTTTGGCATTTCAAATGTTGTACACAAACCTAATGGGCAAAATCTTTTGTAAACTTCTTCTAAGCTCTTGGCAAACTTTCCTCGGGAGCAAATATTAACTCCAGATAGTGTTTACTAGCTTTTATAAAATAATCACTGTAATAGTGGCATGTAATTGCTGGAGGTAAGGGAACATCCAGGCCAAGAATTAATCAAGTTTGAGGTCCTTAATAGAAAGAGGTCAGGAACTATTCATTTCTTGCAGAGTTGGTATTTCAAATAATGTAATTTTCCTCTGATTTTTGTTTCATATTCCAAGAGTGATTTCATACACAACATTCCCTGAATAAACTGTGTTCTTAACTGGAGATGAGTCTGAACAGCAAAGTTCAGGACCCACTTTATACTCCAACAATATATGGAAGCATTTGTAATTTAAGTTTTAATTTGCACACTAGTAGTGGGGTAGAACAAGCAAAATATTCAGATCTGCATCCAACTCCAATGCCTTCTTTACCCTCTGCCCAAATACCCTGTGTGCATGTGTTTCTGTAGGAGGGTGTTTATTTGAGGATGTCCTTTCAGCATCACAAATATGGAAACCAAATATTGTTCTTCAAAGGGATCAGAGTCAGTATGCCAGACTCATTAAGCTTTTACTTGTAAACAGTTATAAGATAAAGCTGATTAAAAAAAAAATCACAGCAGGAGGACTATGACCATGACTTCTTGTATACGGTGTCTTTCATGTAATAGGCACAAAGTCTCTTGCAATTGCACTCCAGAAGGTCAGCAAAGCCTTCCTATTGAACCAGTGTGTTCTAGGTAAGTTTTTGACCAAAACAGTGCAGAAACAGTCTTAACAAGAGACATGAGTAATGGTTAAACCATGAATATAGACATCTCTATATACCATCAATATAGAATGAACATAGAATATATGAATATATATGAATATAGACACACCTAAGACAACACCAGGTGTAAAAAAAATGGAAGTGCCACCAAAAAAAGGACTTAACTTGAGTTCAATCCAGTATAAATACTGCTATAACCTCACAATTCCAAATATCAAGTAAGGTAGATGTATCATTTAGGGTCGATGTTACTTGAGGCACCTCTAGTTCCCAGTCTATGTGCAGTGAAGCTATTGGTCATGCTTCTTCTTTAAAGGTAAATCCATAGTGTAGGCTGCATATCAGGAGATGTGATCTCTGAGGCATACCAAGCTGCCTCAAGACATCCAAGTGCAGCTTCAACACAAGTTCTTCTCATTAGCTCAACTGCAATCTCTGCAAAATCAGACATGCCCAGGACATTTGTCTAGCACTGAGGACAACAAACTTGGAATGGTCTGTGTCCATACTTGGCTCTCTTACTCTCCAAAGCAAGGCAGTTGCATCTAAAATGCTCCCTGGGTAAAGTCAGCTCTCCTAGAGTTGACATTCCTGTCTGGAAATTGTCTGGGAGAATGCCAGTTTGCTCAGGCAAATACCATGCCTGGGACCAGCCTAGCAATTTGACAGCATGGATAACTGAGTTCTAGTAACTGGTTTTGTACCTTGGAGCTGTTTGATTTGTTAGGAAAGGAAGACAAAGACACTTCACGTATACTAGGTCATAAGGACTTTTTGTTCTGGAAAACAAAGATCCTTAGTCACATGCCAGACCTGGAATCTGCCATTTTTCTGTTTGTAAGAATAGTGAGAGACTTGCCATGTAAGTTTTAAGGCAAGTGTCTTACAAACAGCATGAAGTGTTCTGCCTGGATAAGCAGGAATAAAAATCACAATACCTACACTGTGGAAATCAATCCATTCTCTGGTGCTAGAATTCATATTTCTATTCCAAAGAGCTCACAGAAGTTAGTTCACTCTCCTTTTATAATCTGTCGAACATCGTCCATCAATCATATTTAATGTATATAAAGACGTCTGCACAAAATCCTAGGGGATTCTAATTCAAATAAAACTATTAACTATAAACTTTGAAACTCCTTTATTTTTTAATCTTAAGATTTTTCTTTAGATTTGTCCTGATCAAATCAAAATTATTTAAATGTTATTATTTTCTTAACCTTAACCTTCTAGCATATACTGTGAAATCACAATACTGTACAGAGGAACACTATAAATGCATAACGACTCGCACTTGTTATGCATTACATCATGGAAAGCAGTGTTTCCCACTTCTCAGTACCGGAGCTTGACTTAGAAACTCTGCTATTCTAGTGCCTCACAGGGCTCCCCAGCTCCATGGGTGTCACAGTCTTCTGTTTATCTAAATCACTTCTGCTATCAGCTGTGAAAAAGGTATTAAATCTAAATGTGTAAGCCTTTCCAGACCTGGACCTCATCCAGCTTCATGCAGACACACACAGGTGTCTCTGAATGCTGATCTCCAGGGCTCCAGGGGAATACAGATCAGAAAAGCCCATGCTGACCCTGTCCAAAGCCAGCATAGGCTGCAGATTAGTTGATTCACATGGGCTGCATATCTAATGATTGCCTCGCAAGGTACACCTGACTAGATAAAATATAGTGATAAATTTAATAAAGTGTTTTATTGGATGGTCTCTCTGGAGGACAAAATGTGGGCACTTGACTGCTTTCCAAAAATATAATTATTTACATACTACAACATACCATTTAGACAGAAAGAGGAAAAAAGTGAAGTAATTCACAGGAGCCATTCTTCAGTCTGATTCATGAAATTATCCATATCTATCTTTTTACCTTGATTCAAAATCCTAATAAAAAACTCAGTGCAGTTTCCACAGATTGATTCAGAATCCACTCATTCACCCTTACAACTCAGTTTTCCCACAGCCAGAACAGTGGAGTTACAAAAATCAAGCTGACTTCTGTGCTGGAAATATAATCCCAACTGAGATGAGATGAAGCCGGTTTTTATTGGTAGTTCTAGTGCAAGTAATTTTTTTTATAGAGACCCTACAGCCAGAATGAGAAGAGACCGCAAAACTCTGTCAAAATTCTGTAAGTGGTGTTTACAAAAGTCCAAAATAACACAATTGTTTTCAGTGTTCCTCAGAAAAATCTTTAACAGACCTGGAGGAAACAAAAGAAATTTTCTTGCTCTTCTTCCCGTATTGGCTAACTAAAATAGGAGCCTAAGTAAAGAGTTTTCCTTCAGGTAAGAATCTCTGTGAGAGGAATGAAAAGCACAAGAGAAAAGGGCCTTCCCCTCCCGCTGCAGCTGGACATCAGAGTGAGCCATCATTTCCCACATCAGGACCACAGCAATGGCAGCGTGCAACAGAGATCCTCAGTTCTCACTTCTCCATATATACCAGCATTCAAAGTAAGAAGTTCATATTTGTACCAAATTATGGCCCTAGTGAGAACAAATGCCATGGAATTGTATTGCAATGCAATTTTATATTGCATATATAAAAATACAGTGCTTGCTGCACAGCTGAGTAAAGCTCAAATTCTTCCCTAGAAAATTTGTGTAATCTTGTATTTGACAAGACAGGACAAATATGAATAAAAGAAGAGGGAAGAAATGCAAAGAAAGGGCAAAGGAGGCAATGAAAACATGAGATATTAACTTGAACAGGCATTTATCAAAAATTACAAGTTTCATCCATCTCTGGTCACTTAATATAGCTTAAAAATAGCTTATAAAATGGCAATACACATGTCAGAAGTAAATATGGCTTTCTGGCTGGAATGGGCTCCACAGAAGAAGCACAGAGGTATTATCAGAAATACACATAGGAAAAGACAAAGTTTGTTTAACAGGTAAAGGCATGATCCATGGAGAATGAGAAGACCTCCTTTCTTGGACCATCCCTGAGACCATTTTGGGGGATTCTAGAAAAGACTGTACTTGTTGGCTTATGTACCGCTGCATCTTCACTACTGGCAGTAAATTATGGGAAGGAAAAAAAAACCTAATTTGATTTCTAGTCCCTAAAGAATCTGATTTGGACTTGCTGAAACATAGCAAGAGTCTCAAGTATGATGTCCAGACTATCACAGGGAGCAGTCTCACACACTGAGAAGCACAGATACGGCAACACACAGCAAAGACAGACTTCTGGGATTGTGTCCGTTCACTTTTACCTGCCAGGCAGCACTTACGAGTTGCCTTTCCAGCAATGGTGTGTTTGACATAATGCTGGATGAAACTAGCTGCTAGCTATAATTTTATAATCACTCATCCGGCGTGATTGTTATGTCAGTGTGACACTTACTTCAGCAAGCAAATACTGTTTACAAAAACTTTTTCTAAATGCGTACTATCTACATGGCACTGAATATTTCACTGATGACTAAAAATCAAAGTCCTTGCTTAAAAAGGTTCATAATTTAAATGAAAAGCATAGGCTCGAGATAGATTATGTGATGTAAGGAAGTAAGGTAGTAAGCAAAAAAATCTGGAACATATCACTTCAGGTCTGGTACTTTTCAGAGATAAACAAAAATTAAGATTTCCTAAAAAAATCAAGAACAATCCTACCCATTAAAGCCACAACAAGAAAGCATTTTGTAATCTTCCATGTTTCTCAGTTATGTTCTTTTTCATGCACGTTTTTGCAGAGCTTTCAGCCTGTGAGTGAACTGAAACCAGCCAATCTTTCTTTCTGGTTCGTGTATATTAGCTCAGTGCTGTTAGGTTTGTTTCTCCAAAACAGCAGGGTGCTGGGATTTTTTAAAGGTTTCCACAGAAATTAAGAGGAGAGGGATATAATACCTTCAACCCAAATTTATTTCTTTTAATTCATTTTATATGCACTTGGGGCCTAAATAACTCAAGAGTAATTACTGAAAAATAGCCTATTGTGTGACTTGCACCCCTTTGTGAGCAACTATTGCCTTAACTCCAGATGCAGAGTGTTTTGTAACATGACTACGCTCCATATTCCCTTTGTGGAACATACAGACGAGCAGTGGATCCATTTTTCACTTGCATGCCAGAATAGCTAACCATATGTGTACAGTTACCCATGTATATAAAGGCCAGCAATCAACTACTGCTACTAGAAGTTAGTACAAATCAGGAGACAGACGAAACACCTCACAGCTGTCTCTCTAAATAGTAGTGCACCCTAAGCCTACCCCTATAACAGATTAAAGTTACTTCTGTTAACACAGTGTAGTACTTTATATTTTGACTAATAAATGCCAACCTCTGGAAATGTGGTCTCTAATAACAATAGCAATGACAGCCAAGAAATTTAAGCATTAATTCAAGTTACTACTCTTTTTCCAAATCATTACCGCTCGTAGTATGGCTTGAAAACTTAAAGACACACATTCATTTAAACAGAGTTCACTTTGTGCAGGGCAAACAAGACATCTCACACAGAAAAATTCCATCAGCTGCACAATATACAGTCATATTGTTATTATCATGTTGTTATTACAGGTCTACAAGGTCTGTGTGAAATACAAATGAATGTGCAAGGGTTATCAGAATGAAAAGGCAGAAATGAGGAAAATTTGGAACCAGCTAGCCACATTTCACTGAGCTAGATAACTACATCGTTTGTCTCCTCATTTTTCCTCTCCATTACAAGCATCTGGAAAAAAAATGAATAAGGTGTGTTGGGGGAGTAATGTCTGAAACTTTTTCCCTTGCTTCAGTAAGTTGGAAATCTCAGGATATCTAACAGCTGAGTTTCTTTCCTCCTCAGTCCAAAGAAAGGGGTATGGGCTTTTCCCTCATTAGCACAATGATTTTTACATTTTTTGTACAGAGACTGACACTTGTTTCTCTTAGAAATATTCTTTGATCAGAAAACATTTGTTATGAAATTAGATTTTAGATAAAAGCATTAAACCAGTACTGTTCTTGGGATGTTTTATGTTTAGATTTTCCATATAATTCTGAATCTACATTGCATTGTGTAATACAATGGACAATACAGATGGACACATATCTGGCTGAACATACACATCTATTGTAATGTAGTTTCAGAATTATATTTTCTTAATGAATACATTCAAATATATACAAAAGACATCAGTATTATACAACTTACAACTCAAAAAATAAGAAATTACAGAATTGGTGTTATCCGTGAAAACTTAATTCATCTACCCTTTGGGAATATACACTGTGAGGCAGCACAAGATTGTATAACTGCACCACCTTCTACTTCTGCACGGTACTTTGATTCATTCTTCTCATTTTCCTTGCCTTCTTCACTCAATATGTGATGTCACGAAGTCATGTACTGAGTATAGAATTATTCATTTCCTTCTGAGCATTATGGCCAGCCTGTCAACACAGTAACTGAATTATTCCCAAACATGAGTGAATATATCTGCCTGACACCCTTAGGATAAATAACAACAAGAACAACAATAATAATAGTAATATACAACTTAGGAATTAATTACATATTAAAGCTAAAATTTTCTATTTAGAAGAGTGTCAGCTGAAGAATCTAATTTGAGACATATAGAACCAGGTATCTCGGAATAACAAGTGTTTTAGAAATCTTTGTGCATTCAAACACAGCAACAATTAGTTATGTCTGTTATTAGTCAGCATTCCTATAAACCTGTAACAGTATCCTATGTTAAGCTCCCTATATATAATAAAGGCAGAGTTAATGAACAAGAGTAAAACTCAAGGTTTAAACAATGTTTGCTAAGTCACAAAAGTCACTCTGGAGTACTGTAATCACAGAGTAAAATTGTATAGCATTGTACCTCTTAAGCCAGAAAACTGTTCATCTTTCCTGCAGCCCATTGGCTCTTTGTCCATGCACACTTACAAGACAAGGTTCTTCAGAGAATGGTCTTTACCAAACACCATTAAGCAAGTGCATAACCTATCATCTGATGCACTAAATGAAACAGTGATATTGAAGCAAAATAAAATTTAAAAAAATGTATATACTTTTTTAAATTCAGAGTAATGTTTTTAAAATAGAAGATGAAAATGCTCTGTAATCAAACAGGGTCATAGAATCATAGAACCATAGAAAGGCTTGGATTGCAAGTGATTTTCTAATTCCAACCACCCTGCCATGGGCAGAGACACCTTCCATTACAACGGCTTCGTCAGGGCACCATCCAGCCTGGCCCTGAATAATTCCAGGGATGAGGCATCCACAACCTCTCTGGGCAACTTCTCGCAGCCTGTACCCATGTCTAAGATTGCACCTTGCACTTGGACTTGTTGAACTTCGTGGAACTTTCATGGGCCCCCTTCTCAAGTTTTTCTATCATACCGTTATACCATATCAATTTGGGGAAAAAAAATTTACTAGTACAGAGGCATGTTTCAGTTGTAAGCATATTTTCTATAATATTTTGAAATTGGAGCATTTTTGAACACCAGAACCAAAACTTCTATTTGAAAATACGCAACAAAGGTATATGCTTATAAGAGACAGACAATTCGTTTTTAGTCAGCTATCTTAACTAACATATGGAAAAGGACTGAATTAAAGTTATGTAAATAACTTAAAAACAGTACTTTCTTGCTTTTCAGACCGTCTGTTCACAAAGTTACAATCTTCCCATGTCCCACAGACAGGATTACAACCAATAATACTATCAAAAGGAACTAAACTGTTAGCAACATGGTCTTTGGCAAATCCACAATACGAACTTTATTAATTTGGGCCAAACGGGTAACCAAGCATTACAGTAAATAATTCATTTATATGTAAATGTCATATACTTTTTACAAGGGCATTGAAAAGCAAAAGAACATGTAATTTCAGGAAGACTGAGCTAGGATCAAATTCTCATAGAGTAATAGAATAATTTATGTTGGAAGAAATTTTTTTCAGTTCACCAAGTTCATCTGTCTACCACTAAACCATGTCCCTAAACAACAGCATTCTCGATCTGCCCAACTGCTCAGCCCTGGGTCATTTTTGCAATCTGTGGTTTCTGTAACTGCACAAACCAGTAGGAAAAGTAAGGGAGCTGGACTGGTCTGCCATGACCCATGTGCTGAATTTGATATCCATTCAGAGGAAAGACATATATGTCTTTTTAATGTGTATTGTCCATGTTCACTTGGAATATGTTTACAATACACCATTCAATTTAAGAATGACCATCAGTGTCTCACTGAGATACTGATGTTTCCTTTTTCTGATCACTAGTGTCTTAGGGCTTCTTCATAGGTCAGCTTCCTAGTAAATTAAAAAATCAGGGACAGTCTTGGAATATTATAGTTTACATATTTACTTCCATACATGCACAAACACTGGGAGAGTAGAGGCTGAATTAAACACAATCTCTACCTTCAGAGCCCTTTGCACAACACCAAAGCCTGGTTGGATGCAAGCAACTTTGTCTGAAAACTTCAGGATATCAGAGCAGCATAAATCAAATGGCTCTTCCACTCCTAACCTTCCCTCTAATGGAGTATTGAGCATTATGAATTTCTTCCCAAGACTGAACATTTGCTCAAACCCAGAAAAATAACTTAGCAGACCATGTATAATGGCACCACCTAGTGATTTCCTACAAGAACCACTTGTATTCCAGCACTGGTATTATAAAATCAAAATTATGTGAGAACCATTTTAAATACTTAAACTGTGATGCTAATCTACATAATCTATTGTACATTTTAAACAGTTTTCAAATTTTCTGAAAAATAATTACTCTTGGAATTATATGTTCTTTCAATGATTCATGAACAAGCTCAAAAGAGAAGCAGAAATCTTTGAAACAGAATTGTAAGTACTAGAAAGTTTTTGCAGTATTAAGAAATCCTCCAATGCCTCACCTTTTAAAGGGAAGATTATATTTTTCAGTCGTTTAGTTGAAAATGTGCTCTTATTGTTTAAATTAGTGTCTTGCAGCAAAAAGATTCTGATTTCCTTTAAAGAACACATATATAGTTTAGGGGAAATTTGGCTTGCTTCTAAGCAAAGAAGTATTTGCAATTATATGCATTCCTTGAATAGGACAAAATGTTAGCATTGTACACAGCACAAAGTTCACAGGTTGGCAAATATTGCCAGGAATAAATTTACCCCCCAAGTAAAAACCACACTTTTTTTAAATATATCACACTCCAAGTGTTACAATATCTTAGCTATTCCTTGAGCTTTTTTTTTTTTTTTTTCCTGTACAAGGAGCTTTTACACAATACATGTCTAAATTTGAATGTGGCCTTATGGACATAAACACTTTAGTTGTGCCAAAACTTGAGCATGTGTAGAACACACAGAATTTGTTTTAAAAGAAAGATTAGGATTAGTGAGCACAAAGATTAGATAGGCTCTAAGTCCTTAAACTCCCCTGTTGAAACCGATGGAAAACCTTCATTAACCAAACTAAGGCAAAAAAAGCATAAATGTATGTGTGTTTACACATCTCAACATATGTATATATATATATATTTATTTCCATGTGTACCCATATATGAGTGTAGAGTAGCCTTAAAGGAAATTGGTGTCTCTAAAAATACTATGATGATGATTTTAAAATGGGCTCCTTTGCTTCTCCAAAGTTATGTATATGTCACAAAGTGCTAAAAAGCATAAAAAATAATTAAGATTACCCTTTTAAAAAATGGAAATGCCTAAACCCTGCTTCTTCTTGACAGCAGTTCTAACCCTCATCAGAGATAAATCAATCTGCAGCAGCAGCAGACAGCTATTTAAGGCCAGCGGATGGGGCCAGAGCCATGTAAAGTGCAGGACTGTAGCTGCTGCATCCCCAGCCACTGCATTCCCATGCTCAGGACAGAGCCACCCACACTATTTCTTGTGAAGAAGGCTGCCATCAGTTTGACTTTTTGTCTCTTTATCCTGTTTGCCATCTTCATGCACATAGATCCCAATTATCCCCTCTGCATTTGTGTATTATTTTAAAAGTTTGGTGTTTGTTTTGTTTTAACTTAAATTTTTTAATCCAAAGACTCACTGGAAATGCCTGGAAGCAAGTGGCAATCACCAGAACGTGAGCTGGATAAATGGTGATCTAAAGTGCATGTGATAGTTTTTCTTTCCTGACTGAATAATCTCTCTTTAGTAAGACCTAAGAGACAGTTACCTCATGCCATCCAGCCAGGACAAAGTGGCCTGAACTAATATTGCTCTAAGCTGAAATGTCCTCCAGTGCACCACAGCCCTATGAAGGGATCCATGCTTCATCTGAGAGAAGCAAAACAGAATCAGCACACTGATCGGCAAACCTGCTAACTCCAGACCCACACAGCACTGATTTTGCTGCAGTACATGAAATTGTGAAGCTATTCTGAAACTCCCACTTCAACCCAATCAGCAGTGGAGTCCAATTGGGAACATGAACTTATAGTAGCACACCGTGAAATCTTCTCCACTCAGATATCATCCAGTTGTTTTCTTCTCTTTGAGAAAAGAAGTATCATCACTATTGCAATTTCCAGCTCTTTTTGTGACATTTACAGGCTGCCAGCCAGTAGTGCCTGTATGATGCCAGTGCTGCTCTTCGCCCTACACTGCAAGGACAGGATGAGATCCCAGGGCAGTGACTGCTCATGCTGTGGTATCCATAGTGGGCTCTAAGACCTATGTAGGCAATAGGAATAATAAAAGATCTACAAGACATTAATTTTCCTCTGTGGCTGTGGGACTCAGGACTTGGACACTGGAGACAAAGTTGAGCAGTATGGAAAGATGTGTGGGCATATGGCTTTTTGACTGTTCTTCTTCAAGTAACTCACACTCCCTTATTACATTTGGGAACATTAATATACCTTAATCTAGGGTATAGACTGTATCAACTTCATTTGAGTAGCCCAGAGTATCCAGAAATCTTAAATGTGGATCTGCATTTTTTCTTTTTTTTTTTCTTTTTTTTTTTGTGGCATCTCTCTCACTCTCATTCTGTTGTCATCTACGTTTTCTATGCTCTGTTTTCACAACTCATTTTCACCTTCCCACATGAAAGATATCTCTGGCAGGGGACACTTATATTGCAAGTAACCTGAACATTTGAGTTTGCACTTACTACGCTGAAACTGGCAGAAGTGTCCCTCTCTGGCCTTGAAAACACAATGTACTGTACACAGGACCCACAGTCCGTTAAACTCCCCAAGTACACACTCCTGCCATTCTCTATATTCCTGTTTGCCTATAAAACTTAAACTTCTATTTGCTCCTCAGAACAAACTTGAAATGCAAATGAAGAGCTAGAAGAGAGCTGAAGTCTGTCCACATATATTCAGTGGTGGCTTCAAGGAAGAGAACTGTCCTATTTTAAAATAGGAGAGAAGCAAAACAGTTGCTTAGACTTGCCACCTGTTTTGATCAGGGGACCAGATTTAATACTAATGTGGCACTAGTTTGTATGTTTCCCTTTGAGTTAAAAAAAAAAAAAAAAAAAGGCAAGTAGGTAAAGATCAAAAAGAGACTTAGGTTTGGCAGTAAGAAGGGCTTCTGGAGAAATCCAGCAATCTAACACCCTTACAGTGCATGCTTAACAAAAAGGTTTCCTCTTAAGAAAAAGAAAAGTTGCTGTACTCTGGTTGGGCACTTTCCCTGAGGACCTTTTAAAAAACCCTGGCAGATTAAGTGAAAACTCACAAAGGAGACTCAATAGATGGCACTCCTCCCCTTGAACTAAGGGGCTAAAGGGGCTCAGCTATGGATTAGAAGCCTTTCTTTCAAGGGGAATGAGTCAAATTGTCTTCTATGAGATAATGGATTCAATATATACCTATACATGAACCCAAATATATTCAAAATTTAAATACACATAAAACTTAGACAGTCTAGAATCCAACTTGCCTAGAGACTACCTTTCTCCATATGTCTCTCAGTGTGACCCATTTCCTTCTAACTCCAGCAATGGTGGTTGGAGTAACAGATGCTGTGGGGCCTGGAATGGACCAGAGGAGCAGACAGCAGGCTGCTGCAATATGAAATTGCCATTAAATATGAGAGGAATCTGTTCAATCTTCCTGTTTGCACAGGACATGACAAATGCAGCTCTTTAGTTACCCTGCTTGAATGACCTCTTTTTGAAAATATAAAATCACCCTCTTGTTCTACCTAGGAGATGATTGCAAAGTTTGGATAACTTCTGTAGTTGTACAAAATTTTTAAATTCTTTTATGATCTTTAGAACCAAAAGTCCACAATAAGTGGTTACTATTAAGGTATGCAGAAGAAATAATACATTTAAATCTAGCTAAGTCAGTCCTCATGTGAAAAACATTACACTGAGTTCCTTCAGTATGGATTTTCCATGCATTTTACTCTGCTGAACAACATTTTCGTAATACTTGCTGAAGCACTTACCAATCCATAAACATAGTTCATATACCTCTATGCTATATTTGAAATCAGAGTTTGGAAGAAAATATTAAGTCTAATGACAAATAATCTGAAGAGGGAGAAGTAAGAAGATCTAGAAAACAAAGAATTGCTGGAACAGATATTAGAATTTTCCATTGCAAATTATCACCATGAACCGGCTGTCTGGGAAACACTCCAACCTGATGTTGGGTTCTCTTTGATAACGTGGTGTTTCTAAGCAACATTTCTAGTCAGCCCATGTGTATGAGTGGTCAGCCACCACTCTGTAACTTCAAAACATGAATTTCTTTTGTTAGATGCAGATCCAATTTGCTGTTTGGTTTTCATATGAAAAATACAGCAGGCTTTTTAAGATACACAGTTTAAAAAGAAGAAAAAAAGAAAGCGGTGCTAAATATTGTAGCACATTTCAACACATACAGCAGCATGTTTAATTTATTCAATACTACATTAATGAACCTCTATTTTGTTCTTAAGCTAAGCAGATGGGTACTCAGGTACCATGTGTTAAAGTTGTCAAGAATTCATGTTCTAATTCCTTTCACATAGCAGCCAAAGGCACTTCTTACATAAGAATGACAGTGATAACAATTAGTTGGTCTCTTCACTCAGTATGTTTCCACTACAATCTTAGACTAAATATTTTTCAGGATTTGGACTAGCTGAACTAGAATTTCTGAAGGTCATTACTTCCAAACCTTGTATGTTAGAAAGCTGTGAATTCCAGTCCTTCAGAGTCCATGGACTGCCTGTCCAGTTTGCATCTATGCTTTGCACACGTTCAAGTGCAAGGCATATATAATGATTAGGTAATTCACAATTTAATTTGGAAACTGTTTCTATCTCACCCAAAAATAATTATAGTTTGATACATAGGGTTCATATCACTGATAAATAAAGCACAGGCATGTGCCTCTGAAAAGAGCGATAATCAGTTCTGCAACAGACGGGATCTCTCACACTGACAGTAGAAGGGAACCAGACCAGTTCTTGGGCACTGAACTAGACAGAGTCCTGTAGACTGCTGGCCTGGGTAGGGATACAGTGGAGCCATGGGAGATCACTATGTTTAGTGAAGTTAGGCACCATTTTCTGTGGTTGTGATTGCATCCCAAAGACACTGACTTCAGATCGCTGGCAGAGACTGTTGCATTCCACACTCATTGCATTCCACACTCAGGCAGAAAATATTTTAGATTTCTATAAAATCATCCTATCAAAATGAATATATTTTATCAACTCAGATCTGGAATATATGCATCCTACCAGTGCTAATTATAACAAGACATATGGTGAAACAGTATTTCAGATTGAGACAGTTTGGGGAATTTCTCTACTATGATTTCTTCTTGACACTGGAATCTTATGGGCATCTGTCAGATGTAAGTTCCATCAGGAATGTGGCACAGTCAGCTCCTTCTGATCCTTTGCTTCCATATTGACATAAAACCCACAGTAGGTGACAGAAAAGTTGCTTGCACCTGGCTCATGGCTAAAAATACCGAGCAATTAAACTTTGATGATCCTCCATTTAAATGGAGCACACTTGGATAAAAAATGGCAGCTATCCAGAGCAAATGGTTATTTCAAGTCTGATTCTCAGGAAAGATAGTAATTGAACTACAGATTAGTTACCAAGAAACAAATCATCAGATACACCCTTTCTAAAGATCACTGGAGGTATAAAAAGGGAGTTAAAGTTGTTTCCCCTGAGATTACTTCAGGAAAAAAAAAAAAAGAAAAAAGAGGAGCAGACAGGACTGAGAAAAACTTAGTGAATCAGACCTGAAACTGAAGAACTGCCATGGGCAAGCCAGAAAACTCTGACCCAAGGACAGACCCTCACACATAAAAAGGAAACTGAAGCAGGAGGCTGAATGTGAAAAGATTTTGTCCATCTACGAAGATGTGTGCTTCTAATGCTAGCTGAAGGAAGATGGGATAATTTTTGTTACACATTTGTTCACCTCAGCTATTCCATATCTTTGAGAAAAGAAACTATAAGTTTATGTTGACTACAATGTGGAGTTCTGGGAAAAGATATGCATGGAGAAGTAGGGGAGGAGGCAATGAGCTGTAGGAGTCTTTCTTTTCTGAAACAATAGTAGATTAAAAAAATTATCAAAGAAGTCTTCCAGAAAGAGAGGCTAAATCTTACTGAGGCTAAGTCATAAGAAAGCTTAAAACATTTAGATATCTTGTAATTTTACCCAAACACAGCAGCTTGGCATGTACAAAGAAAACTGAGCTTTATCAAGGCTATGACACATGCAGTCCTAGAAAAATTAATTCATCTAGCCTGCAGCTATGTGTTCCTTTCTTAGCACACTGGCTCCCCTTGTTATAAGTCACAAGAGTATTTCTGTCATACGCTCTCCCTTTCACAACAGTGAGTCTTCACACAGGCCTGAATTTTGAGTGCTCTTGTGAATCACGCCAAGGTGCAATTCATGGAGACAGGGGCCTTTTTTACCTTCTCTGAAACAGCCATCAGGGACCCAAACAGTCTGTGGACTTCCTGAGTGCAGCAGGAAAACCATCTAATGCAACTTTTCCCATTTCATGGCCATGTGAAAACGTAACCAGGTGGATCACAGGTGCAGGCAGTTTTCCTCCCTAGGTCTGGCTGCAAGCACTGGGGACACCTCTCACTATAGCACCAGTGGAACAGCATTTTATGCCTTTCTCCGCTAGTGCTGACTGAGATATTTTTCCTCAGTATGCCTGGGGTGCCTTGTATCTGCATGGAGAAAGACCATGGTTCTCCTCTAGAGACTTACCGAAACTACGAAAGATCTGCAAAATGCAGTCAACATGTCCATATTTCAGCATTCAGCATGACCAGAACTTAGGTGACATAGAATTTAAAATCCTGATGTCAAAAAAAAAAATTAATTATATCCAGTAGGAAAGACTACAAACCTACAAACACAGCCCCTGGATAATATAGGTGTAGCTTAATCAGTAAAGCTCACAAAAGAAATTCATCTGTAGAAAATGCATCACAAAGACACCAAATGAATTCTCAAATAAAGGAAGTATTCCCAGCAATCAGTTAATCTATGTAAATTAATCTTTAACTTTTCTTTTAACCTGGTGTTGAGTTCCATGAGCTGTGAGGATTGCCCACAAATATGTTTGTCACCAAATACTGTGAAGAGATCCATGTGACAAGGAGTTCCCGGTAGAGACCTTGAGAACAACACCACAGAAATCAAAACAGAGGTTCATCTAGCACAGTGTCTTTAAAGAGCAGCAAAAAGTAGATGGCTAAAGAAAGTCTAACTGTTAGGAAAACAATATGATATTTTGTCTATTACATCATTCCAGCTTCTAGTGCCGTGTAGCTAAGTGACTTCATAAGCCAGATGTTGTAACTCTGTGGTTAGCACTGCTTGATTGACTTTCTGTGCTCAGGATTTTAACTGGTCACTACATCTGCGGCTCAGACCATGGGCTCATTTCACTTCCGTCTCTCATGAGCATTTCCATGCTTTCTACCATGCAGGACACTACACTTGAAGTAACTTTTGCCTATTACTTCATTTGATTCTCCCCATCTTAAAACTCAGCATTGCTCCAGAAAACCTCTGGGAAAGTAAGAATGAAAAGATTAATGAAGTAACTTTCAAATTGTGTATGTACTCAAAAATTTGACCCAAGATGCCCTTGCTGACTAAGCAAAAACAACATAGATTTGAGTCAGATACACACTACCTCCAATGTGATTTTGTTGTGAGAGATGCCAGAAAATCTCATGGCACTTGAAAACTCAGAAGTCATATAAATTTGGTTTGAATATTAGATACTATATTACTGGGTTTTGTTGCCTGATTTAATAAAAGTAATACTGTTTGCATTGAAAATACAAACAGTTGTTAATCTGATGATGGCATTTGGAATTATGTTTACACAATGTGCATCAAAATATTTTTGCCAGTTAACAAGCTTGGTGAATATTCACAAAAATCCAATCTATAGCCAGAAGAGAGTTTAATATTATAGTACCAATAAACATTACAGTTCCTTTTGACAACCTTCATCATTCTCACCAGTCCATGATCATGCCACTCAATACCGTGTAAAGAGTAGCAGAACCGTTGATGGTCCTTTAAGTTGTTCAGACATCTTTGGGTATTTGATAAACTTGTCTCTTGGCACTGAGTCTGTAAATATGAAATCAAGAGATCAGCTTTCTATACCATGAATGACACCCAAACTTGAAATTCACCAGATGGATCAGAGTCTCACAAGACTCACTTTCATATCTTTGAAAACAGGGTGGAAATGATCCATGTCACAACTGATCAGTCTGGCAGGACTGCCATTTCTTCATTTCCTCCAAAATTTCTTTATGAGATAGCATAGGATAAAGCCATCCTTACTGGGAGCTTTTCATTGTCTTTCCCAGACAGCTACTGCAGTCTCATCAAAAAGCCATTTTTTTTTGTCTACATCCTTTGCACTTACATGCCTACAGCATGTACATCAACACAGTATCCCAAGTACCAGCTCTTTCTGTTTTGTTCCCATAGTTTTGAAAGCTCTTATTTTAAGATGGACTGCAGACCTTGATTATCTTTCCCTGCTCACCTCAGTCTTCACCATGATGTTCTCCTCCTCTCTCCGGGAGAGGTAAGAAGCCCTTCAGTGACTCTTCATAGCCTGCAGTGGGGAGCTTCTTGAGGAGGCCAACACACCAGCTACTCTACCTTCTGGTTATCCATTCTTCTTCCAGAGAGAAGCCTGCACCCCCCCCCCCCCACCCTTACTCTCCTGTCCCAACCATTTTCCTGCAACTAACCGTCATGTTCTGTTGTTCTCCCTTGTTCAGCTTTAAAAGGTTCATTCCTCCTCCCTTCTTTCCTATCCTATTCTCCCAGGTCTCAGATTTTGCCAAAATATCTTCTGATGCCCCCACAGGGTCCCCTCATCAGTTAACTGACTTTTCCAAAGAACTTCTGCAAGTTTGTGACCCTTCTGCCCCTCTTTTTCGAGTTATTAGATTCAACCTTCATAATCAGTTCCAGTTGACGTGCAAATGCTCAACCACAGGAAATTGCACTTTGGTTTATTTGGCATCCCTCTGACAAACACTCCGCTACTTCTCAGGATCATACAAGGTGAGTCCTTCCAGGATTAGAATGCTTTCCAAAGTCTTGGTTTGATTACCCGAAATATTTCAGGGTGAAGAATCAAATTTTATTCTTAATATGTTCCTAGTCTTTTAGAGGTCAGGACATACTTTATTTGAACATTCCACCCCAGTGATCAAGAGATGTGTCCTAAACATCTTGTGAGAGATACTTGGAGCTCCTTGCCACAGAGTTAATTAGAGCATGGGCAAGTAGGACCCAGCACCTTCGGGCTCTCTCAGCAGTGGTGAGGTGGTATAGGCCCTGACAGTATCTTTGCAAACTGCATTGCTTTTCCTCTGTTCCTCCATGGCTTTTTTTTTTTTTTTTTTTTTAATAATTCCATTGCAGGCTTGGCCCTTCAATGTGCTTAATGTTATGCACATAAATAGTTTAACTGATGTGAAAGAAATTGCCTACATGCCTGCACATGTGATTCAATGCTTTGGTGGTTCAGGCCAGAATGCCGAACACATTGTTGAATCAAGCAATGAGAGTGTGTATAAACAAGAACTTTACAAACTGACATAAACATAGCACTTGCATTTCTTTAAGAATCTCATAACTTGAATTCAGCCCTGGCCTAAATGCACTGGCTTTAGTAGGAAAAGGCTTGCAACTAATTTATTCTTACTTCTTTTTTGATGGGAAGACAAACTGCTTAGGTAAAAGTCTGTGGTTCTAATTTTATTAGTTACTGTCATATTTTCATCAGTTGCTATACCATCTTAGGTGATGATTTACAGTATTGACAATATGCTAAAACTTTAAAAATATTTTGATTTCTATTTTTACCAAGCCTCAGTTGCTTTTATGAAGGTTGGTGTTTGTGTTATTGGCCACTGGAGCCCAGCTAAGAATATCGGAACATTATCCTGCCCTGCCCCTGCAAGTAATGAAGTTTTTTCCAGTCTGTAAAATGTTGGTGTTTTGCGGTTTCCTGAAGGGGAGATAGCTGTGCCTGCTCCCACTGAACACGATGTCAGAGTTGTCAGCTTGTATCAGAGGTTGCACTGCCAGACCCCCTGCAGGCACCAGGGCAGAATTAGAGGAGGAGACATTGCTCACTTTATTTTATTTTACCATCATGGCTACACTGCTGCAAGTAATCTCCAACTTGATAGCTCCACTAATAGCCAGCCTGTTAGCCACAACTCCATGCACAAGAATAAGTAGCAGTGATGCTTTTATAACATCAAAAGTAAACAGGGATTTACACATACTATTTTGATCTTGACCCTGGGTTTTTTCAGTAGTTAAATTACTGTTAATAATTGCCATGAATTTTATTAAAACTTATAGCACTTTTTTCTATTCTCCTAATTCTATATTGAAACATATCACAAACCATCTTGAATTGCATTAAACTTGTTCTCCCAAAAGCCTCCCAATAGAATTGCTAAAGCTTTAATTTCCTACTTTAATCAGTTATTTATCCAGCACTTTAAGAAGACAGAGCTTCCATTGACTGCAATACATTGACATAACTGGGAATATTCGTATAGGCTAAGAAAACTGATAGGAAATTAGAAGTGACTATTTTTGTAGATGATTTTGGAAATATTCCAACCTCTGTAGTGTTCACCTCCTATCTACAAGTGGAGATTCTGTGCATCTCATACCTGCTAGTGTTAATGAGAATGATCTCTGCAAACATACTCCATGTAGCTGGAAAAGAAAGACTGATGCTCTTGCTTGTTAACATTCTCCTTTGTTTCTGCCCTCTCCAACTCAAACATTTTCTAGATGTTTTTCTGGCAGCTTTAGCAGCATTAATGCATTCCAAACTAGAAAAGTTTCTACTTCAATATCTTACAACTAATTCAATATGTACTGACCTCAAACCCAGGATAGTAGTAATTTGATATTGCAGTTCATTATTGTTACTCCCAGTAAGTTTCCCTTTGAAAGTGCCTGATGCTTCTCCCTCCCTCTCACACACACCCTTCCACCCTTCATTCAGAATTTGTTTTTAATTGTTCAGGAGAAAAAATTCAGATTGTGAGCCAACAATATATTTCCAGGGGGTACAAGATATTAATAGAGCTACATCGTGGCCCCATATATTGTAATAAACTGTGCTGTAATTTGTTTACCCACCGTAGACAGTAACTAACATTCAGATAAATGGAGTTGGCGCCTGCGAGATTTATGATATACTTCTGTGCTTAGCAATGTTTAATCAGGGAGTTAAAATATTACAGTGTAAAATCCTTTACAAGCATGCACAAACAGAGAACTACCATTAGAGGCTTGGCAGACACACTCGGTGTCAAATAGTACCTCCAGACACTCTCAAAACACAAAGAGGAATATTCAAAGCAGCTACTAACTGACTAGCATTATTTGAGAACCACGTCAGAGCTCATTTTTTTAGGGGGACTTGCTTTTGAAGTGACAGAATGATAGGCAGGGACAAGTGGGCTTGTCTGCACAGCCCATCAGGCTGAAAGAAGTTGGGGTGGGTGGCAAGCATGGAGGCGGGGGGGAAGGGAGGTGAAATTTGGTCAAAAAGGTGGTAGATGCCTGTCACAGAGCTTAGTGTGTTTGGATAAGACAGGCTAGCATGTGGGGGGATCAGCATGAAGCATCACACCTGGAGGAAAAGACAACTAGCTCCAGCCTCAGTGCCATAAGCCTGGCTCCACAAAGTCTAGCCAACATCTGGAATGGATATCAAGAGACACAGTGCAGCCCTGACTGGCGCTCTACTCTACCTTTGTACTTTTCACTGCAAATTGAAAAGCAAAACAGACATCAAGGATATATTTATATAACTGTCTTCAAGCTGCATTTTCTACTCCCATCTGCTGCACATGATAAGTTTCAAGTGTTTTCTAATAAAAAAAGGGTTGTTTTTTTCTTTTTTTTTTTACTCCTTGTTCAGTATACAGACTGACCTTTTTTTATTCACAGTTTTAAAGGAACAGTAAATATTTTACAGCCAGAGGAAGTGTCAGCACTGTAAGACTTTCTGCTATTGACATTATTTAACCACACTGGCTATTGAGCCAAATGTGACAGGGCGTGAGTCTGTGCGTGTGCAGACGCCTGCATTTACCTCAGCGTGCAAAGGAGCTCATTCGTGTGCATTTGCATGTTCATATGTGCTTTGGAGAGGAACATTCCTGGGAGTTTTTCACTCTATTTTCACATCATGCTGTTGTTATAATGCTCAAAGGGGGAAGGCAGCCCCCTTTGTCCAAATGAGACTCTGTGGTAAACTGCTCTCCAGGGGGGACATGCTGAAGGAGTGCAGCCTCCATATCAAAAAGGCTCTGTTTTTCCTCTCTGCTTTAGAGCTACATAGCTGATGAGACCAGATCAGCCTTCTAGTCGTGTTGATTAATTATGAGGAAAATAACCAGGATGAGAAAGTGTTACATTTGACTGTGAAACTTCGCCTTCTGACCACAAGTCATCAAACTGGGCCTGGCTGTACGTGAGTTTCGGCAGAGACATAGAGAGCACAGACTGATGCACTCCTCAGCAAAGCCAGCTAGACTCAGATATTACAAAATACATCCTGGATCACATGGGCAATGACACATTTGAGTAGCCATGAGAAAGCACAGTTACCTGAGGCAGTCAAGTTCAACCCATGAAAGACAGTAGGAACCAGAGATACTCATCCAGCCCCAAGAAATATCTCCTCTTTAATACAGAGCCAGATCCCTATCTACCTCATGTATTGGTATAGAGACAGCTGCATTAGTTGGAGTTGTACTGGTATAAAATGTTCAGGGAAAAAAACCTCCTTGAATCCTCTGGTGAGAAGTTTCACCAATATTGGTAACAGGAATAGCAATTCTACAGAAACTGGCTGGAACATCAAAACTATTATTTGCTATAACTTGTTGCTGTCATGAGAAAGGAGTATCATACTGGAAAAAGCTCCAGTTTCTCTCCATATTGCAAAGTATTATTTTCAGCTGTTTTAGTCTTATGGACAGGAGATGGGGATGTAAAACCTACAGTTCTATTGTGACTGCACCAATTCATCTTATAAACTTAAAGAACTAGTAACATCTCTGTCCACTCCTTTGAAAATACATAATATTCACCCATTACAGGGAGAACGTGAGGCTTAAGTAGTTGTCCTAATTAAGATAATCCTGAATTTTGTATTGGAAATTTATTGCTGTGTTATAGCTATTCATTGAGGCAGAAATATTTTTCTTTTTCTCCATGGGAAACAGCACCTTTTTATTTTCCATAAGAGAGACTTCAGGGAAAAAAATGTTTTCTTTAAGAGAAGTATTATTTCTGCAATAAAATTATTTTCAAAAGTGAAATATATTGTGACATTACTTGTAATATGCTTCAGCTGTTTCAGTAAAAAAATGCATTATAAAATACTATATTTATAGCATAGGAAGAAGTTATACACCCCACATTGTGAGACCCCATTAATTTCAAAAGAGCTAAGAGATGTTCTTAGGTGAACTTTTCTAAAGTACTATCAAAATCAGTGTGATCTGAAAAGTGGATCATTCCATAACATCTATTGAAAATCATTACATGTTAACTCTCTTCCATAGTATGGAGACAAATACAATATCTGGTTTTCATTTGCTGCTGTGTTATCAGCAGCAATTATTTTATGAAACAGTTTGGAGGGTTTTGTGGGGTTTTTTGGGGTTTTGGGTTTTCTTTTTTTACCAAAAAAACGCTATAACTTCACTGAACCTCCCAAGTTTTATTTGGAAAACAGGGTAACATGGGATCTTTGAAGTGAAACTCACAGTTTCAGTAAAGCTGGTGAGAAATCAGAAAAAGGAGAAGCCTATTCTTTTACTGAAACCAGTCACTCTGAATGAATCAGGCAAATTTCACAGACAAAGAAAAAAAGCTTGCTCTCCTAATTTTGAAAATATGCTTTTCCTTTAAAATCTCACTGACAAATTTCAAGCATCTTCCAATTTAATTTTAGAGTTTATGATTCTGAAGCTATGGTCACAAGTGAAGTTATCAGGACAAAAGTAGCATATGACAAAAGAATTGCACATGCTTTTAATATGGGGGCTCCATGGGAAGAAACTCTGGGCCAATGTTTGGACATAAAGAAGGAAGTGTTTTTTCACAGCAGTACTTGAGATGTGTTTTGTCATGCATATCTGTTCAAAATAAAAACTGTGAATTTTTTTTCTGGAGAGTAGGACATTTCTGGTTGCCTTTTAACAGAGGGGATAAAAGAAAAAGAGCCAGGTGAGTCACAGGGAAGCACCAACTTTTCCTGACCCCCTTCTTGTTTACAGATAAACTAGAAGCTGTAAAAGTGACAAGGTTTCACAAGAGTAAGAAGGAAATAGAATTGAGCAAATGAGAAGAAATAGAAGTATATTTCTAAATTTTACAAGTTTTGAGTTTGTTTAACAATAAAAGTTTCTATAGTGATTTAGAATATGTTCAGTATTGTGTCTCTATCATATACGTGGTTTTGTATTGTCTCATTTATTAAATTCAAGTGGAAGGAGTTGTTCTCTATGTAAAGTCTAAAGAGACCAGAAGGTCATGTGTACATAGTTTGTAGTGACTTTGTAGTGAGGGTCTGCAACAGAGCATGCTATCAGCTCATCTCGTGCAACACAGAAAGTAATGAAATTAGCACACTGTAGCATTAGATATCCAATGTTGAAAGGCCCTGTCTGCAAATTCAATATCAAGATTACATTAAACTCCTACAATATGCTGAGTGAGGTTTGGTTTCTGAGCTTGTTCCTCCCTCACATTTTATGTGGTATATTTCTCAAACAGGCAACCTGTGCATTCTCTCTGTTTACCAGTATCTGCCTGATAAAGTAGAACTGAAAACACTGTGTTGTACTGGAACGTGAAGAAGTTTGAAGTTCAAAACAATTGCTTGCTACAAAAGTAGAGGAAGCCCTTTCCTATGAAATCTATGAACTCGAAACAGGAATAAAGAACTAGTCGTTGCCAATAACTTTAACTTCATTTATCTATATTTGGCAAAAATTGTGCTGCAGCTGGAGATGAAATGCTGAGCTAAATAACTGCAGCGACGTGAGCTCCAAAACAGCAATTACTAAGCTGTGCTGCCTTGTATAAGATTTTACTTTTATTTATTGTATTTAAAGAAACTCTCTATCTATGTACAGTACAACAAGAACTGCCTGATCAAATGCCTGATTGCAAGGCATCTCAGCTCCACTGTCAATATAGTTCAGCTTTAAGCAAGGCAAACGTTTTTCATGAAGCCAGATTAAACTGCTGTGCATGGTAGTTTTATCATTCTACATACCTTTTTATTGTCTCTAATTGAAGGAGTAACTCATATTAAATCTAAACTTGGCTTATCACAAATAGTGAACGTATTTTTTTTGTTACTAGTAGAAAAGCTAACAGTTTAAAAAGGCTGAAATAAAAGGGCACACAATCTCTTTCTTCATAGTTACAAGGACAAAAAACCACATTAATAAATTTGTTGGAGGAACTGCTCACCAACATGATTTCTACCATCTATCTTTTTAAAAAAGAGGACAAGAAAGTTGGGAGTGGGTTCCAGAGTAATCTCTTTCTTCCAAACACATGTTTATTTTCCTCAAGTGTGAAGCCCAAGTATCTGTAATTATGGGTGTTCTCTGGTACTATCTACTTATGTCTACTATTATAGTGGAGCCTCAGTGTTCTCTGTCTAAAGCACTTCATCTAGGGAAATGCTGACATTTCTGAGAAAGAAAAGGAGAAAATGAAGTGACATATGAATATTCTGCTAGTTGTCCTAGAAAATGGATGCTGACACCACAAATCTAGCTCATTCCCAAAAAATAATGTGACTGAAATAATATCACAGTGCCAGAAAAGCTGACTAATTGTCTAGATTCCATGATGACATAGTATTATTAGTAGTATCCAGTCCCTCAAACAGTGGATTTTGTCCTCACTGTCCATATTTCTAACTCTCTCTTTACTTCAATAGCCAGAAATCCTGATAGTCTTCCCTTCTCTGAACTCTTTGGTCATTCAAGAGCTTTTTAATCCTAACAAGCACAAACTCTTTTGTCATCTCAGCCATTTTCTAGATGTGACCAGCAGCATTTCTTTGGTACCTACTGGCTTTCAGCAGCTTGTTCCCAAATATTTAGGGCCAGTGGATCACTGTTGTCCTTCAAATTAATCAAAATTACTCTGCAGTCTTTTTATATAACTTCTACTTGAAGGGAATACTAAGAATAATTCTTAATACACTTCCAGATTTCATCTGCAGACCACCTCCCTTGACTTCATTGACTGACCACAAGTCATTGGTAAATACAAACCTACTGTACACAGAACTGGTGATATTTGTTCCACATCATCTACATCTTGAAAACGGCTATGTCAGAGGAAGCTGCCACCTAAATAATAGTAGGTCATATTGTTCAATTTCTCATGAACTTCACCTAAGGAGAACCAATGTTAGATTATTCTGTGCTTAGGAAGCACTAAGCTGACTGTTTACATGTCCTGGGATGCTTCTACATTATTTCTAGACACTGAAAACATCCTGGTAAAGAGATGGAAGGTTGCCTCTTGTCACCTCCTCTCACCTTCTAGGCTTGCCTTGTTTCACTGAATAAATCTTAGTCTGGCATTATGCATACAAATACATCTTTTCCTCTGATTTTGTGATTCCAGTCTAGATGTTGTCACTCCGTCCTCTGTTAAGTTGCTTGATTTTTACACGGAAAGTAAAGCAAAGCAAGGTGAAGGAAGTCAAGAAAAGGAATACAAGTCCTGTATGAATCTTCAGAATTTTTGATGGAACTCACCCACCTTTCATTACCGGATATTGCCTGCCAGAGTCTGGCTTCTGTCTTCATTTATCCATATTAAGGGTCACTCTTGCAGTTCCATAGGCATAACATAGAAATATATCAGTGTTAAGCTACATCGCCACTAAAATCATCTAAAAGGTATAGTTGTTCCCATAGTACTTATTAACATAGGGGACCTTTCAGAATGAAAACAAGGCATTGCTAACCACATGTATCTAGCAGCCATTTACACCTCTAGACCACCGTCTGATATTCCAGTCTGAGCAGATCAGTGATTCGCTGCTCTTCACAACTAGGTCGTTGCAGTTGAAGGATATGAAAACCATATTGTACTTTACTCTTCCTTTGCAGAGCCACTAAAAGATGGCAGAATTACACATTTCAACAGGCATCATTTTAAACTCAGTAAACCACATAAGCTGAAACATTCCAACATCGGTGCTAATGCTTTTAAAGTACAGTCCCTGTTTTCTGTTTTTACATAAGAAAGCTCATACTTACATAGACTTCCTGCTAAAAGAGAAGGACTGCACACATACTTCCAGGGTAATCTAGCTTGTAGCAAAGGCTGCTAGAGATTAACTGACTGGATGTTAAGGATGTTGACACTGACAGATGGCTCTCCGCTTCTACTTTAACATCTTACAGCCATCGCACATGTTGAATGTTGTTTGGGCTGTGGTGCTTCAACATAACACGAAGCAGGAGCTACAGCAACACATAATTTACAATGGAGATTCTATGTTTTACTTTCACATATAGAACACCGTACAATTCTTCCTTTTAAAGTAAAGTTTCCTTGTCCATTCATCACACACCACTAATCACCGCCATTTAGGCATCTTAGAAAAAATTATGTACCATGTATCAGAAAAACTGACTGAAATTGAACACATTTGTATAATTTGTGAAGAAACTCCAGGACTTTCATATGAACAATAATAATGGCAGTCACATTTATTTTCTAAAAACAGAATCATTCCCCTGCCATTTACAACAGTTTAATATTTACACACCTCTGCAACTCTTCAAGCCACTCTTCTTGAGTTGTTCTAAGGCCTGGATTGTAGTTCTGTCACTTTGGAAAGATCAACAACTAGTCAAGCACATAACAAAATAACAGCCTGACTAACTCCTTGTGTTCAGCAGGATAATAGCACTGAGGAATCTTCTTCTTGCTAACAAGGTTACATTCTGTTCGAGGAAGATTTACATGGACACGGATCTCTGAGTACACTTACTCTTTGTATTGAGATCTACTCTCCATTATCCAGTTCACTGCTTTTATATCTTATATTCCATTCTTAGCTCTTAAATAGGAGAGACTATGGTGTTGAAACTTGTGTTAATGTATATGATAACTATGGTAATGGAATCATTTGGTATCTTCTTCAAATTCCTGATATGTATTAGCTGCCTGCTATACTGTTTTCCTCCTCTGGGCTAGTGTCAACTCTTCTGTTCCCAGCTCCTCTGCAGTAGACTGGATGTAAAAGTCTGTGTCATCTCCACAACTAGTCAGATAGACGCACAAAAAAACACTGAGTCTTTTAAAATAAGGAGCTGCTTCTGGACCAGAAAGCCTTTCAGCTGAAAGCCATGTGGTAAGATACAGGCAGCCCATAGTTTCTCCCACTCCTGCCTCGAGGAGACACTGTGCTTTGCCCTCCTAGAGATGTGCAGCTTCATTCACATGGGGTCCTGACATCCTATTTTCCTAAAACACCTGCAATGCAGGTCACAGCAGTAAGGCAACTCCCATTTTCACACTTTTCTAATCTGCTTCTGCCTTATGTTCACTTTGGCTCTTTATGGTGATTTCAAGACAGTAATTCTTTCATTTTTATGCCAGCTCAGGGCCAGGCTCACCAGCCTCTAAGCTCATGGTGTGTCATCTCTGTGAAGCTCATGTTCTTTTTTGTTTATACCGCATAATTTACTTTCACCTGTTAAAAGACTAACATAGTTCCATGCATGGGAACATCCTGCATATTTCAACAAAGCACATCATATTGCTGTCATTCTAGCATGACTATTGTAAGTGACTACTCAGACACAAGACAGTAATAAACCTCATATTGAAGCTAAAGTATCTTTTACAAGGATGTATGTTATTGAAAGCTGCAATCATTTAAAAAGCCCAGTGAAATCATATTGGGAATCATGAACTGTGGTTTCAGACAAGGAAATAACTGAGTAGCTCATATTGTTTGAAGGGAACATTTTCTGAAGGGAAACTATTGTCCTAACCCTTCTAAATAAGAGGGGGGAAAAAAGAAAAGAACAAACAAACCATGAAGAACAATTTATGAGGCTTACACTAGATTCAAGGTCCTCAATTTTTATTTGGTTGGTTGGCCTGTTGGGATTTTTTGGTTGTTATGGAGATACTTTCTTTCCTTACAAAGAGTGCAATATTATTAATAACAAAGGATATACTGTTGATAGTAGATCTGGCCTGAATATCATTCAACTAACTTTAAGGTCAGAAACAAAACTTACTCTGTTATTAAATCCATATTCTATGTGAAGTACTTTGCTAGTAAGAGAGCACTTTTCTTCATATGGCAGACAGGAGCTGAGGAGAAGCAATGGTGAGGGATAATAACAGTGGAATCTCATTTATCCTAAAATATTGCATAAAACTTAGTTTGTAATTTTTCTTTGCCATGTTGAACTGTTTTCCTTTAAATTCCCAATAGCAGCCAGGTGAATCAGGAAAGCATGAGAGTGAAGATTAAACAGACTTCCTTGCCTACACTTCCACTCAGGTGAGGAGGAAGAGTTCCAAAAACCAGTTATTTTAAGTGCATTTTTTGGACTGAAAGAATAAAAAAAAAATGGAGATAGTGCCTTTTGCTTTACAGATTAATAAATTTTGCCATGG
Source organism: Myiotriccus ornatus (assembly GCA_036023395.1). Lineage (NCBI taxonomy): Eukaryota > Metazoa > Chordata > Aves > Passeriformes > Tyrannidae > Myiotriccus > Myiotriccus ornatus. The sequence continues at coordinate 99,444,565 of JAYRBT010000114.1, forward strand.
AGAATGCTGCAACTATGGGTCTGCCAAAATGGCTAAGATTATTTTATGAAGATTCATTAGAGAAAGAGAAAAATAGAAAGTAAAGCAATGAAGATCTTAGATAATTCAGCATATTCCACTGAAGCCAACAGAGCCAAGATGCAATTTACAGTGCATCGTTTCCAGACTTTTGTTTCCCATATTTTCATATATTGCCACTAAAGCAGCCATTACTAGCAACTTAATAGATGCTGGCAAATCAAGATCAGGTGAAATAATGCACAAAGTTTGTCAGAAAGTATAATTTTGGTAATACTGAAATTATTTCTGGATTTGCACTGATTAGGGCAATAAGAGTTTGAGAGCTAGATGCTAATAATACTGCTATCACTCTGGTTACTTACTCTCTTCCAGTAATTATAGCTCTGCCCAGACACATGAAACTGGTTCCATTCTGTCCTTCACTAAACATAATTTTAACCCAAACCACTTTTCTCCGAAGAGAACGCCCTAGACACTGAACTAGGCATTAAGACTATTCAGCCACTCTCTACTGGCTTTTTAGTATTCCTTGAGTTGACAAGAAAAAAACCAGCAACCTGATGGCTACTGAGCTTGTAGACTACCTCAGCCTCAGGCACTGCTCTGAACCAGTCGTGTTATCATGACCTGTCATGTTATCATGACCTGAATGTTATGTTAAAATCTCGCACTTTTCCAGCAAATGTCTTAACAACAGTCAATCAATCTAAGCACTAACCTCCTCAATCTGTTTCTGGTGGTGTCTCACATTAACTGGTTATTCATCAATCCATATGTAAGGCACAGTTTAGCCCTGTGATTGGGGCATTGTTTTAAGAAACATGAAAGTGGCTTTTCATCCTCTTCCACTGATAAAGCATTTATGCAACTGAAACAGTAATGACTTAGGAGCATATTTGCCAGGATATCTTAACCAGATGGGTCACATTTTCTACTACAAGACACCAGGATTTAGTCTTTATCATAAGAAAGCGGGGACTGTCTCCCACACTGAATAAATGATCAATACTCAAGACAGACAAAGCATGGGAGGAGGAAGAGGGATAAAAAGGAGATAATGATGGAAAGTGACCCTGTCTCAGGTCAAATGGACAATATTTTAAAACTGGAATTAAAATTCAACCTCCTGGCAGCCAGAACACAGAGACTCAGTTACCTAACAGCCTTGCCAGCCCTCACTTGCTGCTAGTTTTCCTACCTTGTCAGGACACACTCATCAAGCTACTTCATGTCACCTGGCTTTAGGGCCCAAACATGGGTTGACAAAGTGTTCCTGAGCTCCATTTCTGGAGATATTTGCTCCTCTTAACCTGGGACAGGTTTTAAGGCAGTTGAGATGAAACATCCCTCCACATTACGTAGTGTTTGTCTGTAAGACGGGCCTATGGTGGCGAGAACAAACTGAGATGACTACATTTCAAATGCCTCAACTACACAAGAGAAATCTTTATGATCCAGCTGCCCTGTCCAAGCACTACACCTATTTGCCCTTCAGAGAGACATCATGATAGTTACTGCAAATTCCAAAATCTTCAGAAAAGGTATTAAATACATGTTATTTTCCCCAGCTTTGCAAACACATTCAAATTCACTTATAGGCTGCTATTACTATTCATTTTTTAAGAAACCCATAATAAATTTTATAGAAGTTTGAGTTAACAATGGAGCTAAGCTCCAACAACACAGTAAACATTCCTAACAGCTGGCTTTTTTTATGGCATCCAAGACAAAGAATAGGAAATGTTTTAGTGATGCTGACCAAAAGATGTGCCATCTCTTCATGAATAAGAGAAGGGGAAAGCACTGCACAACTGAGCATACTCACCAGCTGGAAGAGAGGGAGAGGCAGGAGGCAGGTGCAAAATAGCCATTTTGGGGCTCCAGCCAGTTTTTTCTGTATTCCGAAGGACCAACAGCAGAACAGCTTTCTGTGAAAAGAGACAAATCTAGATTTAGTCCAGAAGTGACTAGTCAATTAAAAGGGATAGTATCCAAACTCACGTGTTTTTAAGGGTTAGACCCATCACACACGCACATTGTTTTCCAATATTGTTCTCTGCAATAAAAACTGAGATTGTTTTTTGAACAGGACGCCAGCTGCTTCCTGTTCATGCTACTAATACATAACACTGCCATTGTATCACATCAAGGGATCCTCACTCTGATCATCAGCCAGCAGAACAAATGCACTATATTAAGTAAATCCTCATAAAAGGCTACAGAATCAATTGGTGTAATTCAGCCCAGTCACACTGATTTCAGCAACATTTTACTCCTGCTTAGGACCTAATCTGCATCGAAATTTATCTTCCACATGATTATCTAACATGTTGTACACTTATTCATAGGAAATCCAGTTCCACCGTTTGCATATAGTATGGATCATGCAGTTAGTCACACTTAGAGGTTACGAGCTCTCAGGTGCACTTGCAATGAAAAGATACATAAGCAGCTGAAAGCTCTCTGTAGCATGAGCTGAGTCTTTCCTCTGCCGCAAAGAAGCAATCTCTGACCTGCCACTCTTGCTATGAGCATCCTCTTCCCTCCCAAGAGGCGATCTTCCCCAAGAAACCACTGCCTCATTCCATGTAACTCAAAACTGCTGTTACTATGGTTAATATTTCTGACTTGATTGGCACCACTAGTAATTGAACTGCAGTCTCTTGAGTGCAGCAAGCTCTATTCATTAGCCCCTATTGTGTTAGGACACCGCATCAACCCACATTTTTTTTCTGTGTTAAGGGGAAAAAAATCAGCCATGAATACAGAGTTATGTTGCCACGCAAGATCATGCAGTTTTGCTCTTGGATTAATTTTATGAAATTAAATGTAGCACATAAATTTTATTTATATCAAAAGCAGTGCAATACGGGATAAGCCTTCATTTTGGCTGTATAATGTTCCGTGCATCTAAAACCAGAAATAGTTTAGTATCAGCTTTGTAAGAAGAGTTTCAGTTTCATCACTATATTAGCAAAACATTTGCAGTCTTCTGTCTCTTTTTCTCCCACTTTAGATAGTTATACTTTACATGAAGTTGCAGATTTGAGTCTATATGTGACTGAATGCTACATAAGTAATGAAAAGAATCATGTACCCAAAGGCTTTCTGTATAAGGAACAGGACAGACAAGCTTTGTATTGCAGCTTTCAGTTGCAATTTAGACCAAGACCTTATATATTTTATATCTTTTAGTAGATTTTATAGATGACAGTATGGTATATGTAAGTAAATTAGACCAATTAGAAATTACTTCATAAATCTCAACAATTTTGAGCTGACAGGTTTAATAGAAGTAGCCAAAATGTGAGAAATAGTATTCTAATCCCATAAAAACTTCCACAGATTAATAACTTCTGACATCAAGGAGATAGCCAGCAAGTTGTTTCAGAATGATTCTTTTGTTCATCCTACTGCATTTTATTGTGATAAATACCCTCTTGGTTTCATCTTGGCAAAAGTTTTCATGCCTAGTCTGTTCTATTCCCTTTTTCTTTCTCCCTTAGATAGGCCCATTAGAGTGATCTGAGAAATATTCACCACAGAGTCCCATGGAGAAAAGGGTGGAAAAAAAATAAAAAAGAGAGGAAGAGAGACTTAGGTGCTAAAGGAAAAAGCTTTGGTTTACTCCATTGGCCTGCCTTGGCACTGTGAGATGTTTGTATGTTTGTGAGATGTGAGGAGTTTGCAGGGCTTCAGGAACTAAGCTGACAAAGGTGGATGCAAGGGAGAACGAGACATTGTCAGATACTGGCAGGGGACAAACTACTTCTCACTGTAGCTTGCTATCAAGTGGAATCAGATATTAATTCTCTCAATGCCAAGGTTCTCACCTTTGCAGAATTTACATTCTGTGTTGAAAATGCAGTAACATATTCCCAATTTCTTCAGTTTCCAGCCTCATCTCAGTGCACTGTACTATGTAGAGACAAACAGGCTTACAACAACTGAGGCAAGAGACACAAATCAGCACATGTTCTAGCAAAGATGTACTCGCACAACACAACAGTGCAAAAGAGCAGTACTGCAAGACTTGCATCCCCAAGGTCACAGAATGGACAGTCCTGTCAGTGGTTCTGGCTTATCTCAGTTCTGTCTTAGAATGCCAAGTGCTTGTCCCATCAGAAAAATCTAGTTGTGCCCCATTTTATAAAAATGTCTGTAGAAGCACACAGGACTGGTGGCACTATATATTTAGATCCTCTTCCACAGCACATAGATAATAACACTTATCTTTTCCATTATCATTGTAAAGCTTACTTTGTTATTGCAAGGTACTTGGCTGATAAGAGTAGCAGTTGCCAAAAGAAAACCCATGGCACTGACAAAATTCCTTATCTGGTGTATGCCTGCTGCTGGGAATGCAGATGAGGAGCACTAAGTGACAAACCCAAACTGACTGTGGAATGCAGTATTAACTGAACCTGCTTCCCTCTGAGTGATTCTCTGATGCATAATATGATGGTTGAGCCAACTTAGCAAGGTTCTGAGGACACACATTATTCCCACCTTCCCCATGTCAAGCTTAGATTAGATTGTCCAATATATTTAAAGTCATTAGAGAAAGGACTGGACAGCAGAAAATAACAAATACTCATTTCTGAAGAAAAAAAGGTTAAAACTAATTATTGATCATCTGTCTCATCCAGCAATCTCTGTCCACGCTATTACATAAATGAGGTAGGCACCTTTTTGGAAAATCATTTATGTGATCAAGTAATAGTTCTCACAGTACATGTATCTAAGGATATGCCTGCAGGCATCAGATTAAGGCATGTAGCTGTCACGATACTGATGTATTGACACATATGATTACCTCATTTTCCAACTGTAATTTATTCTAAATGTAATCCTCCCTTAATTTATCTTTGGGTGTGCACAGTCCATAGAGCTACATGTCTTCTTACATGTATTCTGCATTTTAAGATTAAAATGGAAACCTGATGCACCAGCCCACACTCAGTACCAACAGCCATGTTCTCTCAGAGTGTGGACACACACCCCTGTAGCTTCCTGAGTTCATTCTTTCTCCTGGGGTGCATTAGGAAGAGCACTGCCAGCAAGTTAAGGGACATGATTCTGCCCTCTATTCAGCCCTAGTGAGGCCACATCTGGACTTCTGTGTCCACTTCTGGGCTCCTCAGCACAAGAGAGACACTGAGCTGCGGAATCAGGTCCAGTGGAGGGCTATGAAGATGATTAGGGGACTGGAGCCTCTCTCTTATGAGAAAAGTCTGAGAGAGTTGGGCATGTTCAGACTTGAGAAACAATGACTGAGACGGAATGGAGCCAGGCTTTTCTCGGTGGTGCCCAGCAATGGGACAAGAGGCCAAGAGCGGAAACTGATACACGGGAAGTTCCACTTCAACATGCAGAACTTCTTCATTGTCCGAGTGACTGCACTGGAACAGATTGCTTGGAGAGGCTGTGGAGTCTCCCTCACTGGAGAAACTCAGGAACAGTCTGGACTCAATTCTGTGCAGTGTGTTCTAGGATGACCCTGCTTGAGCAGAGAGGTTGGATCACTGCGCTGCCTTCCACCTTACCCATTCTGTGATTTCTAAGATTTCCGCCCTTTCTTTTACAGCCTCACCATCATGTGGGATTTGTGGCATTAAGAAGCCCCACAAATGGTCAGCTCTGTTGTACATTAAGTATGCACCCTTCATTTTACAATTTACACAATCCTTTTCAAGCTTCTGCTGGGGCCACTGCAAGCAAGACTCATGTAGGAGCAGACTGGTTATTTTCATGCCAGTCAGCTTTCATTCTTTTAGTTGGCCAACATGCCTGCTACATAAATAATCATGGTTTAAGAATAGAGCTAAATTCTATTCCTCTGTTTGACATACTGAACTGACTGCAAATATTCTCAGCTCAGTTTTTTAGAGCAGTTTGTAAACAGCACAAAAACCAGATGTGACTCAGAAAGGACACTCTCATGTAAATATAAAAAATCATAATTCAAAGTACAATGTTAAGTCTCAGTAATTCACACCAATCTGAAATTTCCCCTTTGATGGCAACAACCCTGACCTGACAAATACTGCTGTGCAAATTTGTAAAAAATGAAGTACACTACAGGATCTCAAAATCTTAGTCACATTATAATAGCAGTGGGCTTTTCTCTTGAGCCCACTACATACACAGATTTTCTAAAGCGCCTGAGGAATGTAGGTGCATAAGCACTACTGAAGGTCAGTGGGATTTCCATGGCTAAATCCCTATGGCATGTTGGAATCAGTCCCTTGCAATTACTAATTCAGGTACAATATACATTTATTCATTTCTATATTTTGATTTTCACCTTGGGTAGAACAACAGACTGCATTTCAACTGATCCTGAGTCACACCTGCCTACATAACTCTCCAGTGATGCCATATGTGTTGGTTAGGTCATCTCTAATGGGAGAGAGAGCATCTGAGTCTGGATGTGACAGTTTATTTTTCATTATCTTTGCTTCTATTATCTTGTGTTTTTTCTCTTTATGTTCAGTATCTCCAATTCTCAAGCTAATTTTTTTCCTGTGTGCTTTGATATACCCAGTGTTTTTCTTCTTGGCCACACACTCTTTTCTCTCTGCATCACTAGGCTGAATTCAGAAGGAATTAGTGACTTAGCTGCCTCCTTCTCCAAGCTGCACTTATGATGATGATAGCATTTGGATTAACTCCTTTTTTTTCTGACAAAACTGAAGCAAAATTAATGTGTTTGTTAGCCAGATGCTTGGAAAGTTTCTGGAGTTAGACCTATGTCTGTGGCACCAGAACACTGTCAGCAACAAAAGACACACAGCCACATAACTGTACATCCCCTATAACCCTTCACCCATACCCATTCAGACTTACTCTCCCTCACATTCCCAGACACATAAGTGGGATGCTACCCTGGGCGGTCTCGAAGAACCCATTGATAAGCAGCATTCATTATATTAGAACAGGTCTATGCATTACAGTACAATATCCATCAGCAAAGAAGCAAATCATTCATATATCACACCAGGCAATATTGTGCCTGCATTACAGCAAGGGAATGCTCCTGGGGCAAACATCAAGTGCTGGGGGAGAAACTCCAGCAGGAGTCTGCACATAAGGCCTTCTCCATGCGAGCCTCTGAGAGATGACAGACATACAGCATAGTGCTGCAGATGGGCTACACAAAGAGATGTGCACTGGTCAGCAGCTGCTGGGACACACTGCTCACTCTCAAGCTTTGGATTCCACAGGAAGAAAATGGTCACTGTTTTACTCACTCCACAGATGTGAGGAACAAGTGAAGCAGAGTTCAGGTGTATGAGTGCTGTTCACTGCACTGACATTGAACAGGTTTTGAAATTTTCTTTTTGAGTATTCAAACAAAAATAAAAGTCATTCTAGTAAAATATTATCTTAATATTTGGATCGAGGCCCCCAAAGATACCAACCATGTGAAGATCAAAGCCTCAGTGTTCAGCTTCTTCACCACTGGAAAGCAGCAAGATTTAATTATTTTATGGCAGAAAGATACACACCAGTCCCCATAGGAAATGGCAAGTAATATTGCAAGAGATTAGCCTTATTTGGTTTTGTTTTCTTTTACACAGAGTAATATAGCTCCTGAATCGTTATTAATAATTGTTTATGTTACAGTAATGCCTTAAGCAACCCTCCAGGACAAGTGCTAGAAAGGATAAACCCTGGGCAATAACTCCAGCAGAACAAGGAGGATTTTGTTTTCCCTGAACCCAGAGCCTTTTGCACCTGCAGCTGGGCTGCTCCCCAAATTGCACAGTGCCACCCAGGTTATGTGTGCTACATGGGGTGCTGCTGAGCAATTGGTACTACCATCCTTTCTTCTGCTATGGAAACTCAGTCACCCCTCAGCTCCATAACTCCCCAAGAGATCTGTCAGGGAAAATAAAACAAGCCTGGCATGCACTCAGCTATGATTGTCAATCTAAATAATTCTCTAGCTTTGGTATCAGGCACCATGCAGCTCCCACTCACCTCAGTAGGAGGGAACTGGCCCTGTGCATTGCCCAATTTATCAACATGATACATGAAGTCTGTCTGGAAGATAAACAAGGGGACATATTGCAGTGACATACGAACTCTTTTCAAGTTGTGCATCCTAGGAGATAGATTACATGATGAACATGTGCAGAATGCCTTTTCCAGCTTATGCTTCTGAACTGAACTGTGATGTCCTTCCTGAGGAAAAAGCTGCATTTTATCCCACAGACAAACTTGGCTTCTCTTTCAAGAGGTGTCTCTCAGAATTCAGTTGCTCAGGTACTTGATGAGTAGTAACGAGAAGAAATGTATAACCATTTGCCTGATGAGATTTTGTGCTGTCTTTCTGCTTGGGGAGAGGTGAAGTAGTACACTTCCATTCAGAGAAAGGCAAAGGAAAAGGAGCAAGCCCTATGGTGTAAAACTATCCCAGTCCCTGCCTGCCTCCTACCAAAGTTGTTTGCAAAGGCAAATCCACCTCCTTATATGCTTCCCCTCTAATTTTCCATCACTTGAGAGAGAAGAAAGAGCAGAAAACACATAGTAATTTTTAAAAGGCATTAGGAGTAATATTGTGACAAACAAGACAGCAGCATTTCAACAGCTCCAAACACAGAATGGCAGAAGTGCGCCTGTCAAAGTACAGCTACAAAACAATTTCTGGACTTGCCATCCCCAGTGTTAAGTACAACAATGGGCAATTTTCAGGAGTCTGAAAGACACATAAGACAGCATCCCTTCTCCCAGCTGAATTGAGCTGGGGACCTTTTCACTCCATATTCCTTTAAAAGCTCCCTCTCCAAATGTAGCGGATGTTACAGTTATTGTGAAATCTGCCTACACCTGGACTGGAGTATTGCTGAAAACAGTTTATCTGACTATAGTAATCTTTTAATTATATCTTTTCAAATTATCTGTTCTCCTGTTGTCATTGATATGTTGTCATATGCTCAAAATTCATTATAAACATTGGCGTTAAGCTTGTGTTACCTGGATGAAGACAACAGGTTAGCATGGGAGTTTTTAAGAGATACAGTCAAAAAAAAATAGTCCTTTTTAAAATAAATATATTAATATATGGGGGATATATATGTATACTAAAAAAACAGCTATACTAACAAAGAGGTTGGTAGTGGATATAACTTAGACTATGTTGAAGTATGACTTTAATTGCTAGGTGCCTTAATCCTAATGCCTAACGCTTTTTTCCTTCGTTTCACTTACTCCAAGGCTACACTGAGCTTGTTCCTGGGCAGAAGCCCATGTCCTGAGGTCCTCACATCACAACAACGCTGCTATCCGGCTGCCTACAGCTCCCTTGCACCGTTGCTCCCCTGGTCCTGGGGCCTCTCTAGGTTGGACATTTGGGCTGGTGGCTCAGAGACACTCAGACAATGGGCCAGCTGGATGCTATCATCAGGCACAGAGCATCCAGGCCTATCCACATGGAATATCCTTGTGCCATAAAGCATACAGTTCAGCTCCTCAGCAGGTTAGCTCTGCAGTGGTTGCCAGTGCTAGCAGGTTGGTGCCTGAGTTTGGCTCTACAGGGCTTCAAGGAAAAAGTAAAATGGATTGGTGATGACTTATCTCTGCTCCAGCTGCATCTATGTTATGCCATGGCTATACAAACATGAGAAATCTAGAGATCTTTTTTAGACTAGAGATCTTTTTTAGACTCTGAAGCCAAGTGGCATAGCCCAGCCCACATTCATACATAATCAAGACCTAAACAGGATGGATATATCCTAAATGCTTTTCAGGGATTACTCTTGTTACATGTTCTATTCCCATCCATTCCAGCTCAGATAATGTGCTGGTTAAATCCATTACAGGGACCTTGCTGGCAGTTTATGTATGGACAATCACATACCAATGCTTGAGCATAAACTGTTAACCCAGATTAGATGTTGCTTCTGTCCACAACTGCCCAGGGAGAGATAAACCCAAGATACCTGCTGTTGTCCTGGACTACCAGCACAAAGTCTCGCTGGGGCCTGCTCCACTCACCATTCCAGGAGCAAGAACTCAGGTCCACTTCATGGCCCTAAACACACTCCCACATGGTGCTCAGGAAAGCCTGACTGGCCCTTAACACTGGGACTGGTAAACCAAGACTTGGACAGTGGTTTGAACTAGGGCTTATTCTGTTTTAAAGTCTGCATCAAGACACTCCAAAAGGATCAAAAGTAATGGGCTCTCCACATAATGGCAAAAGACATTAGAGCGGCCTAAAGAATTACTGAAACAGAAGGCACAGTGTCGATACTTTGATACTCTACTTCCATGGAGCCTTTTAAATCAGCCTCAAAATCTGAACACACTTCTCTCTGCACAGAACCACAATACATACAAAAAGGAATATGCAAAGCTGTTTGGAGAGATAATATTAGGCTGGAGAATTTTGGACTATTTTTCTTACAGATATGATCAGTGCCAGTTTTGTGTATCTTTCTACCTGCACGAACGAAATAATTACCAGACTACAGCATTCTGCAGTAATGATCATTAACTGCAGTAGCAATATTGCAGGCTCTAGGGCCTTATTGTAATCTTCCTCATTTCAGTGTTAAACTACTCTAACTTCATTAGCTTCACTGGAGATACTTCACTTTACACCTACATAATTGAGAGCAGAATCAAGCCTCCACTGCTGTGGAAAATACTGTGTAGTGCAGCACTTTTCAAATAAAATGTAATTAACATGAAATTCTAGATCCATATTACAATTTGCAGAATGATCACTGTGGGTGCAACATGACTTCCAACTCCCTCTCTCATCTTAATTTAGTTAGAAATAGGGTTGCTTGTGTAATATTTTCTCCATGGCAGCAAACAGAGGCATATTTCTTTTTCTTTTCCTATTGTTATTTTTTTCTCTTTATAAATTTTTGTAAACAAAGGATTACTAGCTCACCTGAGAGAAGCAGTTAAAGTCAGATACTTGCCCGTAATTAGGGAAACTTGGAATCCTTGACAGTGAACACCTGGCTTCTCATTACTACCTGAATTTTATACTTCCAAGTGTTAATCTCTCCTCAGGGTTTGCCTTGGAGTTTCATTCTGGTATTCAATGAAACCATCAGGTTTTCCAGGCACTGACACCTTTGAAATGTTTTCCACATGGGAACCAATATGAAACATGTGTGATTATTACCGATTTCTCTGTGTTGATTTGTATTATGGTGGCACCCTGGAAAAATAGTACAGACAGCAGTAATCAAATCTTTCATTGAATGACTTTATAGAGCAGGAAGAGTTGTGTTAAAGAGGCTGGCTAGATGGGGGGAAGGGGAAACAGGGAAGGGAGATTGCTATTATGAATGGTGTTATCATGATTATAACTTGGTTTAAAGGATTCTAAGAATTTCTTTCACCTTTTTTAGCCTTGAGAGTAAGCTCTTCCATCTCTTTTTTCCTATTAAAAGCCAGTACTGCTGCCATTCCTCATAGCTGTAGATGAAATACATGGGCTAGCTGGAAGCTAGGAGCATGCTGATCATGAATTCCCAGCTAACTCTACAGGGCTACAGTTCAGGCAGATTACTGTAATTTCCTTTATTTTACTGAGTGCAGAGTTTGCTTGACTTCCCAACCTTTACCAGCTTTATGGGGAGGAAAGTTTTCTCATTCCTACAAGATCAAATGTGCTTGGAACTTTGTACGTTTACTCCAGACACCAGAAAACCCAGGCAAAAGGATATCTTTGGGGTTTATCTTCTGTTGACCAGAAGGACTTGTGTGCCCAAACAAGAGTTGTTTAAATCAGTATAGGTCCAAAGCTCTTATTGACTACTGCAAGGCAATAGGGTAATAAGCAATCAAATTAATCTGAAAGAACAGCAAAGCTAAAAGTTTCAATGGAGCTGAAACTCACTCAAAAACATTAAAACAAGTGGCTTTTACACAGTAGTTCATTTGGTTTCAGGAAGCACCAGATGCCACTGAGAAAAAAAAAATGAGGTTATCTTACCTTGATCAAGTCCAAGTCCAAGCCATGCACTTGACAATTTTTAAAGTTTTCAGTGAATTCAAGAAGCACAGACTATGAAACCTACTGAAGGATAAGTAGCATGCTCAGTGGAAGAAAATATGTAAAACTTGTTTGGGATTTGAAGTGGGAAAAAAAAAGAAGCAACCAGTGGGAGGTCTTGTGACTGATCTAAACCTGAGTATTTGAATTAGCAGTACCTTACCAATAGCAGTTATGATAGAATCTCAGAAGAAAAACACTGAACCAAAACTGAAAACCCCCAAATTAACCTATTGTGAGCTTTATATGGGAAAAGGTTAAAAGAATGAAGATTGCAAAACATAGTTAAAATATTAAAATATCAAAAAATCAAAAGTCTTGATCAAAGTGATCTTTGTCTTGAAGTTCAGTAATAAAAAGGGGAAAACTCAATTGAACTACATAGTTCAACTCAGATTCTGATGTCTAATTCTAATGTCCAGATGCTAAAAAAAAAATGAGGGTCAATATATTTCAGCAGAACAAAAGAGTTTGTTCTTCATAGAAGACGTGTAATTTCACGTCCCTATTTGCCAGAACTCAGTTTCATTTAAATCCAGCCATAGTCCAGTTCTCACTGAAAATTTTTCCTAGAAAATAAGATTTTCTTTCCTTAGTTGCACAATTATGATTGGAGTTCTGGGCACAGGCCTGGGAGACACTGCTGCATATACTTTGAAGGAAACTACATAATCTTGTTATCACAACTGGAATGCCAGCAGGTTTCCCCAAACCATTAGTGAGGTCCTAGATGCATGGCATTTCTCAAATTCCTTGGGGATATCCAATAATCCTTACCAGTCGCCTGCTCACTTGGGGAGCAGCTGCAGAGTAGTGACTTCCTGAGCAGTGCTCAGGGAAAAAAAATATATACATATATATCTTCACAGATATATACTTCAGATTATTCAGAAAATAAAAATAAAATAAACCAAAAACAAACAAACAAGCCCCAAACCTGTGCCAGAGAAACAGTTCAGACTATGTACCTATATTTGTAAGTAATGCACGGGAAAGTCTAACCTAGATGCATTTCCCCTCAGCAGTTTCTCAGGTTCCACTGACAGTTTCAATTCCTGCAATAACCCCCTTCCCCTCAATTCCTGATGGTCTGTTTTCTCTCTCTGTTGTAATTCCCTTCCTGTCTCTGCCTCTGATTTTATGCAAATGTGGGTTATCTGGGGTGATGCTTACAGAAGTGAAAATGGAGTAATATGTTAGTCCTGTGCTAGAGCTTGAGACTCAAAGCACAGAGGATCACTACCTGTTCTGCTAGGAGAATTTCTGGGCACTTAGCTGCACCTTATGCAATTCTTCAGATCTTACTATTTCTCTTCCATATATGTGTGTCAGGAATGAATTGTATCATAGAGCCATAGGGCAGATTCATGCAACAGCACAGTTCTCTGGGACTGGTGACTTACATCACAGATATGTGCCCTCTTACGGGAATGACAAAATGCCAGCTTCCCACCACTCAATCTTTTTTAATCTATATTTAGTTGTATCTGCATATAGTTAGTGGTATATATCACTTGATCCTTTTGCAAGTCCCCACTTCTTCTGACATTAGCTTCTCTCATTATAGGGACTATAGTTCTCAGTTTTCTGTAAAAAAATGTCCATAAAGACACGATGAAATATGCTGTGGTTATACCTCTAGCAAAGAGTTTGTGAATCTGCCCCAGTACAACGGACAAACTCTGTTCATTGATGAAGTTACAAGGTAAATTACTGGGCTGTGAAACGTTTCTATGAATTCACCTCTTTGGTTCTTACAAGACAAAGAACTCTGAGGAACTGCTAATATTAACAACTATGATTTTATCAGCTTTGGCTCAATAGATCGACTGATGAATCAGCTTTAAATGACTGTCCAAAGGAATTAGGAATACAAAAAAAATCCCAGAAGGATTTTAGAGATACACAAATGCAGTTAGGAGAAGGGTCAAAAAACTCACAGGACAAAGAGACATGTACATTCACGGTACGGGGAGGATCTGACTTACACAATGGATCAGCTTAAGATGTGGAAACTCTGCCTCATTCAAGAAGCAGCAAGAGAAATACCTGAACAAATGCAAATGATGTACCAGGGGAATAAGGAAAAGGCAAATAAATATACATAGGATTTATCACATTAATCTTGTGCAAGTAAGTAAGGAGTAAAAGAGTTCAGAAAACCTGAACAGAGACCTCTGACATGTTATCAATAAATATATGCATGCCCTTCTGAGTATTTAAAACGTAAAACAGTGTGCTCACATACTTGCCAATAGTGATTTCTAGGAAAACATGTCTAAATTTAGGAAGTCTAAAGAGTTGGTGTTTTATTTAGTGGAGAGAACAAAAAAAAATGTTGTTTTGGATGAGAACAAATGTTTCATTTTGTGTTTTCCAATTCAGTCAACAATAAAATATACTTCATTGCTAGCATCACTTGTGAGTCAGGCATATACACAGGAAAACAAAAAACATAGATTTATGTTGTCTATTGCACTGGAGAAACCCAAGGGGAAACTCTGCTTGACAGGAAAAAAAAACAGAGGAAAGAATTTTTATTTCAAAATCTCTAACAGTGACAGGGAACAAATTGCTACAAACCTCAGAAGCTGAGGACTTCCATCTTTAGGTGTACTGGTGTTTCTATTATGAGTCCCCACTTCAAATATAACTACAGAGACGAAATTGATTTTCTGGTTTTATGACCTTTTTAAAGGCACATTAATGTTCTACATAACTGAGTATTTGCACAGTACTTTATTATGTGAAATACCATTAATTTCAATGGGAGTTTGTGTAGTATGGTAACGATGTCATTAAACAAGGCTGTTAAACTCATTGGGCTATATACCATCCTGAATTACACCTGGACACCCCACTCCCCCTGATCAGCATGCCCTCTCCCACACCTCCATACCATACAGCCCTACAGCGTGCCCCTGTTTCCCCTGGCTAGCAGGAGCCAAAAACCAAATCTCTGCAGCTGCAGCTAATGACTAACAGGCAGTTTTGAGACATGGCCCATGTTATATCCATCTGCACAAGAACAAGGTTTGTCCAGAAGACATTTACAGACCCTTACTGTGTGGCTGTACCATGAGTTGGAATGGCTTCATTTATCACTTTATCCTAAAATGTCCCAGGTTTATTCTCACAACAACTTTGTGAAGAAGGAAAAGAGCAACTTAATTCCCTGGAGCTGAACAGATGCACACACAGATATGATCTGCACATGGCAAAGACCTCCAGCAGCCTCAGCCCTGAGCAGCATCTTGTCTAGAGGCTGCTTTACAGACCCATTACTGCTGCAACCAATAGGAACTTCAGTATGTGACATGTTTTAGAGGTGCTTATTTCCACTTTAGTCAGTGAATAATAACTTGCATGCTCAAGAATTTGCAGGACTTTGTCCCTTTAGTGTTGAGGAATTACATTGCATCTTCAGGAAAAGCTTGAAATAAAGGGAGGTGAATAAGTTGCACCATCTTTATATTAGCTCCAGGAAGTATTGTGCTCATCATTGTTCCTCTGAAGTATTGTCAAGCCTCCTTCCTGTGTATGCCAAGCTGAGGGAAGAAAGCATGTTTTCCTTACTATGTTATCCATGCTGGTTGTCTTGAAAAGAGAGAAATTGATATACTGACAGACTGGAGAACGAGAGGCTGGAATCTGCAGCCCTGCAGGAGGGGGTCTGGGGCTTTTGGCTGATGATAAACTCAATCTGAGTCAGCAACATGTAGTCAAAAGGACCAACCATATACCTGTGGTGCATTAAGCACAACGTAGCTAACTGGTCTAAAATGATTGTCCCACTATACTCAGCATCAGTGAGGCTTCATCTTGAGTACTCCGTGTGGTTTTGGGCTTCACAATATCAGATGGATATAAAAATTTTAGAAAGTGACCAAAAGAGGACAACAAAGATGGAGAAAGGACAGTTGAGCATGACTTAAGAGGAGTGGCTGAGGATACTATGTTTGTTCAGCTCAGGAAAGAGCAGAGTGAGCAGTGGCCTCATTGTTATCTGTAATCCTCTCCAGAAGGGTAGCAGAGAGGGAGATGATGATCTCTTTTGCCTGGTGTCTGGACACAGGACTCAAGGGAACTGCCTAAAGCTGCAGCAGGGGAAGCTCAGACTGGATATTAGGAAAAGAGTTCTTCCCTGAGAGAGCAATCAAGCACTGGAACAAACTCCCCAGAAAGAGGTCATGACACCAGGACTGTTGGATATTCAAGGAGCATTTGAACAATGCACTTGGATACCCCATTCAACTTTTAGGTTTCCCTGTATGGAATCATGAGTTGGACTCAATGATCCTTGTGAGTCCCCTCCAACTCAGGATATTTTAAAAATGTATGAAAATATAGCCCCATCCTCAGCTTTCCACTTGACCTAGAGGAAGCATTCCAGAATGGATCAAGAATCAGCAAGGGCCTGGTATAAAAGGAAGCTCTTACTTTCCATCTTCATATTATGGCTTGCAGCCCAAATCATCTCTTTGAATTTAACCTCTGTCATTTGCTGCCTTTCCTAATAATGGGCTTTTTCTTTAGAATGGCTTCTTCCTGCCCCATTGAAGTCAACCAGAAATAAGATCAAGCTCTATATTTTTCTCTTTTTTATCCTTTTTTTTTTTTTGGTATCTAATTTATAGTGCAGTTGTACTGATTGACAACTCTACTACAACTGCATTGAACTGATGCCCAACTCAGTAATCTACTTTGGTGTCTTAATTAACTAGAGTCAAATTTGAATTGAATTGCTTTTCTTGGAGATCTTTTAGGGTGGCTGTCAATCCAAAGGTAAAGACTTTTATAAAATTACTGCTGCTTTTTATTTTGTACAATTGCTTTAGATAAAGATATTTTTCTTCATCTCTTACCTCTCAGTACTTGCATTTTCTTATTTTATACTTTCTTCTATTTCCTTTTTCCATTTCTTAATGTATTCTTTTCTCCCTCTTATTTTTTAATTAGCTTTCTATTTGAATTTAATTATTTTCTTCTCTTTCAGCTAACTCCTGTCTTACACAGCACACTATCTCACCACCCCCTTCAATAAAGCTCTGTCTCTCAGTTTCACCTGCCTCTTTGAATTCTCAACTCTCTAATTTATTTTTCTTTTTTGCTTTTCTAATCCCCCTCCCCCCAATAATTCTTTCTTAACTCGTGAATTTCCATTCCAGCCACAGAGACTAGGATTCTCTCCTTTTGCTTCCTTTATAATAATGCAAGGTTTTAGGCCCCCAGTGAGCAGCACCAAACCTGTACCCTTCCAGTGCAGAGAAGAATCAGACCCACAAAGCAAATCCAGTTAAGAAAACTGAAATGTTTCCCTTTGAACAGACTGGGAAACAACTGTTCAAAGTATGACAAATAATAGGAAAATTTTTCACATTTCTGATCCCAGGAAAGGGGAATAACATTGCAATAAGCAGTTAATAAATATTCCTGGTCTTCATCCATTCCCTACTAACATTTCTCTTCCCACTCTCCTTCTTCCTACAAAGTTCACATATGCTGTCTCTTATGGGCACAGATTCTGATTTTGGTTTTACTGCTTTTACACTGGCTACACTGTGTTAATTTCTGTTCATTTCTCTTGAGTTTTTCAAGATTTAGCAAGAGCAGACTCAGGCTCTCTGTTGGACTGGGATTTTTTTTTTTTTTTTTACTTTTTACTTTTTAAATTTGATGTTACAGCTGATCTTAAACAGCTGGCTCTTTTCATTTCAGGAGTAGCTTAAGTCTGCACTTTCCAACACACAGCAGTTATCAGTTAATGAGATGACTTGTACCCTTGTCCACACTTGCATCACTACGGCTGCTTCAATGAGCTGCAACTGAGGATTAAACCATCTCTTTCAATCCTGCATGCACTGCAGCACAAGCTACTCACTCCAGCAACCACAGAAACGACTGCAGTCCTGAGGAACAAGATGAGCAGAAACCCTTGTGCATTAAAAGTAAAGAAACCTCAGCAGTAGAAAAAATGAAAAGAGGAACACATCCTCTCCCTGCTGTTCAGATGCTGCTGAAATCCCCACCTGTTTTTTTTTTCCCAATTATACATTGTTTTGTGTATTTTCACATCTTTTTCTAATCCACCCACCCACGCTTCACTTTTGAAAGGTAGACTGTAAACCTGCCACAGTTAAAAAGAATACTCCAACATTCATATCAGTAGACTTCACATTCCAAAGCCATGCACATAAAGTAGAGGAAACATGTTCTAGAAAAAATAAGAAAATTCCTAATGTTAGAATACAGTCTTTGGGACTCCATGTTTCCAGTGTGAGGTAGCAATTCTGCTACCCTGAAGCTTGAAGAAGAGTTACTTTTATAGTAATGTTGCATTTTATAGTAATGTTACACATACTGAAACCACAAGGAAATCACAAATGCTGGGATATGGTTCCAGAGGTTTTAATTCAAGTGTTGGTCCCACACTGAAGGATATTCAGTTATGAATGACTACCTGGTCATTTAAACTGGGGAGCTGAAGATAGTTACATAAATCTTTTGGTTGTTATTGATTACAGAAACACCACAACCTAACTATTTCACCCCCAAGGCTAACAAAGTTCAGATGCACCCTCTTCTTTCTACACAGACTGCACAAAGATGCTTTAAGGAAGACTTGGAAACTCGTGTCCATTTATCAGTGCAAAAATACCCTTTGTTCAGAGAACCTAAATCAGTTGTTCCATTTTCGTGTTACAGAGACAGAATTAATAACATTTCTTCATATGTGAAAGCAACATTTGCACTAACATGGTTATACTTGCCAAAACCAGCAAAATCCTCAGTTGCTAAATATTTTTTCTGTCATAAGCTATTACTCCCTTCTCTGCAAAAATTCTGGACTAGGCTTCTTTGACTTATTGAAGTAGAGAGCCAAGATGACATTCTTATAAGCAGTTTTATGTAGTATCAAGATTCTGCAAGATCCCAACAGAGCTCCAAGTGCAATGCAGACACCTATGGAAACACAAATCCATGTATTCACTTAACCCTGAAAGATATTTATACTAATGCAAAACAAATGTATTATACTACCACTCTGGCTTGATGGTATCTGAGGTCCATCAGTTGATCAATTGTGTACGGCACCAAAACAGTGCTGAAGGGAAACAACAGTCCCTGTCCTGGCAGTCTCTTGAGCTACTTTCCCATCCTTGTTACACTTGGGTGAGCTCTACACATAGACAAGTCTTCAGACTTAGAAAGGATTCAAAATAAAACACACCAAAACAAAAACCCCATTGTGTACTTTCTGATTAATTTTTGAGTGCACCTGAAGCAATTACAAGAGTATTAATGACATTCCTCATAGAGCCTGTCCCTTAATGTGCACCATAGAGGAAACTTGGATCTCAACACGCATGGTCTCTAAAGACTTGAGAGACTGAGGGGAGAGGGGGCTGCAGGGGGACAGGAAAGGTCATTAAGCCAAGGCACCTCTGCCTGCCCCTTTCAGCACAGACCAATGCAAATATGTGGTCTGAAAAATTAACACAGCTAGGAAGGAAACATCCCACAGGGAGAATCAATACCCAGCAAAGGATAATGGGAACCCTGTGCAAGCAGCTGTGATCTGCCCTCTGAACATCAGCACCTGTCAACGACAGCAATCAATGCTGGTCAATGGACAGCTCTCCTTACAGCTCAATTCACATAGTGATCCTTAGCTGGAACCAAGGTGGTGGCACCCCATGCTGCCAAATGGTGTCCCTTTCTTCCTAAATACCAACAAACAACGACTTCCCCAAATAATTTGCACTGCTTTTTGTAGTCTTTCCCCTCTCCCTTCTAATTTAGCATTTTGCAGTAAACAAGGAGGATCCACAGAATCAACAACTAGAAATTAAGTTACTCAGCTTAATTTCAGAATGTGTTCTGCCCACAGAGTCAAGGCATGACAGGCACTTTGATTCAGACATAGCAAGGAATTCAGGTTTAATCATTTCTATCAGTGCCATGTTTGTCTCGTACTTTATGATTATTATTATAATGAACCTTATTTATTACCCTTTCAAGAACAGTAGAAGAGCTGGACTGGAGATGCTCCAAGCAGGTTGGAATTTGAGTTATTTTCCACAGGACAGTGCAGTGATCTTTACATCTCAATTGCATCACTGGAGACCATCCTTGTTACAAACTTTGTGCACATCTCCATATAATCACACTTGAATATACTAAAAATGGGGGAAATGGACATAAGCAAAGAGCCATGTCTTTCGTGGAGTCCATTGGGCAGAACAAGGAATTATTCTGATGTAGTCAGCAACAGGTTCTGAGAACATTTCTTTCACTCAGAAGGATCTTCTTGTCTCTAGTGGAAGTAATAACAAACAATATCAAAGTCCTAATAGTCTCCAAAGTGTTGTGCTTCTGTATCCTGAGACAGTGCAACATATATGCAGTAAACTGAACTCTGAAGAGACAAAGTCTCATTCCTCTAACTGCTATGTGACTACTCGCATGTTCAAAACTAGAAGTGCGCTTTGTTAGACCAGAGTCTGCAAATCTTCTTTAAATACTAAAAGTCAGGAGAATGTCTCCAAAAGTTTGCAGGAAATCATAGTAGCCACCAAAAATTACTCCAAATCTTGCAATTCCCAATCCCGTGCTCTCAACTTAATAATATCCTGTTTCCCACTAGAGAACTCGGTAGCATTAACAAACACAGAAATGCAGATTGAGCTTACTGAGATGCCAGCAAAGGCTCTGAAAGGTAGACAGCTGAGCAGTGTACTGGAAAATGACCAGATATATTTAAACTGGCACGATCCAGTTAACTACATTCTGAACCGATGCCAAAAGTTCAGGGGCATTGTGAGCACATCTTACGTAAGGGACACATGTTTCTGCCATCTACTCCTGGTACCGAGCACAGCTGAGCAGAGAGCAGGGAGCAGAGGGCAGAGGATATCCTAGATTGTTCTTTCAAACTTGACACAGATTTCCATTTTGTCACGTTCTTACCATGTGTGTTTATTTTCCTTGAATATTCAAGCATTTGGTGCTTTACAGTTGCCAGAGCTTATGAAGAGTGCATATTTAGCTCAAAGAGTTCCCAGATGTGAATTTCAAAATGACACTGTGTTGATTAGCTATAGAAGGCAGCCAGTCAAAGAGCAGGAGCAACAACATGTGATTTGGCATTCCCCAGCCAGCCAGAAAATAGTCACCCTTTTAATTTTTCATGAATTTTTCCAAAATCTGGGAATACATCAAAAGTTGAAAGCAGGAAAAAAATGTTTCTGTTTCATAATCTGCACCCAATGTCTTACCTTATCATCACTGGTGTTTTTCCACCTCCTGTTGGGAAGAGGTCTTGAGAAGATCTGTGGGGTCATTGGAAAACAGTTGCCAGAACTTAAAAGTTCCTCCACCACTGAAGTTATCTTGCACAGGGACACCTGGGGCTCTGCCCCACCTCTGGGAAAAAGTGAAATTAGAGTGAAATTCGTTTACTTTCTCTAAATGTTATGCATTGTTTGCAGCTGATCATTTATCATCACAGCTCCCCCCATGAATGATGCATGAGGGGACAGCTGTTCCGAGGGCCTCAACTCCTGAGCTGCACATACCACAGGAGGCTTCTTCAGGCTGGTTATGTGAGAAGCTGAGCACCTGAGAAGTACTGATGCTTCTTCAGCTCGAAAGACCTTCTTTTATTTTCAGATGAAGGCAAGTCTACACTGCACCCTAAACAGTGCAAGGGGGTAAGGAATGGGTAAGTAGATTAAACAGAGAAATAAAAAGTGTTTCAAAGTGTACAGTAAGCCAGACTTTAAGCAGAGGCAGTATTAGTCTGATCAGCTGGAAATACTGGGATTCGATATCCTGTATGGGATTCTTCTAGCTTCTGTAAAGTCACGCATAAAACAAACAAAACTACACTAAAGTGTTGACATGTCCTGCAGATACTATTTGATTTGTGTCCTATTTTTCAGGAAAAGGACTGTACTTACACTGCAGACACAAAGGACACAGTAAAGCCAGTTTTCATATCCATTTCTGATTTGCTTCTGAGTTTTGCCTTTGATAACAAGCTGTATATCTCCCACTTTCATGAACAGCATGTATAGCACTTTCTACTGCAGACAGAACTAAACTGAATTTCTAATGAGGCTTTCCAGCTTTAAATTAATGGTAATGTAAAAACAGTATCCTCCCTCTCTCTTTACTATTACCTCAACTGAAGAAGAAAGACTTAAGAGAGAATTAAAAAATCTACTCACAAGCACAATTGGTAGTATTACAGTAATTGTTATTACAAATCAGCTATTTTTTCACATAAAATTACAATTTTGCCCTAAGAAAATAGGAAACTGGCAGTAAAACAAACAGTGGCAAACAATTTCTGCACTGTGTGTGGATGCTGCACAAATCAGGAATATATCTTATGCCTTCTTCCTTTCTTTTGTGCCTTTGCCTCTTAAAAAAAAAATATATATACATATATATTTATATATAAATTACTTCCAGGATTATATTCTACTAGCAATTTTAGGAAATCCCTAGACCCCAATAACTGCACTGAAGAAAGAGCGGTGCTACACTTTCAAGCTCTACACACACACAAAAAAAATTGGATTGCCAAAATCTGATGCCATTTCTAATAAACATCACAGATGTTTAAAATACAGAGAAAACACTACTTAGAATTTTGGGATTTAACTCTTTGAAACCACTTTGATTGAAAAAAGCATAATGGGTTGACATTTCAAAAAATATTTCCTAACTGGAAAGCCTCTAAATCTGCAGCTCAATTTGGAATTCACATGTCACTCCCTTGTTTAAGGAAGAGTAGTTGACTCCAGTGCAGAATGGGATTATACTTTTATTTTTTTTAACCATACAGCTTCTGTGTAGATGTTCTTTATCCTGTTTGGATACTGTTTTCTCTCAGACTCATTCTGACCTTTCACTCATACCACCACAATCTACAAAGTATTCAAGGTTATTTATACCACAAACATTATTTATACAGAAGTGGACAAGGGAAATTCAGATGTTTGCAAATGCAGAAGGGCAAGTTAAAACAGAATGAATTTCAGATGCAGTGGTGGAATTCTTTACCATGTCTCCATAAGAGATGTACAAACCACTTACTCTGCAGAGAACAAGGTTACAAGTCACACATCATACATACACTGGAATTACAAGGTTTGTGGTAGACCTCTCTGGTGCCAGAGCCAAACTCTATTCTCAATCTCCGGAGACAATGGGCTTGCATTGATATAAAGTTGCATAATTTGACTTTAAATCAGTAAGCAGGCACACCAGACAAAAAACAACAGGCCTCTACAGACATATGTCCTTGATCAGATATTACTTGCACATGGAAATCATTTTTAGTTACAGAAGAAAACCTGTGGTTGTCTCCAGAAAGACCAGTACTATGTCTAGGCAGCCAAACGCTAAGCAGCTCCCTGGAAGAAGCAATGGTCACCTTTGCTGTAACTGAAAAGAACCATGGAAAGATTTCCCCAGGGGAGAGGCAATGTGTCCAGCCACCTTTTTTCCCATTATCAACAGTTAGTGCAGTTCAAACTCCGCACCACACAGACGTGGCACCAACACCATCATACCTGCATGCAGCCACAAGAGTTATTTATACACATCTCTGCTTCAGGGATTGGACTCAGTGATCCTTATGGCTCCCTTCCAATTCGAGATATTGCATGCTTCTATGATTCTATACCTTTCAGCTTGCTTCAGATAACATTTTCTAATTATAAAAGTCCAAAAGGACAAACCACCAAAGCCTTATTCTTTTAATAAACAAGATGCTGTAGGATTTTTTTTGTTTGATATAAAACACTCTATTGTCTCAAGCCCATATTTCTCAAATGAAGATCACTTTCAATGATATGGTGAGAGAAGACCAAATTTGTATGAAGCAGTAGGATCCTTGAAAGTGAAAAAGGGCAATTCCTTCAAGTACAGTGTGGCTATAATATGATGACTCTCCTCTTTTCAGTACGCTTCAGATTCCAACTGTGTGCAGAACATAGATACTATTATCTGTAAGAAGAAAAACAAGAAGAGAAAAAGTGGTTGGCTGTCTGGAACAAATTACTACTATTACAGGCGAGGCATAAGAGAGCTGAGAAACCATTAGCACTAGATATGTTGTGTATCCCCATGCTGGTCATTCTCCGGGAAACTTATATTCTTCTTTTGCAGTTTTTTTAATCCTATATGCTGCGTCCTCAATACCAAAGAACTGATTGAAGCTGAACACTACCAGATTCAAACACACTAAATTGTAAGTGCTTTGAGTCACAATTAAAAACTTGTATTTCTTACTATTTAAAAATAAGTGGCCTTCCTGTATCTGATGGGAGCCTACAGGAAAAATGGAGTGAGGTGTTTTACAAGAGCATGCAGTGATAGGATAAGGCAGAATGGCTGAACTTGAGGCCGTTTCCTTTTGTCCTATCCCTTGTTATCTGGGAGAAGAGACTACCCCCCCGTGTGGCTACAACTTCCCTTCAGGTAGTTTTAGAGAGCAGTAAGGTCCCACCTAAGCCTTCTTATCTCCAGGCTAAACAATCACAGGTTCCTCAGCTACTCCTCATCAGACTTGTGCTCCAGACCCTTCACCAGCTCCATTGCCCTTCTCTGGATGCAGTCCAGCACCTCAGTGTCTTTCTTGTGGTGAGGGGCCCAAAACTGAAAGCAGCATTACAGGTGCAGCCTCACCAGTGACAACACAGGGGTATGATCACTGCCGTAGTCCTGCTGGCCACACTACTGCTGATACAAGCCAAGATGCTAATGGCCTTCTTGGCCATCTGGGCACACTGCTGGCTCATGTTCAGCTGGCTGTCAACCAGAACCATCAGGTCATTTTCCCCCAGGCAGCTTTCCAGCCACTTTTCCTGTAGCCTGTAGTGCTACATGGGGTTGTTGTGACCCAGGGGAAGTGCTGTGACCCAGCACTTTTCCTTGTTGAACCTCATACAGTTGGCCTTGGCCTATCCATCTAACCTGTCCAATCCCTCCGCAGAGCCTTCCTACCTTCCAGAAGACCCACACTCACACCCAGCTTGGTGTTGTATGCAAACAGACTGAGGGTGCACTCAATCTCCTTATCCAGATCATCAGTGAAGATATTAAATAGGGCTGGCCCCAATACTGAGCCATGGGGATCACCACTTGTGCCTGGCCACCAGCTGGGTTTGATTCCATTCACCACACTCACCAGGTCCAGCTGTCCAGACATTTTACCCAGTGAACAGTTCACCCATCCGAGCCTTGAGCAGCCCATTTCTCCAGGAAAATGCTGTGGGAAACAGTGTCAAAGGCTTGACTGAAATCCAGGTAAACAACATTCACAGCCTCTTCCTCATCCACTAAGCTGGTCACTTTGTCATAGAAAGAGATCAGGTTAAGTCAATCAGGATTTGCCTTTCCTAAACCCATGCTGGCTGGGCCTGATACCCTGGTCATCCTGCACATGTCACATGACGGCACCCAGGGTGATCTGCTCCACAACATTCCTCAGTTCCAAGGTCAGGCTGAGAGGTCTATACTTTTCCATATCCTCCTTCTGTCATTTCTTCTAGATGGGCATCACATTCGCTAAGCTCCAAACTGTGACCTCCCAGTTTGACCAGGACTGCTAGTAAACGATTGAAGAGGCTCAGAGAGCATTTCCACCAGCTCCCACTGTACCCTTGGGCAGATCCCATTGGGCCTTTGGGAAGATGGCTGGGGGTAAAAGTTAGAGACTGAGAATTATAGGGTAAAATGCAGCTGATACACCCTGGATGGAAATATCATATTCCATGAAGACTCCGCTTACAACAATAAGTACCTGCTAGGGAGGATGGAACAGAGGGTGGAACAGAGTGGAGACGTGCAGCCTCCCTCCATAGAAAACCTTGCAAGGAGGGGAACTTAGTGATAAGTCGTACTTTGTAGGTACTTTTGTCATTCATAAACTGCATAGCACCTGTCAGCCAGGGAAGATAGGTGAAGATGTCCTGCTGCCAAGTCAACAAATGTGTCAAAATCTCCTCGAACGAATTTCATTTATTAAAGCCTAATAGTAATTTGAACACACCCCTCCATCCCAAAGTTTCCTGCATCCAAAATGTGACCACCCCCCACTGGGCATGTGCTCTATATTTCTTTTGACTGCATCTTTAAAAGTGAAGTGAGAGAATTTTACACCAATCAGAAACAAGGGTATTTATGACTAAAGTCACTCAAGCTCCACCTAAACATAAAGAAGCAGTATAATAGTAAGTTGAGAAGGGGCAGTAAATGTGGGAAGACTCCATCAGTACTGCTGGGATCAGCTGACAGGCTGAACCTGTCTTCTTCCTCTACAGGGATGCCTCTGTGTGAGCTGCATTTTGCTATTAGGATTATAGCTTGCTTTATGGTATAGTATATTGCTCTAAATACGTTTTTACAGTCAGATACTATCACCAGCAATCTTTGAACCTTATTAACCTATCATAATTTTGTATTAATAAGGAGTGTTATTCCATAAACTGTTACAGTGAGTCCTTTACAGGTGCTAGCAGCTGCTGGGAGTGGATATCACATTCAAATAAAGTATGAAGACCTAGTGAGGGGGTCTCCCTTACGTTGTTGGCTTAGCCCTCCTGAAAAGGGCAGTCAAATCTCCCTCCTATCCAGTGGGACTGTTCAGTGAAGGGTCCCCATAATGGAAACACTGACAGACTGGCTGGGCACAAGGGTTTCAGCTTTCCTGTGGCACTGACAGACAAATAAATCGTTAAGGGTCAAGGAAATCTTCCCATTTTCATGTGACAGGCCCTCGCAGACTTGTGTGTGTCTAAGTGGTGTAGCAGGTCGCTGACCATTTCCACTTGGATTATGGGGCTTTACTCTGCTCCTCATCCCTGTTTTTCAGCTCAGAGGGCTGTGTAACCCTGAGAACAATTGGTCTTATGTTAAAAACCAAGGCAAAGAAGACATTATTACTTCCGCCTTTTCCTTATTCTTTGTTACTATGTTTCCTCGTACATGCAATAAAGGATGGTGATTGTCCTTTGCCATCCGTTTGTTGCATGTACTTCTAGAAACATTTTTTATTGTATTTTATGTCAGTAACCAGATTAAGTTCTGGTTGGGCTTTGGCCCCTCTAATTTTCTCCCTGCATAACCTCATTACATCCTTGTAGTCGTCCTGAGCTGTCTGCCCCTACTTCCAATGGTCATAAGCTCTCTTTTTTTTACCTGAGTATCTGTCAAAGCTCTCTGTTCAGCCAGGTCAGTCTTCCATCTTTCAGCACATGGGGATGGCCTGCTCCTGTACCTGCAGGATGTCTTTCTTGAAAAATGTCCAGCCTTCCTGGACTCCTCTGCCCTTCAGGATTGCCTTCGAACAGACTTTGTCAACCAGGCTCCTAAATAGGTCAGAGTCTACCCTACAGAAGTCCAAGGTGGCAGTTCTGCTGACCACCTTCCTTACTTCTTCGACAATTCCATAATTTTGTGATCGCTGTACTCAAGATGGCCTCCGACCATCATATCACCCTTTAGTCCTTCTCTATTCATAAATAGGTCCAGCAAGGTGCCTTCCCCGGCTGTCTCGCTCACCGTCAGGAAATTAAAGCAACCAGCCTGGTTGTAGACTTCTGACCAATTTTCCAGTGCTCTTGAGTGATCTGAGAGAGATCCTACAGGAGTTGCCTCAATTGAAGACTGATGAAAAAAAAAAAGAAACAAAAAAAATGCTGTGCATGTAATGGGCAAGAATGGAAATTCTTGGAATCAAGAAGCACAATTAAGTGGAATCAAGTTAGCACAACAGTGTGTTGATAGTGACTTATGAAATATCTATGGATTTAAAGCACTGTTCTGTGATGCTAAATAAGCCATATATATATCACAGCCTAAAAAACTGAAAGGTCAGTTTTTCTTACAGTAGCATTCATTACAATTTTTTCTTTGAAATGCTTACATTTTGGCCCCCACAATGAACTTTCTCACTCATATATGAACACAGTAAGTATTTGAGACAGCACTGAAATAATTCATTCAGACAGATGCATATCTCTGAAGAAAACCCAGCTGCATGAACGCCCAGTTAGAAAGAGAATGATTTTGTAGGCACTGTCATTTTCTACCTAAAACATCACTTGTGTTTCTGAAGAACCTGTCCTTGAATAATGCCAGACTCATGGACAGCTTGTTGTCCATCAAGACCCCCAGGTCCTTCTCTGCAGAGCTGCTCTCCAACAGGTTGGTCCCCAGCTTGTACTGGTGCCTGGGGTTATTTCTTCCCAGGTGTAGGATCCTGCATTTGTCTTTATTAAATTTCAGATTGTTCTTCTCTGCCCATCTCTCCAACCTGTTAAGGTCCTTCTGAAGGGCTGCACAGCACTCTGAGGTATCAGCCTCTTCTCCCAGCTTTGTGTCATTGGTGAACTTACTGAGGAGACATCCGCCCCTTCATCCAAGTCATTGAGGAAAAAGTTAAACAACACTGGGCCCAGTATTGAATCTTGCAGGACCCCACTAGTGACAGGCCTCCAACTAGACCCTGTGACACTGATTATGACACTCTGGGATCTGGAACTCAGCCAGTTCTCAATCCACCTCACTGTCCACACTTCCTAACTTTGCCTACAAGGATATTATGAGAGACATGATGGCAATGCGGTACATGAGACAGGAATCTCTCCTACTGCATAAACCTGAGGATTCACTGTCTGTGATTACTAAGCTATTGTTACAGTTCTGCCATCTGAGGTGAGGTGATGCATGAGCTAACATCTCGATCATGTGAATTGCCTTCCTCTAATATATTTTTCCACATAAAATACGAATATATTTGGTTTTATAATTTATATATTTGTAAATTATAAATAATACAATTCATTATGTAAGTGCACACAACAAAATCTCTTGAAGATATTGTGAGCTAAAGTAAAACCCAGGAAACACTTGGACAATCTATCAATGTCTGTGCACTGTATTATATCCCTTAAGCAGAAGCCCACATAAGTAGATAGAACGTGAAGTAACTTTCCTGTGGCTTTACAGCAATCAGGGTTTTACTGCCAGGAACAGCACAGTTCTCAGCTGTGTTCAACAGTAGTGCAACACTGATTTGCAGCAATATCAGAATGGGACCCCCCTTTATGACAAAAATAAGGCTGACAAAGTCGTGGAAGGAGACAACACTTAACAGATACAGCACATAGCAAAAGGGAATGCTGCTTGTAGCATAACACTCATACAGCACTGCTGTTTGCAGGAAGATACTATTCCTGCCTGCCCCCCAGCCCAACACAGACACACTCACACATTGTAATGAATCACAGATTAACTGCCACATTATTCCGACAGATTCAAAGGGCTGTTGTAGAATAGAAGGCTGTGGGGGTGGTTGTCCTACTGCTAACAGCACCAAAGAGTTGCCTCATTTCACTTGAGAAAAGGCATTCCAACATTACACTAACAGAAGTAATTGAAAAACCTCTTTTCCCGTGTATGCTGTTCTTGCTATCATGAATGCAGCCCTCAAATATTAACAATTTTGGATTATTTCAGTTAGCAGTCCACTACCTGGTGTGTGTGGCCAGGCACTCAAAATCCACAGAATGGTTCAAAGCATACACACTCCAGTGGAAAGACATGCCCTGACTTCCATCTTGCTTCACATGGGCTGGGGGTCAGCTCTAAGAGTCTGCGCGAGTGGTAATTTTTAAATTATTACAATGAAAGGAAAGACTGCCTTTTCAATGCCCAAGCCCAACAGCTGCAATGTCATCAGGGTTGTGTTCTGAGATGCTCCTAGACTGCAGCCCAAATAAGCATCTTAATGATACTTTGAAAATATGTAAAGCACTTCTTTTATATGCAATGACAATTCTGTCTGGGTGCATTGTCTGTTTGTCCAGCCAGAACAGAATTAGTAACAAACCAGATTCTACTCTGATTTGCATGACATGTAACTACAGTTAAAATAAAGGAAGCTGCAGTGTGTGTAAATAAGGGGAGACTTTATTTATGACAGCAAGCTTACAGTTAGATAACACCTCTATGGAATCTCCAGGTTCTCTTAAAAGCAATGTGCTACACAAAGCTCTGCTTTATTTACATGAATCTACTGTTTAACAATTCTTAACCAACAGCTTCACAAAGCTCATACAATAATAAAACTTGTTATTAAGTCTACAGAAATTTTGGGGAAGCAGACCAGGAATTTGGACAGTATGCAAGCACTTCATCTCTACTCCTGTAAGAAATGCCTTTGGAGCTCTTAATAATGGTCTTGTCATGTTACCATATAGACAAGACAGCTTCTCTGGCACAGTTTCTCAAAAAGAGCAGTCACTCAGAAGTAATACCAAATGATGGTCCTAAAGGTGTACTACTGATTCAAAGAACTATCATTCCTTAGGTGCGGTAATTCTTATGTATGGTAATTGTATTACTAATTATGTTACATATAGCAATTTCAAGATATTAGAATTTATATGGTATAAAAAAATATATCTGCTGCTAAAACAGTAACAAAATATAGACTAGGTTCCTGTCTTTAACGAAGGGTAAATACAATTAGTTCACTGGGGTACACAGCATTGTCTACTGAAGGGAACGGCCAAGGTCACACAGCTTACTACTACTGACATCTCAAAGGACATAAGTCATGCAACACACATGAAAATAATGATGGTGGACAAAATAGTAATAAAAGAGTGTGTCTGTGGGAGGTGAATTAGGAACAGACAAATGAAACAATATTACTTCCAGAAAATCTCTGATATTCCTACAGCCTTTATATTAGACCAATGTAAGGGCTGGCAATACCTGATGTTTCTTGAGATTATAACTGTCCTCCCCTAACTGGCTTTTGGGGGTTCTTCTATAGTGTGTGAAGTGTCATTTAAGAAGACATGAGCCTGTGCAAAGCTCTTTCAGTCTGAAAGAACAATCCACCACTAATTTATAACCCATAAGGGAAAAAAAGAAACTGCTTTATTCCAAAATTCAGCTTTTTGTAGGCACTGTCTTGCTATATAAAGCAAGATAACCTAATGAAAGATACCTGCTTGTCAGCACTCTGCACTCTGAGGTATGCATTTCCTCATACTAATAGCCTCATTAATATCTGGAGGCCAGAACATTTGTAGCTCCTCTCCATTCCAGCCTTTCACTTGCTTTTACCTAGAAAATGCAATTTTCCATTTTCTTCTTTCTTTCAATGACATTTCCTGTAATTAAAATAAAACCTGGGGAACAGGGTGCTGGATAGAGGGGAAGAATGTTAATATAAAACTCCTGAGAAACTTTAAGAGGCCTCAGCTACTCATTAGGCAATATCTAAACAGTCACCAGTATGCAGGTGAATAAGGGAACTATATCTTAGGGACAAATAACAAATCAAGTGTGACAATCTCCAGCTATCAGATGGAGAAGAGGCCCCTGGGAACTGGCAGCATAGTCCTTGATACTAAAGTGACTTCAGAGAAAACGTATGGATGCCAGCATATGGTTATGCCATCTGACTCCTTATTATATTTTAAAGGACAGAGGTCTGGTAATAGCATGAGGTTATAATGCTACAGCAGCCCACAGCATATTTGCTTCTCTCCCAGTAGAACGTCTGTTTCCTTCACACACCTATCAGGCTATGCCTGTCTGATTGACTACAGCAAGTGACTTTGGCAGGGCAGCGTACTGCCTGGAGGAGGAAGGGCTATAACATATTAATATAAGAATGTAGTTGATTACAATATAAGCCACTGAAAGTGAGCTGACTATAGCACAAGACTGGAAGAATGTGGCTGTCTGCAGGGTCCCGCTGGGAGAATGCATCTATCTATACCTACGAGCACGTGGCTGACCCCAGGCAGCTGTCATGCAATTGGAGTGGTCTGGTGGGGTTGTCACCTATCAAACCACTGCACTCGATGTTGTTATTGTGGGTTTAAATACACCTCCTGTTGACAGCTAACTAATGTTTCTCTCCAACAAGAGAGAAGGAGAAAGGAGTCTTACTGGGTTTGTTTAGAAGTTTATGAATCTCCACTTTGACAGAAAGAAAGTTTTGATCTTCAACTGGCAAGTGTCATTTGGCTCTTGTACTCAAGGGAATGACTCCTTTATTAAGAATCTGATTTATTTTTAACAACCCTTCTGCTTTATATATAGGAACACCCTGGACATTTAAATCTAAAAAAATCCCTAAGGGTAATTTGTTTTGGAACAAATATACTGTCTGGGATTTTTTGAATAGTGAACAGCAATCAAATGAGGTGCATTTTCTTTATCTGATGTCTTGTAAGACCCTACTAAAGTGTGTGGGAGGGGTTGTTTTCTACTTCAGATATACACAAGCAACACTTAATAAGCCTTACAAAAAACACATCTAAATAAATTCTTAATAAAGGACAACCAGTCCTGCAATCAGACCCATCAGGCCCATTCTGCCTGAAAGCCAAAGAGTCCACCTGCTCTGAGCTGCCTGCTATATTTATATATGCATCAGACTGGGATTTGCCAGTTACTCTCTGCCAGTTAACAGAGCTCAGCCCTGCATGGTCTCAGAAAGGATGCTTAGGATAACTCTGCTTGGAGCTGCAGCCATCCTTTCCAAATGGTGCAGCATGCCTTCCCTTGCCCATCTCCCCTTCAGAACAACGGGCCTTTTCAGGCACTTGTCTTCTCCTTGGTGGAGCAGCCCACTGACTTTCAGCTCTCACCTTCCCTTTCCCAATCTCCTGCTCCAGAGGTTTCACAGACAAGCATTATTAGCTGGTCTTAACTCTCTTTCTTCAGTACTGGTACATGGGAATCCATTTAAACATCCTCAGTTGGAGCTTTTGATATCGCTCTCCATACACACGGATCAAGTAGTCTGAGCTTTTTCCTCTTCAGCTGAATGAGCTATTAGTATGTGAATGTTTTGTTCCCTTCTTCCCCTAAGAAAGAAAGCTTAAAATGTTATTTGCTTTGGATTCTGAGAAGTACAAACTC
Organism: Myiotriccus ornatus; assembly: GCA_036023395.1. NCBI lineage: Eukaryota > Metazoa > Chordata > Aves > Passeriformes > Tyrannidae > Myiotriccus > Myiotriccus ornatus. The sequence goes on from JAYRBT010000114.1 coordinate 99,477,581, forward strand.
TACCACATGGCAGACACATGTGAATCCATATGCTAGCATGTCTGTAAAGCTGAGAGAGATTAAAGCCTGAAGCTTCTATTAAATGCTCTCCTTTTTTTTCTTGCATTCAACATTTTTAGATCAAGCTCTAAATGCTCACCGACTCATGAATATTTTTGAGCCAGCTCTGTTCACTGTGATAAATCATACTGCTTGTGTGTTGGTTTAGTGACAGATAGTACCTGAAAACTTCTAATGTAAAATGGTTTATGGCCATCTGAGGAGAAAAAAGAAAAAAACTGTGATCTTTGCCTGACTGCTGGAACAGTATGACAGAGGAAACATACTGTATTCTAGCTCCACAGCATGCCAACTTTCTTTCTTTCTTCTAGAAATGGACAGAACTGAAAGGAAAATGACTGCTGGCATATTGTGAAAGTACTTCCAAGTTTGTACAAGCTTCAGTGATAGATGCAAACACAGACAAAACCCTTCATAGGCAATGAAAAGTTTTGCAAAGAAAGTTGAAAAACATCCTATGAAAGAAACAGAACTATCACAGTTAGTCTTTCCAACAAAAAGAAACAGACCCTCTCTAGGCTTATGTTCCAGATTTATAGATATTAAATGATGTTATTCACAGTGTAAAAGCCATATATCATATTTGAAGCAATAAAAAAAAAATATTTTCTTCTTTTACAGATCTTACACAAGGATTGTCTTGTCTCCTTGAAAGTCAGCTAACTTGAATCACCTCACATCACCATGGTGCACGAGCACACAAACAGGAAGTTGGGTGGCAGGGTATACCCAGCATGAACCTCTCTGTGATAGCAGGTTGAATGTACACTTCCACACAGCTGTAAATGCAGGACAGTCTCATTTAGTTGATTTGTATTGGCCATCAAATTCAACCCTCAAGTTAGAGATCCCTCTAGGATGGGGAAAGAGTTGTCTTCTGTTTAGGTGAAGACTGAGAAGGAAACTACCCATAGGCAGCAGAGAGTTGGTATCCTTCCTCATGAAGTTGACTGAGCAGCAGCAACCTATACTGGAGTCATCATCAGATGTCTCACATCATACACCACACCAGCCCTGTGCTAATGAAGACAGAGATGGGGCTTGCAGTTCTTCCCCTGCCAATCCTTTCTTCTTAAATCAGTCCTAAATACCAATGAGCACTTTGTAAAATAGAGGTTCATTCAGCACTGAAGAAATATAAAATTTCATTCCTCTGGAACAGAAATGTAAGAAATAATGGAAAAAATATTCCCCACTGCTGTGTGGAAGTGTATTTGCATAATACAGGATTCTGTAGTTATGCTAAAAAACTGTTTCTTTTCTTGATTAGAAGTAAATCACATCACGCCTCTAAGCCAGGGGGCTTGGAACTAGATGATCTTTCAACCCGAACTATTCCACGATTCTATGATAGTTATAGTATCATCATTAATACAGCATCACTCTCTCAGTAGTTCAGCTCTGGGTTCTGACTAAGACCTGATAAAGATTTCTTGCAGGGTGAAAACAAATTCCACTGTCTATTTTAATGATCAAAGTCGGCAAATGAAGACTTAATTTTCCAAAGGAATCTATGGGAATAAACCACCAATATCCTAGTGATTTTCAATAGGCTCTGGACATTAACTCCCTATAGATACCTTTGAAAATATTAGCCTGAATAGCTCAGCCAAGAGCAAAATTTTGCTCAGTAAATCCAGAGAACACCACTAACATCAGTTGAACTGAGTGGGAAGGATGAAGGGTAATTACAGTCCCAGCTGCCAAATTCACCTCGGTTGCAAGTAATCATGATTTGCACTGGAATTAGGAGATGGGGAGACACAAACACTTTAAAAATCAAACCACTTTTATTAAATGGTAAAACATGGACAGAAGCACTTCATCTGTGTTTGAAAATCTTCACCTCAATGACTAGGGAAGGTCACAAAATAAATCTGTCCAGGAATGTAAATAACACCAAGATCATCACAATGACCCCACGAGAAGACTATTCCTCCCCTTTTATTAAAAATAACATAAAATACTTTGGTCCCTACCCAGATTAGTACTTTTACATCTTTTATAATTAGATAATGCTAAAAATGAATTCCCCATAAATACCATAAGTTTTTTACTTAAAGGTATATGTATTTGTAGTAAAAGCAATGTTATGATATAATTATTACATTATTATTCCACTGTTCTTTATTAAGTTATTCAGTTGCTATTCTTTTTTATGTATCTGATAAACTATTGTATTCTTAAGTGGTTATTGACAGTGTAAAAGTAGAGTAGACCAGGAATCTACCACCACCTGTAGCTCTTAGGGAACCTCTGCAAGGATTAAAGAAGGCACGTCTTCTGCAGCTGCACCACTTCATTCTTGACTTCCAGACCTCTGTAATGTCCAGTGTTTTCCTTGAAGGCACCCTCCCAAAGCCCTGTTGATTGGCACTCCAAGCAAGTTCTCAAGCCAGCCCTACAACAGCCGCTGCACACACTTGCTGTTCTAATTTAGAGGAAACTCCATCCTGGAGTGTTCATTATAGTAAAAAGGGAGACAAGATACTTAAGGCAAAAAATAGAGCTCCATTAAGTCACCTACCATTCTTAGCATCAAAAGCCATTTTCATATTATGCCACTAAACATGACCATCAAAACAGAAATGGTGGATGGAATCAAAGAAATTTCCTAGGGAAAAAGAATCCATCAGTTTTAATGTTTTGCAAAGATTTTGGCTCAGTGGCCCATTGACAAAATGCAACATTTCTCTCACACCATTCTGCACATTTATCAGAAAATTTTCAATAGAAAACACTATTGTTTCCAGTGGCCTGAGGCCAGCTATGAAACAGGGAAAAGGAAAGGAAAAGGGAAAGGGAAAGGGAAAGGGAAAGGGAAAGGGAAAGGGAAAGGGAAAGGGAAAGGGAAAGGGAAAGGGAAAGGGAAAAGGAAGCTAAATTGCTTTTCTCTGAATCATCTAATTAAATTGCCTCCTTACAGTAGCTAGGCTAATTGCTCTTACCCTACAATACTATATTGTCATTTCACCTTTGCAGACTACCTTTGAAGCATGTTTCCTCTCAGTTTCCCAGAAGAAACACTCCACCACTTAGAGTAATGTACTCTTTCCTTGAAGGAGAGGCAAAGGACCTTGGAGCTTCTCCAGAATGAGTTTTAAGGGTCAGAAATGAAATGTTCAATAACACTCTTCCTTATTCTCAGAGGAAACTATCCTGCTCTTGTCCCCTTCAGGAGTCAGGTGAATAGTTATGACAAATAGCTAGAAAACTCCACTTCCAGACTCTCTGGCAGACATCTCATTATGGTCACCTCTTGGACTTTTTTGGACACAGCTCAGGCAAGTCATAGATTTGAAGCAGGAACTAATTCAGGTAAAATCAGGAGCAAGGTCAGGAAAAGAGGGGAAATATACCAAAGGTCAAAATGGATTATCATGATGGCCCACTGGAGGCTTAAAATATTTAAATGCAGACTGTGTCCTGCAGTAGTCTTTATACAGTGCTGTCACACACTAGCTAGCCAGAGACCATCACTATTTCTCAAGTACCCCAAAATTATTATTACCACATGGAAAATAATACAGACATGGGGGGGGGGGAACCCTCTTTATTAATCAATCTGCAAAATTTTCCTCCATGAACTTAAGTGGGAACTCCCTTAAACTGAAGGAGAGCAGGTTCAGATTAGATTTTATCAAGAAATTATTTACTGTGAAGGTAGTGAGACACTGGAACAGATTGCCCAGAGAGGTTGTGGGCTCTCCATCCTTGGAAGTGTTCACGACCAGGCTGGTTGGGTTTCTGACTAATCCCATCTAGTGAAAGGTTCCCTGCCCATGGCAGAGGGGTTAGACTAGATGATCTTTAAGATCCCTTCCAACCCAAACCATTCTGTGATTCTATGATTCTACCTGTAATATCAAGCATGCTAGGATAGGAAACATCCTTCATCAGGTTTCTACAATTCTGCATACAGTCATAGTGAACATAAGGGATACATGTGACATGTGGATACATGTGGACCTCACAGAGAATCAGCCTTACTGTTCCCCTTCAAGGTACACATTAGAGGCTGGGATTGAAAGCAATCAGTACATCAGTATGACTTAGTCTATACTTCCACCACACATTTTCCTGACTTTTTATATACAGAGAAAATACACATCTAGTTTATGTCTAAAGTTTTCAGATCATTATTTTCTGACTAAATGTTGTTGTTTGGATTATGTGCAAAAAGGAGGAGAAAATCCACTTTATTTCTGTATTCTAATTCAACATAGATGAGTCAGATGATGACTGTTTTCTAGTAACTAAATTCCTTTTGTCTTTCCAGATTTATATTATACCATACTGAGTTTAGGATCATAGTGATTTGTCAAGGACCCCATTTTGTTATCAGAATTTAAAGACCAGGACCAGCAACTGGTTCTCAATAACAATCTTGGGCACACAGAAAAATTTAGCAAAGAATAGATTAATACATACATTAATCTAAGATTTAGAAGATGGAAATTGCATTCAATCATTTCAGAAAAAAAAATATTTGTCATGCTTATTTGGAAACAAACATCTAGTAAAATCTACCAAAATCTTCACAGAAATTGAAGGATATATTTTTCAGTTTTCACCTCCCCCTATCATGCATATCCCAGGAACCTGTCAAAAAGAGCATCAACATAAAATTGCCATTTTTCAGCTGGGATAAATTCTGAGTGCCATCTTGCAGGACAAGAAATGTTTGGAGAGTGTTTCCACAGAGTTACTGCAGTTGCATAAGCCTTCAGTAGCCTGCATGGGTGAAATTAATCAATCTAACTCACAGAATCACAGAATCAAAGAATATACCAAGTTGAAAGGGACCCACAAGGATCATTAAGTGCAACTCCTGGCCCTGTACAGGACCAACCTCAAGAGTCACACCACGTGCCTGAGAGTATTGTCCAAATAACTCTGTCAGGCTTGGTGCTGTGATCACTTCCCTGGGGAGCCTGTTCCAGTGCCCAACCACCCTCTGGCTGAAAACCTCTTCATAATATCCAACCTAAACCTCCCCTGACACAACTATAGACCATTCTCTCGGGTCCTGTCACTGGTCACCACAGAGAAGAGATCAGTGTCTGCCCCTCCTCTTCCTCTCACAAGGAAGCTGTAACTGCAATGAGGTCTACCCTCAGTCTCCTCCAGGCTGAACAGACTAAGTGATCTCAGCTGCTCCTCACATGGCTTTCCCTCAAGGGAATCTTTGTAGCCCTGCTTTGGACACTCTCTAATGGCTTAATATCTTTCTTATATTTCAGTGCCCAAACCTGCACACAATATTCAAGGTGAGGCCTCACAAGTGCAGAGCAGAGTGGGACTCCCACAGAGTGGGACTCTCCTCTCCCTCGACCGGCTGGTGATGCTTTGCCTGATCCCCCCCAGGACACGGTTGTCCCTCCTGGCTGCCAGGGCACTGCTGACTCATATTCGACTTGCCATCAACCAGGAGCCCCAGATTCCTTTCCATGGCACTGCTTTCCAGCATCTCATTCCCCAGTCTGTGCCTACATCTGGGAGTGCCCCATCCCAGGTGCAGAATCCAGCACTTTCCCTTGTTGAACTTCCTATGGTTGGTGATTGCCCAGATCTCCAATTTGCTGACATCTCTCTACAGGGCCTCGCTGACTTCAAGGGAGTCAACAGCTCCTCCCAGTTTTCTGTCATCTGCAAACTTGCTTAAATATCTCTTCCTGTCCTGCATCCAAGTAATTTATGAAGGTGTTGAAGAGCATGAGGCCTAAGATGGAGCCCTATGGAACCCCACTAGTGGCAGGTCACCAGTCAGATGTCACCCCATTCACTATTACCCTCTGGGCTTGACTCAGAAGCCAATTGCTCACCCACTACATGATGTTTATCCAGCAGTGTGCTGGACATTTTGTTCAGAAGGATCCTACAGGAGCAGTATGAAAAGCTTTACTGAAATCCAGAATGATTACATCAACTGGCGTCCCCTGATGAGCTAGGTGGGTTACCTCATGTAATGGTTTTGCTAGTTCCTAGAAACCAAGTAGGAATTTTTCCCTTCCCCCTGCCCACTGCATGCAGAGCTATTAAGTGGGCACTTAAGAGACACAAAAGAAGTGGCTTGCTGGCTAATTGCTCAGAACTTAGTCTCCTAGGAAACAGGGG
>JAYRBT010000114.1:99492972-99583835 GCA_036023395.1 Myiotriccus ornatus
TGGCGACTTAAGTACTTCTTGGGGGGATTACAAACTGACCATTGGGAGTTCAGGAGGTCTCACTGACCAGCTAATTACAATAAAGTGTTAACAACCAATAGGTAAGCTCTCAGTTATCTCTCAGACATTCCAAAGGTACAGGTAAAGACTGTGGAATCTTGGGAAGAAGAAAGGGGGGGGTTACACAAAGAGTTACAAGCCATTTTGGAAGCATGGTCATTTAAACAACCTTAAAAACTCTTTCATCCTCTTATACACCAAAAGCCTACTACAACAAGTTCCAATACCACAGTTCTGATGTAGGCTCACTTCCATTTGTATTGAGGAGGGAAATATGACTGTATTCAGGTAGCCTGTAGCAGAACTGCGAATGCCACAGTATCTAGAGCATCTACCTTTAAAGGATTTGGTGAGGCGTCATTACTTACTGCTGTCACATCGTGGGTATTAGTTCACTCAGTGGGAAACAGCAGCCACAGCTGCTGAACTGGACACTAGCTGTTGACAATCTGAAGAGCACCTCTTATGCCTGTGGTCAAGATTTATTCCAGAAGTTTTGTATGTTCCAGTGTAAAAATAATGGATCCCAGAAAGGCTCTGAAACTGTAAATATTAGGGTTATCAGAGCTAAACACTTACCAAATCACACTGAAAAGAGCAGTTATTCATGTGCATGGTACAATTTCAGCAGCAAATCTTATATCTGCCCACTATAGTGGCTAAAACATTCTCTCAACTTTTTCAAAATATTGTAAAATTGTCATCAATGTTTATCCACCCCAATTAAAACAAGTATTCATCTTAGCACCCCAATTACAGGTAGTAGAACAGCTATGGAGTGGCAAAAGACAAACAGGCATACACAGTTTTCCAATGCTGAAGTGCTACCATTTTCTCCTTTTTTTTTTTTTTGGATGCGTAACATCCTGTTTGTGTGATGCAACACTTAAGCTGAACTAGCTCCCACTTTGCCACCAAAAAGATAACATGATTTTACATGATTTTTTGACAGCCTAGGTACAAAACTTCCCAGGTAAGAACTGGGGAAATATTTTAACATTCACTTAACTGTTCCACAGCTCTGCATATTTCAGCTAGAAAATCATGCAACCCTTTTGTCATCCAATGCAGAATGTACTTTTAGCTTCTTCATAATCCTCAAATTCTATCAAGTACTGTCCATTTACAGGGGAAGGTACAATAGGGGAGGGAGATTAAAAAACGTATATAATTTAAATTTACTTAATTGGAAAATTAATTAATTAATTTTCATTGTTTTCTCTACTATCTCAGTACCCATATGCCTTTTTAAGGGCATATTTATTGTGGAATCTTTGTATCTAAAGATACAAAGATGTATCCCAAACACTAAGCACACAACATCTGTTGGTTATCATTAGCCCATATTCCTGAGTTTGCTTGATCTTGAGCTTTTTCCAGCCCTTTTGCATTGTATTTGAAGACAAAATGGGTCGTTACACGATGATATGCCAAACGATCTTTTTTTCCTTGAGACATGAGGCACCAGATAACTGGAAGTACTGAAGACTCCAGGGTCCAGACCCTTCTTGATCTAAAACATGACCTGGTCCATACGAGGAAGCATGGAGCAGCACCTCAGCCAACAACTGCAAAGCAATTAGAGACACTGAAGGTGGTGGTGATGAAATTCATGGGATGTTGTTTCTGGTCCTGGCTCTGCTACTGGCTTAGCTTGCAGCCAACAAAACCAGAAAAGGAAGTTAAAAATGTTGCACCCTCTGCACAGAACCAGGAGGTCTGTGACCATGAAGGAAGCAAAAAGAGCTAGAAACAATCACTATAGCATCTATACCCTGGAGAAACAGCTTTAGTCATCACACTGCTCCTGGATACCATGGCGGTTTCTAAAACACAGCCAGTACAGGGGAAGCCACCAACCCCCTGACAGTCTGACCAAAGAGCAGGGGCACACATTGCTCTGAAGTAACAACAGAGCGTATGTATCTAACTTTGCTCTTGACCACATTACCAGTTTTCTCCTTCTTTGTCATTCCAAAAACTCCTTCCTTCCATCCGTCCTTCCTTCTTTCCTTCCCTCCCTCCCTCTGTCCCTCCCTCCACCCTTCCTCCCTTCCTTCTCCTCAACCTGCCACAGTAGGAAGATGTTTCAAAATTGCAAGGAGAACTGTCGGTGGCAATGAACCACAGCTGCAAAGGTCAGGGTTTCCATTTTTTTTGTTTAACCATATAATCACAAATAGGAGAAAAGGGTATTTGACATACCAGGGATTTTACTGTTCCACAAATGCTTTTCTTCACCTTCCCACATGCACAGTAGGTATTCAACTACATTTTACTTATATACCGTTCAGCTTATGAGGAACAGTAAACCAGTCCTACTCTTCTGAAAATGAATTGGTAGACCCCCTGGCATTAGACAGACCTTGGCTAATGTAGACCCAAACCAATAAAAGTCTATACAATTTACTGCTGGTTTGATAAAACATATTCACACTGAAGAAATGCTACTTTTCTTTTATCAGCTCCACTCATTTTATTACACAATTCTCTGTGCCTGTGCCATTAAATCTACCAACTTACTGGACTATAGTCTCTACAGACATCTTCCTTTGGTTAATGAATATCTTCAAGACAACATTCATTTTATGTCATCCATAAAAGTCCAGGCTTATTTGCCTTGCAAAAAGTTAGATTTTATCAGCTGTATATGCTTCATTTAGTTAATTAAGAAGTAACCAGCAACAGCCTTGTCTTATTCTGAATTTTTGAACTTAGTCTGGGTCAATTTCCAATCTTCAACATGTCAGTTTAGCATGATTTTTTCCTGCACCTTTTCCCACAGCCTAAAACAATGGCTAACAATTATGCACAAAACTTATTTGTTTCTATTCTAGTCATGTCTGAAAGTTCATATTAGACTGTACATCTGGTATGTCTTCCAATACCATGACAAGATAAAGCCCATGCTTCCCAGAAGCTCACAATATGAGACACCAAAAAAAAGGGGGAAATAAAAATTATACTATTAATGAAATATTTGACTGATTAGGTGACCTATTCATAATAACATTTGGAACCTGTGGAAAAGCCACAGAAGTCAGAAAAGGGTTTCTAAAATAGATGACAAATATTAAGCAAATTTTAAAGTCTGTTAAGAAAGTTCACAGTGCTGTATCTAAAAAACAGTGAGCATGTTTTAGGTACTAAATGTCATTTATTTGGTGGGTTTTTTCCTCCCATACTGGGTTTATTCACACCTCTGAGTATTCACATATTGATAATCAGACAAGCCTAGTAACAAAGCTCAGACTTACTGAATCTTCATGGTGTTCATTCAGTGATCAAGAGAAACATGACTAAACAGTCATTCTTGATGATCACCCATGATTAGTATTCGATGTCATTACAGGATCAGGTCCCCACGAAGCTCACTCCTCTCATTCAGGTGCAGTGCTAGGTAATGGCAGGACTTTGCCAATTCATCAACTAAGGGCCAGGGCCAGTGTCTGAAGGCAGAATACCTGTTTGTGGCAGGGATGCCAGCAAACAGGCCTACTGTGAGACATAGCAGATGAGGGCTGATCTCTTCATCTGGTGTTTCCATAGGACACAAGCGAACAAGAAAACGTTTGTGATTCAAAAATGTTTTCCGAGAGTGCAGAAGAAAATACTCTGTCAATACTTGTGACTGTAATTTTTTTAAAAGCTTTTCCCATTTGAAACTCCCATACGTGAAATGAAGGGCAATTTTCTATCCCTATCAAGTGTATAATGGGATATTTGTCTGTTAGGGAGGTGACTGCTTTGCAGATACTAACTACTTGAACAAGGGTATTATATACTGTATAAAATCCTTTATACTTTGCACAGGCTGGTCATTTTACAGGCACAGATTTTGTGCAAGGCTCATGGGGTAGAAGCAGAGGAAACGGGGCACATTCCAAACTCTCCTCTAAAATGCATGGTCCATGGTATTCTGTCCTGTCCCTACAGCACCATCTTTCCCAGCCCATTATAACCTGATGAGTTTTGTAATGTAGAAAGAGCCCACAGGCATCCAGTACATCAATCTTTTTCTTATTATGATCTTTTCATAAGGAAAAATAATTTTTTTGACCACAGTCAAGGATCTCCATGCCTTAGTTTGTCCTTGACTTGCTTTTGGATAGAAGGAACAAAAGCAAGCAATGGATTCTCTTCCCTGTTTTACATTACTTTAATTTAGAATACTTTGTTGAAATACTGCACTGAACAGGAAACCTCTTCCTGTCCCCTGAGGGCATTTCTGATGCATTGATATACATGCTAAAGAAAGATCTGTGTTCCGCACGGACCAGAACTTCAAAAATAGTAGCAGCTCTGCAGTACAAAAGGTGCATTGCTCTTAGGGAATGTTCTGCAGTCAATTTGATGACTTCTCTGACCTTTTTCAACAAGATGAGGAAGATCATAAGACCTACGCATTGCCCCCTCAGTCCCCAGCCTCAGAGCTGTCGATGTCTTGGTGAAAGCTGTAGCTGTACATACTTCCCTTGCAGCAGTTGCTATTTGACACAAAAGATTACTTTGAAGACAGAGCCAGCCTAGCCACACGGTGCCAAATTAGCACAGGGCTGGATAAAGGTTTTAGACTGATAGCTGTGTTCTAATAATTACACACTATTAAAATATTTCCTGAATTTATCATTAGAAAAATTGCCTAAAAATAAAGATTCCTGATGCAGTGGTCCATAATTTTAAAAGGTGATATAGAAATCCCAGCAATCATTGACTCCACATTAAGAGTGAAAGCTGTTTAAAGTCTGATTTTGAGGAAGAACAGCTAAGACATCTGGGTTGTTTTCTAAGCTCTGCCACAGATTTTTTGCATCTCCTGGGGCTAACTACTTAAACTGTAGAAAACTGTTCCGCAGCTGCAGCCTAGAGAATGCTTTGGAGCCCTGGACCTTCAGTCACTTGGACTGGGGATCCAGCTGGGATGCACTAGGACTCTCTTCTGGCCTTCGGAGGACGAGGAGGTTTCATCCACCCACAGAGCTTGGAGTGAATGCAAAGAAATCATCCAGAACATGGGCAAAGTTGCCTTAGCTTCTCCAGTACTGACCTCCCTTAAGAATAAAAGGATAGAGGGGAGGAAAGATGGGAAAGGCAATAGCAGAAAAAAAAAAGATAGAAAGTAGAAAAGATAGGAAATTCTCCAGCCCTAGTAGGTCCTAAAGTACTTGAAGTATTCACATTAAAACAACTGTAAAAATGCAAAGAATTATCATCTCCGTATACACAAGGTGCTGCTGTGTCTGGGAATTATGCTAAAGGATGGGTCCACTGGCTGAAATAGGTCAGGAACCAATGCTACACAGCAGCTTGCATACTTTGGGGAGCTGAAAAATATAACAAGCAATAACACACCTCAGAAATTTCCCTTCACTCATTTGCTTGCTTGAACCGTGCACCCAAAACCTCTACAGAGGTCTGAGTAACATGTCTTACATTCTGACATTTCCAAACTTTTAACCAACAGAGAGCCACTGGAAAAAAGAGCATCAGCATCAACATCATAAGAAGAGATGGGAACACAGGCAATTAGGCCTTCACCCTGACACATTTCCCCAGGGAAGCAGGCTCAGCAAAGTCAGAAATGTTGCTTGAGAAGGGTTTAAGACCCCAGTGCAGAAAGCATTTAAACACATGCTTTCAATTTGAACAAGACTTGACCAGATACTTAAACACAGTTTGATGAACCGAGGCTTGATGAATGATTGCAGAATCAGACCTTTACATCATTCAGTTCAAAGCTGCTTTTAAAGACTCTTCACTTCCATGTTTATAATGCTCTCTTCTAGAAACATCATTATACAATATAAACCTTGCTTTTTTTTCCTTTATGATGGCATTAACTCCTGAAATTAAATTAATTAGTTGCTAATTTTCACTCTGTAAAAATGTGTTGACATAAGGAGTATAATAAACAGTGGTTGGGTCAGATAAATAGTGAAGCATTTACCTGACCCCAAGCCATTATTATAATTAGCTTCCTCTGACATGTTACAGTGTTTTCTTCAATCTACCACTCACCAAACATCTAAAAGGACATCCACTTAACAGCACCAGTTCACAGTCCCTGGCATACTGGGGAGGAGTGCTTTCTGTCCCATAAACAGAATATCAGAATGCACTGTTAAGCCTTTCTGAGGCTTTAAGCACTCTGGGAATGGCTGTTCTTTCAAGTTTTTTCTGTTTTGCCATTTTTTAAAGCATCATTTTACAGGAGAGTTGAACATTCAGTGTTCTACCAGAGCAAATAAAAAACTTCAGCACCTTAAGAGAAACAACAACAAATATCCAGGACTTGTACAGAACTGCACCCACAGTGGAATCCTACAAGCCAACTGGGTATCATGCTTATTGCCCCATGTCATGAATTTCTTCTTATTTGAATATCTGGCACCATTAAGGATGAAAAATAAAAAAGACTGAATTTAAAGAAGATTATCAGCTATTCTGAGTTTTTGAGTCAAATGCCAGATCTTTCCAGTTTTCACTATAAAATACAAACAGGTTATTTTTATAATCTGAAGAATTCTGGGTTGGTTTTTTCTCCTTTTTTTTAAACAAAGGAACACATGATGTCATGGGCAAACAAATATTGTGTTAGTTTGTTTCTAATAACAGACACATTTTTTAAAGTAAGGATAACAGGAAAAAAACAAGATAAAAGGAAAAAAGATGAAGTTAGTGTTGAATGAATTAATAGCAGGCAGGTGGCTGGGTGGGTGTCATGGCAGATAAACTCTGAGATGAAGCCAAGGTAATTATAATTATAATCTGGCTAGTAATGCTTTCAGCTGAGGGTGTATAACAACCTCCGTAAGTTAATACTGAGATGATCAGATCAACCTCCTTGCCTACTCCAACAAAACACAACCTTGTATATTCAAACTCACATTTTATGCATTTTTATTTTCTGAGTATTTCAATTAGCATGTTTTAAGAGAGCTATTCTATTGTAACTAGAGTTTAACCAACTTTCCATCTCCTCATGAAATCCTGGAAAACATGAGTATGTAATCAGCTGAGTCTCTCCTGACCTCCATGTTTTGCTGGACAGAATTCACCACTTTCTATCATTCTCTTTTGCAGGCTTTCTCTCCCCACTGTGCTATTCACAGGGGTATAAAATGTTCAGGCAAACAGAAGTCAATGGCAGATGTGTCGGCAGCACTTCTTTCTGTAATTTTACTAAATGGATGTAGCCCATAAAAGCAGCCTTAATTAATGGAAACATTTTAAAGGCACTTATAATAAGCCGGGAAAACAACAGTTGCCAAAAGCAAACTTTATTAACAAAGAAGATTTAAAAATTATATTCCTGAAGGCGACAAAGGATTTGTGGTGGGTTGACCCTGGCTGGATGCCAGGTGCCCACCAAAGATGCTTTATCACTGCCCTCCTCAGCTGGGCAGGGGAGAGAAAGTATAATGAATGGCTCATGGGTCGAGATAAGGGCAGGGTGAGATCACTCACCAGTTACCATCGTGGGCAAAACAGACCCCACTTGGGGAAATCGGTTTAATTTATTACAAATCAAACCAGGAAGAAATAAAGCCATATCTTAAAATCCCTCCCCCCAACCCTCCCTCATTCCCAGGATCAGCTTCTCTCCTGATTTCTCTCCCTCCTCCATCCCAGCAGTAAGGGGACAGGGAATGGGGGCTGTGGTCAGTTCTTCACACAGTGTCCAATCATTCCTCCTCAGGGGCAGGACTCCTCACACTCTTCCCTTGCTCCAGGATGTGGTCCCCTCCCACAGGAGTCAGTCCTCACAAGCTCCTTCAATGTGAGTCCTTCCCATGGGGTACAGTTCTTTACAAACTGCTCCAGTGTGGATGCCTCCCATGGAGTGCAGTCCTTCAGGAACAGGATGCTCCAGTGTAGGACCCCCACAGGGTCACAAGTCCTGCCAGCAAACCTGCTTCAGTGTGGGCTGCTCTCTTTATAGAGACACATATAGAGGAGTCTGCTCCAGCACAGACTTCCCATGGGGTCACACCCTCCTTTGGACATCCCCTTGTTCTCCATGGGCTGCAGGTGGATCTCTGTTCCACCATGAATCCTCCAGAGGCTCCAGGGGAACAGCCTGCCTCACTCAGCTCTGGCACCTGCAGCACCTCCTCCCCCTCCTTCTGCACTGACCTTGGCTTATGCTAGGTTGTTCCTCTCACAGATTCTCACTCCTCTCTCCAGAAGCTGCTGCACCCCAGTTTGGTCAGGTTTTTTCCCACTTCTTCACTACGTCATCCCTCAGGCTCCACCACTGTCATGGAAGGGCTCAGACTTGGCCAGCAGTGGGTCAGTCTTGGAGCCCTCTGGCACTGCCTCTGTTGGACATGGGGGAAATTTCTGGCAGCTTCTCACAGAAGCCATCCCTGTAGCATCCCACACTACCAAAACCTTGCCATGCAAACCCAATACAAGATTTTATGTACACAGTATTTAAAAGAGGTATTTATTCAAATACCCTAAAAATCTTACAGGAATCACATTTGGGACATAGTTTGTTTTCTGGAGGATGAAAGTGAGACAGGACAGCTTTCCTGCTTTGTGTGACATGGAGGAAATGCTTTTACTCTATCTCAAGGGTCTTTTATTATTTAGAGATCTGAACCTGAAAGGTGCTGAGTGCTCTCAGCTCTCATTGACTTCAATATCACCCAGTCAGCTTCAATGGGATCTGAGGGAATATCACATCCTGCAGCAGATGTTTACCCCATAGAGCATCTCCTCTAGTGCACCCCAAGTTCAGAAACACCAAGCCCTCCATTCGGATCCAGCAGAGCTCTTAGGTACGTGCTTAAGTCTAGCCAAACACTCTTCAGCAGGCTTTAGCTACACGTCTAAAAGTTAGTATGTTTAAATATTTTACCTTCTTGAAAGAAGATGGCACACTTTTTTGTTTTCTGGAAGACGTTTAAATATTAAGGCCTAATTAAAAAAAAAAAAAAGGTTAATATATTTTCAGCAGGTAAATAACATGGACAAAAACCTTGTCACTTCCTAAAGCCATCACAATTAATTTTTGCTGACATACACTTTGCATTGTTTTGTTGTGGCAGGGATGTTCATGAAGAATCTGAATAAACCCCATGTTCTTATTGCATCAAAGGAAATGGCTTTCTTTAGGAAAATGCACCCTCACACACCATCTGACACTGGCTTTCCAATCAAATATAAAAAGTAAAAGTAAACTGTCCCCACCATCTGTGACAAAGTCCCTTTAATTCTTCAAACACATCTCTGTAAAATATGGCTACTAGTAACAGCCATACATTTTGCTGCATTTGTATATTAGAGTTGTTTTCTTTCATTCCTGATTGAGACAGAATCATTGTATTATTAACCCACAGAAGTTCTCTGTGCTTTTTAATTCCAGAATAATGAAACTCATTGGAAACTTGGCGGCATTGAGTCTTGCTGACTAATCACTGGCATTGGTTAATGGCAATTTTTAATCAAATCTTATTATTAAATCAGAATATAAAAGATTTAGAAAATGCAAGGTTGCAGCTAGAGGTCATTAGTCATGAGCACAAGAAGTAATCAATACAATTATGGTTGCTCAAATTGTGTTGGATGGGCCAGGTGGCACAGTGTGATAATGCGTTACCCTTTCACCCCTCGTGTCCCGCTTGGATCGCAGATAACAGCAAGTCTGCTGGTTTCCGTCTAATCTCTCGTGGATGCTTGAACGTGCACAAACCATTAAAAGGAATTCAACCAACTGGGCTAAATTCAATTCTTAGTCACATTGGTGTAAATTTTCAGCTGAGTTATTCGGAATTTACGCTTGCCCCATTGTAATTTTTTTATCTGTCTCTTTTTCAAAAACCAAGATACTGTATTAGATAACAAGGACGGGCTGAAAATACTCACTTTACAATGCCATCAACAGCCTAACCTACTGATATTCACTGTAGTCCAAATATGAAGTAATAAAAGTAAAGTCGTTGCTGATTTATACTGAAGCTAACGAGTGCAGAGCTGGTTGTCAAGCGGTTCCTTTCTGTTATGAGAATGTGATATTGAGCTTCCCTTATTTTGGTTGTCTTAAGAAAGGATGTTCAGGAAGAAAAAAAGGGGCTAGGAAAGGCTAAAAATTTTGAAAATGTGGGTACAGGTGGAGCTAGAAGCAATCTATGAAAAAGCTGCACTTCATCCTAATAAATTAATTTATCTCAAACTGGTTTTAATTCAATGGCACTAGAAAAATTGATGCTAGTGGTGAATCTGACCCTACTGCCAAGTATTCAAGCAAAAATATTACTATCCATAAGCACTTACTTTCCAAAATACATGCTTTTATTTATCTCCTTTTAACAAAATGATTGGCTCAACTCCAATGTTAGGCACTTCTTTTAAGGATTTCACACATGCATCTACCTGTACAAGGAGTGCTGGTCTCCCACCCCTCTCATCAGAGAACATCGAAAAATGCTTGGTTATCAGCAGAGATTGATGTCTGGGGCATACACACATCAAGAGGGTATTGTCTTCTCTGAGAATTGAAAAAATTCCCTAAGTACTTACTTTGGACCTAATTTTCTCTTACAAAAATGTCATCAGTGTTACATTTGTGTCACTATATTCCTTGCATTAATCTATACATCCACCCTTTAACGCAAACAAAAGGAAATTCCAACACTGTAAAAATACTGTGTTCACATGAAAATGAGATTTCCTTTTGAAAGCCTGACAGGCCAAAATAAGTAAACCATCTTGATTTTTTTCTTACTTTTTTGCAAACAGTGAAAATACCTCCTTTTTTATACATAAAGTTCCATGCTATGTACCTTCATTTACGTATGAATAAGAAATAAAAATTCACACAACAAGCTAACTACCAATCATATAGACATAATTGCTTTTGGAAATATTGTACTTGAAGACATTTTAATGTCAGCTGTATGTGTTTGAGTATCATCATAACATGGTGTTTACACCAGATTAATACCATATGCTGTGTGGGAATTATGTCAGGTTATAAATGGAAATACAGTATAATATCTGAAATTCAGGAGTGCGTTAGAATCTGATTTCTGGTAAAGTGCTGCTATTCAAGAACATAAGTTTGAATAACATTACTTTTGATTTATACCAGTATAGTGCGGATGGAACCCAATTCCAGCTGCCTTACATTTTGTTAAACAAGTGTTAAAATTATCACCAATTAAAACTGTTTCTACACACAGCTAGTGGACTCATGACCTCATTAAGGCAGCCAGGAGTGCTGCCAAAGAATCATGGTGAGACCTGAGATCTGATGAGAATCATTTTTTCAGCCTTTCTTCTCCCAAAATGATGCCACTCTCCCATGTCTTCTCTAGGCCTCTTGTGAGTCCTGTCAACACATTTTAGCTCAAAGCTGAAAGCATTTCTTTAATCTGCATTTTACTCACTGCCTAAGTAATTTAACAGTTGTCGAGCAGGTCAGGAATAGGAATAAAAGTATACAAAAGTGGGGGAAGAGGAGCGATGTTTAGAACACAGCAGAAGTGAATCTAAACAGAAAGTAGTTAAAAACAGACGAGAAAGGCAAATTAAGGAGCAGAGCCAGACTACTAAAGCCAGTAAAATCCAAGAGAGCTTTCCACTGATTTTAATCAGACCCCCTGGGAATGACAGAGGGGAGAATAATGAAGGATGTTGAGAGAGATGGCATCATTAAGGTAACAGGGCTTAGC
The DNA here is from genome assembly GCA_036023395.1 of Myiotriccus ornatus. Taxonomy (NCBI): domain Eukaryota; kingdom Metazoa; phylum Chordata; class Aves; order Passeriformes; family Tyrannidae; genus Myiotriccus; species Myiotriccus ornatus. The sequence goes on from JAYRBT010000114.1 coordinate 99,504,714, forward strand.
AAAAGGAGAGCGGATGCTGACAGAAAGTGAAGGTTTACCAAGGGAGCATCTTCCCACACTGCTGAAGAAGAGGCAGGGGGCTCCTCCACAGGCTAAGCCAACCAGCTCCAGGAGCCAAACTGCCACATTAAGTCAGCATCACACTCCAGGTCTCAAGTCTGTTCTCCGTGGGGCTTATTAACCGCGACACCAGCACAGTCCTTGGGCTCCCACATGGAGCAGCTTCCCACTGAGCCAGGGCAGGGAAGGGGCAGAGCAGAGCCAGGTCTTCCACACATCTCTGCAGACGTGACCCACCTTTCTCTCACATTCAAGCTGCTGGAAATTAGGCAAACTCCTGACCCCCTGGCCAGCTTCTTAAACTCACACTCATGTTCTTCTGAACAGACTACATAACTTAGGTCAGTAGTTTGGAAAAAAAAAGAAAAATATCAGAAAATGCTCTGAGTTTTAATAACATTGCATTATTAAATGGACAATGTTATATGAGATGCTTTCAGAAAATTACAGTATGTGAGAACATCACACAAAAAAAAAAGTTTATTAATCCCTCAAAAAATAAAATTCAGGTATAAAGATGATTTTTGGTTTAGAGTGGATATGCATGCTATAGTGTAACAGCTTCTCATGTAAGGACTAAAGTATCCACTAGATATTCCATGTAATGTTTTCCTCTGCTGCAATAAGTTCTCCCATGTATTTTCCATTAAAAATGGTATGTATTCAAGTTATTCACTTAAACATTACCTAACTCTCTTAGGGATGACAGATTGCCATTTTGATTAAAAATTTAAGGCTTTGCTGTTGATTTGACCCTGATTCATATACTGAGTAGGACGTGATATCTTTTGTGCTAATCTAGTTCTGAGCAGATTTAAATATATATATATATACACACATATATATATAAACACATGTATATATAAAAAACTCTGTTGGAGGATTGAATGTAGAAGGAGTGCACTAACTCTGTCTTTACACAGGATCTATTAATATGAAAATTATTGTAATATGATTAACAGCTCCTCTTAACACCAAAGAGAGTGAGTCTTGAGAGATTATTCTGAGAGATGATAACGTTTCCCTATCCAGTTTTTAACCCTAGGGAAAAATGAAAAAATATGGGTTTTGACTTGAACAATAATGAAATGGTAAGTGATATAGCTTTGCTGTCTTATAATGACTGTATTAATTTGCAAGCTGTAGTACTGAACCAGAATAGAGGTGCTCGAGGAGATATGCCTGTTATCTAGGCAACAGTTAATATGATGAAAATGCTATTTAGAAGCAGGTCCGTGTTTTTATCATAAATATAACTTTAATTCCTTGAGAGTCTCCATAAAGTCCCAGTAGAATGTAATAAATGCAATATAATCTAAAAGAGAAGACTGTCATTTATAACCATTCCCACTATTAGCTCTGGATCTTTTAAAGTTTAAAACCACTTTCTGTAAGAGAATCTGTCCTATATATTTCATCCTATATTACTTCCCCAGTTTAGAAAAATGACTCAACTGTGATAAAGAGATTCAATTTTTACCTTTTGCTTGCTTTTGAGTTAGCATGGCAGACCTTATCTATTAATTTGCCAGGGAGAATTTCTCTTCAATGATGCTTTTTTCCCCAAAAGTGAAAGTCTTTTAAATTTTAATTTTAGTGTGGGAAAGAAGTACTCCACAAGCAAATGACAAAATGGAACTATATACAGACCGATGTTTTATCACCAGACAGAAAGTGCAAAGCTTCTGTGAATGCAATACTCTTACAATTGCCAGAATTTTATATTACCAATATTTATATATGAGTGGGCTGAATGAGCATTTTTATTCACTGCTGAGGCTGTACTATACAGATTTCATGTCATTTTTACTGAACCTGAACTTAATTTGACAAGACCATAAACCACAGCCATTTTTTCTACGACAATAGCCTAAATTCAGCCTTTGGAAAACAGTATTTTTGAAGTTTTATGGAGGTCAGCCTAGCGGCCTGAGAGCTGTAGGATTGAAGCAAGTAATATACACAGGATCATAACAAGTTACCCACAATATACAGTTCAGACCTCGGTCAGAGCTTCTCCTCTGGCATCTCCAGGGCACTCATTTTTTGTCTTGTCTTTTTCCTTTTATCATAGTGCAAATATGCTGGCACACACCACACACATCTTTGGGCAAAAGATGCCATAATGAAGCAGAGTGAGAAGAAGCAGTGGCCTCTTCATGATGCAGTACATCGCCAGACTTGGTACAGTGCTGCAAAGGGCTGTTCTCCTTCACAGGCCACTGTTCCCAGTGTTTCATCCTGAGGATTCATTATACACATAAGCTAACGGTCTGATGTTCATAAAGGGAGAGTATTTAGATACCATTGATAGCTGTTTGGTCTTGCTGGCTGCATAAAACAGATATTCCCTTTTTTTTTTTTCCTCAATTTTCTTACAGAATGCTGAATGAACTTTAGGTTTAGACATTATGAGAAGACCAGTTCGGCAGCTGAATGTTTCTCATGAGACAGATATTTACAAAAGGCTGAAGTATGTGATGTTGCTTTGTAGGCAAACGTGATGTTACTCAATACTTAGTGGTATGATGGAGTTAAATGAGGATTTCCTAAAGGATGGGGAACACTTAAATCCTTCTGCATAAGGGACAAAAAGAAGCCTTGCTTTTCAAGAAAGGATTGGCTCTTCTAGTCCTGCTTAAAGTAAAGAGAGAGAGAGAGAATTGATTTGTAAGCTTCAGATCATGTATTCTGATGTTTACCTGTGCAGTACATTATCTTTGTTTTCCTCCATGTGACAGTGCCATCAAAATGTGCTGTGACATGTGGAAACAGACTTCCATTTGTGAAGGAGGAAATCACTACAGTAAAAAGGATGGGAAACATATTAAAATCTGTATTCTATTTAGGTTTTCTTAAGCAAACATGAAGTACCTTAAACTGTTCATCAGCCAAACCAAGAGCTGCTTTATTATCACTGAGAATGGGAATTATATGAGACAAGATTCTCTCTGCTTGCTATCTACATAAGCAGCTATTCTAATAAGAAGTTGTGTTCCTTTCCATATATTCTACATGCTGATGCGATAGTCACAGATTTCCATATCACTAGACACAAAGGTATTCACCACCTTGTCCTGAGATAGAATTGACGGATGTGCATTGGAAATCTAAAGAATATTCTCCCCACACCAGTATTTTTCTTTAAACACTCTCTCCTGGTCCAGGGGAGCAGGAAGGAAGTTTTTTTGTTCAGCTTTGGTGTGCACAAAGTCTCAGTTTCTGTGTAGATTGCAGGATGTTATGGCATTGGCTATGCCAAAACTGTCGGAGTGCATTCTTAAACCCTGTAGCTCTGAGCAGGTAGAATTCAGTCTGTAGCTAAATGATAAAACTGTATCACCTATAAATATAATAATATCATACACACACACATACAGATGGCTACAAAAGAGTGATGAGACATTTTGTCTTGCCAAATATAGAACCTAATGTAAGAAATCACCAACTCTACTTTTCAGCCCTTGAGACTTTTATATCTTTGAACCTTTGAGTTCAGATTTCTCTTGGCTCTGTGAATATTCAGGTTTTTATTACATTATTTTGTTCCTCCTTCCCCCACTAAAATCCTATGCTATGAATTAATTACAAATAAGAATCTTGGCACATGTTTCAATTTAAAGAGAAATTTTTTTTCTGCTAAATTTATGCCTTTTCTTCAGTGAAGCGACAAGTTTAAATTACAACAGGGAACACAATCATCTCATAAATGTTTGGAAAAAACCCTAATTTTCTTCTAAAGCTTAAAATACTTTTCAAAAACTCACTCTCAGCAAGGTTCTTTCAACATGGCTATTAAAATATAAGTGACCATTTTCATTTAGGTTTATGCAAAAAGAATCCATTGTCATTTAAGTCTACTGCCGATTTCTCAGCTAGTATAAATCACCATTATTCCAGCTTAGTGGACTAAAACTGCTGTACATTCAGCTCAGAATCCGGCTCCTGTTTTCTATTAACTCTGATACATGGTAACTGGGTAAAATTCTGTAACCTGTGTTTTACAGGTAGTTAGACTACATGCTCTAATGATCTCTCTTCTGCCTTTGAAATCTATGAATATAATGAAAATTATGTGTGTGTATCAAGGAGAAAATATGTCTGTTTACTGCAAAAAATTCTTGTGCCTGATTTCATAAGACATAAAAAACCTGGCTATTTCTTTAGCCAGGATTTCTTTTTGCAGTATTGATAATTATATTTCGAACAGTAATTAGCACATGAAATTAATAAATCTTTTGCTTCCTCGTTTACACCAGTTTCCCATATTGTATTAGTAACCACACATTAGCTAATCAGCAGGTTGGGGGGAAAGCTGCCAAAAGCAGATCTGATAACTGGCAGCAGTCAAACAATCATAGCAGGAAACTTTACACTTCCTGCGGACAAGGCTACTGAGGAGACAATGCTGAGATACAATTTTAGGGGAAAAAAATAGGATGTTTAGTTCTTTCATGTTTAATTACCTCTTGGAAAACTGGATTCAGATATCACAGAGAGACACAGGCATTTTGCACAGAAACAATATAGATAATCACCCAATATTGGTTAAGGGTAACCTGGCAATCTAGTGATCACCTAGAAATACTCAGGAGATTTGTTCCCTGCCAAATTTCAAACACCTTTTTTTATCCATTTATGTCCATATATGGTACAGTTATTATTGTAATAAGTGAGTGCTTGACACATTTCACTGCCCAATGTTGCCCTGAGATAAATAAATATCAACAAACCCATCCTACAGGAAGGAAGTTTAAACACACATCAGCTGAGTTTTAGACCCATCCAACACTTTAGATGCTTCAGATAATATTTAATTCAATATTCTAAACTTTCACTCATCTACTGCTTAACCTTTGCCCCATCTGATGTCCTTCAAGTGTTTAGACTAAAGTTTCCAAAGTCCCCTCAGTGATTCTCCTTCTAGACACATAAACATTTCAATTTTACAGTATGAAGAACCTGGAAATCCAAAGTAGCTTTGACTCCAAGCATTATCAATACCTTGGCATCCTTAATTTATCTTCTTTCTGAATGCATTCTTGCTAATGTTTTAAATCAAATATCCCCAAGATTAAATACAGTAATGGTATCTCAGAAAAGCAGAGCTGAAGATCTCCCACTTCTGCTCATACCTAGGTGACTTGGTCTATCTGGCCCATCATATCTGTAAATCTCTTTCACAAGGAGGAACAATTTCAACAGAAGAATATCATATCTGAACGGGCAGGACAATTCCAAGAAATGTACTATAGGGCTCTGAAAGAAAGAGCTGGTGCTCTATTCACCATATAAAGCCAAAGGGTAGGAGAAGGCACAAGAGCATGAATCCTGAGAAGAATTAGCTTATTAAGAGGGAGATATATATTGGCTTTTATATATATATATATATCTTAATATATATAGCATCCACATTCCTACAAGGTTCATATTTAAGAAACACCTTTGGCACTAGAAGTTTTCACCATTTCTCCTACTACAGAGGCTAATCAATGCCTTTTCTTGAACTGTAGCCCCCCTCACATGGAGTTGTCAAATTAGGGCCCAAACTGTAACAAATTTCTAGATGTGCAGGAAGCCACTCTCTTTAGGTAGCTTTTATCTTCCTAAAGAAAAAGCATCTACTTTCATGAAATAAACAGGAAACAGGAGGCCAAAAACTAAGTACAAATCCTGAACTTCAAATTATAGCAAAATACAGACTTTCAAATGGCAAAGGGAGAAGAGTACTAGGTCATGTATCTTGTCTGCCTTAGTCCATCTGTCCTATTCATTGTTTCTTCTGTCTTTTATACTGTCCTTGGGCTATGTTTCTATTTCATGAATATATAGGGTCCAAAATACAGGCATCTGATCCACGCCACAGTTTTCAGGGAGGGAAAACATAAAAAAATACAAAACAAATACAAAAATAACGACAGAAAACTAACATCTGAAGAACATTCAGTGCACTGCACTCATTTCCAAGCACCTTATGATGATAAAGCTTCAAATACAGTACGAGGAGTTCACTAAGATGTACAAAAAGAGACATATGGAGTAGGAGGCAGAAGAGCAAGGGCCAGTCTAATCTTTGAAATCAGGCTGCCTTTGCTACCATTGAGGGCATATACTCCTTGGGAGGTGTGTGTTTTGGGGAGAGATTTGTATTACTTATGCTATGTGGGAATATGATTAACATCTGCACATGTCTATTGAATTTTGCCTCTATGACTTACTTTACAGATCTGAGATGCAGCTCTTTGGCCAGGAAATTCTGGGACTGCACATAATGCCTTCATCTGGGGTACCTCAAGTATATGGAAAATGAGGCCACAAATTTGTACTACTTCCTCCTAGCAAGTGCTGAATCCTTTAAATTCTCAGGCATAACAGAACTTCAAAGGATATTCTCAGTACTACCAAGTATCAAAAGCAGAAGGAAAATGCAGGGTAAAATTCTATCCTTGAGGTAATCCCTAATCTCACTAAATATCTCAGGGAGTTTTGCTTTTACTTTCAGTGCAAGCAGATCAGGACCCTCTGTTAAGCCACGTGTTTTGTGGATTAAATGTTCACATTTCCAAAGTCACACAGCTAAAGAGAATGATAGTCCTCTCCTACAAATTTCAGATTTACCATTTAATTAATTGACTTTGGCAGTTGGCACACAACCTTTAAAAAAAACATTCTGAAATGTCAGCCTTGAAGGGGGGGGAAATAATTTAATGAATTTAATCTAAGTGCCAACCAAAGCACAAATGTTCCCTGTGGACCCATTACAATGCTGGAGTTCATAACTGATTGCTTGGGAATGAGCAAACTAACTAATGCAGCAAAATATTTACTAGCTAAGTAGATGTAGTTTAATATATACACTCTACTTGCCAGATATTTATACCTGTACCCTGTAAAATGCTGAAATCCTCAGATTTGTTAAATTAATTAATTTAATTAAGGTAAATAAATAGAAATACAGGTTGTTGTTTTCCCAAACAAGAAGTTTCACAGACAGAGTGTTCATTTATTATTTCTTTTTATGCTGGTTTGTTGTTTTACAAATGTGAGAAACCACAAAAAAAACTTCTTCTGCTTACTCTACATACTTTTGTAAATTATGTATAGTTTACTGGATAGTCTTCAGAAGTGAACTTCAGGTACCATCTGTATGTATTTCTGGCACTATTTATTTGCAATTAACCAGGGCCTAATGTTTTGTCCACTGCAACTTAGAGTCTTAAATCCTGGAGGAGGTAAATTTAGCAGAAGGGAATATTGAATTAAGTATCAGGCTTTCTAATGAGCAAAGCTATCCCACTACTTCATATTTAAACTATTGTGACTGAGAAAGATTTCTCTTCATAGGTAAAAAATTTCTCTTGGTTAAAAAAAAAAAAAGTTTTAATAGCACCTGCAAGTGCAGATTAAACTATTTGCAACGATTCATTAAACTTAATGGCTCTGAAACTACACCAGTGAAAAAAGCTCCACTGATTTCACCAGAACACAAGGACTTAACTGATAACTAAGAGACTATAGTAATTTACCCCAAGTGGCTCAGGGTGTCCAGTCGCATAATAACCCTTTCATCCTCCAGAGTTTCTCCTGAGGTCAATGTTTAAAAAGCAGAACCTGTAACAGAACAGATATTGATGCAGCATTAGAAACTTTAGTGATGCTGGGGACCGTTTCTTCTTCTCTTCTTTCACCCCACCACACTCGTCCCACTCCACCCACAGAAACCGCACATCTTGAAACTTGCAGATGCACTCATCTATCTGCAGAGACACATAGCTTTGGGACAACACTTGAGCAAAACGCAGTAGGTTCAGAAAAATCCCTCTATTCATAAAATCACTTGAATTATCTGTGTGCAGCTTCCCATATGAGAAGTAGCAGTCAAAAGTACAGCAATGAGGCAGAGCTATGAGCCATGCTGACATTTTCAAGAAAGAAATAGGCAGAAAAACAAAGACAACTGTGTCACCTATTAGCTAAATCACTTCTCCACTCCTGAAAATGGAGTTAAACTGAGCAGGCAGTAAATAGTTTGTGACAACATGGCACACCCCAGCTCTTCATAGCACTACTTTCACTAATGCTATTTCAGTGTCCTAAATGCTGAGTGATAGGTGCTTCAGCAGCCTTCCCAGAAACACCCACCTGTGATGGTAAGATTGGTAGAAATGACTTGCTGAAAATATAAACATTTTATCCCAGACATTGGCCCCATTCTCCTAAGCTGAGTGAAATTCTCTGAAACCTGATAGTATACAAGTACATCTGTGTATGAGCATGTATAAAAGCAAGTGAGGGAGTGGGTGGGGAAAATATGTGTGGTACAGAACAAATAAAGCAGAAAACCCCAACCTTATCTCTCGCCATGCACAAGGAAAATCTATTTGTGTCAGTGCTAGTACTTCTGAAGCAAACAAACAAGAGAAGAAGGAGTAAATGACCGTGTTTCCCTCCAGTTTTTTTATCATCCCTGAAATGTTGGTAGCAGCACATGAAGGAGATGGAAGTGGTAAACTGCACAAGCAGGAGAACATGAACAAACACCAACATAAAACAGTGTGCTAAGAAGTGATGAGGATTATTGAAATTTGACTTCCTGGTTAAATTAAATCAGGACAGGGAAAAAAAAAAATTGTAGCCAAACCACAAAATCCTGCCCTCACCATTTCATAGAAATAAGTTTTAGCATTTCTTGGTGCAAATTTACTGGAATTGAGTAAGAAACACAGACAGTCTGAATTCCCCTCTCTCTTCTCAGGTTCAGTAGCACCAAAGGGCACAATGAGGAAGCTGTGACTGGGACGCAGGGCCCTGCTCTGTGCATCTCCCCAGTGTGGTCAGAGCAACTGCCATCAGCTACCACACACATTCACATGTGGGCTTTCCATATCACATAGATTACAAAACAGAATATCAGAAAGTACCCTTCAACATGAGAACAGTTTTGCTGTGTGAGGCCAAGAGCCCTCACAGCTTTTTATCTCATTTCTAGCAGTGGAGTCAAGGAAGAGCAAAAGAACAGGACAAATACATACTCATATTTTCTTGGTTGGCTCACTCGTCTCTTCATGATGTATTGTCAGGGACTTCCTGATAAGAAGATATTTTAATAGTTCTCAATGGCTTTTATTCCATAAACGTGTCTAATAGGTTTCTATGCGTGTCTAAACTTTTTTTGTACTCATGAAGAAATGAGTTGCACAGTTCAACTACACACCCGGTATTTGTTTCAAACTTGCCATCCAGTGGTTTATATTTGATGCTTAGTAGGTCCAGTGTCATGAGAAGTGTTAAATAATCATTCTGCAATCACCTCCTCCCCATCTCTCATAATCTCAGTCTCCTTTCACACTAAAGACCCACAGCCTATTTTACCACTCTGTCTGCAGTAGCTGTTCCACACATTTGACCACCTTTCTTGCTTCATCTCTATTGAGTTCTCATGTGATGTTTTCAGAGAACTCAAATATTTCTTCTGAGTGCTAAGAGCCAGTCCAAAAGCCATTACTGTGTATCTAAGGTTAATATCACTTTACACTTGTAATCACTGAATTGTATCTGACATTTTGTTACACAGTCAGTATCCTCATGTTGCTGTGCAATTCTTTCCAGACTGTTCTTTTTCTAATAGCTTTGTTTTATTTGAAAAGTATGTTATTTTAATATTTCTTTTGCTAGATCTTCTGTTAACTGACCCTTGCTTATATCTTTGAGGGACTTCACTGATGAATTTCTACTGGAAAAGCTGACTGTTTATTTTTATGCTTTTAACTGGTCCTTACAGAGAAGTAGAGAACCAGAAGCTCAAGATCATATTCTGCAAAGCTGGTGGTGCTTCTCTTCATGTCTTGAGTCTTTGCCTAGGTGGCGACTAGCTGTTCAAAAGTTATCTGGAATAACTTTTGAAAGTTAAAAACATGAAAGAAACAGATCTATGATTGCTGACTTCTCTATATCTTTCTTTTAATTTTGTAGTGAAACACTGAGTTTGTGTTGGTGGGTTGTTGGTTTTTTTCAAGAAGCTTTCCTTTCTCATATTGCTAACTTCCCAAGACTCTCTTCTTTTGAGCGGGATATTTTCTCCTTCCCACATTTGCATGTCTTTTGACAGACACAAAAAAAAAAAAAAAAAGGAAAGGAAACTTGGTCTTTCTGGGGTAGGGTTTTTCCTTTTGTAATTCAAAACACACATATTGGGAGCCCAGCAGAATTTGTAATTTCTTAGTTTTTTTGGATTAGTCTCCAGCAGAAGTTGTCAAAATGAAAATTCAGAAGGCCTGGTATGAGGTTATGCATCTCATCATCCATCTATTAAATATACTAGTATATATTTGTGACAGGCTGTGAAGTGACAGTCTAGCAATCCTCCCACTTCCCCCTTTGTCCATTGCTCAGCAGTTTTCAGCTAATCATCAAGGTACAGTGACAATCCCTAGGAGTGAGAAAGTCCAGAAGCTATGCCTGATGCTGCCCAAAACTCAGGGCAAAATGAATCCAGACAGAAGGTCAAGTTTTGAACATATGGTTTCCTTCCACCACATTTCTATCATAACTATCTCCTCTATATTTGTCTCACCAATCACTTTCACAAATTAATTGAAAACATAATAAAAAAGCATAACATGTCACTGGAAAGCTTCTGGATGAGATAGGTGACTATCAGTTCTTCCTTCAAGTCTGTCATGCATGAGATTTATTCATGAATAAGGCTTAATTGGTTGGTCTCTGCATTGCTATCACATCACCTGCATGTGCCTTCAAGATGCTTTTGCCAGGGTCAAGGAAAGGGGAGAAAAGGGTAGGTGTTGGGCACCATAGCAAAAGGAATCCCTTGTGAAAGGCTATTTCTCTATGGCAGACACATATTCCTTCCTTCTGTGGATAAAATGGATAGAATGGACTGTAAATAGTCTGGAGGGCTGTGGTGGGTCTGGCTGAGCTGGAATTTATAGTAGCCCTCACAGTGCCGTGCTCTGCATTGGTAGCTAGCGGTGTTGATAACACACCCATGTTTTGGCTACTGCTGAGCACAGCACTGTAACATTCCTTCTTCCATCGAGGGCGAGGTCCTGGGAGGGGACACAAGTAGGCCAGCTGACCCACACTGACCAAGGGAATATTCCATACCATATGACGTCAGCCCAGATATAAAAGCTGAGGCAAGGAGCAGGAACGGAGGCATTCCTCGTCTCCAGTGGCTGCCTGCTGACAACTGTTACATGTGCCAGAGCCCTGCTTCTCAGAGAAGTGGCCAACCATCCCTGCTCATGGGAAGTAGAGATTAACTGCTGGCTTCTGCTTTGTGCGTGTGCATGATGCTTTTGCTTTTTTGTTGGATGGGGTTTTTGGGCTTTTTTTGCATAAACTGCCTTATTGCAACCCACAATTTGTGTTGGGTTTTTTTTCTTTCCCACCTTATTCTCTCCCCTGTCCGGCTGGGAAGAGGAGTGATAGAGCGGCTGGGTGGGCACCTGGCATTCAGCCAAGGTGAACCCACCACAAGGGCCTTTCATAAATTTGATTTATGCTGTCCTGTTACTGGTTTCTTAAGTGGTCCCTTTTATAAAGCTTTCTTTTAACAGAAAGGATAGCAGTTGGCAGAATAAGCACTTAGCCCCTGCTGCTTTATGGACTTTACTGACATATCATAATGCTACTGATCTGTAAAATAAAGGCAAACTTTGAAAATAAGTAGTACCACTTGCCCTTCACAGTTATTTTTAATGAAACATACTTTTCATGCATCAGTTTAATTTCAGTAGGACTAGCTCATAAGGTCAAGCCCTTGTAATAACTATGGAGGCTAATGCTGCTGATCTTGACAAATTAGGTAGAGTGTCACAGCATTACTCCTCGTATTAATTTAGGAGGCAAACAGAACTATTGCTATAGATGAACTTTTAGGATATAATACTAATAACAGTGTTACTATATTTATATAGCTAATACAGTGTTTTGATTCAGAGACTTGAATGTATGATTTGGAAATAAGAAGGTACCAACCTCTGTTCCTTTCTCTGCTAGCAATGTTTTCTGTGGTCTTGGGGACCCTCTGCCTTTATAATACTATCTTACCTATTCCATAGAGGTGTTGGGAGCATTAGTTAATGAGTGCTAAGTGCTTTGAACACATGAAGCCTCATACCTCACAAATATATGTATTACGAAATAGAATTATGTAGTTATTGGAAAAGTCCCCGATTGTCTCTTAGAAACTGTCACACTGCACTTACTATACATAGAGAGTGGCACATAATGATGAAGTAGTTAAAAAGATACTCTTTCTTCTAGACAGAGTATTTGCATTTTTGGAGAAAATTCTTGTTTCTTTTTACGGATTGGCATAAGAAGCTTTCAGAAAGGCTAAAAATACCTCTTTATATTTACTAGCTTTCCTTTTCTTTAGGCTAAGCACATAGAGGTATAAAAACAGTTTTGAGAGCTTCTGAATAATGACATTAAGGCTAGAAAACTGCAAATGATAGTATGTTATATGGGTCTATTTTATGTAGCAGTAGGGAACATTCATTACCAAAGAATTAAAAACTCTGAAATTATGATTGTGTAGATTGCCCTTGAGCACAACACCTACCCACAGTATATGTGACTTCTGCATAAAGCCTATAATTTCTGCTCAAAGTAGGATAGCTCTTAGCAAAGTATGTTTTAAAATCTCAAAATTACTAAGACCCCAATGGTATCTTAAAAAAAAAAAAAAAGTCTTAGCTGCTACAGTCTCATACATGCTACATCTTGTGTGAACTTGTTCAGATTAAGCATTCAATCATGGGATCTTGCTATGGTTTTTGTCTGCTAAATTAGAGATTCCCCATGCATTGGAAAACTGTTTCTCCACTTGGGACTTTCAGACTATGATCAAGCCACCTCTTAAGCTTCTCTCAGATAATCTAAGTACACTGATCTTCTTTAATCTCTCAATGTCAGGCAGGATTTTCAGACTTTCAATTGTTCTAGCTCTTCTTTTCTGCAACCTTTCAACTTTGCCTTAATCCTTCAGAAGTAAGGATATTCAGCAAAAGGATTCCAGGATTCTGGGATAGAAAATCATGGGAAACACCCATAACTCTAGAGCACCAATGATAGGAATGGTATTAAAATCAGGGACCAACAGCTTTTTGCATGGTCCCAGCTAAATCAATGTCAGAGGCTGCTCTTGGAATGAATGCTCTTAGAATTAATTCTCTCTGTCAAATGGCTGGAGCTGAGAACAAAGCAAAGACCTTCACCACTAGAACTTAGCCTTCAACAGGACAATTTATATTTTTGGATGTTTTGGGGTTTTTTCCAATCTGAATTGGAATTGAACACCAGTTAATGGAAAACCACTTTGGTAATGTAGACAATAGAATGGTATCATACGTAATTTACAGTTGTGTGGTCTAGCCACAATTGTACCGTTGCACTGAATTAAAATTACTAATATGTACATAGAAAAAGAGAAGTAAGTTTTTTTGGGAGAGGCTTGTGTACTAGTGATCAAGGGTCCCCTTCCTGGTAGTTCTGACTTCATGATAGAAAAAATACACAAATAGTCATTAACAGGTTAAAAATGGAACGAATAAATGAAATGATTAATAATGTTATTATCCTCATTCTCTCATGTGTAATCTGTAAACTGTTGTCTAGGCTAATTTATCATTTCCCTAATGCATGTTTACTTGTTACTGGAATATGCATATAAATTGCTCCTAGAAGAGAATAATGCATTGGTGTCAATTCATCAGGTCACATGATGCTCAATAACAGCAAACTGGGGCTTAGGTTTCTATTCTTTCTTCTCCTTCCTATTCCTCTTTTCAGAGCCCACCTGTGTCTGTTCAATCCACCCTCAAAAAGATTTGGCAACAACTGTGTCTGAATCTCACTAATGCTATGCCCCCTGCTCTGAGTGAAGAGTCAGGTGAAAGAAGAGACAGTGAGAGAAGAGACAGGAGAGATACTGAAAAAAGCCATTAGGTAGCAGTCTTTCTGCCTTCATTTTCCTCTGCTTAACCACCTATCCTGCTCCCACCCCTGAAAATCAATGCAGAAACCATGGCCCTCCAGCCAACATCTTACACAGCAGTATGTGGTCTGCCAGTTTAATGAAGTTCTCTGTAAATCCAAACAGTTCTGTAAGCAATAGAGCAATCAGCCAGTACTTGCAGCCACTTCTCTAAGGGAAGAAATGTAAACAACAATAAGAATAATGCGGGTGTATAGGTCTCCTGCAAAAAAATTCACAAGTCTTGTTATGACCGTTGCACTGGTGGGCATACTGGGCAGTATGGAATGGGCTCTGCCTGGGGCAACAAATGCTAATTTCAAAATACAGCTGTGCACTGTGTGTATGAAATACTCATTATTAAAACTGTGCCCCTACACATGGCTCTAGGATAGAACCTTCAAGGTCCCACTTCAGGAAAAGCTGGCTTAGGGTCTTGGACAAGGTCAGCCTGCACTCAGAGAGTAAAGCCTAAGAGGCTCCTTTTCCTATGGGAGCATAAACCAACTTTAAAAAAAGGAACTCTAATTTCAGACTGAAGCTCTAACACCCGTTCTGCTTCGTATGTGTCATAGACAAAGATAAAGGACAGGAAAAGAAAACTTCTGTTCCCTTTGTTTTTAATGTATTTCTGTTTATCGCTTTGTTGTATCATTTTGTGAGGCAGCCTCAAAGCTTTGTAGGCAGGCTGAATATTAACCATCCACTGCAATCCACTCAGTCACTCCTGGCACAGGTTAATCCCTGTATCATAGGCTGCCACCAGTTTGCTAAGCAGCTTAAAAGGACATGTTATAACTTTGACAATGACCTGCTAATGGTTTTACATTTCTCAGAAGTATTATGAGCTATCTTTGTCATTTTTATCTTCTAATGAGATCAATAAATTTAGGAGGCAGACATAGATGGTGAAAACTGCAATGCCACAGCCAAGGACGTGGCATGTATAACTGCTAAACTATAAATAATAATTCAGGAGCTATAATCAAACCTTGACTTTTACAGTGGAAAATCGAGTTGCAAGTGCTTTAGCATTAAAAAAAATCTCCCCATTTGTTAGGAAAAATGTAACCCTTGATTTCTTCTTTCATATCACACCACACCAATCTCTTAATGAAAAGCTGCACACTGAGAAGTATGTTTCACTCACTGATTTTTTTCTTTTCCAGTGGGAAACAACAGTTTTTGATGTTTTAACCCTCTCACTCAGTCTATGGTGCCTCTACATGAAATAAGCATGTCAGGTTAAAAGTTTTGCATAGCTGCACAGCACATCTTACTGTTTCTTAAACACATATCATTAGTTTTCCCCTCTCCCTTCCAAACGAGTATGAAAAGTCCTAGGTTTTAAAAAGACAGAGATTACAGGCTGCTCCCAGTGCAGAGGACCACAGCTTTGGGGTGATACGGCAGAGAACGTGTCCGTTCATACATTCTACATGTACCTGTTATGCCACACAGTGTGGCTGGGATCCTGGGCCACCTCTAAGCATCATGAATACTAGAGATGCTCCTTCATCTGCTCATCCCTGTGGGAAGTGCACAGTCCAAGTGGTCTCCAGAGATAACAAACCATTTGTCTCAATGTGTTCGCAAATGACGTAGCTGCACAAAACAACCAAATGGCCTGGGAGCAAGGTAACTTTACCTTCCTCCGACTTTTACACCTGTGGTTATGCTCTCCAGTGCATACCCAGCCCAAACAAACCTGAAAATAAACATTCAGTAACCCTAGGACCCACATTTGATTTCACTGTGCCTGCAGTTTCTGCTGAAAGAATCAAATGCTTAAAGTCAAGCAGCTGGACCACTAGTTTTTTTCTCCAGCTCAGTAACTATGTGCACAGCAAGATACAAACTGTGTGGTGAAAAAGAAGACATGTCTCTGGAAGCATATGCCTCCAGATATAGGAGTCCTAGGCAGAGAAACACCAAAGAAAACATAAGCTAAATGTTTAAATGGTCCTCATTTCTGCAGTGTGCAAGCATGCGGAGGTTGTATGAAAGACAGAAAAAGAATGTACCACTTTACAATATATCAGCTGGCTACAGCTTCATAAATGAGAATATAAAGTTTGCATTTCTCAGAGTGTGGGTCTAGTATAGTTTTGAATCATACCAAACTCAACCGGAAAAAATATGTTGTAGGAAATCATTCCACATCTTACCTGCCTGATGTGTACAGAAGAATCATTCTATTCAATTTTTAATCATTCTCTTTAATAATCTACTAATTCTACTGCTAGTCTGATTCAAAAGTCTTTAACTATAAAATCTGATGATTGATTTTTGCCTCATACAATAAGGATATGTTTAAATAGACTACCTTTGACAATATTTAGGAGATATTCCAATTGAGCACAGGTATTCATCCCCAGTCTTAAACACAAAGCAAACTGCGCTGCCTGATTACAAAGCCTTCCTTTGGAACACTACTTAAGCAGCAAAAATGTTAAACATAGAAAGAGATTCATACCAACTGTATATGTGCCTATAAACAAAGATAGGGAGAGCTACTAATCCAAGTACCCAAGGAACATATGACTTGATCTGAACAAGATTTTCCTACTGTAAAATAGAGTGGTTTGGATCTTTTTCTTTCTTTCCTTTGTTTTTTTTTTTTTTTTTAGCAAATGATCACAGGCAATGAAAATTAAGGCAATTGAGCACCTTTGAAATGCCAGCAGCTCCCAACTCAGTGCATTGCATTGTTGCAATGTCAGAAATGAGCCCCAGGAAGGCTTTCAGTGGAACTGCAGCCATGCTGCTCTAAGTGCTTACTGCTGACACTGGTGCAGATGAGCCCAAGGTACATGTGAGCAGAAAATCTATTACAGAAACTAGAGATTGGGGAAGGGAGAAAAACAAGCCTCCAATTATCAAATAAATACCTTTCAAACTACTGTACACTCACAAACGAAGAACATATTTTTTTCTGCCAGCATTAAAAAATATTCCTTCTGGTTTGGATGACAAAACTGGATAATACTTTCTATTAGGTGTCCATGCTCCCTGAGGGGAACATGAGGGACTCACATTTCTGTTTGTGCCCAAGAAAAATAGAGTTCAACACACATATTGTCCCTCAACCACATGTGAGCAGGACTAATGCAAAGATACATGTGCAATATTTAATGTAGGATTTATTTCTCCAGCAACACCTTCATTCTGCTCTTCACTTATTCCAAAATGAGGTTAATAAGGGTTCCAAAATGGAAATGCTGTTCCCTCCCTCACCAGACGCAGCAGCAAAATCTCTTTGCTATCAATAGAAAGAGAATAAAATGCACTCTTTGTTGGGAAGTTCACGCTGCTGTATTCCAGATACCGTGAAAACCTACTTGGCCTTTTGTGGAGAGTTTCTCTCCTTTTTTATTTACCAGCACAAAACAACTCTTTCAGACCCTCCATTCACAGTCAAATGTTGTGCAATAGATGAAAACCATGCAGTGTGTCTCCAGCATGATCAGGGCACAGATCACCTCACCTATTTCGGATTGTTTTCAAAGTAGGTGTCTGTGGCTGATACAGCAGGCTAGACTCCCTTCTCCCAGTCAATAGAGAGGAACAGAGGCCTCACTAATCTGAACTCAGATGTCAGCCTTAAGGTGACACTAATCATGCCCTGGCAGTGCTTATTGAGAAGTAAGCATTCAGGACTGAGTATGTCTAAAAAACAAGTTTAGACTTTCAGCAATCACACTGCACTCATCTATGTTCTACCTTGTCCTCCACCAACTTATCTTCCATTTTAATGGACATAGCTGCAAAAAGCCCTGTTCTTCTTGCATCCTTACTATTTTTAGCCACAGTTTTAATAACTTTTAACATTACCTCCACATCCAGCTTCAATTATACATCTAGCCTGCATCCCTAGAATTACACACTTTTTGAGACATGTCCTTCTCCAAAGGTAGTTGCTAGTGATTAATCTCACATGACAGTTTGTAGTCTTATATATTTGACCCATATACCATGCCTCAAGATCTTAAAATGCCAATGAAAATTGGTTACTTTCTACATGCAGTTGTGTAGGCCAGTGGAAGAAACACAGTAAAACCTGTCTCCATATCACATCCAGCTTAGCACTAGCATTTGCAGTGGATTTTAAAACCTGAGGTGAGAATCCATAAGCTGATATTATGGGACTTCGGAAGAGCTGAGCTTAACTACACCTACTTTTGATGTAATAGCCTGGAGGAGTGGAGGAGCTGTGAGAGACAGAGCCTCTGGATATTTCTATACCAAAACAGATCCAGGAAAATGATAGCAAGGAGACAGGAAAAAAAGATTTAACACCTATTACCTTCTGCTGTGTTTTACCTTGTTTCCAATATTTTACCTCAAAATATTAATTTCATTTCTAATAGAAATGCTGTCCTTGTTAAATATATGCATTTTCATCAATTATTTGATGAAAAGGTATGAGATGATATAAACCAGAAAGCATAGTAGACAAGCAATTAATTCATACTGTTGGAGCAACTTTGGTATGTGGACTTTATGACATTTGAACATTTAGTATTTCAACACAAAGATAAGAATTTATGTTTTATTTATGTTTTACAGTTGTTCAGATCATTACATATGTGCTTCATGCCTTTACTAAGAACAAACTAAATACAAAGGTCCAATATTATTATTATGGATAAAACCTTAATGTTCACGGAAGCCACTGACTTAAATAAATACATAGAGCTACCTAAATGTATTAAGGAAGGTCTACCTTTGAAAATGATATTGCAATGCCTACTTGAGAATATAAAATGTGCACACACACACGGAGTATCAGTGACACTGATGAATGAGTATTAGCATTTCAATGATGAAATGAGGAGACATGAGTGAACACCACCTGATACTGTAAATAAGCATGCTTCAGAGAGACGAGGAATAATTTTCTATCTACAATCTAATTATGACCTCAGTCCTGACCTGAAAAGACCACTTTCCCTAGTGATTAGATCAGAGATAATCCCACTGTGGCATGCACCCAGGTGTGCTGAACCAAGCTGAAGTGGTTTTGTGACAAACGCTGAATTTTTAATACTCAAAAGCAGGACCAGGAATATCTCGCAAGCTAAACTCAATTTTGGCACAGCAAGAATCCGTTTTTCTTAACTCAGTTAACCAATCACACCCGAATTTCATACAGCATATTTTAATACTTTGTCAAGTGCTCTAATTCAATGGGTTTTTAATAAATATTATTCATTACTAGAACTGCTTTGTGATCCTTAAAACTCTGGTCTTTCAAGAAGATCTACACGATGCTTTATGTCTCCAGGCAATCAGCACATTATTGGGCTGGTAAGTACACAGCATTTTATGCATACAGGCACTACAATGGTGATTCACAGTCCCAACTTGAGCCCTCTGAAGACCAAATACCATGGTCACAATGCAACTAGTGCTGTTGCCTAAACTCACTGCATATAAAAGTACATGTCATCTCTTGATGCAAATATCCATCCCTGCCAACTCAGCTACACAATTTTCAACTCCCTGACTTGAGACCTTTTTTAATTCATATACATCAATAACCCCTGATTCCCAGTAGTAATACACTTCAGCTCCTGAAATGTTTATCCTTAAAGCATGGAGTAGAAAAGAACGACACGCATGGTGCAATTGAGTGAACAGAGTGACTTCCTGCAGCCACTCAGGAGGACTGTGTTTTCAGCAACAAACAAAAAAAACCATCTTTTAAGTCTCAGATCTCAGACAGACAAGATATGACCATGAATCTGCAGAAATACATACAAGGTCTAAGGTTCAGTAGACAGTGTACCCATAATCTAAAATCAAGGGTGAACACAACAATAGTAAACTGTCACAATACCTTGACCATACAGCTGAGCACAGTCTAGCAAGCAGATTGATAGATCCCGATTCCCTTCCTTCCCTGCACTGACCCACAGGCTCATGACCTGCCTTCTGCCACATGTAGGGTCTGTGAGGCTGGTGCTGGCTGCAGGCCTGACATTCATATTCCCTCATGGAATCATTAAGGTTGGAAAATATCTCCAAGATCATCAAATCCAACCTTTGACCTAATACCACCACACCAACTAAACCACAGAAATAAATGCCACATCCAGTCGTTTCTTGAACACTTCCAGGGATGGTGACTCCACCACCCCCCTGGGCAGCCTGATCCAGTGTTTAACCATTCTTTCAGTGAAAAAATTCTTCCTGATGTCCAATCTGGACCTCATCTGGCACAGCTGGAGGCTATCTTTGGTGTTTACTAGCATTTATTTAGATGTTTCCACACATAAATACCTGGTTATTGCAATGGGATTTTGTTCCCCTGTATTCTAGCCATACATTTAAAATTAGTGAGTGCTCTTGCAAGAGTCTCACCTGTGCAGCAGCAGCATGAATATTCAGGTCTGATGAGAACAATTTTCAACTGGTGATCACTAAGTGGTTATATTTTAAATATCACTGTCACAGTTGCATAAGACAAATCAATTGTGATGAAGCATCTCCCATCTATGTGTTCTTAGGGCCAGATTTAAGAGACACAACTTCATCTGAGATGAATTAACACATATCTTTCTTAAGTACAGCAATTTCCCCTTACTTTGCACTAACCATCAGTTTGGTTTCAATATTACACTTTGTCTCTGGATCCAGTGATGGATCCACTCTCAGGAAAGAACTGAAGCAAGTGAACTGACTTGTGGTGCACTTCTGCATACCAATAAAAACACTGAGCAATGGCAAGCTGAAATTTTAGATACCTTAAGGAGTATACTAAAGTACCATCATAGTCATGCATTCTTCTGACTTGCCAGACACAGTATTTCATACCATAAGTATCATCTCTCTCATATCAATGTGGAAAGAAAGCTAGGTCCAGAAATATATTGATGACAACCGGGGTAGAAGCACTTTTCACTTCATACCTCATCACTGCTACTGACCTTCCCTCTGGCTCTGCATCCTTTGAATCACTCTGAGTTGTTTATCAAAATCACAAACAAGGCACAAGTCAATTACCCTTTTAGAGCATAAAGCTCTGAGCCTTGATTACATGCACAGAAGGAATATTTACTTTTTAATCAGGGTTGACCATGGGGTGTGGAGGTAAGGCTATTTTGAAGATTAATTAGTTATTATTTGTGCATTGCTTTGAAGATGTGAGATACTAAGTATTTTTACGGTACCCAACTAATGGCCTTAACTCTTTCAGCAGTGCTGATGTCAAGGCCTTGAGAAGTGGCCCTTCTGAGCTATTTTAACGTAAAACTTTGGAGGCTGTATTGATAAAATGAAAAGACAAAATTTTCAGTTTTGGTCCCAAACCCCCTTCCGTCTCTGCCAAACCCTGCAAGTAAATGTTCAATTTCAAAACATCAGCAGAAGAGGTAAGTAGTGGGATAACATACACTTTTAGGTCCTTCTGATTCAGTATTTGGGCTTTGCAAAGATGAGTAGTTTATATGTTACAAACATGGTGCATCTGTTCTCGTGACATCCTGTTAAAGAAAACTATGAACTTTCATGTTCATTGTGCAGATGAGGTGCTTTGAAAACATCAGGATTTTTGAAAATTTGGACCTTTCTCCTATCCCATCTCCCACCGTGGGATTTAGGTGCATAAATATTTTCTGGATCTCGGCCTGTGTGACTTGCCCAAGGTCAAGCACAGAGTATACCTATACTGTAGAGGCAGAAAAAAGGTCCAGGCTGCTCTAACCACTGCTTTAATCCTCCTCTTCTACAACATACAGCTGAGCATGTTTTGTATTAGGACAGTAATTTTTAAATGAGAGTTAAGGAGTTTAGCTTTATTTGGTCTCATCAAGAATCAAATCCATGCAGAGGATCTGAGGTCATGAGGAGACATAAACACAATCCCTTTCTTAGGCAAGCACAGAGTATAAAATCACAGAGGATATTCAAACCTTGGGATGTACCAACTGCATCCCTTTTGTATACTCCGCAGCAGCTGGCCTGAGCACAGCATGAAACCCCAGGAGGAAAATGGCTATTCTGACAGCCACAATACTGGTGTGCATCTGCCGCTGTGAGAAGGGGAGATTATGAAAACAGGAAAAACAATAAAGGTGGCAAACTGATGCCAGTCTGATATTCCGAGATCCATCCTCAGGAAAGTTAAGAGGCCTCTTGGCATATGGCTTCAGCTGAGACCATGGGTAAAATAAAACCCTAAGGTCTTCAGCTGAAAATACAAATTACAAATAAAAAGAAATTTCTGGAGGAGAGAGAATGGAGTGAGCCACCATGCATGTAACTGGCATTTAAAATCAGAAAACAAATGGGAATCTTGTTACATCAATTACAACAAAGCATTAATGTCACATAAAAGCTCAAAAATGTAAGAGACAAGGTCCTTTGACTAAATGTGCTCTAGTTGCATCCAGCACAAATTACACAGGCTTGAAAACTAAGCAGATTCTTACAGGATCAGGTATTATGCGAAGTGTTCAGGATTTGGGTTAATGAATACAGCGTTCTCCAGATGTTCCATCATTGTTCCAGAGTGGGAGGAAAGCTGGCTGCAGACCAAATCAAATTTTTAAACTCCTCTTAGATAGTGCCAGACACTAAGATTTCACCAATATAACATCTGAGGCACAGAGACAATGCATCATGGTTGGATAACCCTATATTCCATCCATTTTGCTGAAGACAGGACAAATAAACTAAGAATCAGAACATTCAATGAGTCATATCAAAGGTATAAATTGAAAGTCAACACTTGTACTGCACATAATCTAGCTGAAAAAGAATTTATAGTCTGGAATTTCCCATTTAAACACTGCTGCTGCTTCTTGTAGATATACTCCAAATGCTAACTTTAAACACTGCCTCTCCTTTCAAGTTGGGTTTTCTGCTTACTTTATAATATCATTAAAATGCACATCCTTCTCTAGAGTAATGGAGAGTTTGAGAAAAGAAATAAATTTCTAAAAATTCCTAGTTTGCTTAGAAAAAGTTTTTACCAAGAAGCTACAAATCAGCTTAATTTTTTTTAAACATATTATTCTATTTTGTTAACAGAATTAAACAAGGAAGTTTCTGGGATGTGCAGAAACAGAGATCACTAGAGAGAAAAAAAGGAAGTCAGCATAACACTAGAAATGCCTAAGAGGTGATGACAGGAATAAAGAGAGTCCACATCTACACTGGCCAACAGAAACCCACCACAAGAAATAAACCAAGCTTTGCAAAAAATACACAGAAATTAATAATAATTTGCAAGTTCATCTTGAGTGCATGGCTGATCCTCATGCCAAGTAAGGGGAAAACTAATGTTAGAGAAGGGGGTGTACTTGAGGAATGAGGCCTAAAAGCAGACTGGATGAGGTCTGTGGTTGAAAAGCTAAGATCTACTTCAGTTACACTAATCTCATTTGGTCCACTGGTCACTTAGCCTAAAGGACTGTGTGTGTGTGTGTGTACGTGTGTTTGCTTGTGGGTACACATCCATGAAACCTAAAGACCTGCACAAATTTTTTACACCCTCTGAAAGCAGGTCAGCAGTGAGCATTCACTGGGCATGAAACAACATTAAACTATAAAATGCTCCCTGCCTGGTACTGGTGAGGATTTCAGTTTTGTGGGACAGGTAAGTATCTGGGAGCACTGTAGGTATATTCAGCACAAGTATTTGACGTGCTGTTTCACAGATGCCCTTTCTCAAATGACACACATCTGGGGGTCATATAACAGGAGAGAAAACAAGATGAGTACGAGGAGATACCACTGGGCTGCTGCCGAAGAACAGGTCCTGGCTGTGGTCCTCTTTAAGCCCAGGGGCTGTACCTGGAGGGGGTAGTAAAAAACCTCTGTAGCTTCAGGGACACAGCAGAACCTGGAGCTAGGGAGCTACTGCACCATGCTGGATTGGTACACGGGAGACAGGAGGTGTGGGACACCATGTGCTGACTGAACACCATGTGAGAAGCACAAGCCAAACATTTAGCTTATGCTAAGCTTAGGGCTGAATCTTCTCCAGATTCAACAACACCATGAATCAGGACAGTCAAAATTAAAATATAATCACACCATTGAGAAATCAGGAAAATATATCTTGTTTATCAACACTGAAATTCAGCCAGAACACAGTGCTTACAGGATATTCCTTTATAAGCCAAACCTAACAAAACAAAACAAAATAAAATAAAATAAAATAAAATAAATATAATAAAATAAAATAAAAAATTAAAACCCCAAAACATTTAACCTTGAAGAGGACCGAGAAACTCTCACCTTCATTTACATCCCATTTAAACATTTCACTTCTCCAGTTGCAGAAACATGACATGTAAGTGAAAGAGTATTGACTTGGTCTTAAAGGGGAAATCATTTGCATAATATAAAGTAATAGTTTCACAAAGCCTATTTCTGTGTGAGCCACAAGTTGACAAGTTGATAAAGAAGGAACTGTAGTCTTGGAAATTCAGACTTCAAGTCTTGTTGACAGTAGGTGAAAAACTTAAACTGTATGTATTCACATGGGGA
Organism: Myiotriccus ornatus; assembly: GCA_036023395.1. Lineage (NCBI taxonomy): Eukaryota > Metazoa > Chordata > Aves > Passeriformes > Tyrannidae > Myiotriccus > Myiotriccus ornatus. The sequence goes on from JAYRBT010000114.1 coordinate 99,529,276, forward strand.
ATATCTTGTCTTTTTAGCATAAAGCATGCCTGCATTTGCCTAAATATATCTTGAATTTCCATTCAGCTATAGCTTGGGGTTTTTTTGTTTTAAGTAATTATTTACAAATTAGATTTCTTGAGAGTAAACTATCAGAAGAGGTACACTCCCCAGTCTTCAAACGTATGCAATAGATCTAATTATTTTTCTGTAAAACTACAAACAACCTTCGAAATAATGACAATCATTAGAAAACATTAGGGTCTGTCACTTATAATCTCTGCCAACTGCTGATAACATTTTATTACTGCTTAGAAAGGTTGATTAAAGCTTGTAATAGATTTAGTGAGGGTGAAAGATTAACAAAAAGGTATTTATGACAGAGACACTAAAACATAATATGTTCTCAGTAAACACTTGAAAAAACCCCCATCCCTGTGACATTTATAGATGTTGCTCAAGATTTAGTTTTTCATCTGCACAATGAAACTGATAACAAGTTTCTACAGGCTGAGAAAAAAAAAAAAGGCAGAAAGGGAGAGGAGCACATTACCTTCATATGTCTCATGTCAGAACAAGTGAGAAAGTGCTCTTCAAAAATAAACCACCTGAAACCCTTGAATGAGCTCCTGGAATGGCTGTTTTCTGACCATTGGGAGAAACTCCTTTGGAATTACGGCAATCTAAAATTAAAAACCAGGCTGCATCAGAAGGCAGTGACTAAGGGGTATCTCTTTATGCCTGGCCTTGTCCTCAGTCCATCCATCCCACCCCCTGTGTCGGGAGACAGACACTGTGGGGCTGGGCACTGCAGAGCACAGCGACTGAATGCAGCCTAGCTGGCACTCCATGATGGGCTGGGAAGATGGACATTTGAGTTTTCCTCCTGCTCATCTTTCACTGGGGGAAGGTGCTGCCAACGACAGGCTAGCATGTTTCAGTATGGAGCTGTTACAAAGGAAGCAGAGAACTGCAAGAGCATTTGGAAGCGACCACATCCCGTAGCAACAGTGAGGCCCATCATTCTCTGGAGATGCCAACCTTGCAGTGCATGGCAAAGACACTAGAATGGCTGGTGCCTCAGGTGAGAACATGGATTCCTCTGGCATATTACAGTCTCCCTCAAATATCTGATCATTTATCCAGTCATAGGGGCTACTTTCAAGTACTAATTTACCAGACCACAGGATAAGCCTGCTTCTCACTTCAGAACAGCCTCTGCTGAAGTCAGCTATGAAGGACCTGATGCAGCTGAGAAGCAGTCTCAGCAGGTACAAACTCAAGCCAAGGATGTGAATGAACATGGCATGGCAGAGAGCACTAGCTGTCCTAGCTCAGTCATAACCTTCAGTTGCCTGCTCTGCCTCTCTCTACCTTCCTAGTCAAGGAGATGGAGCAGGAGGATTCATCTCATTTCCACAAGCCAGCAGCTTGCCTTAGTAAAATAAACTGAGGTCTATTCCAATAAACTGTGGTGAGTCAGAGGACGCTGAGCATCCACACTCAGACATTAGGGAGTAGGACAAGACACCAGGAATGAGCTGGAGCAGACAGCAGGGGGACTAACTGGTTCAGACTTCCTACCTTAAGGCAACACAGCAGGACTAGGTGACCTCTCAAGGTGTTTTCCGACCTGATTCTGTAACACCCTCCATGAATTATCTTCTCTGGTGTTTTGAAAACAATGGGCCAGTATTTAACAGCCTTCCTCAATACTGACCAACTGACATCACAAAAAATCATTCACCGGGAATAAATGGCCAGGGAGATCAGAGTCAAAACCAAACACATTTGAAAATAAAAATTATTTCTGTGCTATGCATGTCTTGACAAGTCTATAGCCAGATATACATACACAGTCTGCAAACACATTAATATGTGGATCATTAGGGAGGTCAAACTGCGGCAAAACAGAAAGAGCTTGTGGTTAATCTATGCAGAGAGTCACAGTATGCAGCCTGTGAAAATGTTTGTATGTTAAAGTACTGCAAAGTGGATGACAGATTATAGAACCTGTGAATGCAAGTCAGCCTGCCCCAAACCATTCCTCAAATGCACTACATGGGCAACACTGACTTCAGGGATGACTCACAGCTTTCATGTTGAAAAGTGAAAAATTATTTTTAATGTCAAGTGATGGCCAAAGCTTAGGCTGTTAGTTACCCCAGAAGACGTAAACCCAAATCTGTCTCTGGTTTAACCATACCCCACTGTGTCATAGCCAACACATGAGCCCAAACTCATCTACTGAGTTAAGTTATATAGTGACTTTTTCCCTCATTCTTTGGAAATGAACAAAGCCTTGGAAGAAATATTTCCCGTCTATATAAACATACACAAAGAGCAATAAATGTAAACAAAAATCTCTTGTTTATCTGTTGTTGTAGTGAGTCAGAATAAACATGGCAGCTTTACCTGAGAAGTTAGAGTCTGAAAACAAACCTCTCACGTTTGGCAACAGGCACAGAAGATTTTTAAGAGAAACACCAAAAATAAACTTAGCAGTATACTTTACAACTCCCACAGGTAAGCCTCATTCACCGAGGAACACTCACCAAAGTCAAGAAAAGAGAAAAATCCTGTAAGGGTGGGTGCTGAGCATCCCCCAGGCCCTGTATTCCACATGCGCCTGTATCCCACAGAGCTGCTTGCTGAAGCCTCCTACAGGACTAACCTATTCAGACAGCAATCATTCTCCTGAAAACAATAACAAATTAGAAGCCCAGGAAAGACTGGCATAGTGAGCTAAAGCCACAGAGCCCACAGTGGAAAGAAAGAGACTGGGATAGGCACAGTTATTTATTTCCAGCTTTTACACACCAGATGCCAGTACATCCAGGATGTGACATACTGCACTATGGCAAGGACTCATCAGAGAGTGCTGTTGTGAAGCTGTCAGCCTCCTCTACCTCCTTGGTGATTCTGTTCCTAGTCCCTGGGGCACCTGAATGCCTTGTATGCGATCCAGAAAGATGATTTTCTACCAGGGCAACAAGGAAGACAAGCAGATTGTGAAAGACACTGCTAACACTTGATTGTGGTTATGGAAAGCCAGTTCTACATAGTCTGAACCATTTTGGAGTAGACAATGGGTAGAGTACTTTCACCTGGCTGAAATTCCAGTTTGACTATGACAAACCTAGTCATGGAGGAAATAGAGGAAAATTTTGAAAGCTGGGTTTTATGAACAACATACATTTAATCAAAGAATAAAGAAAAGGTCAGAAGAACCATGAAAGCCATGGAAACTTCCATACTGTCAGGGCCTGAAGATAAATATCCTGAGTGCTAGTTCGTCGGCTATGAAAGAAGAAGATTAGCAGAGAACTCTGGATAAGGTTGCATTTAGTAGGATTTCTGGCCCTCAGCCTCAGATAGAAGTAATATTTCGATTTTTACCTCTCAGTTAGAAGGCACCACAACACAAATTCACATAAAAAATGATGTTATTTTGTCTGTATTCCCTTGAATCAATAAAACTGTTTTGGTGACAGGTATTCTCACTTTTCTTACATTTAAAATCAAAGGTTAGCAAGCCAGAGGTTAAACCATGACATTTTAATCAAGACTCTTTGCTCTTGAGTGCCAAAGCATTATTTTTTCTTCCATCCTGGGAAACAGCTGCATAGGCAGAGATATGGCTTGTACTAAACACATTCAGAGAAATTACATCCCATCTCTTTTTTTTTTTTTTTTTTTAGTAGTATAGATACTTTAGGAAAATATGCTGAAATAAATACATTCAACAAGCAACAGAATAACTGGCCTTTCAAGGACTGTGAACTCTTAAGTTTTGCCTCTTCTGCTTCTAGTGTAGCACCATTTGTTACACCTCAGTTATCACACATTCACTAATGGTGTGTCTCAAGATGAGAAAATGGGAGGTATAACATGATTCTCTGTATGTTATACCTGGTGATTTTTATTAGAAAATAAATGAAATCTTAATTCTTCAAATTCTACTGACTAAATGACCGGGGCATTATTTTATCTTTCACTGAATTCAGTTTGGCATCTTTTGATGATTAGAGCGTTTTTTCATTAAATGTTGAAACACGTCACAGCTGTTTGATAGATGGGACCTCTGTTATGTTCCATAGATATCAAGCGAATTTTCTGTTACATTACTCACTTTCATTTTTTCCTAGTGCTCTGTGTGGACACTCTGTGCTTGTAGCCAAATTTCCAGCAGAATTTTTTTGTGTTAAAGGAAAAGGATGATTCTTCTAGACAGGGTTTTTTCTCAGAGTGATCTTACCAAAGTCAACGGTCTTTGAGGAGTCAGGGCTCCACACCTGCTACCCTCAGGGTGGGATATGCTTCCTAGAGGGAATCACTGCTGGAAGTGATGGGACAAGCCCTACATAATAAAGCTCCTCTGTTTCCAACCCAGGGAGTCCCCTGCCACTCCAGGACCCAGTCCCTATGGTGTCCTTGCAGCATCTTCTCTCAATATAACTCACGATTAATCTTGTTCCACTTCTTCTTGAAATGTCAAAAAGCTGAAAAAATATGGTGGCCCGTACTACCTTTCTTGAGGAAAAATAATTTCATTTGAAACATTTCTTCATGATTACTTTCTTTCTCAGTGTTCCTCCAATTTCATGAGTTAAGAGTACATAACTGTAGTTCCTGACCTTGAAGTAGATCTGATTCATCAGCAACAATTTTATCTATCTCCGTCCTGCAAACAAGGAGTCCAGAAGCATATTGGTCAGAAAAGAAGAGAAGAAGATATATGCTTATCAAATATGCTCAGGCCTGTAGGAACTACCAAATATGTTTCAATATTTAAGAGGCAGAGGTCTCAAAGAAAATCGTAAGCATGTCACTTGCTTTTTGTTGTGCTCCCCAAGAGCCCTGGAAAGGAACCCAAAGCTGAAGGTTCAATATACTTTTTGACCCCCTGTGTGTGCACAAGACCTCCCTGCCTTGTGCTGGTCAATCAAATATTCTACATTAGTATCGTTTTCCTCCTTTACCAGCTGCCCTACTGTCCCACAATATGGACAGGTGGCAATTTCTTTTGATAGGGGATATCATGGGGACTTAGATGTTACTACACTGTGCTTATATACCAGTTTTCAGAATAGGTTTTTTATTCTAGCCAACATTAGAAATCAGCAGCAGCACAAGCCAAGTTAAATCAAAAGCAAGGGAAAATACTTATTTATAAAATCCAAAATAAACAACAGAATTGCAGAGATTTTTAACACATGGATGGCAAAAAAGGAAAGAAAACTTTCTCTAAAATCAAGTCCAAGAGGCCCATCACTATTTCTTTTCCTTCTCCTTGTCTCACTAGGTATTTAGCTGACAAACAAGACCTAAACCACATCTAACCCACAGGTACAGGGTATCAGAGCTGGTGTACACTCTCCATCATAAATACATATTCACAGAAGGGAACCTGCAGCCAAGGAAGAAGGCTGACTTATAACCCTGTACTCCTTGTGGAGTTTTTCATGAATGTTCATTCAAATTCATCTCCCCTCCTCCATTCAGGAGTTGGTTTCAGTGTCCTCTCCCCAGCCTATTCACTGGCCTAACTTTTTCAAATGCAAATGTCCCTTCAATAGGTCAGGTGCAAATATCCCTTATCTCTTACTGAGCTATCAGTAAATCATTAATCCATAGAGGAGCAAAGCACTCCCACCTATCTAGACAAATCTCAGTGTGAAGCTTTTCCAGGTTCCAAATTTCCTATTTCAAATCAGTGTATACATAGACAACCACAGCTGATGGACATTTAAGTGTGATCTGTGTTTTTGGTGTAGAGGCTTCCAGAGGTAGAGGTCTTAATGGACCCCAGCTTCTGCCTGAGGGTTACTGTGAGCCTGATGTGACATGGCCACCAGGACTGGGAGAAGAGCAGAAAGACTCCTTGTTGCCAAGTGTGAGAGGGACAGGTATTTGATAGCTCTTCGGAGTTTTAAACCACTGGAATCTGTGGCATCCACAACAAAGGCTCTGAATAGATGTATTCTTCCACCAGATTCTGATATATATTTATTGATACAGCATGATGAAAGGGGGAAAAGCCATAACAGAATCCAAGCCTAAGAACTTCTTAAGCCTCAGCAACTCCAAGTCACTTTATAAAAAACGCCAGAAAGTCAGATGGGCTGCTGACTTGCAGATGGCACTTGTGGACAGCCTGAGAACACAGCTCCTGCTTGAAGCTGACCCAGGAACAGGTGTGCTGAGTATAAAAAAGAAAACTCCACTCTGCCGTGCCCGCAAGAAGCGCCTCAGCCTCCACACGTCACCTGGCCCTGCTCCAGCGATCAGTGATCTGAAACCAGACCCTGCACCGTAGCACGTTGAATGTGGCACTGCCAGCGCTGAGTCACTCTGTTTGGGGCTGCCCCCACATTTAAAAACATTTTGGTTATTGATCTAAAGATTCATGAGTCACAGGCTCCATATAGTGCTGGGTTTAAAAGACTGCTTTGTTCTTGGAAGTGACACGTACAGTCTCCTCAGGGCAGTACCCCTCGTCTGCGACATGTGCCTCCTCAGAAGAAACTCCATGAGGAGTTGAAGAGATGCACAAAAAATTAAATAACAGGAGAAGTGGGCTGTGCAGCTATCACTCCATCCATCCCTTTTCTAGTTCGTAAGGCTTGGATGGATTAACATTACCCATGCTGTGGTGTGTCACAGAGGATTACCACAGTGTGTCTTCTCACTTCCTGGGAGATGAACCTGAGACCACCGGGACCATGACGGATCATTCACTATGTGAAACTGTCTAACTGAACAGCTTTAGACCAAAAGAGGATCTCAAGTCAGACTCTTTACACCTATAAACGTGACCTTGACCTAAAGAAGCTCTTTCTAAAGCTACAGAAATACTTAGGGGCCAAACTTCAAGGATCTCATCCAATTCATACAATGAAGCAGCAGCAGCTGCAAGTGACCTTTTTGGTGCTCAATCGTGTACAGAAAATCCAAGAGCATACTCTTTCATTGTGCTCTAGCACACTTTCCTTGCCTGGGGAAATTAATTTTGAATGTGTGATGTCTCTTTGAATTAACTGGCACAAGTTTTGTAATCAAGCACTGTTGAGCCAACAGAAAGACAAGGACTTATGGTATTTTAGTGCGGAATACACACAAAAAAAGCCAAAAAAATTGGCCCAATATGCTGTAAAAGACCACAATACATGCATTCATACAAAAATTAAGTCTATAATCACATGATGAGCAAAGGACTTCATATGATGGTATACAAATTTAAAACATATACAACCCTATTTAAATAAACTGCATACTGTGCTAGATTCCAAAAAAGATGAAGTTACAATAATTGTCACTTTCAGTTTTATATAATTTTCCAAATAAAAATGTGAGACTTGCCATTAACTAGTACTGACAATGTACATACAGTACACACATTTGTCAATTTCATTAACCTTCCAAATTAGGTATTCACAGGGAGCTAATGGCAGCATAACACATCATTACAATATTCAATGCAATTTCATGGATATTATGTATAGGGAGAAATTTTAGGCTCTCTTGTTCTTACAGCTGTTAGAAAATATTATACTTTGCAAATATCACATTAGTGATCAGCAAATGCTAAATAGCAGAATCTGAATAGCTTGAATTATGTCCCCCTCTCCCGCCTCTTCTCGTCAGGAATGGGGTCCCTCTATTTGTGTCATATTTGGCCATAAGTAAGAAGCACAAATCATCTGCCTGGACTTTCTACCCTGCTCACCATTGCTATTACAGCCTCCACAGCTAGAATTAGGATCCATGAGGTTTGCTCCTAATTTACCCATCAACTTTTTTGATGACCTTGGGCAAATCACTTAATTTCTTGCATCTGCAACAATTCCTCGCTTTACAGGGCACAGTGAAGATAAAATCTATTATGGATCATGAGGGATTCAAATACCAGTATCAGGGTTAACTTCCTCCTCAAAACTCATAAGGTGAAAAAAGAAAATGAGAATGAGGAGATCTTCCAGCTTGGAATGAGAGTGGGAAGGCACTGGGTATGAGAAGTAAAATGTGGACAGGTATGGGAAGGAGAAGAAAACAACAGATACTTGGAATTATCTAAAGTAAGGTTTATTTGGTGATGAAATGGGAGAAGACACTCAAAAGAGAAGCAAAATAAAAGGATTTTGAGTAGAAAGAATATTCTTAGGAAGTCAGAACGTGGGCAAAAATATTTTTGTGGCATACAATACAAAGAGATGTGCCATAGGATTGCACACCTCAAAAAATAATATGTTCTTACCAGCAGCAAAGGAACATGAAAGAAAAAGATCATTCTGCAAGACCAGAAGAGGAAGTGAAATGACAGAAATCAGATTTTTCAGCTTTGATGTACTTTTAACGGTTTTCTTTTCTGGACCACTTTGAATTCTTCAAACCAGTCCTATGTGAGTCATGTGAGCAGTACCAGACCTCATGGAAATTGACCTACCTTCAGCAGAGAAGAATTCTAAGAAATTCGCCTCTTTTGAATTAGAAAAAGCTTAGAAAACTAATAAGGTATAGGAAATTCTCAATATTTTTCCTTCTGATGAGCACTAAAATGTTTAAAAAAATAATAACCATCAGCAGTCACATTATGGCAAAATAAACACACACCCATGTGTAATCTAGAAAAACAACAAATTCCCATGCAAACCATCCTCTACAGAAATGATCAAGGTTACATAAAGCTATTTTAATTGAGATTTGCCTTTCCGCTTAAAGCTGTTTTCCCTGCAGATCCTACACGGAGCTCAGTGTAGGAACTGTTCATCTTGTCAAACAGGACTAGAGCTAAATGCCCCTGTAGCTTATCAAGGGAAAATGGTGTTCTCCATAGGTGGCAGCATGGTGGGCAGCACTAGCAGCAGCACTTCTTCACTGTTTCTAACCCACTGGGCTATGTTGCATCTTACAATATCTGAGGTTCTCTATTCATGGGAAATGCTTTGGATGGACTGACCAGCTTCACAACAGCCAGTTCATGTTAATTTTAATCACTTTGGTTTGCTTTTCTCACTGTTGCTCTCACTGCCAAGGGCTGTCAAAACACATTGTCCTGCTCTCAGAAAAGAGCCACATACTGTGTCATGGAGAGATACAAAACACAGCTGATAAAACTACACAGAAGAGTTCAGCTGTCTTCCTAGTCTATGTATTTAAATAGCATTCTCCTATAGAAATGAAGCAGCTTTTTAATGTTAAAGTAATTTGTCTTTTTTCCCCTCCATATGGAGCACCTGCTTCACTTAGACACCTCATTTTGTATTTAGTTTTTTCCTTTTAGTTCAGTTTTCCATTTTGAAGATTTGACATCATCTACACTAACAGAAAAGTGAGCTTTTAGGCATTTTCCTTTCAGAAGAATTAAGTTATCCATCCAGTCAGTTCAGGGGGTTTAAACAGTGCTACATGGGAAGCCTTTTATTGGTCAGTGTCTCAGCTTCCTATTGTAACATACAGATAAAACATAGAACAAATAGTTGACTCTGCATCTCCAATATGTAGGAAAAAAATAGTGTTCCTGCCTGTTTAAATTCTGGCAAGTGCAAAACTGTCTGATAATTAGAAAAAAAAATAATATAAATAGTAACATATTTTCTTTTAATTGCAGATTTCAGACAGATAGGAAAAGATCAATCTTTGATACAGAAGAGAGAGAAAATTTTTAATAAGGTCCTGTGTGAATTTCGCTTGTTATTCCTATATATAAAGTATCCTGGTGTCCTTTAAATAAAAAAAAAACCATAAAAGTTTAAGCTGGACAGAAGTGCCAGCAAATGCTATAAACCAGTGGATAGTGGGTGGGTGGTGTGAAAATGTTTCATAACTGCTAACAGCAAGCCTGTTGTGAACCAAACAGCTGTGCGCAGAACACAGGTGTGCTTAGCACAACAAGGGCTATTCATGCCTTCCCACAGGGCGCTGGCCAGGTTTGCAGAGCCACAGCTGACCACATAAAGCATCGGGGATGGAAAAGGCTGAGAGTGAAATGCCCACTAAAAGTGTAAACACCGGACGCCACACAGGGACGCACACATACGCACACACACGCATGTTTTTAGCACATTTTACTCGCTGCTGTAATGAAAGGAGGTAAGGAAAGCCTACTCTGCTGTGGGAAGTAGAGAATACAATGACATACAAAGTTAATAGGAATGTTATGTGTATGAAAAAATAAGCAGGTAAGACAAAATTGGGATAGGGCAGAAGCCAAAATATTCATAATTTAATTGAACCTGTTGTTCCAACAAATCCTTTCCGCAATGTATCAAAGACAATAGATAATTTAGAAGATATTCCAAATAATGCTAGTGTAAGGGTTACAGATTCTCTTTTCTCATACAGAACCTCCAAGAGAGAAGACAAATTTTAGGAAAGTAAAATATTATGGTTAAAAATTAAAAGCATTTACCTTTCATATGCTCTACATAAAGTGTTTTTGCAGCTTTTCTTTCACAAATATCAGCGCAGTAAAAGGTTGGGGGGATGGTTGGGTTTTGTTTCCTTTTTTGTTTTTTAACAGGATTCTTATGAGACGGTTTAAAAAACAATTCATGTGAAAAGGGAATGGTAATTAGGAACTCCTGAATTCTAATTCTGGATATAGAAATCCTGATTTGGGCATTTCACTTGAACACACAAGCAACTGTTATTATTCAGTTGCAAAAGGTAGAATTCCTTTGTAGAGAAGCAAAGGAGAGCCTGCCCAAGTAGGTCTTCTCTATCTATTGTACCTATTATGAAAAGGCAATTATTTGTTAAAAACACAGTCTCCAGATACCATATTTGTATCCAGAAGGTACACATGAGGAATGAATGCTTTCCAGTGGTAGGTACATAAAAGCCCCCTTTCATTAAAAAAACACGGCAATGAAAATACAACATACCATAAGGAAGATGCTGATTAATATCTTCACATTTAAAATTCTCACCAGCCAGCTCAAGGTGAAGTGCCACACGACACCACTTTTGGCACAGCAAAGCCCTCTCTGATTCCTACCACTGCCGGTATTGCTGGCTTCATTTCTGCTTTTCAGTCAGAATACAAGTTATTGAGACTGAACAGGGTTGTTGTCCCAGCTAATAAAGTGACCCTATGACATAATATATCTATAATAAAGCAAATAAGTGACCCGATGAACCTAGAAAATCTTCCAGTTCTCCAAGTAACCTTTTGCATGAACAAAAAGAAGAACCCTAGTTTCTCTTTTACATGATAGTCCAGTTTCAAAGACATTTAAACATTGAACCAAAAATCTTGTTCCCAGCAGAGGTAAGGCCTCAGTGCAGTCGTTACAGATGCACAACAGCAGCACCAAAGATGAGTTCACTGAGTGGCTGCAGCCACACAGTTTTGTCTCCCAGGAGCGGAGACCTAGATGTGTATCTGCCCAACGCTCGGAGTGTGGCTGTTCCACCGCCGTGAGCAGCAGCTGGTGGTCAGCCGCCCCGAACCACACTTCACAAAACAGCACGCACCAGCCTCGCTGCTTACGCGTCATGGCCACTATCTGGGGCAAACTGAACATCCTCTCTCACCAACTACAAAGGTCTAGAGAAATGCTTTTATCGCATTGTTATTGTTGCTTTTTCTAAGATGGCCCCAGCTCTGGCAGGAAAAATAGGTCCCAAGATCAACCAAGATCAGCAATTTTCAGGTGTATTTTTGATGCCCCAGTGTTTGGCACCATTAAAACACTTGCAACTGAAAAGCGGCCTGCAAGTCTTCACTCATCCAGCGAACACAGGACACGCATTTCTCATTAGTCACCATTTCACCCATAACCCTCAATAAAAGGAGCCATCTCAGGAAACTGGAGCGTAGTTCAGCTTCTACCTCCCTGGTCTCTCTGCCGTGCTGGTGGAAAGTGCCTGGAGTGGCTGATCACCCAGATTTTGGCTGAGGTCCTCAATTTATCACCTCTAATCCAGTAATAATTAACATATTCAAACAAAGGAGTTAGTTTTGCTTCTTCTGACTGTTATTTCCACATAAGCCTATTGATGTTGCAGGTATTTAGTCACACTTTCTTGTCTATAAAATATGCTGTAGAAATTTAAGTAGTACTCAGGCAAAAATAGTGTAAAGATTGGCTAGCAGCTTGTAATTAGGAACATTTCATTCGTCACAGCTTACTTAGAAGTGATTTACACTTCCCTCAAAATGTTGAACAAACCTGAAGCACCCGCTTGTAAAATTCTCAAGTTCCTTTTTGAGATTTTCCTATAAACTGACAAACCCAGCTTCTTTCCAAAAGCACCAGAATTTGATGTCTACCAACAGAATGATACCTATCTGCCTTGCAGCACTGCTGTTAGCCAGCATCCCATATTTAAAGAGTCAGCCAGGGAATTACAGGGCCATTGGATTTACCATCTTTCAGTAAGTGCTGGTACTATACTGGAAGCAGCAACAACCACACTGAGAAAGGTTTTAAAAAACCAGAAGATTTGAGGATTTGGACTATCATATTTGTCAAAAAATTGCTTAAACCATGGCACTGGCTCTCCATTTATTCAACTGCTACAGGTTTACAGTAGCTACACTTGAGCAAAAGCAAGGCAAATTCGAGCCTAAGCAGATCTAACACCTTTAAAGGGAAAACTTCACATTGACATTCTCATCTTAAACCTTCCAATCGGTCTTACAGAAACCCTATTTTTATGCTTTTTCATGTGGAAATGAATGACTTGCTGTTCTTTTGTGTGATAATTTAGCTAAGCAACAATTACTACTTTGTGTCCTCAGCTGTGGAAAGGACAGAGTTGAGTTACTTCAGTTCATTCTCTTTCCTCCCTCTTTGGAACTATAAATTATGCTTTTTTTTCTTTTTAAGGACTTTGCAACAGGAAATAAACTCATCTGAATATTAACCTCACCTAAATATTACTATAGACATTCAATTTCTAATCTCAAAGATAAAACTTTGCATTCATATTGTTTCATCAAAATTTTTTATCTGTTTTTCAAATCCAGACCAAATTTCACTCTTTAGCTTCTTAGAGAGATCTGTACTTAAGGGTTAAGAGCAAAAAAAAAGGCCAGAACAACTGCTGTGGAAGGGAGAGATACAGTGTGTGAAAAATAAAATCCTTGCTCATAAGATCCTTCTATTCAAGAAGTGTGATTTTATAAAGTTTTTAGAGCAAGCCTCTAGATAAATTAAATCATGGATTAATATATATTATACAAAGTTATCTTTAAAGCAACAGATTAATACACTATTAAGTCACAAATATTATCTTTTCACTATTTATTACAGTGGAGAGCCCACTAGCACTAGCATTTTGCCACTGCAAAAATTCAAAGCCCAGTGAAGTCTTCCATGCACAAATCGCACTAATCACTTCCTAGAATTAGATTACCTTCAAATGAGAAAATGTGAAGAAATTGCACCAACTGCAGCAAACAAAAAACCCAGCAGTTATTTAAAGAAAATTGTACACAGAAATGCTGCCAAGATGTCATAGCGTCTCCATCACAGCCGGAGGTGGATGGCTTCTGTAGGCTTGGGCAATTCACATTTCAGATTCTTTTCCCACTGCCCACATGTTCAATTTTACTCAACAGCAAGCCCTATTTCTTCCTTATTTACCTTCTAAAGCAAAGCCCACACTGGTGGGAATGAACACTGAAGTGACACTTAGAAAAAGCAACATCATTTGAACAGCTGTAGACAGTCTGTTATTTATCAGAAATTTTAACAAAGGCCAAAGGAAAAAAGCAGCAGTTCAGCAGAGAGAGAGTCCTGCCCTAGTGCAGCTGTTACACAAGATACAAAAATTTCAAAACGAGAAAGTAAACACCATTCTATATTCTAGAAAAGAGCAAAGAGATTTTTCTTCCCAATCCTTGGAAATAGCAAACTTACCACTAATGAAATGCAAACATCCTCCCACCCCCTGCATACAAAAGTTAGGATCCAGTTGTGATTCTTTTCTTGTGGTATTACTTTGCCCACACTACCCACAGGGTAAAAAGCTACAGATGCTGGACAGACCCCCAGCAGCAGTAAACTAGGACTGCTTTATTGACGTTCATGTTCACTGCTTTGATGGGTTGCTGGACAGCAACAGAGTTCACAGCCAGACTGCCAGCAGCTCACATCTTGGTGTACTGCAGTCTGGGGAAACACCCACAGGGCTAAACTCGGACTTCAGTAACCAGATTTGTTAAAAGCAGTGCAGAGATATCCTTTCAAGGGTCCTTTTAACAGCTTTCTTGTTGAGGGAAGGAACTGATGCTCCTGTGATGTCAGTATTGGGAATTCAAAACTGTCCCTATTCTGCAGATGGAGACCAACTGATGGCAGCTCTAGCATGAGCCAGTTTGATTTGGCTGCTCTGTCATTTTCAGGGTTTTCCAAGGAAAAACATGCATACGGGAAGCTTTTCAGAGTTACGTACCCTTGATTTACCAAAGGCAACATCCCAGGCTGACTGAGGATGCTGAGAAGTGGAAAGAGGAGCTGCTGTTTTCTAGCACAGGCATTCAGAATCTTTATGTCCTGATCTCTGTAGAAAGAGGTATGGGGCATCAGCATCTTCTATATCTCTGAGGCAGACATTTCCATTGAAGAGGATGATGTGTAGGTCCAAATCTGCCCTATTTCAGATTTTGGACAGGCAACAGCCTCAAGAGACAGAGATGGCCAAGGCCCATGTCAGACACACCCACAACTAAGTGACCCTCCAACAAGAGTAGCTCTGGCCATCCGTGCAGCACCGAGGGGTCCACACGCCTCCAAAGGCACCACTGAGGCAAACTACTCAGTAATGCAGGTGATGATAATAGGAGATACAAGAGTGGCATGGGGGTATGTCTTTGTTTAATTGTACTACTGGCAGTTTTCTTCCTATTGTTATATCTGGGGCAATACTGGAAACAAGGTATGGATATCTGGGCATCTACAAGAGCAGCTGTGCTGTACAGACACCTGTGCCCCGCAGGGCTGACTAAGCAAGTCGGGCTTTGAATTTCTGAGCACCGCTGATATACTTTAAATACTTTTCATACAAAACAGAAAAAAAAGGCAGCACACCATGGTAAAAGCTGTAACTCCATATTTGAGGACATCTAGGACAAGTCAGATACAGACTTGGATATTAAACTTTAATGTTCTACCATCCTTTGAATGCATGAATCACTGGTTCAGGAGTATTCAGGGCTAAGCTCTATCCATCTCTCTTGCTGGAATAACTTAATTTTGTGTAAGCAATCACATATTGACTGGAAAGGGGATCCCAATCACCATTTTCCATCCACCACGGAGTTCTTCACTGTATAAAGTCCATATTTTATTCCCTGATTCCTAAAGAATATATTTATTTGTACAAACAAGAAAAACTTCTATTTGGGGAAGTGAGAGGTCCATGACAAAAAGGCTCAGAGGACCTTTTGGAAAACTACACTTCTTGCCCACCTCTAAGCTCTGGGCTGTTGGTTAGTCTGGGGTACAGGGGTACAAGCTGGAGTAGGTGATCAGAAACTCTTTGCTAGTGTCATCACAGTTAATGCACTCTGGTGCTACAGCAATCTGACATTTGCCAATGAAAAACTTTGTAGTCAGAATTATTTCTGACCATCGTTCCCCTTGACTCCATTCTACAGCCTATTTCCCCTGGTTATTCAGTAAGCAGCAATCTACTGCAGCACACTGGATGCTCTGTGCCTTATATCATACCCCAAAGGTCCAAAGCAATACACCAAAGAAATAACACTCTAGCTGTGTTTCTGAATTTTAGTTTAGTTATAACACCACGAACAATAAAAAAACCCTCAGGCTTTCAGTTACTAATAGCAAATTATTAACTTCTGAATTTTTAATAACTCACTTGCAATATTTTCCTTTTTAAAACAAATATTCACGTTTCTAGGAATTGCTGGCTACTGCACTTATAAAATGGAGTCCATTTTTGCTATGTCTAGGGGAGGATAAGGAAAACATAACGCACAAACCAGGAAAACTGTAGAAAAAATACTGGCTAGAAAGTTTGTGTTTCTGAAGACAACCAAGGATAACATTTAACCAGAAACTGGTTTTGACATTCAGTTGTCAGTAGTTCCCTTAAGCACTAGAGCCTCTCAGGCTGCAAATAAAATCCTTATTCATACAAAATACATATACCAAATAAGTGTAGGAGTGCACCAAGTTTTTTTGAAAATTTAATGAGAAATGGCCCTTCAAAAACTGATATGCATGCAAATTGATATATACATTTATTATATATAATGCATGACTTTATGTGTTTCATTTCACTTGCAGCATAAAATCTATTTCTTATTAGGAGAGCAGGGGCAGTGTATACATGTTAGCCAGGTGTTTACAGAACCTGCCTGCAGGAAGCACAATAGGCTAAAACCCGTTTATACAAACCACACCTACAGCAGCATTTCTGCATACAACCTCACGTGTTTCAGCTTTGAAATTTAAAGCACATTAGCTCAATGTTAACTTAGGACTTCAATGTCTTTATCTTGAGTAAGCTGAAACATTTTTTATTATTCTTTTTTTTCTTATCCATCAGCTGCTCAGTAGAGATTTAACATGTATTTTCATGTTCACAAATTATGCCAATTGAAATACACACACTGCAAAACAGAAGAGGGGAAAACTAAGACAGCAAAACTCCCACCACTTGTCAATCTGCAAATAAAATCTCATTTCAAAATAATATGTAAGAAATTACCTAAAGCGCCTCCCTCAAATTTAACAACCTTCAGAGGCATTTGGTATACTCTTGTCTTCTGAACAAATTTTAGTTAACAGAAAATATTGACTATTTCTCTACTACAATGACTTCTAGGTTTTCTTTTCAAAAGACTCTCCTATCATTGGTAGGTAATTCTGACATATATATAGTACTTCATACGCTTTCCATAGCACAAAAGCTATGTATATATTTTCACCTTTATGCAATACACTGACAAAGTCCTAGGATCCATTACTACTATTATTTTATAGGACTCAAAACAGATGAGAAAAAATAAAAAAGGTTTTTCGTTTCTGAAATCTAGCATCTAAATTTTAGCTAAGGTATAAATAGAGACAATCGACAGATGAGATGAGGCTACAGCAAAACCTTCATCACTTTGCCAGTTTAGGAAAAGGAAAAACAAATGTCATTGTCACAGTTACTTTAAATTGATAAATAATAGAGGGCACAGAGGTTCTGAGCCAAATCCTTCCTAAGGCATCTGAAAGATATGTAATGGCTACAGTGGTATTTTGGATCAGAACCAATTCTTTTATCTAATTTAAGCTAAAGTTGTAAAGCAATTTAGCCCACTCATTAAACTCAGCAAATCTTACGTTTTGAAATGCCTGGTGAATGTCTTTGAATAAGCTACACTCTGAATAAGATGCGCTTCAGGAAGACATTTAAATGGATAGCAATAGCTTTTCCTTGAAGAGCACATTACTGATGTGAAATCCTGCAGCTGTATATTGGTGTACAGGCTGCAATGCCCTGCTCCTGTACCACCCACCAGCCTCTCCTGTCAGCTTTTCTCAAAAACGGGACATCAAGCTGGGGACCTTTGGCTAAAATGGCTTTTTAACCTTCTTATACACTATACAGAAAATCAGACAGGTACCTTTGAAAACCTCTTCCCTCTCCCTTCTTCCACCCCACTCCCTCACAGTTCCAGCATTCGTAGTCATCATTCCACTCATTTTCTTTCCAAAACCTTTTCATTTTAAATCACTGTCAAATTAAAATTGGAGTCATAGGATCAGCTATATCTGAGTGCAACAAGCAAGTGGCTTAAGCTTATTTCTGATATTAACAGGGTAGTGCAGAGCTCTTCCTACCCAGTGTTTTACCATAGCATCTTTCAGAAGCATTAGCAGAAGATTACACAGTCCTCCTTGATTATCTCAGACCTTAAATTTATTATGCCCCTATCACACACAGCTATTATAGTCAACTGCAGGTTTGTAATTGCTCTCAGCAGGAGAAGGTTCAAGGCTTTTATTTCTTCCTCAGAAGAATATTGGGTCTGATCCAATTCAGGCCAGACTCATACCGTTTTCTTCTTTTAAAAATCTATTTCCTTATTTTTAGATTAATTCAAGCTACAAGATACCATCTTTCTCTCTGGCCCTTGACCTTCTAGATAACCCTTCTTTATGAAAGAAAAGAATGTGTAGGAGAATATAGTATTAATTAAAAGGCAACATACCTTTGATTTACCATTAAATAAAGATATTATAATATCACTGAAGGAAAAAATCTTGAGTGTAGTTCATCATACTGACAGCAAGTAAACCCAAAGCGTAGCTGTGAGCCAGTATTAACAACATAACCATACTCCCCTCTGATGCAGATGCAGTCACTCAGGTGTATTCACTTGAATATAGGGGTATTGCCCACTCACAAGCAGTTTTTGTTTGCCCCAGCATTCCCTTGAGATTCTGCCAACTGAGAAGAAAAATAGTCACTCACTCATGGGGGCATCTCTGCGGTGACCCTATTGCATGAATAACATGAGACACCCCTACACACACCTATGAGTCACCTGTAATTGTACTCTAGTGACTTTGCCTTATAATAAGATGTGGTTTTTTTCTTTCCAGTTAGTAGTTCTCTGTGAAAACACAACTTTGATGCTTTTTTTTTTCAAGGCACCTAAAAATATTATTCATTATGAATTAATACTCATTAAAAAAAAAAGGCAGCTCAAAGTTTTTGTAAAAGGAGACCAAAATAAATAATAGTGTTTGCAGGGGAAGGCAGAAACCATGCATTTGTTGCTACTTTTATTCTGGCCTGATGTTGTTTCCAGGAATTCAGGGCTTAACAGTAGCTCAGTAGGGAAAATGGTCACCACATAAGCTTGGCTTTCACACGTTACAGGTCTACAAAAACTACTCTCCCAAAAGATGCACTCACTACTCAAGCTCCTCTGCTTGAGAATCCTCCACAAAAATTGCTTCCAAAGACAAAAATCAATAGAGTTCTTAAACAGAAGAAATGCTACAATCAGGTTCAGAAAGTGATTAGCACTAAAAAGATTGCTGATTTAGGAATTAACATTACTGTCAAGTCCCCTAGGACTTGATTTTGTTCATAATCTGTACCACAAAGGCTACTACTCTTCCCAGATTCTCACTATTGAGTTAAAACAAGAAAAGGACTAAAATCAGCTTACAATATTTGCCAACTCCAGCCCCTGGTTTTGTCTTCAATTTAAATTTCTCCTTTACTACATTCTTAGCAGAAAACAACTGACTCCTCAAAACTTAGATTTGGGACCAATACTATATTTAGAAATATTTCAAAGCTGAGGGCTTTTAGATATGGAATTCTCATTTAATGAAGGATTAGAAAGTAACAAAATGGTCATGTAACTATATTTCATAAACCAACTAACCAAGCTAAGCTGGAAGACGAATATTGAAATGCCTAATTTTAATTGGTGAACTAAAATGCCTAACAGTCAAAAGCCAACTGCATGATATATAGCACTACTGAGCAAAGTTAATATTCTTTGGATGGATGTCATAATTATGTATTTTCATAGTCTAAAATATTTTTATTTCACAGATGTGTCATTTTAACACTCAGTTTCCTGTGTTACGTACTTATTTAATGTAGGGTTAATTTCAATACATGTAAAATGTATGCTATGCTTATGTTACTAGAACATACTGTCAATTTTCATTAAAATTTAACATTCTTTTCTACTTCAGAGTACAAATCAATCACTACTTTCTCTCAGTCTCTCCAGTCAGCTGCATAATAAAATACCCTTAAGACCTCACATATTGTTGTCTTACAAATCCTCATAGGATAAGTGCTATAATATTTTGGTTTATATGTATTGGTGACACACCTGAGTTTTTATATTTGTGGACTTCTACATTAGTGATGCACTGAAATTTGGGCAATTTATATGCTGAACTGGTAGAGACACTCTGAAAAGGCAAAAGCTCAGCAACGATGCTGTGGCATGACACAAGATCCAAACTAAGGATGAAACAGCTTTTGTTGAGCCAAAGCAATTTTATGAGACTTCAGCACAGGATAGCATTATTATGGTAGGACTATTAGGGCAGCTCACTGTTTACCCAGCACTATCATATTTCTGGTGTATGCAAAAGAAGTGTGAAAATAAAGACTACTCAGGTTACAAATACAAAATCTATTATTCCCAGCAATTTAGGGAATTTTCACTGTTTCCTATAACAACCTTATCACACTTTTTAAGAACTGTCATAATAAGGATACAGTTACAGTATTGATTTACTTAAAACTTTGCTACTGAGAACAGTCCATTTTACAAATTACCAATTAGTCATATTCAAGTAGTTACTACTACTAATTTGCTGGAATAAATAAGTAAAATAACAACTGCTTTGATTTTTTTCATTTTTAATCTATTGGAATTTGACCTTTGGGAAATTGAGATTTTAAAAATGATCTACATGCTAATTTAAAATATAGAACCTGGAATTTACCCAAAATGATGATATCCTCATAAAAATGCAGGCTGGTCAAATTTGTCAGTATAAAGCATAGACATCCAGGCTTTAAAGACCCATGTGCTGAGAGAGTCTCACATTGACATGGCTTTAAAGGTCACATACATACTCTGCCTCAATTGAACCCCAAGGGAGCTGTGGCTAAGCACACAAGATGTTCAGATACTACAATCAGGTTTAAATGGGCATATGGCAGAAGAAATCTGTTCCCATAGGAGGAGGGAAAGGAGAAGTAATATCACAAGCAAAATTAAGAAAAATCAGGATGACAGCATATTACTAAACTAATAGAAAGGGTGATACAAAAGGGAGGAGGTTGAGTTGCAGAGAGACACTAGAAATTAAGAAGGTAATTCTGAGAGCATGGCAATGTACTCAGTGTTCATGCTGACCTTCAGCTGGAGAAAATGTCATTCCTTTTGATTTGTTCGGATTTTGGTACACTTCACATTTATCTAATGTCTTCAGTGGAAGGCAACTAATCTCAAAAAAGCTTGGTTTGAAAGCTTAATAAATGAGGGAGTTCACACAAAACAAAGAAGTAAATGAGTGAGTAAGGAATGAGATTTTTTTTCCGCCTGTTTAAAGACTAACTGCCTTCACAGACTGGCACTTAGACCTCAGAATCTTTCAGATGCTGCTGCTTCTATCTGCCAGGCCATAGCAGAGAGCAGAGGTTAACCTTGCTAACAAGTTTGGACCCAAATCTGTCTAAGATACTTTCTTCTTTGGTTTACTTTCCTTGGGCTAATAAGATAGAAATCAGCTTTGGAAAGAACATTTTGTGCAATACTTTTCCTTCCACCAAGTCTGAGCTCAGCTTTAAACATGAAACTACAAATGCAGAAAGGTTTCTTTGCCTTCCAAAATACATTTTGGGATAGCTCTTAGCTCTGCAGTATCAATGAACATGCAAGTAGCAGGTTTGTGACCCCCTCTTTGTTATCTGCACAGGATCACGATGCATCACACCCATTTTTTCCCTTAAGAAATAATATAGAAGAAAACAGGTATTTAAAAAAAAAAAATCATATCTTTACTATAAGGTATATTTTTTAAAATCCATAAAGCACGAAAAAATCACAAGACCTTCCATTTAAAAATTCCTCAGGTCTACAGAGTACTTTCTCCACTTGCGTGGAACATCATCATTTTGGAGAGGACTTTTCCACATGGGCATATGACAAATGATGCAAAAATCCTTTTCTGACACCTCCTCTATTGTATCCAAATGAGGCGGGTAATATTTGGTAACCCTCACCAAGATGGGAGCTGTCTCCTGCTGGAGCTGAATACAGTATGGAAGGAAAGGAGTTTAAAGAGGCACCACCAGGAGATTGAGGGAGAGAGGCAAAAACTCCCAGTTCAAGATCTCACTCAGATATAGACTTCTAAAAGCACAGTGCAGATTGCAAGCACCTTTGCAGTGACTGGGAAGGACTGGATTGGGTCCTTCTTTCCTTTGTTTCCCTTAACAGTACATTCTAACAATATTTTAATTAAAGTCGTATCTTTATGCAACTTTGACTGCATCTTAATGAAGGGGGGTTTTGTTGCTAGTTTGGGGGTGGGGTTTGGTTTTGTTTTTGGTTTTTTTTGGTCTGGTATTTTTCATTTGTAGTCAAAATATCTAATTACCAAGGAAACTCTAATGAAATCCTCTAAATGTGAAACAACAAACAGAAATTCCAATTAGCAGGGGGACTGATAAAAGAATTTACATTTCCAAAGCTGTAGCCAGATACTTTTTCTTATTATGTTACCTGTTTTTCATTTCATGCTATCAAAGTTCCTTTGCACAACAGAGAAGCATTTATAAATTCCAGCCATGATTCTTCCCCCAGATAAGCAGCACTGTGAGAGAAGGAAGGAGTGGGCAGCAACAAAAGAAACCTCAGAAGTTTCAGTGAGAGTTTGTGAGGAGAAATCTAGGAGACTTTCATCCCCTTCCATTTTTCCTACCTGCTTAAGTCCCATACATCAGTTTTACCTGCAGGAGTGCACTTAAATCCATTGAATATTTTTGTAAATGTTGAATGTAGATCTGGTAGAAAATCGTGACAATAACAACCGCTCCTAAGACTCCTGTAAAACATATCACCTGTACATAGGAAAAATTATGCCAGAAGACATATGACTACTGCTGTTTTCATTCACTTTGCTCCCAAGAAGACTAATCATCTACCACAATGTCACTCTGCATCACTCTGCTGAGAAGCTGCACCTCAGCTTTTGTTTACAGACTTTTTTAATTACCAAGAGTGTTTCCCTCAAGTGAAGGAACCATTACACACAGAATAGCAGCACTGTCACCATCACTGCATTCAGGCAGACTCTAGGAATGATTAGCCCAGCATAATTTCTTACAAGAATAAATTGCAAACTATCAATTAAAAAAAAAAAAAAAACACCATCCCCCCTTCAACATATAAATGGCAATTTGAGAGAATTGAGGTGGGAAAGAGCAGTTTTAATGACAATATTTGGGTGTTTATTACATAAAGCCCCTGTCTCAAAACTCAAGTCTATGGTAGATTTTAGCTTTGTCGGTCAAAATTTTCAGCTAATGTGAAATCTGACAGAGCAAAGGATTTTTCATGTTTCAATGCTAATAGCCTGAGGGAAAAAAAACAAAAAAGTTTCCTTTTCTAAACTTCTGTGAAAAATCCAAAACATTTTGTTTAAAGAAATTAAAAAAAAAAAAAATATGATTTTGGAGGACTGTTGATTTTTGTTGAACTGTTTTTGAGGGAAACTCTTCTTTTTCTCCCTTTTTATTGTTTTTTTCTCCTTTTACTGGTCCTTCCTCCTCTCCCTGCTCTAGGGGCTCTGGCTGGAGCAGTGCAGCCAGGAGAGCACTCCTGGTCAGGGCAGCAGTGAAGTTCGGGCTCCAGCCTCACAACCTGTTGCTTGATGCTGGGGTAGTTGGAGTGGAGTAGCTGGCACACCGTACTTTCAGGAAAACCAAGAGCATTCCCTGAAGGAATCACATCTGGCTAGGGTAAAGGTATCCTATCACTATTCTACTAGGAGTCCTCTTTGTGGAAACTGGGACACACAGAAGAAAAGGCTGAGAGAAATAGTCTGTGAGCCAGAAACACGGAGCGGTGGTGCTTCCTATCCAGATACCTTTGCCCAAGTCCTGGGAATCAGGATCTTGACAAATACTGTGAAGGTCAGCTATCAATATCAATAACAATATGCATCACCAGCTCTGATGACACCATCAGAGCAAAACATGAAGATGATTTTACCCTTTTGCTCAGTCCTCTTTGAATCCTAATTTTGATTTTATTATGTTTTTTTATTTTGTTATTTTGCCTCCTGTGTATTTTCTGCTTGCCAACCCAAAATGCTGCTGTGCACTGGTGGAAAGACATTCTGCTCCCCAGAGCTCCCTGTAATTCAGTGGTGTGGGAACTGATTCATGTCGCCACATGTAATTTGTATAGCACTTTGGGACCCTTCTGGAAGAAAGAGGCTATAGAGCAGTGAGATCATTTGCATTATAAAGGTTCTGGTGGCTGTTTCTTGGATTAGACACTTTAGGTTTGTATAACGTTTCTGTGTCAGAAGAAATAGGAGACAAAATGGAGAAAAAAAGTCTTTTCCCCAAAGTCAGATATACATTCCATATATTAAGTATTGTATATTCATTAGGATTCTGATTTTCATTTTAACTTCTAAAACACATTTCTTTTCCAGATTCTCTTTCATTGTTTAAAAACAAACCTTTTGAACATTCAAATGAAGGTGCTGCTTTTTGAGTTTAACATAAACATTGCTCTTTCCCAGCAGTAAACCCAACCAATTCCAAGCATCCAGCTTCCCAGATCATTAGATGGAATGGCTCAGTCACTCTCTCTGATGGGCGGGTCCTCTTCTCAGAGCAGCAAGAATTCATCAATGCCTCCTACAAACCAGTAGTCAGGAAGGGCCAGTAAGGTTGTTCTCAGGCAAAATGTCGTATGGCCCCTTTCTGCAGAAAAAGCACCTGGAGAAAAAGGGGGCTGAGGTAAATGGGAAGAATCTTAAGATCTAAATAAAGGAAGCATAAGTAAAAGAGAGGTTAATATGAAAAGAAGTGTAACAAAAATTATTTCTGAATCCTCTGCCCCAGGCGTATAACTGATAAAAATAAAATTAGCTTCAATGACTTCAAAACCCCTATTTATGTCAGATAAGGATCTGGCTGACTTAATTTTACCCCTTACTTTTTTAAACAATGAAATTATACTATGTATATATAGCCTTACCTTCAGCAACAGGTGAGCAGAAAAGACTCTGTACCAGTAATAAGAATCCATCTTTTTTTATATACCTTTTAGCTTCTCTCAGTAGTTTAAAAATGCCCCTCAGAGCATTTTGTTATTCATATTGTAGCACCAACTTCTTCCGTGTACAATAGGCTTATTCCAGACTTACTTGGAGTTACTCCAGATACATTCAACAGCAAATGACCATACAATCACTCAGCATCCCTCTGACCAAACTTATATATACATACCATACACTCTTGTGCCAGCACAACACTAAGCTGTCATATTTTCATGTCATTTCATATAAACAGACCCTTTTCCTTTTTTAACTAATTTTTTATAGTGAAGAAGCTGTTCAGCATGATACTTCTGAGTGGGGGACACAGTCAGAGACTACACTTCAGCACGTACAAAAAGAGCTTCCTATTTTAAAGTATTCTGAAGAAGTCCTACAGTTTATATACCTGCAATGTTAGGACGGATTTGATCTGCTTCCTTATTGCAGGAAGATCTAATTATGCTGCACTTTCTCCCACCTGGAGATGGACCAAAAGTCCACTGCAGTTTCCACAAATCTAGCCTTGGGTCAGGACCTTATCTTGTAAAAAAAGATCTATCTGCAGTAGGACTTACTGCTGGTGCAAGCAGCTATTCAGTGTGGCTATGGACGTCACAGTCTGGTCCCGAGAATTTTTAAAAGCATTCTTCCATAACTTATCATGCATGTTCTAAAAATTTTGATCAAAAGTTGTAAAAAAGATGATGCTACAGCAAGCTACTCTAAAGCAGTACCACAGTAGAGAGTGTGACAATGTTATCAAATAAAACAAGATAGACATCTGTTATTTAAGTTATTACAAAGCATTTGGTGTCATATGCAATAAATAATATTCCAGGAAGTTTAAATGTAATCCTGATGGACACTTAACAAAAATAATTTTAAAATTAAGAGCATATGTGGAGAGTATCTGATGGTTTTCCACTCTGAAAAATGAAAGAGAGGTATTTGTGCCAGAAATTGACACTCTTCCAGTTATCGCTGTGCTAAGGTGACTGTGCTCCAATACAGTACACTGTGTGCATAAAATATCCTCACATTTTAATGTGGACCAGAAGTAGGAGGAAGGGGGGGGGGGGAGAGGGAAAAAAACACCACTGATGTAGTTAGGAATTCCAGGCTGCTGGTTATTAAAGTGCCCTTCGTTCACCTGCTACATCCAAATCAACAGTGCAGTGATTGGCGTTTGCTCTCGTAAGCGGGTATTGTGTGAGCAGTGGGCAGCTGGAACCTTCCGAGAATCTTCACTTGTCAGAGATGAATCAATCATCTCAAAAGATGTCAGCATCTGCCCAAACCATTTTATATTAGAATAAATGGCAGATGGTGGTGTTTTTATATTTAATCAGTTCCACCAAATGCAGTTTCATCTCTTATAAAACTAAACCATCTGCAGTGTGTAGGTGTACAAATCTAGCTAAATGCCCACTGCAGAGCCTTTCCTCTTAAAGGTAAACTGTACGTGTTTAACATTTGGGGATGATAAGTTCAATAAATTTCAAAAGCTTTAACAAACTGCTCTGTTTTTATAAATACTTTTATTTTATTTTTATATGTCAAATATTTGGTATCAGTGCTCCATGCCTAACTCTCACTTCTGAATCTTATTATGTAATCTGCTCATACTTGACAGTATTAAAATACTTTCAATGAAATATCATTCCTCTCTTCTTTCTATATAACTATAAATCTCAGGCCCAGCCTCATAAAACATGGCACAGAAAGAGACTTAGTGACTTGTCCAGGACAGAAGACCTCAACAGCAGTATAACTCAACAAAAGAAAAGGTCTGAACCTGGCAGGATCAGACTTGAAAGTCTTGACCTTAGGGCTTTGTCTTGATTTTAGTCTGGTTTTCAATGCTATCTCCAATAACAGCCTCATAAACAAACTGATGAAGCATAGACTAAATAAATGGACAGGGAGGTGGACTAAAAGCTGGCTGAACTCTTGGGCTCAAAGGGCTCTGATCAGAAGCACAAAGTCCAGCTGGAGATCAGTCATTAGTGGAATACTGTGGCATTGATATCTGGGCTGTACTGTTTAACCTCTTTATTAAGGGCCTGGATTACAGGGACAGAGTGCACCCACAGCAAGTTTGCAGCCAGTAGGAGTGGTTGCTGTACCAGATTCTTGTGTTTCCATCCAGAAGGACCTTGACAGGCTGGAGAGATGGGCCAAAAGGAAAGTTATCATGTTCAACAAAGGAAATGCCGAGTCCTGCAGCTGAGAAGGAACAACCTGATGCATCAGTATATGCCGGGGACTGACCAGGTGGAAAGTAGGTTGGCAGAAAAACATCTTGCTCTTACTGAGGACAGCAAATGGAATACACACCAGCAATGCACCCTAGCATCATAGAAGGTGAATAACTGCTTAGAAGGAGCTTTGCCATCAGATCACATGAGGTGATCCTTCTCTGCTCAGCACTGGTGAGAAACAACTCACATGCAGGATCTAGTGCTGGGCTGCCCAGTTCAAGAGACATACAGGTGCATATCCAGCAAAGAGCTACAAAGTTGGTGAAGGAACTGAAGTCTAGTCCTGTGGAAATTAGTGTTCTTTGACTTATCTTTGATTTTGTCCCAGTTTCTCCCTTTGTGGCAGGTTTTGCTGACAGTAGCATGGAAACACACATGATTTTAAAATAATTCTCCAACAGAATCTGGGTGAAGCCTGACCAGCAGCAGACTGGACAGCTGATTTCAAATATATTTGATGGGGCAAGAAGGGCATCACTAAAGAAGTCAGACATCTCAGCACTGACTTCAGTCTTTGCGCTTTTTCCATTTTATTCAGTCAGCACTGATGATGGTGCTTAACAACCAGTACAAATCAGAACTACTGACATATACTGGTCTCTGATGAGACTAAAATTAACAGTGAAATCACTTGGAGATCTCCACAAAGAAAAATAGCTAAATTCTTTATCAGAAAGAATTACAACCCAACAGTGGAAAATATTAAAGATATATCTAGCTATCTAATATCTCCACTGCTTTGGAAAGTGATCTAAAAATAAAAACTTTCCATAAGTTTAGAAGAAAAGATTCTTTTCTGTGTCATAAAATTGAAGTATAAAATACAATTTTCCTTAGCACTGTGGCAATAAACATGGTTTGAGGCTTTTGTGCACTGTTAAACTACCCTTACTTTTCAGTCCAACAGTGGCTATGCTTTGGGGAATGGCTACAGATTACAAGAAATCAGGTGGTGGTGAAAAGCAATTTTTTTATTAAAAAATGAAGATGTGAAAAAAATTAAATGAGATTGAAATGTCCTTGAAAACGTACTACACAAACAGCTCCTAGAAACGTAGGCAGCAAAGATAAAAGTGAGGGCTGCAACCAATGGCTTGTATGGAAATGTGCTGCTCATGTGGGCTGCACACCCCAACGGCATCAGTAGGATGGGGACAAGACTACATCAAGAGCACCTGGCAGAGGAAAGAAAGATCTCAGCTCAGAGGCAGAAGGAGAGGAGCAAAAAGTGGTTTGTGTTTGAATAATAGTTTCCTCCCAGTGTTGTATCTGAGGCAAGGCCCTTTACTCAAGGTCATCTCCTATGGCCTCATGCTAGTCCACAGGGAGCAAACAGAGAGAGGTACCCTGGCTGGGAAGTAGGACACCCATCTGGGTTAACACAGTGGTTTCCATTTATAGCAATTCATGGAAAGCTTTTCTTCAGTTTCAGCCCAAGTGCCTTAACAAACACTCCACTCTGGTTTCATTCTGAATTGGCCTGTCATATATGGCTCATATGAAACCCAGTTACTCCTGAAACTGATGTTTACTGCATGAAAATGAAAACTATCCCTTTGTTGCTTTGTTTAAGACTTTGGGGCTGATAACTCCAGAGCTCAACACCCTTTTCTAAATTACTGATTTAGTTTTGGGCCTTGTAGTCCCCCTAGGTCAGCCTTTTTTCCAAAACCTGTTAGGAGTCATCCAGGACACGCCTACACACTGTACAAAAGCCTAGCTTCAGTGTAGGCATCACGTGTACTTTTATGTCCATCTGTCTTCACCATACCTTGGCTCATTACAGTTTGTATTAATAAGCAGAGAAGCAGGGCCAAAAAAATCTATCATTGAAAAAGTCTCTTGTAAGGGTTATTGTCTGGGCACAAGGGCAGAGCACTGAGAAGGCTCAAATCTAGGAAAAGTCAGAATGTCTGTGCTGGCTGCCAGAGCTAGAGCCTGGGAATTTTCCTAAAGGCAGCAGAATGAAATGAAGCATTGATATGATCCTACAGAAGTGCATACTTTGCCTTGATAAAATCTCACAGATTAAGAAGCTGGGAAGGGCAAGCTGAGTAAGAAAGAAATAGAGACAAAGAGATGGAGAAGGCAGTGGGCCAAGTAAGGAAGTAGGAACTGAATGACACCAAGTCCATGAAGAGCTGTGCACCACATGAAGACTAGGGACTGCATTGAAGGCTTGGACATGTACAGCTCCTAAGAGCAGTAGGGAAACAGAGGAAAGAAAAGGCAAGGAGCATATATATTCTTCTTTTTAGGAAGATACACATGCATGTTTGCGTATGTACATAAATACACATTTTTTGTTCATGAAAATGCATGTGTACATATATATCCATACATGTACATGAGTCCATGTGTTATTTCTTATGTTATTTAATTAGAAAAGTGACTGGTGTGCAAGGAGTGCAAAGAGTGTTTGTCTGTGTGCTATCAGCTGTCACATGCCCAAAGAATAAACTGTAAACTCACTTTTCCAGTAGGACCAATATTCTCAGCAAAGATGAGCTGATGCTAGTCAGGAGCTTGGTGGGGAGGCCAAAGGGGCTAATACAGCTGTGAAAGCATAACAGGCTGACAGACTGTTTATTGGAAAACTGCCAAAGAAGCCAAAAGAAGATACTGGGTTTCAAACCATGCGGTCAAAATGGAGCTTGGGACTTCGCCACAAGCTTGAAAGTTGAGTTTAGCATGAGCTCAGAGGTGCCCTACCAATGCTGTGACACATTTTAAATAACAGTCTG
This sequence comes from Myiotriccus ornatus, assembly GCA_036023395.1. Taxonomy (NCBI): domain Eukaryota; kingdom Metazoa; phylum Chordata; class Aves; order Passeriformes; family Tyrannidae; genus Myiotriccus; species Myiotriccus ornatus. The sequence continues at coordinate 99,559,063 of JAYRBT010000114.1, forward strand.
ATATTTGTATAAAATTCTTACATGATTCGTTTTAAGCCACCGACAAATCATCGTTCCAAAGGGAAAGTCTCTGCAATGTTAATTTAATCAAAACTGTTATTCAAAATTTCCAAACAGAAATTTCTCCCAGAATCACACAAATGCATAAACACTTTACCTATAATGTCTACATGTTTAGCTGCAATGTACTGCTGAAATCAGTCTAGATGCAGATCGTGCCATGAACTCTCAGCCCCTGTTCTCACATCACTGAAATCAAGATGTATTAAGAGGTTTTTATTACGGTCTACAGGAATCCTGTACACAGCTTTCAAAAGCGCAGCATCACAAGAATAGTACTAATCTTAGCCCACCCAACATGTATAAATATATAGCACCCATGACAAACTAAAACACACCATTTCATTAATTACAGTCTTAATGATATAGATGGGGAAGGCAAGACAGGTACAGTAGGTGAGCAAAGAATTGACATACTAAAGCAGGTGGGTTTTCTGGGGAAAAATTGTACTAGGGATAGAAAATACATGACAGAAAGCATAAAGGTGTAGGCAGGGGATAGATGTGAAGCTGTTAAACTAGTACAGGAAGGTGACATGGCAGTGAAGGCACCATCGGTAAGGCCCTGAAGATGAGGCTGGGAAGCTTGCATGTGATGCAGCTAAACAGGAGGGAATGAGTGACACAGAAGGAAAACAACACTACTACTGGATCACTTCACCTACTGTCATGTCAGGTCTCAATGCAATTCACAGCTTACAGATTTACCAGCCACTGACTGCAAATTTCTAACTGAGCCAACTATGCAGAAGTTTTCAATTTGGCTCCACCAAGAATGCCATTTTGTTCACAGCACGGAGCAATGTGCGAGAAGAGGGCTCTCGTTTTCTGTCACTGTCATTGTATGACGTTCAGCGTGCTGATGGTGGTATCCTTACTGAAACACTCATGCTATGTGCAACCCTGTGAGGGACCCAGATGCAGAATCAACCACGTGCTCTCCATATAACAGAGACCAACTGCATTGTGGTCATCAACAACTTTGCCACTGGGGAGAGGGAAGAGGACTGTGCCAATTGCTTTGTTCCAACAGTATTGCTTCCCAGCCTATTTATAGTGCAATTTTAACAGCCATGGAGGGCACATGATTTGGCTGCCCAACTTGCAGAACACAACTAGCAATGAAGAATGGGGAGGAACAGCAGAAGTAATGGAGATCATAAAACATATGCTACATGGTCAAAAGAAGTCTCATTTGTAACTCAGTCCAGCAAAAAAGGGGATGAGTTTGGGGGCTCAGAGTATAATCTGGAGTTAGTCTCACCCACCGAATACAAATAACTTCCTCTGAGAGAAGTGGAGCTATTCTGCATTTATACCAAAAATAAATGTGAGCAGAGCCTCATCCAACATGATAAGTACTTCTGCTGATTTCTTTTGGCTTGTTTCTTTCTCAAGCCACAAAATGCTGCGTAAGGGGCAAATGAACATGGAGTTCTCTTGCAATAAACTGGATGAGTGAACAGAGGGAAATCAGTTTCTTTATGATGGTTCCTAGTATGAACAAAACCAGAATGCCTAATAAGTGCTGGAATGATGGAGTTTGAGGACAGAGTCTATTATTACATTATGTTAAACTAAAACAGCTTTGTTAACTTAAATACACTTATTCCAAATTTTGCACAAATAGAAACTGTGACTGAAATATACAGAGTCTACAAAGTTGTGGAGCAGGTTCTGGAAATTAGAGGGGTTTCTTCTTCTTGTGATACTTAGACCCAAACTGCATCAATCACCAATTACACAACACATAAGGAAATAAAATCTAATATTGCTAACATTGGATACGACACAGGAATTAATAGGAAATTTCTCTGATTTATGAGGTTTAAAAAAGAAATTCTTACCAGCGTTGGAACTAAAGACAGAGAAAACAAACTTTACAAGGATTTTAAACAAATAACTCAGAAGCAGCAAAACATGCTCTTTCCCATAATAGGGGGTGACCAGCAGAAGTCATGTGTGCAAGATATTCTCTAGCTCAGGGTTTAATGGGAAACTAAAATCAATGTAATATACAATAATTAGGACAGGTGTTCTCAGATTTTTTTAAACATTTTACTCTGAAGCAATAGTTCACTTACCCTGTTTTATACTCTTCATACCTATTAAACTATGTATACATAATTATGAACAAATCCAGACTCCTCCTCTGAAACTCTACTTCCAGCTACATATAAGGTTTAAGGTGGGCTGTCCGGTGGGATTCTCTATCCCTCTCACATTCCCAATCAGACAGCCCACCTCAAACCTTATAAATCACTGGACTATGATAATAATTTATCAGATGTACATTAAAGACAGAAATTAGCACCTTCATTAATGCCTAACCAGGAGGTTTAAAGAATCATCCCTTTGCCACACAGTGTTGCCCCCTAGCAAAACTGAAGAGAAGCACCAGACCAGAAAGTATTCTTGTTTGGAGCACTAATTCCTAAAGTGCTGTAAAAGAGCACTGTTCAACTAATGAACTTCTTTTGCAAGAGAACACTTTTCATATTAGTGCTAAAAAAGTGTACAAATGCTTAAAAATTCAGGAGCCATCTGCAGACCTTAGGATGGAGCACTTGAGTCACTTCAGCAAGTTACCAATTCTGGGATATTCCTCACAGTGCACATTTTTGAGAGCAGGTTCTCCAGTTTGCTGTGTCTGGGAGATAGTGATGATTCTGGTCTGCAGGCATTAGGGGAGGAAGCAGGATAGTGCTGCTGCCAATGGCACATTCAAGAGAAACAAGGTCCCGTGTTCAACCTGCAAACACCTTTGTGGAGCAGACTTTGCAGAGCTCCACTAGCAGCACAGCTGAAGATGCCATTTCTTACTTGCATTACAGTCAGTAACAAGACACCCTGTAAAGCACTGATTCATGTCTATATTTCTAACAAGGAATAAAAGGAAGTCTTTGTCCTTGATACTTCTGATCCCTTTAGTCTGATTCCACATCTTTATTGCATCCTACAGGGTAGTATCAGAGAAATAGTGAAGCATATGTGTGCGCTTATTTGTTCATTTACTTTATATTTTTACAAACCCCGGATCTTGGAAAAATGACTTAAAAAAGGAATGTCTGTCTGCAGGCATATGGACCCTGAGGGATGCAGATGACAGCAAACTTTCTAAATGACAAATTTTTCACTTAATTTTGAAACTGAAACGTCAGTCTTCAAAAAAATTTTCTTTTAACATCCGAATGTTAAAATAACTATTTCTGCCTATTTCAGACCTACTCACATGTTTAGCTTTTATTTCAAGAGGGATTCTAAACCATCCATTTAAACATGTTAACTGTTCATAGGTAGTGGTGGTTTCCAGTGACACCTCCTCATGCCAGTCCCCTTCCTGAGTAGGAAGGGAGAAATCTCACACTATGAACTAAATTTTCATGACTAATTTTCCCATTCAGAGGCTCAAAGTCAAAACCAGTTTTGCACAGCATGTAAACCCACACTTAATTTTAAGCTCCATTCCCACAGAATGTATTTATTTAAGCTCCATTCCCACAGAATGTATTTAAAGTTTAAAATTTTGTTGAACAGTGATTGCCATAAGCACATCTTCAATGCACTGCTGAATCAAGTCACAAATGCTGATTAAGTTGGAAAACTAATTCTTATCACAAGGAACGTGAATATAATCATAGAAGACATATTTTTTTAAGGTCAGATTCTAAGCACTGATATACACTTTATATCTGTAACATCTCAGAAAATGTATAAACACATCTGATAAACTGGGATGCACATCTGTGGCCACTCCCAGTTACTAGACAGGCTATCAGGTTTGCATCACACATGCATGTGCATTTCCTGGTTCCCCTCAGTACATGACCTACTTAAGCTTCCTATGTGGAAGGTTATGGTTTAAGAATCAAAGGTCATGAATCACCCTCTTTATTCTATACACGTCCACAGACATGTCTATGTAAGCTCCTATGGAATATTCTGTGTTTGCAGCCATTGCAGCAGACATTTTGAAATAGTTTGTGCAAGTCAACACCTACCAGAAAGTAAAATCACACCCTTTGTCAGATACAGAATACAAAAAACGCTCCTGTGATTTTACGTCAGCGTGATACCCATTGGCTTAATGAGATTATACAGCAAGCAACCTACAGCAAGGCTGGACTCAAGATCTGCAGGGAGGCATTCAAAATGCCAGCCCCACAATAGGAAAAAATATTCATCAGCTTTGCAGGATACCTTTGTATGTATCACAATGCCTTCTAGATCACTGAATAAGTCTGTCCTATCACCTACCGCATATATGTAAAATTCATGCTGCCTCCCATCCTGTGAGCAGAATTTGAGGAGCAAAATCATCTTGCCTTCTGTCAACCCCAACTGGGCAATGAAACCTGTTATTACCTCACTCCTCGCTCAGCCTCCTCGGAGAGCAGTGTTCAGATTTCTTTTCTCTGAGGTACTACATCAGTCACCATTACCAGCCTTCAACCTTTGCTAGATCTATTACACATCATTCTGTTAATATGTTCACAAAAATTACTTTCCATTTGAGGTCAGAATTCAATGCATATCAAGAAGACCTATAAAAGGAATAGAGACATCAGACGTCACGTCATTCTGAAACAACCCCAAGAAAACAAGTTGGCTTTTGGAGGACAATAGGCTTTGAACTTTGTAATTACCAGCTATTCCTGATGACTCTACACAGGATAAGCCACAACCTCCACTGCTTGTGTAGGCTGCAGATGTAAACCCTTCATTATTGCTTCTGCTGTATAAGTGGGGTTTTTTTGTTTTTTTCATGTATTTAACCTTTATAATGGCAAAGAAATTCAATGTTTAAATCAGCTTTAATTATATATTTTCCTGAGTGTTGCAACAAGGTCCCTTGAGTGACATCCTTATTTGTCTAAAAGGCAGAAGAGTTTGCACAAATGGGTTTTAAAACACTACTTCTGGCCCACAAAAGTATTTCTCTCAGAGAGCACAATAGACAAAGAAAGGAGGCTGTGTGTTGCCTAACAAAAACAAAACCAAAAAAAATAGATGACAGACTTTTCAGAAATCCAGTCAAAAAACCAAAGTGTTATAGATGGCTCTGCAGCCTAAGAGAACTACACAACTTGGGCAGACCCCTTTCAAGGCAATCTATCTAAATTGACTCTAGTGTCTGGGACAACATAAGATTCATAAGGCACAAAGATGTTCACAAGGCACATCTTTGCTCTTCTTGCACGTAATGTGTTTTTTGTGATGCATTAGATTTTATGTTTAAAATAACTGCATTTTCAAAGACACTTAAACACCTTAATCTTTCAAAAACAGAAGGCCAAATACCTTTAAAATTCTGGCTCATTATCAGCTGGAAAGAAATTGGTAAAAGTAATTTCAGTCACTTGTTTCTTTTCTCTGTTCGTCACTGATATATCTTTTCATATATTGGTCTAATTTAGACTGCAAGCTCTACTGAGCAGGGAATATGTTTTTACATTTACAGAGTGCTCCATAAATTTATGATACTAGATGTGTTTTTATAATAATAAGGGAAAAAATCAATTATTTTAATGAAATGATACTTTCCTCATACAAGTAATTGATATTAACACCTCCAGCAATAGCTGATGCTGCCTGTAACAATATCAGAGCCTCAGAAAAATCCTGGAAACCATGTGCACGTGTTTCTGTAGTATTTGCAGTCTGGAGTCTTGGAAAGTAATAAAGACTTTCAATACAAGATGTCTTTTGGCTCCTTGCTTACATAAAGGCACTCTGCTTATCAATGCAACTTCTTACCTTTACATGTCTAAATCATTACCGAACCTCATGAGATTTAACAAGACCAAGTGCAAGGTGCTGCACCTGGGTCAGGGTAACCCCCAGCATCAATTCAGGCTGGGGGATGAACAGATCAAAAGCAGCCCTGACGAGAAGGACTCAGGGATGCTGGTGGATGAGAGGCTGGACACGACCCAGCAATGTGCACTCGCAGCCCAGAAAGCCAAACATGTTCTGGGCTGCATTCAAAGCAGTGTGGGCAGCAGGTCAAGGGAGGTGATTCAGCTCCTCTGCTCTGCTCTGGTGAGACCCCACCCGGAGTTCTGCATCCAGCCCTGGGTCCTCAGCACAGGAAGGACACTGATCTGTTGGAGTGAGTCCAGAGGAGGCCACCAAGAGGGTTAGAGGGATGGAGCACCTCTCCTCTGAGGAAAGGTTGAGAGAATTGGGATTGTTCAACCTCGAAAAGAGGCTTCAAGGTGACCTAATTGCAGCCTTCCAGTACCTGAAGGGAGCCCACAAGAAAGACAGAGTGGGACTTTTTACAAGGGCATGTAGTGATAGAACAAGGGGGAATGGCTTCAGACTGAAAGAGAGTAGGTCTAGATTAGATATTATGAGAAAGTTCTTTGCTGTAAGGGTGCTGAAGCACTGGAAAAGGTTGCCCAGAGAAGTTGGGGATGCCACATCCCTGGAAGTATTCAAGGCCAGGTTGGATGAAGCTCTGAGCAACCCAATCTAGTGAAAAGTGTCTCTGCCAACAGCAGAGCATTGGAATGAGATGATCTTTAAGGTCTCTTCCAACCCACGCCATGCTATGATTCTATGACAAGGCCATTACATCAAACGGCCATGATATGCACAACATGCAACACGTGCAGCTTTTGTTTCACTATAAATTTCTTTGAACAATTATATAACTGCTGTACCTCCCTTTATGTAGGCCTTTTGTCCTCTCAGCTTTTTTTCTGTTCTTGTCTGGCCCACGCTGCAGGACACACAGTGTGGTTTCAGGCATACAGTTTAGGCTCTAGTGTCACGCATGTAAAATGAATGCAAAATATGCTGCCAAGATAAACCCTGGCAGATCCAGAAAGCATAGCAGAAGAAATCATTTTGCTTGTTACCTTTAAAATCCCTTCCATTTGATAATTATACAACCAATAGAGAGAGAAAAGCACTTTTACTTGCCAGACGTGCATTTTCCTGTAATTTGGCAGAACTTCCCAGGATGCCTACTCTCTATTTGAATCCTTAGGAATTAATTGTTTTATCCACCCATTTCCATAGGACAAGGCCACTAAATAATGAGACCCATAAACCTCTAGAATTAAGGAAAAATATGGATAACACAGAAACAGGCAGAGCTTTTGACAGCGTAAAAGGACACCTCTAGCTAGTTAACAGGAACAGCCAATGTATTCCCAGTCCTAAGTGCAATGATTTTAACAGCTGGTCTCACAAAATAGATCCCGTGATTAATACATTTGAAACAAACTTGAGTTGCTAGATTAGGGCACTCTGTTCAGTAGTGGGAGCATTTGTTAAATTGCGCATCAGATAGCCATTGTCTGAGCACGGTACTGATAGTCGCATTGTAACGCTGATTCTCTAATATTCTTGGGGTGCAATGTACTGCATTTTTTTCATCATTTCCTCTACATGTAAACTGATCTCCTGCGTTGAAGCAGTACTATTTAAAACAAAAGGGTTTGATTTATAGCCAGTCCCCAGCCTCATAAATCACACCTGCAGTGTGGTGCTCTGAGCTCCCTGTGTTCTGCCAGCATTTACGTTTTATAAATGATTTGGGTTTACCTCCCATTGTGATGGAGACTAATACAATTGCATTCTTCTCTCCCAGCATTCACTCTTGCTGCTGCTCATTATTCCCACTGGGAATTCAGACCTAGTTTTTGCAAGCTTGTCAGGGGGGAGGGGATTGGTGGTGGTGTGGGTTTTTTAAATTAAAGAATGCTGAATTAAAAATTTATATTTGTGTTCTGCACCTTTTTCTATCACTAGGTATACTGTGCAGTGGATTTTTTTCCTCCCTATTGACTGTGCTTATATTTAAGCTCCCATTTGCTAAGCTAATGATTTGGAACTTAAGCAGGACAGCAACTTGAAATGTCCAATACAGAGTATTTGACCTTCAGAGTAACCCAGGTATGCACATCAGGCATTGTACAAACTGCATAAGGAGCTTAAATGCTCATTTAAAAATAAATAAAGAAGGAAAGAATAATGACTTGAATTCCCTGAGAGACTAAGTGCAAAGATTTTATTTTTAACTCTCTGAATCTACTGAAGTGCTTCAAAGATGCTTATATAATACTTTGCAATTGTGTCTCAAGCTCTCAACCATATAACAGTTCTAGTTGGTTAAGCACAGCTCAGATACTTGGAGATAACAAGACTTGCTCCTTAGAGCTGACAGCCTTAAGTCCTGATGCAGGGAATTATTCCTAAGTCATGGCACCATTTAAGTGAGATTGATGGGATTTGTGCACATGCCTTGATTTCCTTTGTACCAAAACAATCAATGATTTAATTTGTTCAATTAATTATTTTCATCACTGCCATTTTTACTGTTAAATACTGCTACTACTACACATACAACCAACAGAGTAGTTTGAGATTGGTAAAAGCCACAAAAACGAAGTAAAATTTCTATCACAAATACTCAATACAACTTAGATTCTGTTTTAGAGCCCAGTCTGCCAAGCATTAAAATTGCAGCCTGTTATTTGATGAGAAAGTTGAAAAATTTAGACTTGAGATTTGAAAGGCTGCAATGAGTGTCAGAGGAGATCAGGACAATAGACCTCAGTAGTTGCAAAAGTATTTCTGAAACGAAACGTAGATATTCAGAAAAGCTACTCCCTTTTCAGCATAACTCACAGGTGGACTGGAAAAAGTAGACCTGTTCCAGTTCAATGAAGGATTAAGTTAAACACAACTATTTTCTAAGTAGATTAAGTGAAACAAGAAGACATTTTGATTCCTGAATTAGAACTGTCCACACATGCATTTATGCAGGAAGAGCTTTTGCACTTTAAATGCAAACCCTACTTTCACCCAAATTAACTTTCAAACAAAGGCAGCAAGCCTTGAATTATTGTGCCCATTGTCTGAAAATTCATATAAAACTATCTGTATGAAAAGCAGGCTTCTAAAGTTGATAGTGTGGGCATAAAGATAATCTGTGGTAACAATTCTTGGTAGGTAATGAGTAGCCTATTTTTTAGAACCTATTTGGGATTCATATAGCAACTGATTGTGTAAAAAACAGTCATTCCAATAAGTGCTTCCAAAATAGAATTTACTGAATTCAAATGTTCTTAATTCTCCAGCAGTTCAAAGCTGTACTTTATTCTGAATAAATTACATAGAAGTAAAGAGCAAATTTTTAATGCCAACACTTGTTACCTCAAGTTTAAATTTCTTAGATTTGTAACCAAAATATGATAGAGCCTGAGAAGTGATGGGAACTCTGCAAATATCTTACATTTGATATTTTATCTTTTTTTATCTGCAGGAGAAGGTAATAAAATCACTACATGAACATCCCCCCTCATTGCAATTATTGTTTGATTCACAGGTTAGTTTTACCATAGAATTTAACTGCAGTAGAACTGAATTATGCAAATCCTGATACACATGTAGAAGGTTAAATCACATCTTCCTGTGTAGCCTTATGCTGTCCCAAAAGTAACCCAGCATAGTATGTAATACCATGCACTGTATCAAGTCCTCTATTAGGATTTGTTTTATGAAGCATCTTCATACATATATTCAGCCTCTCTTGAAAAGAGGTACAGGATTATGAGCTTCATTCTGAAGTAGCTTCACATGTGACCATGTTCACTGAAATATTAGAGAATTTTATTGTAGGTTTAGTGTATCAGTATTTCAAGTCCATTTGATCCAACTGCATGTGAGGCAGCATAGTCACGACATATGACATATCCTTATACATTTGTTTAAAAAAATCCCAAAAATTCCAATGTTTCTTCCTGAAGGCAATGTCTTTATACAAAGTCCTATCAACAATGAACCTGCAATAAAAATGTTTACATAAAAAGAGAAGTTTCAGTTGAATGCATAAAGCCTGCTCCTTCAAAGTAGTCATTTGAGTTAACTTTGAAGCTTGATTTAAATATTAGCAAATGTGTGAGATTTATTGTTGTCTTTACACAAAGCAAAAAGGCATTAAATGTGCCCCAATGTCTTCAATGAATGAAACTCATTTCAGTAAATGTAGATATGTTTCAGTTAATGGCTTTGTTTATAACGTGAAGCAGCAATTACAAGCAGTAGCTGGAACACTGATAAATTCATCCAATCACCTCTCAGATATTGGCACAATCAATTTAAAGGGAACTACTAAACTTGTGCCTCCTAAACTCCCATTTGCACACACAACAGTGGTAGCTGGAAATGTGCAGTTTCATTTACATACACAGCTTCGACTTTTTCCCGGACAGTTCTGATGACAGGTAACAGGAATTTTTCTGGAAATTTGCCCTCCTGTGATTCCCCTCATGCTATTATTATTGACATAGTCTATCCAGCTGTTTTCTAAATTAATCCTTACATAATAAAAAGTCTTGCAATCCACTATGTAGTTGGAATCCAAATGGCTGTTCCAAATTCTCCTGTAATAAAGCTGATATTTTGAAAATACATTTAAATATCCAGACCTAGCAGAAGAGGACTGCCTATTTCAACTTCTGCAGCTCATTTACCCCTGGGAGAAATCAATAAAGAAAACTTAAGCAAGAAATTTGCAAAATAAATATCTGATAGATCCATTAATATGCAATAATAATCAATAAAGCTTTTCTGCCAATAAATGACTAGCTGGAGGAACCATTGACTGTGAGAAATTTCCAATGCTGAGTGCAATGTGATCCGAAAATACTTATTCATATTATCAATCCTTATTCTTACAAAGTAATGGTCTTATAATGATCTTGCTTCAGCACAGTAAGCAGCAGGGAAACAGGACTTACTCCCAGCGTTTCCATAGGCTTAGGACCTTCATTAGCTAAGTAAGTGCTGCTCCAGTGGTGCCCAATGGTACACATGCTTTTTTCCTTTTTCATTCTGAGACAGAACTAATTCTTGTTCATGGCCCCACAGTTGATCTCAGCACAAAAAATATGCAGCGGTATAATTTCTCCCCAGTACAACCAAGGCATGTTTCTCTGGCTGGTTCACACAGTGCCAGGTGGTTGCAAACAACTTATCACTGATCCAGATCATCTGTACATCAGTAAGTATCACGACTGACCTGCCCTCCCCCCAAAAAATGTGAAGTTTTCAGTTTAAACACAGAATCTTGTTTTCTAGAAAAATTCTTAGAATGATGGAATGATTATCAACATAAATAACACTGGAATGCCTCTGCTTCAAAAGAAATGAGTTATTCTGAGATGTTGCATGAGTCCCGTCTTATTAAACTGTACACATGAGGAATAATTCTCTGATGCCACAGATTGTTCTGCTTTCTTGTTTTTTGACAAAGATGACCATTATACTCCCAAGAATAAGTCTCAAAGACATTTTTAAGGAAAGTGATCGACAAAGAGAGACCAATCTCAGAAAAAAAAAAAAGCCTATAGAGAAAAATAATTTTCTTTAGATGCAAAGGAGGCAGAGAAGGGTCACTAATGGAATACACAGCTTTTCATCTCTATATCAATACTTCAGACATAGCTGAAATTGTCAGTGATCAGAAGTGATTAGTCTACAAATGCTGGTAGGCTAAATAACATGCAAGAAGCAGAGATTATTAACAGCAGCATCAGAGACAGAAAAGAGGTAAAATAGGGTTAAATTATTATTAGCTTTCAAAGTAGCATGAAAACACATCTCAAGACAGAATACCGTTACCTATCTTCAGGTGGACTAGTGACCTAACAGCTGTTTTCTATAAGATGATTTCAGATGTGTAACAGGTCTACTGCTGCAATCAGGACAAATGAAATTTTTCCTTAGACTAACTTTTAAGATTGCTGCTGGTCTTTCAGACATTCACCAAAACTCCCCTATCACCTGGTTCATAAAAAATTAATCATGTATGTTTTCTAGGTTCAGAATGGCCAGCAAAGTTAATTATAAAGTTTTCATTAAAATGTTATTGTTAAGCTCAATATTTAAAAATAATTACCAAATTTGCTATTTTAAGGCATCTCAAGTGATGGTACATCTAAATGACTGTAAAGCTAGCCTGTGCATCCTGTACCACCATCAGTACCATTGTTTTGCTGTTTACTGTCTCCTCACAAGTTTCACATAGCCTCTGTAATCCTGTCTAGTAACTCATACACTGGCTTCTGACACTGCCCAGGCTTCCAGGACACTGCTGCAGAACAAATCCCCATCATGGTCAATATCTGGGGAGCTGTGACATTGCTAGATGTGAACCTCGCTCAGTGACTACATTAGCCCCATCAATACACATCCAGTGGCCATGTGAGCAGCTGTGTGATGTAGCAGCAGTCGCTTCAGAAGAATCATTCACTGACTTACTGCACAGACACAGAACTGACAATTAAATGAACTAACAGCTTCAATTTACTTGCTGTGATCAATTCAAGCCACAATGCAGTCATGTGGGGAAAAGTTAGGAGCAGCATGACCAAGCCTGAACCACAGCTCCAATTTTGTGACACAGTGTCTCCCAACAGAGAGTTTTTCTGTCAAGGGCAAATAAGGCATTTTAAAAATCATTTTCCATGGTTAATCTTAAAGGTGCTCTTTCAGACACACATGAAAAGATTTTGCCAAGGAAAGTATAGAACAATTAAGTGGAGCAGCTTCTGAGTGGGCTGCAGATCTTGTTTGCTCTGAGCAGGGAAACTTCCTGCATCTCAAATGCACTCGACTGAGTACTTGTATATAACCCATACCTGGGTCTAATTCTTTGTTGTCTCACGGATTTAAATCTGTACAAAGACTGTGAAACATGGTCACTCAGAGCAGACTTTTACAGCCACTTTGCAGCCCACAGAGCAGGACAGTGGAAAGCTGGTCCCCAAACCCAGCACTGCAGCCATTACATGCAGTAAAACTTATATTTACAGTATATTTTTCCATGCTCCTCCTAATCCACTTTTTTTCCTTCATCCTGGATACAAGAATGGTTTATTTACTTTTCATATCCCTATCCTGTACCAAGAAGGTACAGCACTCTTTAAAATTGAGAAAACACTAAGTCACACTGAAGTGGTTTTGTGAAACACATCCAAGTTCTTGAGTACAATTGACGTGGTTTCCTTTTAACATAGATGTGACAGAGTTGAATAGACTCCCTGGAGACTCCACAGTTGTTTTCAGTAGTGACAAGAGCCCATCCCAAACATAACTTCCAATCTGTCATCCCTTCTTGAATACTAAGTAGAGCCTCTTCCTCATGTAATGTACTGAAACCAACTCTGTATAACAAAAACACCTCCTGCACTCTGATACCACCTGAATTACTTTCTTAGATGTGTATCCCAGTGCTGTAAATTAAGATGTAGATGTAAATCAAGCCAGAAGGATTGTGCACTGCCTTTTCTCCAACACTACCAGCATGGGAAGTTCCACTGAGAAATACACATTTGTTCCAAGAGTAGCATAGCACCTTGGAATTGAAAAAAACCACTAAGGAGGAGAGGATGCACTCAGAGGACAACAGAGATTTAATGCAAACTAGAAAGTTTTGGGAGTTCCCCTCAAAAAATCAATTTTCATAATAAAGTGTCAACTCAGAAGTAGTTCTATGTAGCAGCATAAGTCAATAGTAACAACAGAGAGAATTCACACTTTCCTTTTTTTGGCCAGTGACTCATATTTTTACAGGCAAGTAATTAAGAGAATTTCCCACCATTGGTCTTTTGAACAATTTGTATAGATATAGAATCTCTTCATTTTTGGCAAAATAGCAAAGCTGTGGTTATTATATTATTATTATACGGATGCAGTAACTTTGATTTTATGACAGTAACTGCACATATTCTCACTAAAGTCTTAACTACAACAATAAACTTTGGAGACTGTTTTCATGGTGTTCTTATTACTTTTTGCAAGACTGCGTGATTATTCTAAAGAAAAGAAAACAATTAAGATGTATTGTTTGATTGTGATCACTCATTCAAACAAACACATCATTTACAGAATATATTTGGCATTTCTCATGCTTCAAATTTATGTAACAGTGTTGCCCCTCTTTCCAACAATTGGAATGCAAAGTCTGAAAAATTTCTCTTCTACTAGGAAAAAAATCCTACCCACTAGACCCCTTTTAATGTCTTTTCAAAAGGAGATGGGTCTCAGGATAAAACACAAGACATGAAAGGCCCGAAGACTGCATACAATTCTCTTGTGAAACACGAGACATGATGCTCTGACAGCACAGCCAGTCTTTAAGCATTACTATACGTCTGCAACACAACCTGTCTTCAGTCCCGCAGCACAGCTGCAGTCCCAGGGGGTGGTTTCCCCCAAGCCCATAACGCCAGGCTGGTTACTGGCTCTGACATCTCTGGCACCAGCCCTTGCACAGTTCCACATGTCTCAGCCCCTCATCCGAGTGCGTGTGTCCCAGTGCCGGGGGCTGAGCAGCCGCAGTACCCAGCACAGAGACACCACGATGGCAGCGTCTACCTGAAATGGAAAAGGGGATCTGAAGGAAAACTTACCCTGGCAGGTCACATGGCCAATTAAAACCAGTGACACAATGCATGTGCAGCTATACAGGAATCACGGCAAAGGAAGAAAACTGCAGTGCCCTCCTGCTATCTCTGCTCAGAAGAGAATTTCTACCAACTTTGTTGGGCATTGTATCAGTCAAAAAGTAGCAAAGACACAGTATTTTTTTGTCTTAAGACATTTCTCAGTTCCATGGCACATGCATTCAAAAGATAACAGTTTTAGTTTCCTATTACTATGAATTCATTAAGCACAGTATCAAAAGTATTCCTGAAACCATTTTGTTTATCTTCTGGCATTGAATTTGATATGACTAGAAACAATTCAAAATTTGTTAAAATAATTTTTAAGCCAAATATTTTTATCATGGAAGCTCATGCAAATGATCATGTCCATGCACTGGAAAAATAGGAATATCATATTATATTTGGCATGATAATTGATAGTAAAACATTGTAGGACAGGTTGTAAGAACAATTGAGAGTGGTACTGAATGGTTTATTATTAAATTGCATCATATTGTTTAAGACAGAAAGAGCATGATCTCTTTCTGCTTTTTAAATTATTTATATGGACTTAGCTGTCCTCTGTTAAATAATGTCATATAACCATTGACCCAAAAACCAGCAATTGATTAGTTGAACAACATAGAAAGATTTATCATCTGTATGCAGCACTGCAGCCTTCTTGCAGTTTGTGCACCTAAAGTGCCATTCAGAAAAATGTGTCTCCAAAGGAAATTAATTGGAATTACTTTAGCTGTTTCATTCTAGGATTATAGCCTAATACCACATTTTGACAGGAAACCAGTCCTGATCTCTTTCTATTCCTATTGCTCAGTGGGGGCAGACAGGAGGTACAGGAGGATGCATACTTTATTTTGCATACAGTATTGACTTCTGCATTCACAGTTTACCATCAGTTTGATTTCAATGGGAGTAGCGACCAAAAAGAAGACCTGACTTAGTGTGTGACCAGTTCAAGAGACAGTTCATTCTCTGACTACTAAAGAATACTAAGAAGAAACTTTTGCAAAGCCCAACTGGTATAAGCTTTGTTAAAAACTGCTGAAAGGTGCACATCGCCAGTGTTCACACTACCAGCCATTTATTAGTGTTCATCCTACCTCCTACAGTCTTCACATATCCTCCTAAGAATGGATGCAACAGCTCAATGCAACAGTTTCTCTTGCACATTCAAAAGCTACAACATCAAGAATCAAAACAGTTCTCTCTCATATTCTGTGCTGAAGGAACTGTTAATTTTTTAATTACAGCACACAAGCCACTGCTGACACCAAAAGCAACATTTCAAAAACTAAGACTGGGTAATGGATTTTGTTCAATGCCTTTAGGCCTTTGCATAAGAAAGAAGATGTCAGTAGCCCTGATCAACCAGCTATAGAATCAGTCATAGAATGGTTGAGATTGGAAGGGACCTCTGGGGGTCATCTGAACACACCTTGTTCAAGCCGGGTTACCTGAAGCAAGTTGCCCAGGACCATGGCAAGATGGCTTTTAAGTATCTCCAAGGATGGAGACTTCCCAGCCTCCCTGGGCAACCTGCAACAGTGTTTGGCCTCACTTACCATGAAAAAGTATTTCCTGATGTTCAGGTAGCACCTCCTGTGTTCCAGTTTGTGCCTGTTTGGGCCCATAGCCTGACGGAAAGATAAGAGGGAACGACCAGTTGGAGTACTGGGCAGAGTAGGAAGACAAGAAGGCTTTAGTACATGACAAGACAGGAAGTACTTTCTGTGCACAGTTATAGGCTACATACACATAAGGGTCAGTTTTTCACTCCTCTAGTGGTCCTGTTATGGGGTTTGTGATACAGCCTCTGTGACAAGCTCAACTTGCACCCTTCATTCTCTTTCGTCCTTATCAGAAGATCAGCCTCAGTCTCAGTAGTAATGGACACATAAATAAATTACAGTGAAAGTTCTGCAAACTATGATCTGGAAAGGACCAAAAAGTCTAATTTTCTCTATTACAGAAGCTTTGGGCAGGAGTTTGAATCTTTTTTCTGTTTTGCGGGGTTTTTTCGGTAAAATATAATTTTAACGTTTTTGATAAGATTTTGCCTTTTTTGTGGGCATATTATCAAAGCCTATTAGTGTAATACTTGCTATCGTTCATTTACTGGAGAAAAATCATTAAACACATGTCACTTCAAAAGTGTGTGACCGAATATGAAATTGAAATGACCTTTATTTTGGCACACTACTGCACTGAGTTAGAGTATTACGAAGTCCCAAGCATTCCCTGTTTACAAATGCCAGTCAGGCTACTACTACTGCTCTAATGTGCTCAGAGATTGTGCAGCCTATGAGCAACTGTAACTAACTGCAAATAGTGAATTAGCTGTGGGGGAAGACCCACAGCTTCCCAGGGGAAAAAGCCACTACTTTGAGACAATGGTTTAATTTATGTTGGAAATTTGACCAAATAGAAGTGGAAACTTTGACCAAGTACTCACTTTTGTTAGATGATGTTTCAGTGTTTGGCCTCCTGTTTTGCAATACGTAAACTTGGGTCTAGGTTATTTCTTCCCATCCATATGGTTCTCACACCAAGTCTGCAAGAGTGACAGATGAGTGAGTCACAGTCATGCTTAACTTCAAGCACAAAGGTGTCTAATTCTTAGTCTTAAAAATGCACATGACTGCATCATAAAAATCCACAGGCTGCAACTCAGATCTTCAAAGCACTGCCACGGACTGCACAGATGTGTACATCAACCCTCTTGCACCCACCGTGCCATTCTCAGGACTCAGGATAGTCAAACAAGAGTCAGATTTCCACTCATTTCCTGAGGTTGTTCAACAGCTTTAGACAGCATCTGATGGATGCTGTGGATCACTAAGATTCTGTCCCCTGGACCTTTTAACACACATTCAACCGTCCCCCTCTCACATCAGGGGACTCCTCCTGAAGAGGTACAGTGCTACCACACAAAGACATGACTGATTCTCATATCTGTTCCAACGAGAAGCGTCATGGCTATAGCAAATGCAGCATTTCACTGTGTCCAACTGGGGTGCTTCTCCTGAGGCTTAACAACACAAAAGGCATTTTGTAATAGCTCCCTTTGAAATCAAATTAGTAATGTTTCAAGGCGTGACCCGTAAAGGGCTGCTGTCCAGAATCTACATGTGTTTGACAGATACATCTTCCACCTAACAGGCCTCTTCAAGTGTACAGATGGAATCAAGATGTGTGAACAGAGCTCCAAAAGGAAAGCCATGGGATATCAGGATACACAGCAAAGCACTCTATCTCAACAGATAAAAAGGAAATAATATCAGATATAGTGCAGAATAGCTCACTCCAGCTGGTAGGACAGATTCTGACACTACTATATAGGTGAGATTATTACAAAGGAAGATGCCATTCCATACGTGCAAAAGCTAACAAAATATAGCCCAAATTAAACAATATAACCTTGCGCCAACTCCTTACAAAGGTCATACAAAGTCACAATGTCCTTCTTACATATGTCCATACGCTGCAAAATGCTAGAAGTTACTGAGGGCTGTAGCTCAGCATGCCCAGGTACATAACCTGATGGGCAGGAGACTAGAGTCTCCAGAAAGCAGCTTATTTTTACCTGTCTAGCTACAAAATTATTGGAAAAGTTAGAAAAGAAGATGAGCTTTCAAGTTTGCCACAATGTATCTGCCAGAAAACTAACCACTCCATTGTCCTGTAGGGTCAATCTCTCTGGAACACAAGCATGAAGATGAGAATCCCTATCCATAGTATATGAAAACTGGAAAGCATTTGGTGGTTGGCCTTTCCAAATATCCAAAGGTCACATTTGACTGTATAGAGAATTAATTTAAAGCACAGCGACTTCCTAATGCAGTCCAGGCCTCAGCTCCATAACTCATTTTCACATGAATTCACAGACAAGAAAAAAAAAATCATGCTAGTATATCAAACCCCTATAGCAGCCAAATAAAATGAAACACCTGCTGTCAGAACTCCATCAGTTACTTCTTGTTGCCAGTATCTCCTGTCTGAAGAGAGGACACAACAGACACTAGCTATGAGTATTTTGCAAGATGAAACAGAGTCCAGGGCAAGGCCGTAAGAAGACACAGGCTGTGCATTCTTTACTATGTGTCAGGACCAGCCACTTCTGGGGGAAAAAAAAAAAACAACAACAAAAAAACAAACTTTAGGCTAGGACTAGGAGCCAAGGCTAAAACATTCCATGGAGAAAAATGCCTGTGAGTGACAACAGCAGACTTCACTGATGGTAGAACTCAACTTAGACCAGACTCCCAATGGCTCATTTCTTTAACAACCTTCAAGTTTTGCCTCTGCTAACAACAGGAATTGCAACCATTCCGGGAAAGAAAACCAATTGGCACAATGGAGGACAGTGGAGCATGCCATACTCTTACACAGTTTACACATAAGGTTATAGCCAAGATTTGGCCCAAGTTCTTGCATATCAGTATTTTCAGCTCCATTTGATTACTTAAAATGCCATAAATCACTGACTAGCACTCACAATTTTCACATTATTTTTCCAGGACTTTTCTTTAGAGACCAGGGAACTGTCACAATGATCACAGAATGATATGCGAGTGCCATCCTGATAAACCTGACATCCCTGCAAGACATACACAATATGAGATTCAAATCCTGATATGAAGTGCCAACTCAAACAAGGTAGGAATTCAGCTCACTCTCCATGTTCAAGAAGATCTCCCTGCTTGGACTGCAAAGGTGGTCAATTTTCACATTGACTTTGATCATTAACAGATGTCCCTCAGAACAGGAGTGAGAAAACCAAACTTGTCCCACTAAAATTTGATGGTGAATGATTTGCATATGAATCCCAGTGTAGCCATAGCTCTCTCTTGGCTTATGAACCTAGTTAAACCTTTAATTAAGGAGTTAGTAACTGACTGGTAATAGGATCATTCACATCAGTGCATCTGAATTAACAACAGAGTAACATTCTCCTGTTGTTTCTGAAGCAGTAACTATTTGTGTTCTCCATGTGGCCTGTAAATAAACTTGGTACTGGAAACTGTGCTGTTGGAGTAGTCAGTTAAGAGAAAGTTTTAAAAAAATAATGCATTAAAACACAGACTGAAGCCCAAAGGCAATTATCAGTCTGCCCTGTCAGACTCCCCCAACTCAGGTTGGGGAAGTCTGCCCTGTCAGACTCCCCCAACTCAGGTTGGGGAATATGAGATAATGCTTACGCTCTGAGTTCCCCTTAGCATGGTACCTTCTCTTTTTCAGTCCATCGTGACATATTTACAGCTTTGTCTCTCAGCAGTCCCTACCAAGACTCCAGGGATCCACACTGGCCCATCATGAATGTTATTTTTCTTGTGCTACTACTGCTAAGAGCCAATAGAAGATATTCAGCAAGGAATTAAGAGTCTGTGTTAATGTGATTTCTGTCATCCCCACATATCCTGGATTAGGGTAAACATATTCTTTCTCCCCTTCCTCATTTCAATACTGCTTCCAAATGTATATGCTATAGAATTAAGATTGCATTAGCTGTATCTGCACTAGACAATTGAACAAGCCTGGGACAGTGCTTTGGGATTACAGTTACTGGTTGCAAATATTACCTACTCATATTATTTAACCCTCATAGCCTCCAAAACTAGATAGTCAGGTACCTGTTCAGAATGGATCCTGGGTTGGAGTTAATCCCTGAATTGTGCCTCTAAAATTATTTGGGAGAAATCTGGTTGGTCCAGGTCTAAAGTCTGCTGGAAAGTCTTCTAACACTTTGATTGTAGACAATGCAGTGCTTGGGAATGCTTCCTCACAGGTTGTTTTTTTTTAATAGTATAGATATTGCTGTAGGTAACAGAAAAAGAAACTCAAAATCACACAGAATCCAATGACTAGTGCTCTGGTTTTGTTTTCTTTTGTTTTAATTTAAATTCCTGCCTTCAACCTATTAATATCATATTCTATTGGTTTACAAAATTATTAAATGCTTCTACAAACTCCCCAATTAGCTGTAAATATACTATCAAATAATGCATTATATTAGAAACTGGAAACATTATGTGTACATAAATCACACCCAGAAATGATACAACCCTCTCAGACCAGAAGGGGTCTGTCTTCCAGACCCGCATGGAGAAAGAGACAGACTGTACTGTTCAGCAGATCGAAAACAAACTGTGTCTAATATTAGAGAGCAAGCAAGCATTTACACGTCTCTACCCTAGGACAGAGCTCCCCATCTCTTGTCTGAGGGTGACAGATCCCATGCTAATGTCATTGGTTTCTGGGTTATTCAAGCATTCAGCGTTGATGTAGAGTCGATCTGTTCCCACTCAGTTATGCAGCTGTGACACTTTACCCCTCAGTTTCACCACACGTTCTCAAACACATATGCAGACACAAGGACAGTGGTTCCAAATCCTTACAGAACGGAAATGATTGTCTCTGCTCAGAGACAAAAATCTCTATATCTCCCTGGCATCATTACTCAGTAGCAATAACTCCAAGGTGTTGAGACCACATTTAGCTTTACAGAATAAAACATAACAAGCTGTCAAAATGTGCATAAATAAATTAGAGTCATTTTTCCAGCTTAAGGTTCTGGGGACATAAACAATCCTCTTGAAGTTCACTGTGACATTTTTTGCAGCAAGAGCCAAGCATTAAAATTACGTCCTGTATACAGAGAGCTGTAAATGCATTCTGTCTTAGGGTCTGGCACTGTGGCACAGAAATCAACAGGCCTGCCTTGGAATAGAAAATACAGCAGTTCAGGGCCAAGTCCCTGCCCCTGAGCACAAGTTTTATGGCACAGCCCATGTCCATATGGCTAAATTCTGCCCTTCTGCTTGCTCCCCAAAGAGGAGTTCTCATCCATATCTGCCTGCTTGGAATAGTCAGTGGCTCACGCTGCTGCCCTAACCCCTATCCAGGGACCATGGCAGAGTGCTGCTGGCATGGGCAGAAACACGCAATGGAGTGTGCCAACAGTCAAACCACAGGTCACCACATGCCTCTGCTCCTGGTAACTGACACAAGTCTGGGACTTCTGCTAGGATATTACCCTAAAACATGCTCACCTTTTCAAAAGTCATGTCCAGCTGCACAGTAGAAAACGCAGGAAGTGAGACCCAAAAAAGACATGAAGACTGAAGACATGCACACATTTTTTTGTGTTTAGGGATACAAAGGAGCTGTACAAGGTGAGACTACGTATCCATCATGCCTCCATCACTAACCAATTACGCAGACTTAGGAAAAAGTGTATCAGAGTAAGCATGCAGTAATACCTTCTCAGTACACTCTCCTCCAGCACTTTTGACTCAGACTTCCTGAACCAAAACTTGCCTCCTGGTATTTAATAGCCTTCTGAGGATTCTTCTCAAAGAAAATGAACTCTGGATTTAAATGCTGGATAATTAAAAAGTCAGCAAAAATAGGCTTCAGCAATTTGAATTATAAACAAGGAACAAACCCATTCATTCAGAAGACACATTTTACATCAAAAGACCATCAAAACAAGGATGAACAAGAATAGTGTCATTACAAGACAGCATCAAGTTGAAAGCTACAATCTCTGAGAGCAAAATGGCACTGATATCCTCACAGAAGGCTTTTGCTTGGGCTCAGTGCACACAAAACAAAAAAATAAATTTCATAGTGCATTCAAGGCAGAACCTGCTGTGGCAGAAATCAAAACAAATGGCTAGTAATTCAGCAGGAAAATGCAGGATCCTTCCTATTTTGCAACAAACAATTTTTACAGAAAAGGATTTTTCCTGACTTTTTTTATTATACCCCTTTAAGGTTTTGAAAAACCACCATAGCAACTGTGTCTTTGGGTCCTAATGAGTATTTCTGAGCTACTTGCTAAATCCATATTAGGAGCTGAGGCAGCCGTGGCAGTATGAAGAATTGTTCCATTCCTGAGTGGGAAATTCCATGAGATAAAACATTCTTGCATTTTGTCCAGCAGAAATACTGTATTTCCACTGAAAATGCCATTCTAATAAGCTCACTAGTGATGTTTTTTCTAGAAATAAATAAGACAGAAAAATTTCTGATGCTCTCTCTCTGTCTCCCCCTCTTTTTTCTTCCCCTCTTTCTTTCTCTTCAAGGTGGGACAAAGCTGGTCAGAAATCTAAATGCATTTTCCCCACTAATAAAAAACAAATTCCTATTCCCCTACTTTTGCCTTGAAGTATCAAAAACATACCAAGGGAAAACCATCCTGCTTTCTGAAACTTTTTGTTGACCATGGAAAGGAAAGACTCCCTAGAAACACACCTAGCACAGAAAGGTTCTTGCTTGCTCTGTGCTTACTCACAGCTCAGTCACAGCTGTGCAGGTACAAGTTTAAACATCCATGACCTGACTCCTCTGAGATTTCCCCTCACCTCCACGTACATTGTAAACATGACACAAATGCGCTCCAGTGTTTTTATTCGGGAAATTAGAGAAAATTTATATAAATTAATTTGAAGCACATGACAGAGCAATTCTGACTAGGACAGAAATCAAGAAGAATGCAAAGTCTTTAGCCAAACTTGAGAAGGAGGTATACAGTACTACAATACAAAATTCCCATTTCTGTATATCACCATCTGATATATATTAGAGGAATGCCATGTTATTTGACTCTGTTCTGCCAAAAATTTCCTCATCTGCAAAATGGTGACAGCAGTATTGCCAACCTCACAGGGATCCTGTGAGGACAATGACCTGCTTTCTAGTTTTCCTATGGTGGGCAAATACTAGATGAAGGACAAAGAAGCCCATCACCACCCTATGGCTTCCTCATACGTCAGAGAAGCATATAAGGTTCATGGCGTGCAAAGCGGTTCCATTCCTTCTCACTTGTAAGTATTGTTGTTACGGACCTATGAGCTACTCATAAGAGCAAAACACAAGCTCAAGGTTTTACCTGCATAGGCTGTGAAGAAAAGCATCTGTGATCTAGCTATGATCACTAGGTACTGGCCAGGGCAACACAAGAAACACAATATCCAAAAGATACACAGGAGTAGGATGGGATCAATTTATTAACAAAAAACCTCGATATAATTACCACTAGCTATAAACATGCTGATTGCAGTACTATTTAAACCTAGTAAATTAGATTTCCTTTCACCAGGAAGAATAATCTTGGCTCCAGTGCTGTATGGAGACTGACAGGAAGGTACGGAACCATGCATGCCACTAGGGAAAGATCTGTGATCATTTTACCTAAACGAGCATTGATCTGGCTTCCTCGGATTACTAATCACCTTCAGATCAGAACACAACCATTATTTCAATCCAAGGTATAAAAATTCAACACTTACAATCATATGTGTAAATCAAATTAAATAGGAAAAGAGGAAGAGAAGAGTGCAAGACAAATGAAACTAACAGAATACACTTGAGTCGCAAAAAATTTAAGAAAAAAATGGGGGAAAAAAACCTAAAACCATGTAAAATGATCCTTCAGACTAACCAGTAACTCTAGTAAGCATCCATATAGCCAGGACTCGGTGATCAATACCAGCCTTGTGGGGAAGAAAGCATTGTTATGATGTGGGCAGTGATTGTTATGATAGGGAGGGCAGCAAGTGACACAAGCCCCTCAGAAACACTGCATTTTCAACACAGCTTCAAACATCCTCTCTGAAGGAACAGTTTTATATGACAGTGTCCCAAAGCCTCTCACTCTCCATTGGCGAAATCCATGTCTTGGAACACACATGTTAAAAAACAGAGGCATCACTACAAGGTAGCCCTGGAAACAGGTTAATACACAGGAGGGGAAGAAAGACATCATGAGATTCCCCATCTCCTTTCCCCTCAGCCTATGCTGTGACAGGGCAAATGGCAGACATAATAAATATGGGAATCCACCCAAAAAATAGGAAAAGTTTTTCTGAAATTCTGAAACTACTGTGTAGTCCTTTCCCCTTTGGTGTTCACAGTCCAGCTTACATAGGCACACCTTATCACTGAAGACAGACAATTAAATATGGGAACAGCTGTCAAGTAAATGGTCTGTGTTCTTGTGAAACCATTGCACCATTCTTCCACAGACGGGAAAATATTTAGCAAGAGGTGTGCAAACCAGGCACAGATGCAAGAGTGCAATTGAAAGGTGGGTGTCATCTGCTGAAAGCAGATCTAGACAGAAGGATTCAGCATCAAAAGCATTTCCTTTGTCCTCCAGACATTGAATTTTCATCCTCTGCCGCAGTCCGATGTGGAGATGGGACACGCAGCACCAAAGGGGTCCTTGTCTCTGTGCTAGAT
>JAYRBT010000114.1:99583935-99628836 GCA_036023395.1 Myiotriccus ornatus
ATACACCATCAGCAATTGCCATCACAGTCCATGCCACAGTCCTTGCAAATCCCTCTTCATTTTCAGCATCCTTCCTTGGTGACCTCCGCAATCCTCTGGCCTGAAAATGTTTGCTACTTTTATTCTGAAACTTTGAGTTTTCTATTCACACTGCCAACAACACACTGTCAACTGCAGTCCCAACATTTACAGTATTTCTCAGAAAAATCTACTGGCCTCAGCAAAATATTCCTCTGCTTGCTCACATAGACCAAAGCATTTGAGCCATTGGAAAATACAGCAGAGAATAAAACATTCAGCCATTAAAACTCACTTATCCAGTTAGTTTCTCTCTAAGAGCACTTCAGAGCTTCAGTTCAGCTACATGAGAAACTCCCAAATCCAGAAAGTGGGCAGTCTGCAGAAAAAGCACTTTCCAACTGCTTTGATATGCCCTGGTGAGACTCCACATTACTCCAGAAGCCCCAAGGATATATGTTGTAGCAATATAAGGGTTGAAATTTGCCCTTATATTTTTGTACCACCAAAATCCTGCATAATCCTCATTTCAGAGACTTAAGTGACACTTAAGCAGTACATAGCCTCATACCAAATCTTCTTTGTGTTGGCACAAATTTCACCCAGGCAAGACAATATTTGCTCAGGTGCAGTACCTTGGCTGAGAGTTAATCCCTTTCATTTCTGACACAACACTTATTATGTACAATAACTAATAAAAGCCACTCTTGAGATCAACAACCTATACATTTTCAATTTCCTCTCATGTACTCTAGCCTTTCATAAGCTCCTTTGATCCTGTATAGATGTCAATCTTTGCATGCATATAGGTCACAAGAAAGTTCATTTCATGTCAATAGCCCAGTCACCTTCAGATCCATTGATTTTAAGCCATTTCCAAATTTCAATTTATCATCTTATCTTAGTCCTTCCATTATACTCAAAGATCCCAAGCTATAGAGACCATGATTTTCCTTGAACTCCGTATTAATGGGAAAAAAGTCATGTCAAATATCAAAGTTTCCTTCTTGCTGGCCAGTTGGAGACACATGTACATACTGTGCCCTTCCCTCAGGGGAAATGTGGCCCATCTGAGGCAGAGTTTACTGGGGCTCCCGACTCAGGAATAACTTTCCTGAGATAGAGACTGGACTGAAATCACACGAAACACAGAATCAAATCATGGAGGCTCAGGATGCCTCCCAATATCTGCAATGAGGATTCTGAACTTGGAGAAAGGCAAAGGGCTACCTGATGCAGGCACCCCTGGAAGAGGTTGGATTGAAGGCAGAGAGCTGCCTTGGGTTTCTGCACAGAGCACAGCTGTACCCTCTTCTCCCCCCAGCCCCAGAGGTTGAGCACAGCCCTTCAGGGGTGTACAAGCAGGATCCTGCTGAAGCCTGAAATCCCCCCTGCAATGTCAAACTTCTTTCATAGTTTTTCCCTTCTTTTCCACGAGCACAAAAAGTTCTGCCTTCTTTGCTGTTTCATATAGGACCAGAGGCTGCCAATGACAGAGTGTGAGATGAAGGACTGGACTTGATCTTTCCTGAGAAGGCAAGCCTTATTGAAATGTTTGTTTTCACTCTGCTGTTAGACATTCCAGCTAGTGTGAAGCTTCAGGAACTTGTTCCAATGGCTTGTTTCTCCTGCTCCCTCCCATGGCAAATTGAAATCAATATTTTTAGATTCTTGTCATTCCCTTAAAGACTCTCTCCCTCTCCCTCCCTTTCCGAGGTCACACAAACTTTGCTTTGGACTCCAAACTATTAATTTCTCACATTACTCATTTTAGGTGTCTGAAAAGCTCCTTACTCATCAGCCCATAGAAGGAAGTGTTCTTTTTCAATTTTTTTTTTCCTTTTTAAGACAAATAAGAGATACAGATCTCAGCAACAGAAATGAAGCCTCCATGCCATCGTAACAAGGTTTCTCCAAGCCTGATTTGAAGTACTCCCCGCCCTGGCACACATTTGCTGGCTTTCCTTCACTCTCACTCAGAGTTCTTTACTTCTGTAGGCACAGCAAAAAATCTGTGCCAACTGAGGAAATCAGGAGTGCTTTTCCAACCAGGTAAAGTAACTGCAGAGAATCTTAATGAAATTGAATTAATTTCTCACAGGCCACTGAACACTGCGTCAAACATTACTGACTTCTGGTAGCTAGGAGTTTGTTACACTTACGCTCTAACTAGAGCTGAACAGCCACATAGCCCAGTGCAAGCTTCTGGAGCTCAGCAAGGACTCTGGTCAGCAATGCCTGGAAAAGAGATGAGCACATAACACAGGAAGTGGCTTATGCAGCAAGAAGCAGCCTTCCTCATTTACCAAAACTTCCCTTTTCTGCTCAGCTCCTCTCCCAGACTCATTTGGACTAGCAGAGGAATATATCAATGCAGTCCTACCTGTCAGCAGGGAAGAATGTTTGTGCATCTGATTCCTCTATCGCTCTACCAGATCTTTGTTCTTGAGTCTCCTCAGGCTCCTGATAACCTCCTGATATTACTGCAGCTGTTTGTTTAACATAAACCCATAAAATTCTTGAGGTTGCCATATCACCCTTTTCTCCTGTCCACACCCAGGATCTCCTCATCTTCTTACACACAGTAAACAATTCCCCACAGGGTCCACATTTATTGTGATAACTCACCAGCCCATTAAAACTTCAACTCTGACACACACAGTGCAGCAAGTCTCTGCAGTTCTGTCAGGTAAGACTTTGCTGATGCACTCAGACTTTACCAATAAAATAATTTTTGTTCTCACAAGGTTCTCACAGTAGAAGGTCCTCACAACCTTCTACTATAGTCTCCCAGAGAGAAAATATTTTTCACCATAGAGACTTCAGCAAGTCTAAGCTTACAGAGACAGTGCAGAAAGCATTTTGTAAAGGCAAGAAGCAGATATGGTCATATAGACAGTTTTGTTCAGCTCACCTATACGGTTACTTTGGTTCAGAACAAATTGGATGCAAGTAGCACCATATTCAAGAATTTCTAGTTTGGCCCTTGAGTGAGCAGAATACAACTTAAATCCAGACAATCTACATTTTTTACACCAAGTAAGCCAGGATCACATACAGAGCAAAACAAAACAATTTGCAAATGTCCCTATCTAGACTTCAGGTTTGAATAATATGATGAACTGCTTGTGTTTGTTTGGAAACAGCTAAAGTCTAGGTCAGTAAGAAGCTCTTTCGTTGCTGCATTGTTTCATGCCTACCTGGGACAAGGCTCTGTGCAGTTGTTTTTGTATTCAGGATGTCTGTTTGAGGTCCTAACTCTCCACCCCTGCAGACACTTGAGAATATATTCGGTGACAGACTAAATTATGTAGAGTTTCTTCATTCAGTCGTCTCTCAAACTGAGATCACCTTTTTGATAAACGTATAGGTCTACATTTACGCAAATGTGTCTGCATACACAGTCAAAAGAGAGAGAATGAAAGAATTAGTCAATCTGTGTTAACAAGCTTTGTTTTAACAATACAAATATCTGAAAGCATTTCTTTGTGCATACCTTTCTGAAAGTCCACAGCCTATTTCCCAAAAACAACGTGTTGCCCATGCAACAGCAATAAAGCTGTCACACCTCCTTCGGCTGTAACTTGCAATCTGTCTGTATCCAATACTTCACTAAAAAAGAAAGGTGCAGGCCCTAAATCTGGATGAATTGACTGGCAAAGGGCTCTGCTACCTAATATTCAGATCACTTTTTTCTTGGCAAAAGCATTTAAATCCTCTAATATAGATTAATGTAATTTTGTCTGGGTGCCTTTCCCATAGAGGCTTCAGAAATAAATCATGCTTCCTCCGCAATCATGGAAACATCCCCGAGTTAGCATGAAAGTACTTTTCAATTTTTTTTGCCTCATTTTTTCCACCTGTCCCTCTCCTCCAAAATACCTGACCTAGTTGAAAGTATCACACGCTATATTTCACATTTATGGAGAACTGTATCTGTGATAGTTAACAAGATTCTGCAAATTATTAGGACTGTAACATCTTCAACATTTCTTAAATTGTTTTCCAGACTTGCCTGCTATTTTGTCAGACTCATGGACACCTGTAAATTCAATATCTTTAGAGATACTTTCTTATTTCCTATTTCACAATTCTACAATTTCAAATAGCTCCAGACTTGTGATTAATTTTAGAGACAAATGGCCAGCAATAAACTACTCCCTTATTTATTATTTTTTGCTATGTTTCATGTTCCATTAGAAAATGCAAAACACCCTGACAAACAGGAACTGAAAGAGAAAATATTGGAGCAGGGAGCTCTGTTTTTAAAGATGTCAGTTTAATATATACAAAAGGAAAGATATTTTATAAAACCTATTAATAGAATTATTCCCAAGCTAAACCAAAGTCAACTGCAGTACGTCTGCTCTACTTCAAACAATATTGGTTTCATAACTCATTATCTCACAATTACTAATATTTTTTCCTTGATGAACTCTGTGCTGCCTCATCCTAATGAAAGTGCTGCAAGGTAATACAGCAGTTACATGACAATGCAAATAGGACCCATTCAATTTGCACAAAAAAAGGTTGCAAGGAGCAATTAGCACTTCATTAATATGATATAAAATGCTAATTTGCCATATATCCCAAGTGATTCAAAACTCCTTTCCATCCATATGTGCAAATAATAGTTAATATGATGCAGTGTGTGTGAACCAGGTTCATGGTGCATTAGCTGGAATCCCTGTGTCAGTTTTCAGTATAATAGCTATTAGTTAATATGAACAGTAGCTCATATTTAACCTATGACAGCAGTGTTAAATGATAAAAGGATCTGTTGGCAGCAATATCTCATAATTCCACCCCTGTAAAGTTCTCCCTTCCTTGCTATCTAGGATGAAGTATTGGAAACTGACTTCTAATCTAATTTATAAAGCAGATTGAAATGAAGTGCTGGTAGCTCTCAGCTCGGCTGCTCAGCATTTTGAGAGGCAAGATCATTCCTGGTGAATTGCACAGCTCAGGCATTCAGGCACTCACTGGCAGCTCCTAATGATCAAAGTATTTGACTTAAATAATTGATTTATTTATACCAGTAAAGAAGCTCCAGGGGGTTGTGAATATTATGAGATATAATCACACCACTAGGGAATTAGAGACACTCAGATGTGCCTTGTGCTTGCTAATGCCCTGCGGGTGTGATTAGGATATCATACATCAAAGGAATTTGCTCTAAAATTTTTCATATAATAAATTAATAAAAGTAATTTATTTAAATAATTTCATTGATTTAATGGGACAGATCTGATGCAAGATGCAGTATGAAGAGAACTACAATGAAGTATGTTGATCTAGGACAGTACAAAAGCCCTGTCCATCTTCAGTTAACACACAATCACCAGTGGGATCCTCTGGCTAGTGGGTCCCTTATGAGATATTAGCATCAGCTCAAAGTTTACTGGCTGTGACAAGCATTGCCACAGATTTCAGCCAGCCTGCATTGTCTGAGGTGGAGCAAAATGGTGCTCCTCCAATAAATCCTTTCAGGAAGGGAAATGCTGATTAACAGTGTCATACAAGGCAGTACAGCATTCTGCCACAGGCAGGCAAATCTATGGCTGCAGTTCCTCATGGAGAACCCAGGGTCTTCTAGACAGACTGTTTATTCAGATATTTTAACAGCTACCTTAATGGCTTATATGGTTTGACCATTGCAGACTACAAGTACTTTACAGCCTTTAATGCATTTCTTGCCCCAACATAAAAAGACACTGGGGAAGTGTTCTTATTTCAATTATACAAGCAATTGAGTTACCCAGACACCAACTAACCTGCTCAAGGGCACACTGACAGTCTGAGCAGACCAGGGGATTAAACCCATACTGACTTTCTGCACTATGCTTCTATTTCAGAAATACACCAGATTTTCCACAAGAATATTATAGCAACAGGCAATTATCTTTACCCTAGCATGCTGCAAGGGAAGTACACAGATGTACCACTTTCAAAAGTATAATCCTTTTCTATATCCCAGGACTCACAGGGAAGCATTTATGGCAATGACAGGAAAAACAACAGCATCCTTTTAGAGAAGGGATGTGAAAAAACCCTGTAGATCCTTTCAGAGCCATAGAAAGGCATGAAGACAGAAAGCAAAATTTGGGGGTAATTTGTGCCTTGGACAAACCAGTACTTCAGGTGCAAAACATGACTGCTGTCCTTGGGTTGCAGAAAGAATGAGTGAATAAGACATTTTGAACCAATGTCTTAAATTCCCCAGGGTCAGGCCTCGTCTGTCTTATATTGCTTTAGTGCCCTCCTAAGATGTTGCAAAAGAGCTCCAGAACTGCAATGCCGTTTAAACAAGCCATGCAAGTTCTAAGTGAAGAAATCAACAGCAATTATAAATTCCTGCAAAAGCACCGTCTCTATCACTAAAATTAGAAAGGGAGAGGTGTCAAAGGACTTGTTCATGCTTATAGGAACTTCCTGAGACTGTGTTCAGCTTTTCCACACTTCAGCTTCATTCTCATCCTTGCAGATGTGTTCTGATTTAGGAATAACAAGCATTGTGGGTGCTGGCTGGGCCCATTATCAACTTATGTCACAGAATGAGGTACCCAGAAGCATATGATGTATCATACATGCTTTTATTGCAAAGGTCACATCTGAAATCAGCTTCAAATGTACACAAAATTCAGTCCCTCTCTCTTAGTGAGTTCAAAAGAAACTCTTCTGCCTTGGAATTCAGGTTTTGAACTTGAACTGAGCCTGGAGTCATGCAGTCCACTACCAGTTAGTGGTATATGCAGCATGCTGTGTTGAAAATAAATGTACACATTTTTTTTATGTTTATAACCCCTTTCCTTTTCTTTACCTCATTTTTCCAACATGCACATAATAAATACGGCCTGTCCTACAGATGCAGTTTCACTAACGTGCACAACAAGATGCCTTTTTAACTCCTCAGCATAGAGGATACAGCACTGTCCATTGGATGGGCTGTGGCAGAGTTTCAGCAAGGGTGCATGCCCAACATTTTGGTAGAGCTTTATCTGCCCTAATATGTATTTGCTTTGTATTGCTTATGTTTCTCATCTGTCTGGGTTCTCCCATGTCAATTTACCCTTGTAGAACGAAGTTGAATACAATTACCATGAGGAATTATGAAACTCAGAAATAGTCTTCATACCTAGGCTCACCTTTAAAAAAGAAGTACAATAAGTCAGTAAGTCCCTGACATATCTGTCATCATTAGAAACAGGGTGATGTCACCAACTCTGACTCCGGTTTCAAATTCTTAGTGTTTTCCGTGATTGCCAACTGGAGCCTCAACTCCCCTGCTGCCTGATCTGAGGGAGTCCTGTGCTGACTGGGAAATCTCAGATGTGATCCCGGCTTAGATTAAAATGGAGTTTAGTGATTCCGATCCTAGTGACATCCCAATAGTCATTCCATAACACAGCTGCCTATTAGTTAAAACTGCAAATATCAACAATCTACCCTTGAAGCAGATTGGCAAGTTTGCAAGAAGCCAATGGAGATCAAGGATTATTAACATCGGCTCTCAGAACTGAGGGGTTGTTCTAAACAGTGTCTGTTTTGTTATCTATATCAGCCATGATCTGTGCGTTACTCTCAAGGAAAACAACAGCTACACCACCTTGAGCAAACCAACTACTTCTAAGCCCAGAGAAGTGAATCACTGAGAGATTTCACAGCAGAAAACAGCCCCTGAATGTCTCAGCAGTGAAAATACCTACTCTTGATTGAAGACAAAACTTGAACGTCAAGGAACAAAACAGTATTAAAAGCTGAGGCCTATCAATATACTAGGATATTCTGTGTTTATTTATAACTGAAAATATTATTTATATCTATACAATACTATAAAGTCCTCTCTCTTTGCACACAACAACATCCTTTGCTCTAGCTGAAGTGAGAGGTGGACAGCATTTCTCAAAACCAAACCTCAGCAGAACAATAGTGAACATGGAGGGGCCCAGCATCTATGATTAACATCATGCTGACTGGCAAGCCACAACTGAACTCAAAGGCAGGAACATAACTGCCAATACAGGTGTATGAATCACAGCACAAATGTGATTAGACAGGAGCTTTTGTAAGCAGGACCTGACCTTGAAGGCTTGGCTGTAGTGAATCAAGGATGGTGGTAGCTAACACTTGGCTCTCTGCACAAGGTGAGTCTCCAAGTTGACTCCATCCTCATCCTCCATTGCAGGAATTCAGTCCGAAGATAACAAAGACATGAATCACCATGCCAAATCACATACAAGTGGAAGATAGAAAGTGAAAAAATACATAGAGTCTGGAAAGAAACACTTTGGGGCATAAGAAACCAAGAATAGACTCAGCAATGACAGTGGGCTTTGTAAATGAAAAGCAGGGGGTACCTCTCCTCTAACGAGCAGCTTTCCCTTCTGTAGAAAGCCACCCTTCCTTAGCCTCTCTCACCGCCTGAATTCAGTTAGAAGCCACTCTCCTTCATCCCAGTGGTTGCGTCCCAGGAATTGTGAAATCTTAGTGCTAGTAGCGTTTGCAGCTGTAGGAAGTCAGATATAAGCCTTAGTGCCACCAGTATGCTGCTGGCAATAGAGCCTGGCAGCTCTATCACCAGCTAGAGCCCTCAGCACACAAAAAAACAGTTAAATAAACCACAGACTTGGTGATCAACAACAGACTGCCTGCTCATTCTGCCTGGGAAGGAAATTCCCTCCTTTTGAGCTGGCTGTTAAAGTGCCATTCTTCTCTGAAAAACACCTGATGTAACGTGACATCCTCCACCTAAACCAGCCAAGCTCCTCAGCAAAACATTCAAATCTGGTACTGCAAGGTCCTGCGGCTAAAAAGCATCGCTCTGGGTTCTGATTTCCAGCTCTGGATACACCCTAGTCATGAAAGGATTCACCCTACCTTGCATTGATGCTGCTCTGTATTCCTCCTCCCCATTTCAGAGCCAGTTGGGCCTTCATTTTGAGTAGAGGTTCTGCAAATGGAATCAACAACACATTATCATTGTGAGGCCAAATTCAGTCCTTGGTGCATGCTTGTAATGATATAGCCAAAACCACCCAGGGAGGAACCTAATGACATATTTCCACATGAGGTAGAAGGAACATTACTTATCTTTTCAGGCCTTTATATTGCTCCTGATAAAATCAGTAGAAAATTTGTCTTTGGTTTCAAAGGGAGTAGAAAGCTGCACTATACATTTTTAAACAGAGTTTTCAAGTTTGGGGTTTTTTTTAATTCTTGACTTTTTCAATAAACTTGCAAAATGAGGAAACCTTCTTTGCCACCAGTAAAAAGACAGCAAACATAGAATTCATTACTCCTTAGCAGTCATTGTACATCACAGAAGCCCTGTTTTTTAAACGGTACCCCCCTTTCAATGAAGAGCTGCAGTGATTTCTAGTAAAATGTTTAAGTCTAACTCCTCATTACTCCAAGGTCCCCACCCTACTGCCAGCCTGACAGCTTTGGAGCCTGTGAAAGGAGGAATGTAATGGGTATACATTAATGTTATATAGTTTCCACAGTTCTTGTTCTGGTGTGACCAGATTTATGTATGGAGTAGCTTGAATGTAATTCATTACGATTATGCATAGCATTAGCTTCAACATTTCTGCAGGTAGCACCGTCTCCAAACTCTCTTAGCTGCGGCTGTATGAAAGGAACTGAGATGTGGTGACACAGTGTTCATTTGTTTTGGTGGTAAGACTCAATTTAAACAACATAACAGGGTCTAAAAAAATAATAGTCTGTGAAAAAAATGTGAAAGTGAGTTAAGTAAAGCCTTCAAATATTCCCTTGTTCAGGACAAGCTGTGTGGGCTGACAGCTTCTCCCATGGGAGTGAGAGGTCTTAGAAAAAGCCCTGCTGCAAAAGGTCTGGCTGTTAAGGCAAATCCCCAGCAGTCAGAGACCTGAGGAGGGTGAAGCCCAGCTACTGATGCCCAAACACAGAGCGGACATTGTGAGGAAAATAGGGGCGATGAGAAAGGCAGTGGAGGTAACAAAATAAGGACTGCCTCCCACACAGGGGAACAACAAACATGAAAATAAGAAAGTGTTTTTTCACTAGGCAGATTTTTAAGGAAGAAAGATGTGTCCCATGACTTTCAAAATGCTACCTGGGTGATTAGGGAACACTGTCCCTACCACAGCTTGAGGCATGGTGGGAGAGGAGCAGGCAGGTTATTAAAAATAAAACAGAAGTACAAGAAGGGTTCTTTGCAAATAAGAATCAATTCCATTGCAGCCATCTTCAGAGGGGACCAAAAAAAAAAAATAAAGTGACCTCAAGTATTGCTGATTTCCCATTTTCATCCCAAGTTCTGCAATAGACAGTGTTGTTCCCAGAGCACTAGGGTCCTCCGACATTGTCACCAGAGCTCTCACTTTTTAGAGGAACTGCAGTTCAACCAAATCATGTTTAAAAGCCTTTTTTTCCCCACACACATAAGCTATAGCCATGAATCTAATGCAAACTGTTAGAAATAGTCATAATTTAGACAGTCTCAATTAGGAATGGGCAAGAGACAGGAAGAAGAGCCATGTACAGAACTTTGAGTCTCCGAAGCAAAGAGTAACTTCACAGAGCTGGGATTGTTAAAGGGTGGCAAAGCTCCCACATTGTTGGTTTACACTACCCAGAGACATAAATGGATTATACTTGAAGGCAATAATAATAATAATGATTTACATTGAAAGACTGCTTTTCACTGAAGAACTTACAAGCAATTTTACCTATCTGCAGTTCTTACATGTCACTACACCTCTCTTTAGAGTTAATCCTATAGCTGTTTCATGGCATACTGTACAGGAGTCTTGAAAGCAAAATGCTATGCCCCAGGACACAGTCAGAGCAGCTAAAAGAACTGCAAAATCCCCCTCCCAAACCCCAGGTCTCACCGGAAGTCCCCAGCATATCTATATAGGCAATGCTGGTAAATTGTGTGACTACAATGACTAAAGACAAAAGAAAACATTGAAGAACAATTCAACACTGAAGACAGACACAGACTTTTCTTATTCAGTACCATATCGATGTATCTCTAAGTCTCTTGTAAGGCTCCTGTGTTCTTCTAATACATGAGTAGTGAGAGAACAAGTTGCTAGAGGCCTGCACATGAAAGAATATGTACCATGTGTGAAACTGGATTTACTTCCCCAAAACTTTTCTCCCCCAGGACCTTGTTCCGTGAAATAAATTCACTGAGGGAGAGGAACCTATTCGCAACCTCCACCCTTCACAGTGAATTGCCTAACATAGGGCCTGTTCCCAAAAAGTAAGCAGAGCATTCAGCTGTGGAAGTTTAATTATAAGACATCTGTGCAGTTCTTGGAGACCTCAAAGAGAAGATGTGGCCAGCAAGACCCAAGACTGCCCATTAGAAGCCTGGTTTTCTCAAGACATGAACTTTCTTGCATACCCCATGGCAGTTTCCACTAAGAGCAGTATTGTATTTGTTTAAATTTGCATAAGGACAGAAATACTTTGTTTCTTAGAAGGCAAAGTTCTCCCAGCAATTACTTTACTAGACAAGCATCTCAACTTCCATTTTAAAAAATAAAAGGAGCTGTCTCTGGTGTGTGTTAAGAGCTGCAGGAACTACATGGAGCTTGCAACAATCTACCAAAGAGGCTGAAGGCAGCTCACAGCCTTAAGACAATCCCAGCAAGGTATTCCCAAGGAGATGGCAACAGGACAGCCACATGCCCCTACCATATTCCAGACAACCCTGCCCTGAGCCCCTGGTCTCAGAGAGTCTGTGAGAAGGGCTGCAGTCCCAACAAACACTGTTCCTTATTTTTCCCATTTTCTACAGCTCCTGTCTGGGCCTGGTAATGCTGAAGTTCATCTCTCTGAGCACAGTTAAATGAAATAAAATGTCACATTTAGCATCAATAATGGCTAAGACAGCTCACCTCCAAATGGTCCCACCCCTTCCACAAAGCAGCACAGCCCTGAACATGACATCCCTCTCACTTGTACAACACTTGAGACACTGAGACAAAGCTGGGAAAGGGATGTATCGTGTGTTGCTTTAACATATCCAAAGTTTCTTTTGGAAGGTCAGCTCCCGTGCTGGCAGTTTTGTTCTCAGGAACTGACAGCAACAGACAGTGCACAACCCAGCTGAGGTGACACTGGATTGGCCATTGCATTGTGAAAAGTATGAATTTGCAACATGGTGTTTAGAAGCTGCATCCACAGGCCCCACAGCACGGCAGGCACCCCGTGAATGTAATAAATACGGCAGAACAGATCATTTCCTGTAGAGGCAGCATATATTTGTGTCAAAAATGGGTGTGTTGCTTTTGAACAAATCACATGGCCAGAGGCAGTAATGTTTCTGTTTACAAAGGCTTCACACAACAAACTATTTACCCATAAGTACTTTAACTGACTACACAATTACCTTTGTTCGTGCTGATACCAAAAAAAGTACATAAACATAGGGAGAGTTTGGGAATCCCAGACTCCCTTTTCTCAGATCCCAGTTGTTACTTGATTACTATTCTCATCTCAAAATCCCAGAGAAAGAGTTAGGGATTTAAAACATATTATCAACATTATAGCAACATTTGTGGAACTTGGATGTGAGCAGAAAAGCTGGTCAGCGTGAAGACTTTGGAGGAATTACTTGAAACTCAGTCTGTGTGCACGGCTGGAATGCTTAATGCTTCTCCAACAAAGTTCCACTTTAGTTTTACAAGCATGGCATCCTTTTCACATTAGCACATGTTATGTGAAACATCACCCTGCTTTCCCAAAATAGCAGCTCTAATGAGTTTCGTGGTAGATGTCCCGCTGATCAAACATGGGTTTATGAGCAATACAAAGAACCAATAGGATTCCTAAGCCCATGCACCAGCCCAAGTGCAAGCACACTGTGAAATGCCTGCTTCTGCCCACACAGCCACTGGTTGCTGGCTAATGAAAAAGGAGATACAAATACAGTCATACCACAGTTCATTAATAAGTTCAGCTGAAGTAGTAACAACCAGTTCAATTGTTCAATTAAATATTTCAAAATGCAGTAATCTGGATACACCTTTTTATTGGAAAAAGGAAGCTAAGACTCGGCTGTACACAGGTCAAAAACATTTAGCCTCTCTCCTCCAGTGGACATACAAAAGAGGGAAGGAAAGAGACAAAAAAGTAGCATGCTTTCTATGCTCTCCCCTCTTCCACTAAATGTACTCAAGGGCCTCCACAAGCCAGCAGTAAGCCTGGGCTCCACCTGAGGGCATCATCTTGACACTAGGACACACATCAGGTTTACATGCAGCATTGAATCCCTGAATGGGAATATTAATACTTACCTTCCATACTTATAGGCTCCTACAACAGGGAACAAGACTTAGGCAAAGCAACACAAAAAAGGAGTCAACATACTGTAATCTCTCTTCCTAACATATGATCAGTCACCTACTAGTCTTCTATTCAAAACATCACTATTTTGCCACATGACAAGAAACGCATTCACACAACCAGAGAGAGAACTGGAATAACAAAAATGTTGCCCTAGTCCATGACCAAGTGAAGGCTCATGGCCATAGCCCATCACAAAACCAAGAGAGATCCTGATAACATGACTAGAGCAGAAAGACCCCAAGCACACAGCTCTAAGTTCAACAGTCTTTATGCCACAGAGTCCAACATACTGCCATCATACAAGGAAAGAGTCTTTCACACGTGACAATTACACAAGAGGGAGTGCCCCATCAAAATACCTAGACAGCCTGCAAATCATTCCCTGCCTACAACTGCAGAGACTTTGAGGCAGTAAATTCCTGGCCTTGAGCTGAATGGATTACACAGCCTAGGCTGGATATGACTTGCAAGACCCTAAATGTGGCAAAACTACTGCAGGGGGACAAAGAAGTATTGCCTGTATTACATAGTTCCTAAGCTCTCCCTAGCACATGAAGAAGCTCAGCAAGGTGAACTACTGCATTCCCAGCAACTTCTCCCTACAATATCTATTTCCCAGGAGGCAGGGACTAGGCCTAGTTAAAATAATCAAGTGCTGGCTTATAAAACCCTGTCCTCCTTTCTACACTGGGAGCAGCATTATGATGGCATGTATTGCTCAGCCTCTCATTATCACATGGTACAATTAAGTTCAGCTTCTAAAAGTTCTACCTGTAATTGGAGCCAGCTGCAACCTTTCTGACACATACTAATTGCCAGTAATGATTTAAGTGCAGTCAATTCACATGCTGCAATTGTTTTAAATAAAGGAATCTCTCGTACTTTTTCCTTGAGAAAAATCTGTTAATCTTTGCTGCTGACTTATCAAATCCTCCAGTCACCTGTTTGCCATCATTTTCATGAGCTGATAACGTGTTTATTAGAGCCATAATATGCAGGTGGAAGCATAAAGGTCTCATTTGGTGGAGTATGAATTCTGTCTCATATATCTGTATGGAAAAGCTTAGTTTCACCCTTCAGCTGTGCCACAAAAAAAGAATAAGTTCCAAAATAGTATCCTTTATTCTTTTCAAATGGAATATTAGTTCTTTTAAGCTCAGTACATATCTCAAAATACCATTTGGATGTGCATGACAGGTTGGTTTTTGTTAAGCTCCAGATATCATCACTGCCTATAGTGAACCTATCCAGCCTTAGTTAATTTCAGCTTAATTGTATCCTCCTTTTAATTATTTTTTATATATAAAAGCAAGTTCTACAAAATAATAAAATGTCACATGGATTCTATAAGGCTGGTTTAAGAGTTCTTCCCACAGTTTTAGTTTCCTGCAGAAGACCTGACCTGAGATACTGCAGACAATACATTTCTGGTAGAATGAACCAAATATCTCTCTGGAAGTTTTGCTCTCCTTTCTGCAGTGTTTGGGGCTAATGGCTGGGGTTTTGTTTTTGGTTGTTTTTTGGGGGGAGTGGGGTTTGGACATTTGGTGTGGAGGGAGGTGCTTGATCTTTTTTTAAGGCATGCTAGTGAAGTTACTACAGTTTGGAAGTCAGCGCACAGGGTTTATCAGCCTGCTTTTTGCAGCAGATGGATGTTCTGCTGCAGCTGAGTTCAGTGGTCCTTCAGCTGGTTTATGTGTGTGATGTACTGAATGCCCATAGCTCCTGGGGCAGTGTGTACTATAACTCAGCCTTTAATTGGTATCTGCCATCTTCAGAAAAACATTCGTAACTCCTCACCTGTGAGAGTGTGGGAGGAAAAAAAAAGTACAGACCATAGTGTGAAGTTGGAATGTTCAACCAAATATCTTTAACTATATGAAAGAAAAGATAAAGAAGTACCAAAAAAAAGTACTGACCAGACACTCATGGAATCACGGCAGATTTTTCATGTGAAAGAACCAGTCTGAATCCAAAGAGAAAATATGTAAGAAAGTGTGGGGTTGGTTTCAGGTGCTGCAAAGCATCCTGGGAGCTGTAGTTCTAAGTACTGTTACACATGCCCACTGAAATGCTTGTATAAGATTGGCTGATGATGTCACGTGTTGTGACGTGTCAGTATTTGAAACCACTATTTAAGAGTTGCCTCTTTCAATAAACGATGCTTTCGTTACACACCATATTGGTGTCCTCGTGGTCCTTTGGGACCCCTTACTCGTTATATTAATGCACTCCTTTCGCACAACGCTGGTGCTTGCTGAGTCCTAAGGACTCATTACTTATTATAATAATATCATTGCTACAAGAAAGAAAAGAAGCTGTAAACAAGAAGCTAAATGAAAACCTAAATTACATTTGGGACAGCCAAACTTACCAACTGCAAGAGGAATTTCATCCGAGTTAGGACTCCTGGACTTGGCTCCTGAAAATGTGGAGTAGGGGTTCTAATTCTAGGACAGTATGTGGTTTACTATAAAACAAATCTAGCATATAATAATTTCCTTCCACAATTCCCATGACTTGTGGCACAGACCCAAAAGCTCTTCCATGATTCACATCCAAACCTCCCAGGGGAGATGCGATGGCCAGATTGTTAGTTTTAGTGCATGAGTAGTTTGGGTGAAATGACAAATGCTAACACTCAGTCATACTGTGGAGAAGAGATGACCACAGTTATGAGCAAAGGGCAGAGCTCCACTGACAGTTTATTATTAGCATCTTGGATATGTGTAAAAAATGTTGTGCTTTTTTTTTAAGGTAAATAACATTTTCCTACCTAACTGTCAAGTCCTTGGGGACAATTTGTTAGTCACTGCACAGCGTGGGCCAATTCCTCTTTTCCAGAGAGGAGAACAGCCATCTCAGCTGATCCAACAGCCCAACAGGCTGATGTTACAAAGCACCTCACAACTCTAAAGTCTGCTTCTGTGCCCAGTAATCTCCTGAATCTGCATTTTGTACAAACTCTGAGCCAGTGCTGACCATGCCCAGACTAACACCTCCTGGAACAGCTTTCTCTACCACTGAAAACCTTGCCAGAGTAAATAATGTACCAGTTTGCTGATGCAGCCTATTCCAGAACTCCTCCTAGCTTTAACCTTTCCAAATAGTCTCTGAATCTAAAATACAGTTAATCTGTGCCTTCGACTCATCAAATTATTCATTCCAAATTTCATGTTTGTTGTTAATTATCCCCTTTTTCTTTCTGTTTGCAAATTAATCACAGATCAATCTGTCAAATCATGCAGAGAAACAAGTCCTAGCCTCATGGTCTTTGCTCACAACCCATTCCTCGTGATACAAGAGTGATCACTTATATCACGTGTTATTTCCTCCTAGTCCTTGACTACATGGCTGAAATTTTTGAATTGAGGAGAATACTGACAAGTATTAAACAATCTGTGCCCCTTTGGCACAGCTTTGCAGAAAAAAAAAAAATTTAAAAAAAGGTAATTCTACTAAAATTTGTGAGCATTTCAGATCCACCAGTCTTTCTAAAAATGCATCTTAGATATCCCAGTATTAGCAAAAAAAAAAAAATTACAAAGAGAAAAAAAGATTAAGAAAGAAATGGAAAAAACTTGCAACATTTGACTGTAAAAGCTGTCATTGAAGAAATCATATTATGCAGTTAGATCTATCTAACCACCTCACCTAAAACTTGTGGCAGTTAGAGATAATTCAACAGTGGAAAGCAGAAAGGCAGAGGTCTGCCTCAAAGGGCCAAAAACATCCTTTTTCTTCTCTCAGAGCAGTTCCTACTTCACGTGTGGTGTCCCACACACCCAAAGGACCACGAGTTCTGAGTGGGAGCACCAAGCCAGCTATTCCTGT
Source organism: Myiotriccus ornatus (assembly GCA_036023395.1). Classification (NCBI taxonomy): domain Eukaryota; kingdom Metazoa; phylum Chordata; class Aves; order Passeriformes; family Tyrannidae; genus Myiotriccus; species Myiotriccus ornatus. Next base: position 99,601,135 of record JAYRBT010000114.1, read on the forward strand.
TTTTGAAGGGGAAGTGAGGGGACAGAAAGGAGGAGGCAAAAAGAGTGGTGACCACTGGAGAAGTAGAATTTGAAGATCAAGATTTCCTGACTGAGGTTAGAAGAAAAGACGACTGAAAAAAGAACTACGTCTCCTTGGATATTTTCCCAGAAATGTATCTAAACAGCACCAATCTTAGCTGATAGAGGCATGGAGAGATGGAGGTGAGCCAGCGGACAGCCACGTGAGCAAAAGAGGGCAAGGGACAGGCAACATGAAATTTTAGCCTACTGCAGAGCAGGGGAAAGCATATGATGCTATTTCCCAAGCAGCCCCTTAAGCACAGAGGAAGAGGAACACCACAGAGACAAAGCAGGCCATGCCTGAACCCCTGGGTGCTAAACATTTAAGGAAAAGATGGAATGGAATTGCTTAGAGCCATTACAAACCCAGCACTGCTGATAGGAATAAGAGTTCAACCTGGGCCAAGGCACTCCAGTCCAGCTTGCCAAACTTGGAAGTGGCTCCATACAAATCTAAGCAGCCTCTTACCTTCCTATCTGATGGGCTCTTAATGCAGTTCCTCCATCTCCCACGTATGAACAGTAGTAATGTTATGTTCTTACTTGCTATAGGATACCAGAGCTGTAATAGCAGTGAAAAGGCTGGAGAGAAATCAGGACAAGAACCAAGGATTAAAGGAAAATGTCTGGTTAATTGTCATTAATAAAAAACCCTTCACAGAGTGGCAAGTTTCTGTATTTATCATGTGAACTTCCCTTGAAAACAAACAACCACTAGTTCCCTGAGGACTTTTCCAACAGTCACAGAAGATATCTAATGAGGCAATGTTTAAGAGACCTAATTATAAGAAAAAATAAACCTTGATAACCATCTTATCCCATGTACAGCTCAAATATGACTCAGAGTTTATTTTAATAATCCTCACAGGTTAACACAGCACAGTCCAAGCTACACTGCAGCAATGCAGCTACTGAGAGATCATGAAAAGGAGCTGGGAAGTCACCCATAACAGGATGCCTGACCAAATGGAGGTGAAAGAACAGAGATGTGCTGTGGAGGGCTGAAAATAGCAGCCTTGAGAAAGCAGGGCTTTGCATTGCAAACTCATATCATTATATCAATTTTGGCCACTTTGCTCTGATCACCTGTGTCAACAAGGCATTTCCTCTGTTCTGTACCTTGAGCCACATTGCTGCACCTGCCCTTGAGGGAGGAGTTATTGGATTAACCCAGCTTCCTCTTATCTGTGTTTACTCACCAAAATTACTCTGCAGAGAAAACTCCCTGAATCAGTCCCAGGGCTGCAGTTTCACTCATATGCAAAAACTCAGATGTAGCATTAAACATGCATAGCTAAAAAAAAAAAAATAGAAAAAAAATGACCTCATTGTGAGTAACCACCACAAGCCAAGCTGGGTGAAGTCACTGGGGATTTTTCTTTCCAGCACGCCCACACCACTGGGACTCTTTCAGAGGGACAGACACCTGCACTGCTGCTGGGCACAGGCAAACCTTTCTTCCCCACTTTCCCTGAACTAGGGGAGAAGAAAGTGGGTAACCACCAGGGCAGACAAGGAAATAGGTTCAGACATGTTACTTTTGCTGCCTGTGTTGAGCCAATAGCAAAAAAAAAAAAAAATAAAAAAAAAGGTGGAGTCATAAGGAATTCTGCTTGCTAACACTAGTGCTGGCTTTGCTCCAAACCCATGACCCTTACAACATGTCACTGTAGGATTGCTGGGCAAGCTGCTAAAGTCACTGAAGCAAGAGAGAGAAATCCCCAGATTTCCTATTGTGTGTAATACTGCATAGTGTGAGCTAACCATAAACCCCCTGAGATACCTCTTGGTTTTACTGTTAAAATGGGCCCAAAAAAAAGATACACCAAAAAAAATGAAAACTACACAACCTTTAGCTTTAAAGCAAGGAAATTCAGATGGCCAACGACACTAGACTTCAGCAACATTTTGTTACTTAAAGCAGCCTTCCAATCCAGAACTGAGAATAAAACCTCAGGGCTGACTGCCCAGTTGCTGAGATGGAATGTGATACAGTTCCTAATGAGTGTTCCACTGAACAATCGGCTTCTTCAAGGTGAGCAGAAATTTCAACTGAAGGATAAACAGGAAACTGTTAATGACAACCTTAAAAGGTTAGATAAGAAAACAGGTTCCAAAGTACCTTATATTTATCTACTTGGCTTTCACCTGCAGATACTTGCCACCACTTTCTGCCTCCTCTGTGGACTGTTAATGACCCACCACACTGTTCACATGCAAGCCTTCATGTAAGTCATTTGTGTGAAAGAATTATAAACTCATATCTACTTGTGAAAAAATTTAAATCTTCTCCTTAAAGGCAAAGGAAATGGGCCACTTCTCTCACCTGTAAATGGTAATTTGCCTCTGCTGAAGCCATTCTCTAACAATATCAGCCTGTACTTAAGTCAAAAACAGTGACTTGCATCTTAAACCCAGGAACCCAAAGGTTATTCTTTTGGCACATCTGCTGAACCTTTAACATACTGATTTCTAAGGGAGAGCATTTCCCTCACAGCATCCTGAAGCTCAGGAAGCTGTCATCAGGACATCAGGGCCAATTCAAAACTTGATGAAGACAAAACATACTGATATAACTGACACAAGTTAAAGTTGCATATTGCAGCTTTCCAAGCCCTTGTGCCATTTCTGCAGACAGACAAGTAAATCCTGGTCAGAACCAGCCTATACCCACAACTATGCCAAACTGCAGTTTCAAAATAATATGCCACCATTTTCCAAAAGTGGGAAAGACAGTAGGGTATCTGCACACTGAAACATTTTCTCAGCCTATATTTCTAAGTACTTATAGCAGTGCTTCTGAAGTCCCCTTCTTCTATCAAGTGGAAAATTTCTGAGATTCCAGAGGCCCACATGTGACTTGGCTAGAAAAATGCAAGGCCCAACCTTTTAGCACACAGGCCACCCACATGAACAGATCATTCACAGGACCTGGGATAAGAAGTCTGAACTCACAAATAAATCAAGAGTTTGATCTTGGGTAGGTTCAGCAGAGCTTAGAATCAAATCTAGGGAGTCAAACAGATGTGAATACTGTGGCCCTTTGCTGCTAAAGCATCCTGATAGGAGAAGACAATGATCAATACTGAAGAATAACTCCGTAACAGAAATGTAGAGTCTTGACAGAGGTAACCTGGAATACTAGATGTTTCAAATTGTAGGGGGAAAGGAGATGGGAAAACACAATTTCTCACCAGAGGAAGGAAAGTTAGGACAGAAATTAAAAAGAGTAGTTGACAAACAGCACACTCAAATACAATCTGCTAAACTGAGAGATTTTCCATTCCTAAAACACAGAATGTATCTAAGGTGTTGTGACTTGGTACCTCATCATTTTCTGATTGTCTATGAGTTTACATAGCTGCAAGGCAACCATTTTCCCCAATAAAATCATTCGGCAAGCAGGATTCTAGTGATCCACTCAACTTCTAAAATAAACACTATCACAACTGATTGTAAGCACTTACCCATGCTGTAACTGCTGTCATGTTCAGATACACGGGAGTATAACACTACCTTCAATAATAATACCAGAAAAATTACATTCATTTTCTAAGTCAAGCAAGGTCTTACTTTCAGCTCAAGGGCATTCATCTGTCTGCCTGTAATATGGGAACTTTTCAGTGTCATCTCCAGGCAAGCCCAATGTTCAGGAGAAGTTCTACAAATCAAAGCACAGACCATATGATTTTGGTGACAAACTGTTCACCCAAAGAGAAAAGGGCAGGGTGCATGCAATCCCTTGCCTCTCCCCCGTCAAACCAACACCTTTACTTCCCCCTGCAATGGCTGATGTAATGCAAAGAAAAATAACAATGGCTATTAACCATCTGCTTCTCACCCCATTACAGCTAAAATGTGGTCAACTGAATAATTTACCTCTTTTTGCTCTGCCTGGCAGATAAGACTGGTGAGAAGGAAAATTGTATTCCCAGCTCCTAGCACAGAAGCAAATAAAGGACCTTCAATGAGAGAGAGATGAGATAGAGAGATAAGAAGGTCCCTATTTTCCGGTAGCGATGGAAGTGGGGATATGCCAAGCATAAGGTGGCAAACCTGAAGCCAGCAGGAATGCTTGAAGAAGCAATAGATGGGAGAGGAGCCTGGAGAGAGCCTACAGGGGAAAAGCATGATGCAAGGAGGTCTCAGTGACGTATTCAAGCCTGCAAAATACATGCCACACAGTGCTTTTCAATAATATTACAGTTTTCTGAAACTAGTTAACAGGGTCCCCCTGACGGCCTGAGAACTTTTTATGAACCAGATTTGGTGAAGTGGGTTGAAATGAATTCATGAGAGACACTGGGCTTCCTCTGTGTTGTGAAGAGCACTGGAGACGCAGAAAAAGATGGGGTAGGCAAAGGTGCAGGCTGACTGTCACACCTGGGGACAGCCAAGGAGCACAGTGCTGGCCTGCACGTACAGAGTTGAGGGCTGGTGCCTGCTGATGAAAAGGCAGCATTTTTACCTCGAGGAAGCCAACATGCACACCAGTACCTTGAGGTAGAAAAATAGTGACGAGGCATTACAAGTTTTACCATGGTGACTTGCCAAGATGAGCGTTGTACCCTGCCTGGAGTTGACCTGAGGGAGTTTATCTCATGGCAAAACTAATGTGTGTTGCCTTCGCTGAGCTTTTTTATTCAGTAAGTTGACATGTACCTTTGTTACCCTGAGGAAAAAACACTCGGGTTTTTTCTGACAGTGAAAATATGATGATTCACATCTTGGTGCCCTGTTCAAGAAACTGAAACCATTTTGCACTGGCTCTGGGTGTCATTAGTAATTTTCTTCACTTACTTTCACTTAAAAGCATATAATTTGACCAATACACAGATGCATATGCTCACCAGACAAGTTTCTGCAAATTTTGCAAAGATTTTTTTCATACACTGCAAATGTACTTTACTCTTCATTTCTGCACAGAGTCTAAGCATTTCACCATGTCATTTTCTTGCAAACAATTAATAGGAAATTAATAGAACGCACATTAAATTTTTTACCACAATCACTCTGGAGGAATAATCCATCTTCTTCTTTTAATGAGAATAAACCTTACTGTTCAGAATTTTAAAAAAGAATTAAAAGTCAGCATGCAGGTGAAAACCCTTCCATGCATACAAAACCCCTTATTATTCTGTTCATGTGCCAGTATCACAGCACACCCAACAAATACACATTAAACTTTTCACTAACATTAATTATTGAGAAGAAAGCTAAATTTTTGCATGAGTTCCATATTATTAAAACATTATCAGAAGCTTCCACACTAAACTCACTGGGGATCAGTTTCACATTCCTTGCATCCCCCAATACATATGCTGGGCAATAACTATAAGCAATTCAGGGTAAGAATGGTCCTTCCTTGTTTAAGAAATGGCCAGTACCATATGTAATTTTGCTCCTAGTTCAGTGTAAACAATGATCAGTGACAATTAGTAGCCATCTTAATGATTTGTAAATACTTTATAAAGGATTTTAGAGAGATATCTTTTAACAAAAAGTCTTCTAATTAAAGCAATCTCAGCCTCTCTCTAGAAATTTAGCACAGGAACTAGATTGCTTTTAATGTGCCTCATTCAATCAGGCAAGATAGAACAGGCTGGTCAAGTTTCCTCTGACCCTCTTCCACACTCTCCTGCTCCAGTAAAATGACCTTTCCCATTCCACTGTACCATGAGCAGCTGGCAGATGGATACAACTGGTGGATGTCCCCTGTCACAAAACTCTAGAAGGTTGCTCATCTGCACACAGCAGTCAGAAACACGTGGTGTGCCTGCCATAAGCATTCTGTACTCAGTGATAGATAAGCTCTCAGCTGCTACTCCCAGCATTGAGCACCAGGATAACAGAACACTTCTGCAGACACATCCTGGCCAAGATTCAACACTCGTGTGCGACCTGCATCAAATGCACCACCATTTCGGACACCTCTGCCCTTTGCATGATCACATTAGGACTTGGAGAATGTGGGAGACCTATGCAGCTAGTCTCCAGGTTACATACCAGGACAGTACAGCAGGAGTTAACACACACACATAAACATCTAGCTCTGGGTTTAGATACCCCTCTCAGTCCTCCCAAAAGACTAAAGCTTTTCAAGCTTCCAGCTACATGAACACTGAATGTCTGTGTAGAAATAGTTTTGTAGTCACAACTTCTGCAGCCATGGACAATACGTGGGCATAAAAGACACCTTCTTATTCTTCTCCTAGAGCACTTCAAGGATCAGAAGCATTTTCCCACTTGATCAATTTGTTTTCACTATAGGACAAAGTTACGGATTACATAGTTGATCTAAGTTGAGACATGCAAAGAGTATTAGCAACCAACGTATTACACAATGCAGTAAAAGATGGCCTGGGTTTTCTTCTATTTCAGAGGTTTTGGTTGTACTTCCAACTCTTATTGTACTGATAGAAGGGCTAAAAAATTAGTATCCTAGTAAGAAACCAAGATTCTCGTGGCCTTGACCTTCATCCAGGAGTTAGAAAAATATCAAATATTGCAAGAATCACAATATAAATCACAAGGGAAAATAATTGACAACCTAAAGGAAGACCAAATCATCCATGCCACATCAGGCAACTCCTCATGTCCAGGATCCCACTCCTGCTGGAGTATTTAATGACTGCCTCAGATTTAGAGAAAAACAGTAACCCCATAATGCACCTGACCAATTACAAAACACTGTATGTGGATAAAGGAAAATCCTTCCTGATCCCTATAGAGACTAGCCAATGTGCTGAAATATGAGATTTAATTAAGCCTGTCTTATTACTTCAAATGCTACAACTGTTTGTAACATTTTCTAGGCCCTTTTGAATCCAGCACGGCATTCACACTTACAGCCTCCTGCAGCTCACAATTCCACCAGCTCAACCTCACACTGTGAGGCACCTTCTGTGGATGAATGAAATTTACTGGCCCTTTTGTCTCATTTTCTTAATACAACACTATGCCAGGTAGAACTCTATGTTTTTTCTGATGATGTCACACACCTCAGGTAGTCAGCTCTAAGTCCTCATGAATGTTGGTCGAGTTGTAGAGCAGGGAGCATGACAGGAGGAAAGGAAGCCAAATAAGAAGGTATACCAAGACTAGCAACACAGTCCCTTCTCAAGTTTGCCTAGGATACCCTGAGTATGCCTGCATGTGCAAAATTAATATTATATCTATAATGGTGAAATTATTATTAAAAAACAATAATTACAATAATATTATTGTTACTTTAGCCTCCCTTCAGGAACAGCCTCTGCTTTCTGCCTCTGCAATCCCACAAAAATTTACTTTTAACATGTTGAAAGTAGGAGATAAGAGTGAAATGCAAAACCTCAGGTACAACTATAAAGAGAAAAGGAAGGAAGGAAAAGGGAAGGCAACAAGTTAATAATTGTTCAAAATCTGAAGTCTACAGTAAAGAGGGAAATAGTTTTGTTCTGTTAAACAAACACCTTATTAATGACAGGGTCTCCTGCCCATTTCCCACAATCCTCTGGATAAATTAAAAAAAAAAAAAAAAAAAAGAAAATATTTGTAGGTTTAGCCCCTGCCTTACTTAAAGTCAATTCTGAAGAAAATTACTTAGAGGAGGAAGGAAAAAGGGGAACTGAAGGAGAAGTCAATTCGGAGAACAAAATGTTGCGTTTTTGGAATTCTCCTCCCTAAAATTACACAGTACTTCATTTTGGAAATTCCAGAGCAATGTTTCAGCAGTCCTGGAACTGAGTGAGACCCTTGTCAATGCCAGTTGACAATCTGCCCCAACCGCGGCTGCAGTGCTGCAGAGCCAGTGAGGCCAAAGCCCCACAGCCCAGTGGCTGGGTGACTGCTGGGACCACATTCGAACTGGAAACAGTTTTCTACAGGGAAAACTGAAGTTTCCAATGGAAATTTTTGATTTTGAATGAATTAGGTTTCTTCCTGTGAATCTGTATGACTGCAAAGCAGGCTATCAACAAACCAGAGTGACTTCAGCAGGAGTCCGAAAGCATTGGAGCACTTGCCCAATGAGCAGGGGCTGAGGGAGTTGTGGGCTTGTTCAGCTTGAAGGAGAGATGGCTTCGGGAAGACTAACAGCAGCCTCCCAGTGCTTATGAGGACAACCATCAAGGAGATGGAGGCAGGTTCTTCACAGCGGTATGCAGTGAGAGGACAGCAAGTGTAAGTTGCAAATGGGGTTCAGACTGGATCTGAGGAAAAATATTTTTTCACAATAAAAGTCTTTGAAATTGAGCAGGGGAACAGGTTGCCCAAAAAGGTTGTGCAATCTCCATTCTTGGGGGTTTCCAATACCTACCTGGATAAAACCCTGAGCAACCTGGTCTATCTTTTAGCTGACCCAATTTTGGGTAGAAAGTTTTGCATGAGGCCTTCCAAGGTCCTTTCGAACCTTAATGATCTTATGATCTTAAAACTCCCAACCTGCTTCACCAAAAACAGATTTAGGAACTGAACCATCTCGAGCACATGAACTCATTCAGGTACAAACCATACTGTCCTCTTCCATCTCCTCTAAACTGTGTTAGAAATCATTCACTTTCTCATAATCATCAGCGCCCCTCTATCTGCAGTTTGTGTGACTAGAGAGCTCATCAGATACTTCTGTTATCTGACACTTGTTTATAAACCTTTCTACAGCATTCACAAATGCTGTGCAAACAGTGCAATAACAATAATGAATCAAGGCTCCTGGAACATTCAGGGCACATCCTGCAGCCACCAACTCTCTGCAAGGCTTGGAGGGGTTCTATCCCATCCTTTTAGCTATTTTAGTTGTGTATCTTTATGAATGATAACACCTGTGATACTGAGGGGTTTCTTTGTCCTGCAGCTTGTTATCAGTAGGCTTTACTTCACTATCGTTATCTATCTAAAAGTTTTGAGGAGCAAGCAGAGAAAATGGAGCAGTCCCTTTTAGGTACTAATGTTTTTCTTCCTGTTAGTGTCATTCATGAGAAATTTATGGATATCAAAACAAGCACATAATATCTAATGAAAGACTTTGACAAGCTCTCAGCAGTCTTGAGATCAGTCTCTGAAATGTGAGGACATTCAGCACAAAACAATAAATACACTGATCCACATGAGTCCCGAGGTCAATACAGTCCAACACAGAGTATATGAAGTCACTGCAAAGATTCTAATAAAACTTTACAGGCTTTGGAACAAGCAAGCAGAGCAGGATCAGCAGATTGCTATGACTTTGGATTGCTTTGCGATTTTCTCCTGTTTGGCAGAGCAAAATGTCAAGAATAGGAATCCAGGAAACAACAAAAGTACAGGCTTCAAACTTTTCACTGTCCTATACAACCATAGTAATTGAGCACATCACATTCTCCAAAGTACTGATCTCTGCAACACCTCTGAAAGGTAAATACAGCACTCCTGGTTTGCAGATACTGAAGTGAGGCCCTGGAAAACTACAAGATATGTTGAAAACCAAACAATAACAAAGAACTGAATCCAGGCCTCCCAAATCCCAGGCCAGTGTCTAGACCTGTAGACATTGTTAACATATAATTTCTTACAAAAATTAAGCTGTTTTCATCCTCAGAACTAAAAAGATTTTTAAAAACTTTATTTTCTCCTAATTTACCAAGAGTTCAATTTGCCAGAATTTAGACAAACATTTGACTGAAACGTAACCCAGTAAGTGTTCATACTAGATCACTTTCAAACTGTGAAATGAAATTACTTTGGAAATTTTTAATTACATTGCTTTTCCTACCTTTTCATTTCTATTTTTGTACAGCAAGAATAAACCTTTGCTGGTTGAATAGATGCAGAGAGAGACTGGGGTCATGGTGGCTAGAAACTACAAGATCAGACAAGTAAAATCTACCACAACACCTGCTGCTCCTCTAAATGCCCCACACACAGCACTTTTAGCAAAAATTACTGAGTCAAGAGATACCTAATTAACACTTACTCCTTGTGCTTTCTGCATCTGACCCAGGTGCAGAAATGAATATGCTAGCTGAAGTTTCAGTTTTCTAGCTTTCTGTTTTTAATGAAAAAAATGTTTTTCTGTCAAGCAACAGTTTTAATGGAAGTTTTTTTGAGCAGTGCCAGTTCCAAGTGATCTCAAACCCCATTAATTCATCAAGTAAGGGCATTTAGTAGCTCTAAGTGCTCAATACTTTTGTACTTGACCCTCTGGGATCAACATAACATGATACTCAGAGGCAGAAAAGTAGTTCCAAGTAGCACAAAACCTAAAAGTGTTGATGCACATTTGCTGGCAGAATTAACTGGGATGGATGAAGCATTTACCACTGCCAGCTGTCGCCTCTGTCCCTCTGTTAAAAGCTACCATCCCAGGGAGGGTTTAGCAGAACAAGTATCCCCTCCTGAGTCAGCAGGGTTTACAGCCTGAAATCAGCAGGAGCTCACAGGAGAACAGCGAGCTATCAGCGCCCTGGCTGGGGTGCAGGCACACATCACATCCCGCCGGCTCATGGCAAGGCAGTGTCCCCAGCAGAGGGTGGGAAGAGAGCTGGGAGTCGTTTCTACTTCAGCTGTCTCTGACTGAACTCTCACCAAGTGTGAGTCAACACCCAAGGCCGGTTAGTGGGCCGACAGCATATAGCACTGCTGGCTTATAAAAGGGAATGGCCCTACAAAAATAGGGCTCAAACCTTCAGTGTGCAAACCTGCTCTTTGAGACAGACTGTAGGGTCACTTTGAATCACAGAATGAAATATATATCTAGTGAAATCCAAGAAAAATGACTGCCTTTCCCCTCGTGTCTGAATTTTTATCTGCTCATCTGAACATTTTGCAAAAAAACAACAGAAAACCTATTACAAAGATTGCTAGTGCGTGAAATGATTGAGAAATATTTGCAGTTTGAAAGCAGTTTCACTTCCTGCCTGATACCACAATGAAGCTTTTTAATAAAGTTAACATCACTGTTATTTGTTTTACATCTATGTCCTTATTGAGTCTATTTTAGATTTCTTGAAAATTTCTCTTAAAACAAAAAGCCCCACATCTCCTAAAGTCAGAAGTTCCTAGGCTTTCATTGTAAACCACACTGCTGATAATGTGATAGTGTTTCTAATAATAATACTTTGTGCTTACACTGTAAAGCAACTTTCATCCAAATATTTCAATGTGTTCTACCAATTTTAGTTAAGCTACCTAAATATAAGCATATCATTTAACAGCTGGGCAGCCTGACAGATTTTGTGAGCCGTTTTTCACAAGCATAAAGGCTGAAAAACTAGGTTATAGAGTCCTGAGTTAAAATGCTCCAGGAACCATTAAACTATACTGTCTGTGCAACACCTATTCACAGTAGTTATGCTCCAGAGCTGACAGAATACTAATTAAATTAATTTTGCGAATGCTTCTGTGCTGCTATTTGTGAGGTTGTGTTCCAATATGCAGACAAGCTGTTAGATAGTCATAAAATATATTTGTGAGTCCTGAAGGTAATGAATTTCGGCATGAATAACTAGCTAAAGACTGTCCTACAAAATAGAAAACACAACAAAAAGCTCTCATATACTCCCTACTATTATTTTTGGTTACCTAAAATGTTTCAGCTACCCACTCAAAAAGCCATGTGAGCAGTATCATAATCTTCCAGGCTCTGTCTCTTTCTAGAAACTACTTGCACCATGTCCAGAATAAAAAAAGCTACATTTGTTCATTACAGTTTTAACCAGTACAGTAAAACACAGACCCAAATACTGTTCTGACCCACAAAGGAATTGCCACAGAGATGGCTGACCAATTGTTCCATCTTTTAGTTCAGAAGGAGGCTCATCAGTTTTTGTGACAGCATCTTCCAAGGTCTAATTGGCAGTGGCAGAGCTACCCCATTAAAATCACACGGCCCAGCTTTGCTAATACAGTGATAGTACAGACCATGCTCTGCACTGCCTCAAAGGTCATGTTTCTTGCATCTTCTTCTGAAGCCATCTGGGGGCACCTGTTGGCTGTTGGACTTTCTGGACTCTGGGCCAGTTCTTGCAGGATAATGGACATTCTTACATAACTAAGTAATGTGACATATATGCAAAAAGTCTTTTTTTTTTTAACCATTTTCTTCCTAAGGGGAAAGTTAGACATGCATACTTAAACTAAGAGCTTTTATTTCTATAGGGCTAAATGAGTTGCAAGATCCACACCAAAACGTGATTATGATTAGTGACAAATGTGGGAAAAATGCAGTAAGATAGGGTGTGAAGAGCAGGAAGCAATGATGGCATCTGAGTGATTCATGTGTGCCTGCATCTTCCATACGAAACTTTCATTGCCCAGGGATAATCCCTGAGTGAGCTGATGTGAAATCACCATAACGAGTCTATTCCTTCCATGTAGGTAGATCTGTGTAATTTAGATCTTTCCAGTACAGCACACTGGAAGGTTTATGCACCAGGACCTGAAATAACTGGAAACAGCAGAAATGCTACAGAAAAGCTTTTTCTGATGTGCATAGATTTCCTCCCCTTCAGGAAGTCTTGACAGCGGTCCGAGGCTTTTGCTGCTCTCTGTGTCAGCGCACACATTGCCCACTCCCCATCATGGAGCAGGGAAAGGCTTGAACAGCCATCTGGCATGCAAGATTTGCAGCACCTGTTTCCAGGTTGGCAGTGGACCTGTAGAATCTCCAGTGCTTTGAAATTCTGCTTTTACCCTTTTTTCTTTCTTTAAGAATACAATTTCTTATTTGTTCCCTTATCTTGACCATGCACTCAAAGACAGAGATCATTAGATCACCAGAGGCAGGACCAGGCTGGCAGTAGCCCTCTGTGCATGCAGACCTGTGTATGCACAAACCTGGCAGGATGACCATGTTTCAAGCAAGACACCAACAGTGGACAACAAACAATTCAAGAGGAATATATGAAAGGAAACTTGGAAATCGGAGGACAACTTTTCACTGTTTTAGCAGGGAAAAAAGGTCAGTTTATAACCAGGGACAAGGTTTATAATGATGGAATTATCACCATATTATGCGCTTTTTTTCTGGTAGTTCCCAGCATTTCCATTATCTATGCCAGGACATCTTCTATACCCATATCCCTCATCCTTGCACTGCAACCCACTAACCTTACTCTTTCCCCAGTATCTTCATATCCACCACTACAGCTTTTTATAACTGTAAAAACTCCATAAAGACCTACATACATGGAACATACAGAATATACATAGTCACATGCCTTTTCACCCATATGAAGAACATTTAGGCAACACTATCCACTACTCTGGATCTCCTGTGTTCTTCAAACCCTCTTCTCTGTATCACCCAAGATTTAGACAAAAATTTGTGTCTGCTTTTAGAAAAAGACACAGGCACAAATTGCAATGTTAAGAGTGCTGGGAATTGCATCTCTCCATACCTGCTTTCCACTAGACCTGAGCACTTGTCAGTCAGGGTACTAGTTTGGCTTCTCTTGGCTCCAGAGAAGTCATGCTGTATTTGTTCATGATGTTTGGCTAACATATGTAAAATAAATTTGCATCCATCACATGAAGAATGGATGTTACTATGTTGATGGGTACTGTAATAAATAACAGGTTACACAACAAAACAAAACAATCACCCATGTCATTGGAATAACAATTGGTAAACACGCTGCCTCGCTTTTGATGGAGCATTTCAGATTCTGTCTGGGTTTTACTACAATGCAAACAACATTTGCTTTGTGTTAGGTTACTCTTCTCTTTTATTCTCTTTTAAAATCAATGGAGTTTTGTTCTACAGTTATTCAATTTTTATATTCTTATCTTATATACCACTCCACTATCCATATAAATGCAGCAAGATCAACCCGTCAAGTGTGACTAAAAAAATCTTGGAAATAACAGGAATAAAGTGATATATTCCCCAGACCTCCCTTCAGCATACAAACAAAAAGTTGCTAAACAGTACAAGCCAGCCAACATGGAAATCTCCAGCATTGTTCTCTTCTTGATCTTGATTTAAAATGCAGAAAATTGGAAAATGTGGGAAAGAAAAAAAAGGCATAGACGAGTACAGTTATGAGGACAAAGAGAAATTTTCATGTAGAGCATTGTATCATATTTCCAAAGCTTTCTCTAATGTATACAAAACAACTCCTCACTGATTCAACTAACAGAGGAAATAGCAGCCTATTGATCCAGTTAGCGTAGCTGCAAGTTGTATGTGAGTACACAGACACATATTAAACACATTTTGGAAATAAAAAGTAGTTTTTAGTACATCACCCCTCTCAGCATGGCTGCAGCAATGCTGCCAGTTGTGCTGCAGTTTAATATAGATTTCCTATAGAAATTAATTCCACATGCTGATGGCTTACTAGTTAATGCCTACGAGTTACTCATTTATCTGTTTCACATTTATCAACTGTCAATGTCATAGAATACCCTCCACCTTCTCTTGTTATGAGACAGTGAAAAGTAGCTCTTCATGTTTCCTCTATTCAGTAGTTTCCAATAAATGCCTTATGCTTCTTAAGGTAATTTTACAGTGTATTATATGTCTTTTTAATACAGGCCTCTAACTAGGATCATTACACTCTTACTTAGTCTATTTTGTTTCATATAAAGTTTGTGAGGTGATCAAATACCTTTAGCATAACTGGTAAACTCCAAAATTGTAGAGAGTATTGTTAATATTTTCCTTATAAATCTCTTTCTTTGCAGATAAAAAGCAGTTGTTAGGTGCAGACAAGTTAACATAATTGCTAAAATGAGAGAGGATGAGTTGTGTACTTGCTTTCTCCATATAATCTCGTGTAGGGCTGACCGAGCATGTTAAGGTTATAGTTCAGTTTGACATCCAGCTTTGCAAGGAAAGAATTGTTAACCAAAGTTGGGTCCTCTTACTCTGCTTTTTGTTCTACTGTATTCTATTCCAGCAAGACTTCACCTGGGAGATTTGCAGCTCAGAAACAGCCTGAAGTCATTGTCTCACATTAAGGAAACATATCTAGGGAGACCAATTTCCCTCCATATTATCAATGCTCTTCTTGTATGTGATAATTATAGGTCAGGGCATGATTCTCAGCTTACCACAACAATTGTAAAACTATCAATGTCCATGGAGTTGCTCCCAATACAATAGAGATTTCCAAACCCTGCAATCAGTTAGGATAAATATTACTATTTTGTAAAAGCACTTGTATGGATCTTGGTGACCATATGCTTGAAATTCTAACATGCATACTGGACAAAAACATCAGCACATTATTTTCAAACAAATTGTGAAAGTAGTTTTGTTAAAAGCAACATTTAGTAAAAAGTCCTTCAGTGAATGAATTTCTGCACTTAACAGAAAGCAAGAAAACAATTGTTTCCTATAATTGGACAGTTTGATTAGAGGCAGGTGGTGCAGAGCTGAGAAAACTAGAGCCATGAAGCCAATTGTAATGTCAAGTATGCTTCCTTTTCTTTAGGATCCAGAAACATAACATGCAAATTGCTTCCCCCCCCAAAAAAAAATCAAACCTACATTTAGTTCCTATTCATTATCCCCACTGGTATTCTATCCATAGTAGAAGTTTGCAGCTTGAAAAGAGATGTATACTTGATGTTCATTATACATAATGTATACAGGGATAAAAAGAACACAGACTTAGGAGGGAAAAAAAAAAGAGAAAACAAAAAGAAAATGTCATTAAGATTTCCTTGAAAAGGTAGGCAATCAGATAAGTGGTGTTGTGGCAAGGATCTTTTCTTGTTCAAACAACACACCCTCATGAAACTATTATCAACCGTAGCTTTATTACTTTTATTACCAGTACACTCAGGAGTCCCAGTGATAAACCACTGTGCTGGGCAGCATACAAAGCAGCACCTTTGACTGCAATAGAATTAAATTTCCTTCAGCTCTTGCTAAAATTTCAGTGGGTATCAATCTCAATTACTGCACAAGCAAATAAAATAACCAGGTCTACTCAAACAGCCTCAGCCCACATTAAGCCAAACACCATATCTAATCAAGGAGAAACTAAAGTCCTGCCATGGGATGGGAAAGAGGTTGACCGTTTATATACGTCTGATTTAAAGTATACAGAATACTGGACACCGAGCTGAGATAGAATTAATTTTCTTCTTCACAGCCCACTTCACACTGATCATTCATAAGAGTATGCTTTAAACAACTGAAGGATAAAAACCCCAGGGACAAATTTGCTGCTGGTGTGGACCAACATATAACTTTGATCAGCATTTGGTGTAAGAAATAAGTTTGAACAAAGGGAACTTCCTCTTCAGAGGATGACAGCACACCAAGAACTGTCAGTGCCACCAACCTCTCTCAAAGCTGACTCCTCATGCACTGAGATGGGAGATGAACATCACTCCCATTCTGACATGGTACAGAGGACGTGACCTCATCCCACCTGCTCCGACCAAGAGCCTGCTGCACATCTTGACAGCAGGCAAGAACAGGAAAAAAACCCCTCGCTGGGCCCTGTGCGTGGGAGGAGGAAGCCGTCTTGGTTAGCTGTCACCCAGCGCGACTGCGAGCGATTGCACACTCCCACCACCTGCATCCTACAAGCGAGCTACACCTCTGATCTGGACTGAGATGCTGTGTGAGCACAAATTTACCACCCCAGTGCTGCCGGGAAGGGGAAGGGGAAGGCCCGTGCAAATGGCGGCACCAAATCACTCAGTGTGGTGAGCAGTGAGTGGCAGGAAGGAGCTGAGTGCGTGGCAAAACTTGCAAGGGCCACTCCTAGGCTTGTGAACTTTCTCTATCACACACAGCTCACAGCTAGGCCTAATTCTCCCACAAGCATGGGACTGCCTTTGGGCAAAGCTTCATCCAAAAGCATTGTCTGGTGAGGTACCTTAGTGAAACGCACACGGCTCGGGTCAGAAGCATCAGCAGTGCAATCACAGGGACAGATGACACTCATGCAGAATATAGGTGGATGACTTACAACACCTGATGGGGCAGAATGAACCTCCCCCACTGGTGCCTGAATGAGACACAACTGACACACCTGAATATGTTGGTACTACTACAACAGCAATATTTTCACAAGGAAGATAAGTACTGAACAATATTTTTACTGTATCAGGCTCAAAATTATCTTGAATCAACATAAGCTATGCATGACCTCTTCTCCATCTATTCTTTTCCTCAACAAGGTATTTATTGCAGGCAACATCAGGCATACTTGCAGGGCAAGTGCCTTTTTGCATCAGAACTTGCACCATTTAAATGAGGGTAACATGCTGTATGTTACATCCCAAATATTTATAACTTTGGCTTACTAATAACATAAGGGTAAAGGACAACAAATATTCCAAGCGATTGCTTAATGCCAGAAAAAATTCTCATTATTAAAGAAAATTACAAATTCTGAGAGATAGAAGTGAGGCTATATGAAATCCAAGAGTGCCTGTGTGTCTCTAACACATTTCAGTGGTCAGTGCTAGTAACTTGTTAGTTCCAGCTCAAAACATCCTGTCTTTTTCTTTTCTCAGGCAATCATGCTGACTGTGGATAACCAAATCACATTATTTAAGCTCTCTTAGTGTACTCCTCTTCAGTTTTTCCAGCCTCCTCCACATGCATATTGTCTCTTTTCATAATACAGTATTTACCTAAATGGTGCAAAAGCACAGGGATACACTGTGCAATTGCTAGTTGGACAAAATTGGAATAAAGTCAATACAGATTTTAAAGATATTTAGGCATTTAGCTCCCCTGGCATTAGGAACAAAATATCTCACAAAATCTGTTTGTTATACGGGGACTGGAACAGAACTGCATTCCTCTGTACAGCTGGAGTCTGATGGTCATGTTTGAAAAGGGTCTTTATCACTGAAGTGGAGAGAAGGCAGGCACAAATCAGCTGGACATAAGGTCAACAGCTACGCAAAGAAGGAGGAACTCCTGTCCTTATTTTGCTAAATCTCCAGCAATTCCAGTCTAACCAGGCCTAGTCCAGGAAGAACTGCTACTGACAAGTGCAGTCTCCTCCCTAACCCACAATCTTCCAGTTCAGGCACAAGACACATTTCTCAGCCCATCCTGTTGCAAAAAATATTCTACAATACACACACTAAGAACAACAACAAGAAAATGCTACTGAAACAAGGCTCTCCAAGACACACTGGTTCTCCCAGGAGGAGAGGCTGAGAGAGCTAAGACCCCATGGCTCTTGTTACTGGAGGTGCTCAAATACTCCAGTAATGACTGAGATGCAGAAACACACACAAAATAGAAACCACCCAGCTGACAGGACTGCTGTACTTCAATTCTCTCTAGGTCATCACTGATATTACACTCTTGTCAGTCTTCCAGCACCTCCCAGTTTTCTTGTGTTGTCCCAGTTGCCTCAGATTTCAGAGAAACTGGTTACCTAGGCATGGGTTATATCGACCTTGAGAAACTGAGTTTTCAGGCATTTCAATTTCATGATCACCTGTGCAGGTCTGATCCTGATCTTCTCTAGTAATTCTCTTTTCTCCCTTGGGAAATTTCTGCCATCTGTTCTCTTATTCTTTCCTGAAAATGGAGGTAAAAATATAGGTTTTAGCAACACCCTCAGTAAATGCTTTCACTTTCTCTCAAAGGCCCCATCATTCCTTTCAGAAGCCTGTTATTTCAAATGCACTGCAGGCAAATACATTTAATTGTATTTTAAAGTGAGCAAAGGTTTCAATTACCAGTTTCATTCTTGCCCAGTTCATATATTTATTTCAAACACTTATGCATGTTTCCCTTCATCCTCCATCTGTCTTCTTTTATTTCCATTCATTCTTTCTGTTGTGAATTGTCATCTAATGTAGAACATTATAATGGAAGTCAGGTCTTCTAATTCAGCTGCTTATCTCTCAAACTCGTGGTGTGACCCTGTGTGTGTCATTAAGCCTTAATAAGCCTCATTTCCTACCTTTAAAAAGGATGTTGTCTGTTTGAACCATTATATTAAAATTGTTTAATTTAATAAGGGTAGAAATACTTTATAAATGCTAAGTATTATTTCCATTTCATGCCAATCATGACACCCACATTAATAAACTCCTTTGTGTTTACTTCTGGGTTGATAATGTCAGCCCAGTCTGGGCTGATAATGACTACTCTCGGGCTCTGGGTCCACAGCTGAACAGATAAATTTCACTTTTGAAGATCTGTCTTGCTTCTGAACCATTTCCCCGCCTGCAAAACTTTCCTCCAAAAATTATCCTTCATGAAACCATGCAGAGAAAACATGTTAAAAAGAAACTGCAATTTTAAGCTGAACAACAGATAATATAAATAGTTAGGTCCCCTACTCTGCTATTTGTTCTCTTCTTTTAGAGGTTTCAGTAAGAGTATCTGAATGTATGTATTTACTCAAAGCATTTTCAACACAATGCAATCACATTGAAATGAGGAAGGAGACCATAGTATAGACATTTGAGGGATGGATCCCATCTATCTATTTGCGGCTCAGAGAGGTGCAGAAAGCCCATTACACTCAGATTATGGTAATAAAATGAAAATTGATACAATGTGTTTTGTTTTGGTTTGTTGGGGATTTTGTTTGGGGTTTTGTTTGAGTTTGGGGGTTTTTAACTTCAGTATGATATTATTCAAAACAGTTGACAGAGATAGGATAACCTTGTCTTAGCTTTAAATTGTCTTGTTAACATTCTAGTCTCTTTAACAAAGAAAAATATTTTTCCCACTCAGAGCAACTCAACAGAACCTGATTTGGTTACTTCCACTGGAACCTTTGCAGTCACAAGTCCAGGCGGCCTTTGCGCTTCAGGCAATAATTTGCTAACACCTTTCACCTCTCGAGCCTCAGCTGCATTCCTGACATGCTCAAAACTCCTCTAAACATCATGGCACATTAGAATATTCAAGAAATATGGAATCAGAAGGAAAACAGAGTGTGTGTTGTACAATTTATTGGGATAGAAACATCTCAATCATCATTTGTTCTTGTTTATAGGACATTATATTAGCTCTTCAGCTCTGGTTCCTCTAGAAGAGAGAATTGCCTATTAGTTTCTTTCTATTATAATATCAGATAGCTTCTGCTCTGGGCACCTGCAGTAACACACACTGGTGGGAGACAGTTTATAAGTGGGAAAGCATGAGGATTTTCATTATTCCTTTGAAGTATGAAGGCTAGATCAATGGCTTGATCCTAGCCATTGAGAGGCCTGGAGCAGAGTTGAGTGCCTATTTCATGTCTGATATTTCTTTCCTCTGACCAGATAAAAAGGAATAGTGAGAAAACACAATCATTGTGCTTTGCCTCAGTACACCTGTCAGTCAAAATAACCCACAGCAGGAGCAAACCAGGAAACTTTAAAGCTCTGCAAACCACAACTTTTTCTCTAAGATGCACCTCACCTCTTCTGGTTTTAGTGATTAGTGATTCCTGGCTAGGCTGTTACAAAGCTGATAGTTGCCATATATTCCTCCACAAGGATGCAGCTACTTTTTTGCCCTGACCCCTTAGACATTTCCCTTCACTCAACATTCATGGTGCTTTTCCTTGGATTTTGTTTTCTAAAACTTTTCTTCTCCCTACAACAACAAAGTTATCTATTCTTTAGTTCATCTGGTGTCTCAAGTGCTCACCTCTAGTTTCTCCCTGTCTGATTGTCTAAACCTCCTCAGAGATCTCTACCCACTAACCACTATTAAAGAGCAGTAGAGAAGATGCTGACACCTCTGCAACTGCTTTGTTCTCAATGACTAAGTGACTACTATTTTTCGTTCATCACCCAAAGACAATCATACACATTTACCAGCCAGAAGAGTACTGCTACTCAAATACAAGTGTTAACATTACACAGATTGCTACAGCCGTTCAAAATTAATACCATTTCCCTGTTGTCCTCTGAAAGTCTTTCTTTGACTTCAGGCCTTACTTTTTCCTTCTTCCATATAAAAGGCTGTTTGCCTCTGTACTCTGTTTCACAACAATACAGAACTTGCCACGAGATTATGGATTTATTTGTCAGCATCAGGCACTTCCACTCCATCTTTCCCACTGGATCCTCACCCCTAGAGCTCAGTCATCAGCCTGATGTGACTTTCACCGCACAGGCTGCTCCATCTCCAGTTCACTTAGCTGGCTTCTTTTCCCCATATCTCTATCTGAGAAGTGCTGAGTAGCACAACTTGCTCAAACCTCTCACCTTTGCACTCATGCAGCTTTGGAGGCACATCTCAAGGCACGTCTCCCTGCAGTGCAATACCCACTCCCTTTAGATTCTCACCTTCCAGATTTCCCTCTCAATAAAAAAAGAAAGGGTTTGTCTTACCTACAGACCTTACAGGTTCAGCTGATCCCCTGGTAGAGGAAAACATTTAGAATATGTAGTGCTGCCATAAATTGTGGATAGTTAAAAGAAAAAGAACCCTGTGGAGATATCTGAAATTTAAACTCAGACAGGCAGCAATCTAAAATAAACTACAGCTGGTGTTTCAGCTTTGATTCTGATGCCACTAAAGGCAAATGGCACAATTCCCATTGATTCCAATTAAATCACAGACTAGGTCCTCTTCTTACTCATCTTTCTTTTTTTTTGATGCCTCTATTTGCCTTTCAGTAGTAAGTTTCCTTGCAATACCATGTGGCTCTCAGGACCATTTAAAAAATTCTAAGAAATTCATACAAGTGCAAAACTTTGTATTATTTTTTTAATAAGAAAGTAGGTAAGATTTTTAACTCCCCTAATTAATGGCATTGAAGAAAAAGCAGAATGGTTTTGTCCTAATGGTTTAGTTGGTTTCAGTTTGGTCTATAATCCATGCTAAGAACCAACATACCTTCTGTACATCTCTGTACTTAAGAAAAAAAAGCACTCTCTTATGACACGAAATACATAAATGTTAAAATGTCACTGTTAATCATTTTGCAAGGAGATGGATGTTTAACCATTTCGCATCCAGCTTGACCTTGATATGCCTTATCTCAAAGCAGACCACGCACAAACTTGTTTTTAGGATGCGCTTTGCACACCCTTGTAGGAAGCAAGCTGTGGTGACGTGTGACATTCCTGCATTGGTGCTGCCATTCCTGTGGGAGTTGCACTGCCACAAGCTATGCAGCTTTTTGCTTCACTCTCTGTTCTTACAAGGAAAGCCAGAGGGTCTCCTGGTTTCCACTTCAATGGTGACACAGAGCATGACACTCAGTCTATGCTGTGGGCAGTTCAGCTGCAGCTGTTTTGAGACACTTAAAGTTTCAGGGTTGTCAGCTTCCACACTTTGCTGGGCTCCCTGTCCTCTTTCCTAGAGGTCTGTTCTTGAAACTCTGCCCTTCCTAGTTGCAGAGAAAAGCCTGAAAACATGGAATCTTACAGTATTTTGAGGTGTGACTCGTGACTTTTTGCCAAGAAGGGCACATACTACTGCCTCCTTTCAACTTCCCTTTGCCTCTTTGCATGCAGCCGCACCTGCAGATGTTCAGGGAGGAGTGCCTGCACGCATCCACCCTAAAAGCAGCTTCTGTGTATGCAAAAGTCAGCACCCGCGTGCACAGGTGTCACTATTCCCCACGGGCGGGTGCAGAGGTTCTGCTTGACAGGGCCACATGTGTATAAGCAGTTGCCCCTTTGGGCAAACTGGTCTCTGCATATCACATTTTAGCAAAGCAGCACAGCTTCTTCCATGTGTTCCATCCTCAGCACATGTCTTAAAAGTAGTTTTATAGAGGTAGATATACAGATGTCTGTCTCAGACTTTTTTTTCCACTTGTCCTATCTGACTTTTGCAGTTACTTCACACTGAGCTCAGAGCCCAAAGCTCAGCTGAACTCAGTTTCTAATGGCTGCTGCTGAGAGTGCTCAGCTCACAGAAGAAGAACCAGCCCAAAAAAATGACCAGGGCAGAAGGGATTAGAAATGCCTGTCCTCATTACACTGGTCCTCCTCAGTTTCCTCCAGGGCTTGGAGGATGCATGGCCTTGTACCATAAGCAAACGGGCAGGCCAGGCAAGGACAAAGCCACTCTGCCCTGTAGCCCACTCCCAGAAGAACGTCCCTCCTGACTGGACAGAATGTCAGGATCATGTATCAACACACAACCAAAAAACCTTTGTAACTTAAATTCATCTTATGACAGATTTTCAAAAGATGTACCAACAAAAATGTCGAGGAATTCTGTCATTTTTCTTCAAGATAGCAAAAGAGGTTTGATCCTTCTCCAAATCAAAAGATGAGAGTCCTGTTACCCCAACAGAATCCCATTCTGGGACTCTACTCTCAGAAGACCTTCTCCAAGCTGGCAACAAGTTTTTTATATCAGGAAGATCACCCAAAACATCCTTGCTGCTTTCAGAGCACTACAGAGGGAGCACAGATCCTCATTTCTCTTTAAACTCCCAGGATCATTTCATCAAAAAATTACATTAGATGATGAGACCAACACCATGACAGCCCCAGGGGAATCTTCCCAGAATGGCCTCAGCCACCTTCAGCACAAAGTTGCCCAAAGAAATCATCACTCCAGATACCTTTAATAACAATGCCTATGACTCAGACAGCGCTTAGCAGCAAATGTGGAAGGTAGCTGAGCATCATTACCCCATACAGATGGGGAAAACCAGACCCACTGCGCTAAGTGATTTGCCTGCAGCCCCGCAGCACCTGGCAGACCTCAGAGCAGGAACTAGGGCCAGGGCTATGTTGTGCTAATTCACAGCAGAGAGCCAGTGTATCCCACCTGCTTCAGAGGGGTTACAGCCCCCTTGCTCCTCTGCATGCGTGAGGTGAGTGCGACCCCACAAATTGTTTTGCCTGGAGACAGGATGAAATATAAATTTAACTGCATATTTTTGCTATTAAATCTGTTCCACCAGCTTAGTCCCACTATATTAGTATACATGAATACAAAGCCAAACAGAATGTTAAAAATTAAAGTGTAAGTGGCTGAATTCAGTAAAGCCAATAGTTGCATTCAATACAGTAGCATATTTGTGACTACGGATTTTTGCTAGACACATTTTGAAGATAACATCTTATTTGTACAGTGAATGGTTAGGCTAATCAGTGCAAGGGTTTAAATAGTCTTAAGTGCATTAGCATAATCACTTGTGAAGCACATGTAGTTTATAAATGAATTAACAGCTACAAATTAAAGACGAAGTGTCTGCTTTTTTTAAGCATCTGCCCAATTTTAAGGGGAAAAAAAGGGAAGTTCGGCATTCTGATTTTCAAACGCTCTCAGCTCGTGCACTGCGGAAATGCTTCCACCCTCCACTCCTCAACCTGTCCAGCCCACCATGGGGCTCCCAAGGGCAGCTCAGATGAGGTAGGACTCCATACATCAATGAAGCTTTGCAGTCCTCAGTCCTCAACTCTCACCAGTTCTACCTCACTCAAATTCAAGATTTTTTTATGTTATGATGTGTTGGGGTTAAACTGTTTTAGGTTTTTAACGTGCTTGTACCTTCCCAGAATTTAGAAAAGGTGTATTTTTATAAATAGGATGATTTTACAGACCTATTGAGTCTGAATTGAGAAGGATGTATGGTTCCCACTCTGTGCTCCCTCATTCCTGCACCTCTTTCACATGTATTAAGCAAAGGAGGATGACTTCTTCACTGCTCCCTAAGTTCAGACATACCTCAGCCGACCTGACTGCCCATTTCTCTTGGAGCTGAGAAAGACAAGTACCTCCTTAGGCCTATACTGGAGAAATCCCAGGTGAAAAGACCCCCTGCAGCCCCATATCACAGCCTCCATCGAACATACAAAGATGCACACATGATGGAGGTACAGATGTTTCATTTCCTGGAGCAGAAACTGAACGGGTTGCAAAAAAGTGACATAGGAAGGGGAATAAGAAATGGTCACTGAGAACAAGGGACACAAAATAGAAATGAGGAGACAGAATCAAAGTGAGGAGAGGTTCTTCTTGCCAAAGGACATCGTGAATAGTACATCATTTCAAGATGCAGTTACACAAATTAACTAGACAGACATCTATTTGGGTACTAAACACAGGCTTCTGTGGCTTAGGAAGGCAGGAAATTTATAAGGAAATATTCCTGCCTTTGCCTTGCATACCCTTCCCTTGGCATCTGGTTGACCATTGTCAAAAGACAGAGCTGGAACAGCCATTTTATGTTCTCATATTGTTTACTCTAGAGTGGCACAAGTAGAAGTTAAGAAATGGATTTTCCAAAAGGCAAAGCACGGGGGAACATTTTACCCCAAGTGGGCAGCCTGTTCCCTTAGTCTCTTGCACAAGATCACTTGAACAAGCTCATTCACCTCCCGTTCCTTTACACCCACCCCACTCACAAAACACACCAGCAGTGGGTGCACTGGGGCTGTGGTAAATATCTCTTGACCCCTCACTGCCCAGCCCAGCCTTCACATAGCCCAAATGGAGGAGACCAAGAGGTTCATTAGTCCTCGTGCTACAGTTTCATTGTGGACAATTGTCGCTACTATGTGTAGAGCAAAAATTTAGTAAACACATTTATCTTTTGGCTATACTAGTACTACTTTTTTTCCCCCTACGGAAAAAGATACCACTAGAGCATACTTAGCCCTTCACATACACCAAGTCTTCAAAGGTGAACTTGGCTTTTATTTTGTATGGATTTTTATTTTATCTTTCTGACTGACTGGGAACCACTATGAAGCAGTAATCAGGTGCCTTGCACTAGAAGTCCAACCTTCTGTCTTGACTCCCTAGTAAATGTAGTGCTATTTTCATCTTAAACTAAGGGCAGCCCAGTCACCACTCACACTGAGAAGTATTAAAAATACTTCCCTCAGTTCTCAGAAAGAGAATAATCTAAACTCTGAAACTAACTGAACTGAAAAAGAAAAAAAAAAAAAAAAAAGAGGAACCCTAAGCGTGAAGAGCTATTATTATGTCTTCTCACATTTTGCTGTAGCTAAAATCATGAGTTGTATATATAACTAATGCACCACCCACCCAAGCAAAAATACTTGCTTGAAAAAGTAAAGGCACGCCTGTCAGAACTCATCCTCTTCCATTCAGTCTCCATTGTATATTTTTGTGCCTGTGATAAATTAGCCCACTACTTCTCAGGTGATTCTGGCATTCCAAATTTGAACACAGGACATGCTCAAGTAAAATCACCTAGTAACTTCACTAGCAGACTGAACTCACAGGGCAGCTAGTATTCAGCAAAGCAAAACTGAAATATGAAGGTAATGGGGTGAAAGTTTGAGGCCTGCCCTCCACTTGCACTCACTCACACACATTAATGTTTCCATCCTGGCAGCTATAAACACTGTTTACCATCAAACACCTGCAACAGATTTCCAGTACTCCCATGCTTGCAGTGTAGGTTAGCATGTAATCTGTTTTGAATGCTAGTACGAAGCAGAAATCTGAGAATGCCCTGGAGGGTTACAGTTTGTAGGTGGAGCTACCTGGTCACATCTTTCTTAGTGTTCTCATTTCTGTCTTTCTCCTTCAAAATTCTAAGTGTTCTTCTCAGTGTCAGCACTGACTTAACATTCATTTTTTTCATTAAGCATAGCTAACATCTACATCAGCCTAAGCTGTAGTAATTTTCTGGTTTACACAGGCCAACTTTCAGCCAATGAAGAGAAACAGAAAGATACACAGAGACTTAGTCAGTAAAACAGTGTCTTTGCACCTCGCAATTTTAGCTCTAGAACTAGGCTTACAAATACACAGTGGAAACCAAAGAGATTTTACTTTATTTTTGCAGGGAAAGATACAAGCACAGTCTGTGACCAGCTATGCTTTTGGAAGGCAGTGGGGACAAGACTTGACACTCAAAATATTTAGCAATTTTACAGGTGGTTTTACAAGGATATCCCTGTAGATTTTGGGCCTCTGCTCTATACCATTACTAATATCAGGATAAAGAGCAGGTCTTCTCACTAGTTCTGCTGCTTTCAGAATCTCAAAACAAACTCAAGTTCGACATTGTTGGCCCAGCTCTTAACTTTCATGCAAAAGAAAAGTATTATCCTGTAACATAATGTCCAGGGAAAACCATAATGTCATGCATTATTCCTGGACTAGGTCACCTCCTTAATTATCATATCTTTCTCCATCATGCCCTTATGACACACCCTAATTCCTCCTTAACGATGCACAACAGAAACCTGGGAAGAGTGGGCTGAGAAGAAATTCTATAATTTCTAGGGCAGCTGTTCCTCCAGTACATCAGATACATAGACCAATGCTGCGTGGGCTCCAAGGGAGAATTTTCATAAGTATCTGAGGCATACAATTCGGGAGCAAGATGCTCCAGCAAGAACCATTATGTACATATTTTGCAGCTTGTGACTGAGGTCAGCATTAACATGTTGACATACAGTAACTGCTGGCATGCAAGAACTGAATAAGATATTCCAGAAGATCTCTTCTAAGATGAAGTATTTGAGTCTTCTCTCTAACCGCTGCAAGGTAAATTGCATTCAGGTATTTCTGAAGTTCATGAAGTTCAAAGCCATTCCAAGCTGGGTCACAAGCAGTGATGGATTTGATGATGCAGTAGAAGAAAATCCTGGTCTAAGACTTGTGTATGGGTTTGATCTGAAACAACAGACATAGCTCTCAGTGTGGGAGAAGTCCTGGGGATTATTCCCTGTGTATAGTTTTGCCATGGGAGCCCCTGGTGGTCTAGTGGTTAAAGGCGCGGCGCTGTCACTGCCGAGACCCAGGTTCGATTCCTGGTCAGGGCCACTCCCCGGGCAGATGGAGCCCGTT
>JAYRBT010000114.1:99628936-99677721 GCA_036023395.1 Myiotriccus ornatus
TTTGATCTGAAACAACAGACATAGCTCTCAGTGTGGGAGAAGTCCTGGGGATTATTCCCTGTGTATAGTTTTGCCATACAGAGCCTATGTTTTCTAGGCTTAGGGTGCTCAGGAAGGCCTATGTGATACTGAGCCCTTCTGAAAAGTGGGGTATAGTTTATCTATGCTGATTTTTCTATGTTTGTTATAAGTTTAAGGCTTTTAAATCATGCAAATGTGTCTAGAGATTGCAATGGATGTGTGTTTGAGAAATCCAAAAATAAAATAATGTAATGCAGCCAAATACTTAATTACCAACATGTGCATCTGTTGTCAAACCATACGCTAAGTGAGTGGCACTGCTCATTAGTTCTGCTTTCTGGAGCTACCAGGCGTTCGTGTCATCACTACCAAGAGTCTTCTGAGTCTGAATCATCTCCGGAAAGGACAGATTCTGTCACTCATGCAGTCGCTGTTAACAAGAATGCTGATGGCGTAGCAGGTGTTTCCTCCACTTCTCTAAACCTGGAAAGGTTTTGGCAGAGCTTCCCTCCAATTTTCCCTCTTCAGAAAGGAAAAACAATCTTTCTCTCCTGGCTCACGCGAACAGGCAGGCATGTTCCAGTAACTCAGGTATTGGATACAATTGCTCCTATTCACTCTGTTGCCTACATTACTATGTGATTATCCTGCTGTGCTAGGTCCTCAGGAAAGAATGCTAGTTTATCCAGTCCAATCCTTTTTCATGCAATAAAACTCCAGGCCCAGTTAAACAGAAGGGGGTCTGTGACCCACAGCAGTAAAAAACATCCACTCACTATTTAGCTGATCCATTAATTTGGCAATGGGTTTGAAATGCTCTTGCTAAGTCACTGACTGATAAGCCCTTTCAAATCTTTAAAGGCATATGATGTTCTGAAATGGACTTCGAGAACTTTCTCTGTTTTGTCCACAATACACAAACGCCAGCTGGGATGTAAAGAAACGAGCAGAGCATCACTATCAGAAAACAACACACAAGCACCAAAGAACAGTACTGGGGGAGAAAGGATCTGAGCAACCCCAAACATGGGCCACAGCCTGATTAAACATTACAGCAAAAGCTCTACAAAACTGGCTGCTCCAGTCGAGACTGAATGTAGCTCCTGGTCAGCTCTTGCAATACTGATGGACTAGGGCTCAGCCACTCCTTTCTAGGGATTGCACAGAGCTGGGGCTGACCTCCACAGCTCATGGAGTCAGTGTGGCCACCTGTGGTTTCAGGTGAGATGCAGAAGAGCACTGCTTGCCTCATACCTCATTCTGGGTACTCTCCTTTGGCATCTATCCACCCGCCCTGGTGTGCAAGAGCTGATCCAGCCACACTGGGGATGCAGCAGAGAACCAAGGAGCCATAGCTGGGCTTCATCCCAGACAGGGCTTTACTAGATGCCCATTTACATCCCAACCCAGTTCGACTCAGTTTTCCCACACTTCCTCTGAGCCAGCAAGGCACAACTTAGGTCTCTTCCCTCACTTGTGAAATGTCTCATGTACTTTTAGACAGGGTTATTTACGCAGGGAAAAACTCAGTAGTTAGCCAACACTGAAAGTGGCCAAGCCCTGGCTCAGGCTGCGACATTTGCATGGTCACAGCAGTTCCAGGTTGCACCCAGGTTGCTGCTACAGAGCTGGAGAGGGCAGGGATTCTCCCTCCCTGTGCCCCACTTTTCTGTGCTACAAAATGGCCAAACCAAATCCTTTTACTTTTCAAATAGCTGGAGATGGCCCAGGCACTCCTTTCCACTCATAATGAAATACACATTTTCTTTTCAGTACAGTGGCTCCCAAGAGCTAAAGTTCAAGATGGAACATTGAAACTCAGCTTAAATCGCCAGTGGGACACCTCTGTTCAGGGTTTGGACAGTACTGGGACTCCATGCTCCAGAGCTTCCCTCTGCAAGCTTTCCTGTCTCTGCCAGCTGCAGCAGCCAACACTGCCTACAGCAAATGTGTCACATATAGGTAGGTCACTAAATATCATGCCCAAATGCAACACAGGACCAGATGCCATTAAAAAAAGAGAAAAAAACATGTTAATGTAAGCACTATGCTTTTACTTCCCCAAGTCTGACAAGCCTCCTACACAGTCAACAGCAAGTAGCTATTTCCCTTGTAATATCATCAGCCTCCAGTAATGTTCACTTGCCTGTTTTTAATCCCCTCTGCAGCCCTTCCTACCATCCCTTGATAAATCCCTTCCCCTCTACCATTTCACAACTGTCCATATCTTTTCCTCTCTTTCCCCACCACATCTGGCCTCTAGACCATTCTCCACTTCTTTCCGCTAACATTTTCAAAGTTTATCTAGGGAACAACAGACTTTTTTTCCCTTCTGGTGGTAGAGGAAGGAGGAGGGAGGGCCTGCTGCTCAGCTGGCTTTGGCAAGCCTGGGCAGCTCTAGCTGAACTCCCCAGCCCTCCGCCAAGAACAGTCTAAATAGGAGCACCAGAAACATCTTTTAATGTCATTTGTATTAATATTTTTGGAATTAAGCACACTTGAAATTGCTTTAAAAACCTAAAAAAATAGAGGGAAATTGTATCCCACACAGTACTGTCATAGGGAAGTGGCTATAATGCAATGAGGGTCTCAGCCATTTGTATCAAAGGACTCTTTTTCCATCACTTTATTTAACAAAATTGTTCTTAAAAGAAAACTGTTCTTAGTTTTTGGACAGAAGAAAGCATTCCTGTCTTTGCTCATCCTAAGTAACATACAACAACAGTGTACATGTTCTTGAGAAGAAAGAGACCCTGTCCGCTCAAGGTATATCCAAGAGGAGAAAAAGGCAGACCAGGATGAAAGGGACCCATGTGCCTTTTCACTTTCCCGCTCCTTTCCTTACTGTTTGCCGTGCCAGGGAAGCAGGGTGGGTCTTTGGAAGGCTCCTAACTTGCTACCTACTCACATCTTCAGGTCCAAAGAACTCCTCAGAATTTCAGTCTGTATGCTTTAACCCTGCTTCTGTAATCATCACACTCTGGACCACCAGTTTTAACATCTTACAAGATGTGATAAAGTAGCACTAAAGCAGCAGTTTTAAGGAGAGTTAAAGCCAGCCAGATTCCTGACGCCTTCCTGCCTTCTCAACCTATGGCTTCAGAGGGGTGGCAGAGCCAGCACTATGTGATAGACTCACAAGATCACCTTTTGAGGAGCACAGTCAGGGTTTTAGGTTGGTTTTCTGCTGTCCAAAACAAGTACAAACTAGGCGATGAAAATTTCAGGTATAAAGGAACTGGAGACACTTCTCATGCTATAAGTGGGGCCAGACAGACAGAGGGGTTGTTAAGCCTTGGACCCAGGGCACTGCATAGTTCACAGCTTAATGCCACCTTCCCCTTCTTCCTCTCACACACAGTGTAGCACAAAGGCTTCAGCCAGTGCTGCAAGGATGTCACATAAGTAAGTATCCCAGTGAAATAAAATGCTCCCAATCACAGTAGTCTGCCACTGGCTAACCTCAGCTTGGGTTTGTGTCTTCAATATGATGATCACACCCACCTCCATGCCTGAACTCCAGTCTGGATACAGCCAGCAGGTCTACTTTGGGATGGTCTCCACAGCAACTTGCAACCACAAGTGAAAGGCCTCCTCACAATAGCAAAACATAGGTTTTGAAGCATAAAAGGAAGCAAAATAATCTGTAGGAGTAATCTAGATATATATGCACACTTTAGGAGGGAAAACAGATAGGAATCTTCCAGGTCAATTAGAGGGCATATACCCGCAGAAGAATAATGCTTCAAGTCTGCAATCATTTCATGATTAACATCTGCTTCCTTGGCCAAGGAAGGCTGGTTTCTCTCTTTCCACAGCCCAGCCCTTGTTCCTAGCCTCTAGATGGGCTTTTGCATTTTAGGTATCTCAGCAAGAGATATCATATTCAGTCCAGCTCAGTTTGCATTTAATAAATTTCTCGGGTTCTTATTTGTCCCCTTAAATTTATTCTATCTCAATTAAAAATTACAAGGAATTAAACACTGTTAGATTTCTGCTAGACTTTTGATCATCTGTCTCTCAGTTGCTATTTTCAATATGGATCACAGGACAATTCATATTGTCACAGGTAGAAGAGAAAGAGTCTATGCATTTCACAATGATTTAGAAATCCCCCAAAGCTTGAAAGAGAACTTGTTGAAGTCTTTTGAATATTTTGGCCTCATCCTGTGATGTCTCCTTTCTGAAGAGAATCTTTCTGAGGTGCATGCAAGACTGGAAAGTTCCTTTTTCTTTCATCAAGAAGAACAACTTTCTCCTAAAGAAAAACAAAAGTTGACATACAGCAAGTGTTGTTATTTGCAGGTTGGTTTGGGATAATGTAAAACTTGACATGTATGGCAAAAGGCAGCCCAGTTTTGGAGATCAGTTAAGTATGTGTCTCATTTGTGTGATCTGATAATCTGCACTTTTCTAGAAAGCAATGGGTTTGGGTTTTTTTTTTGTTTATGTCTGCTATATGCTGAAAGTGGCTATCATTTTATATTATTATAATATTTTGAATTGGGTTTATATGCTGTAAATTCTTTCTTCTGTAAAACAAGATCTGTGCAGGAAATTTGATAAAGTAATTTTATGTTTTCTATTCATTGCTACTACTTTCACTTGCTGACAAGTTAAATTCCAGTCATCTGAGTCAGCCTCTTATTTTAGATCATCATCCCATTTTCCCAGTGTTTTGTCAAATAAATACACCTGCATGTGTAACTACACACAGGAACCTACAAATTATCTACATGACACTCTCTCACTTTGCAAATTAGAAGAAATTAGTGCTTCTAGAATAAGTTATTTAGGTTTCATAATTGCTTTCCATCACACTTTTCAAAGCTATAGCATTACCAAACTTCTATTGCCTTCTGCATACAGAAGATATTTTATTAGCTGAGACCCACTTCCTTTGCTTCAAAGTTATTACAGCCTAAAAGCTTGGCTATGAGTGGGAAATGACAGTTTGGAGAATTGCCCTGTGAATGCATCTGCATCATGGTCTGTACAAGCACTAGTGTATTGAGGCAGGGCACTGACCCTTTTACTCTTCACACACCGTCCAGCCAAGCATAGAGCCCTGTGCTTCCCACGGTGCCGAAAGACTGTGCATCTCCCTCTGCTCATTAAGCAGCTGGTGATGGGCTGGGTGATCTGACCCACTCCAGAAGGCAGCTCAGATCCTGGCAGTGCTGTTCTGAGGCAAACAAATAAAACAAGAATTCAAGCCAAGAATTCCAGGAAGGGCTGAAGGAACAGTAGGCTGTGTCCAGGAGTCAGAGGCATATGGGGTATCTGCACTAGGCAACCAAAGAGGGCCAGGGCATGGGCCCAAGCACTGGCACAGCCCCACTGCGCTGCTCGACTCTCAGTGCCGTCATTGGCATGGGCTCGTCCCAGGCAAACGGCCCTCTCTCATACAATGCCTGGACACTTTCAGCAATAACCTGGGACCATTGGCAATGCACTGCCTGGATGGGCCACCTTGTTGGGGTGGGAGAGGAAGAGAATTTACCGTCAAAAAGCAATGACACTCCAGCTGGCCTCATGACCAGTGAGCAGTTGCCTGGGCTTTTTTATTCAGTAGTGTGGAAGCAGTCTTAAATACCACAATTCATTCAGCAGAGAGAACTTATCAGAATGGGCACTGCTTCTTACTAGGACTGCCCCAACTGCTCCATCATAGCAAACTTAGCCTCTCTGTATTCTTCTGCTCCCTGAGATATTTCTGTAGAGTGTATTAATCTCCTCAGTCTTCATGCATTGTCTGGGCTGATTTTTAATTGACCAGAAAATTAGATGACTGCATCTATTAGGCCAGAGCACTATTTCACCTTGATCTGGCCCTCAAACTGAAATTGTAGATTACATCTCCAAGCAGCAATCTACTATCTTACAAAACCCTCCTCCTCTCTCATGGTCATTCTGCCCCTGAATCTAAGCTTCTTCTACTGGATTTAATTCCAAATACATTAAGTACAAGCTGAGATCAGCAGAGGCAAGTTATAGGAAAGATAAAGATCCTGTTTAAAAGAAAAACAATTTCTAATTACGTTAATGCTACTTAGCAATTTCTATTTTCAAAGGGCATTACTAACATGAAATAATCTTCACGATATCCAAAGGAGTTTAGGTACATAAGCATTGTTATGCATCTTTTACAGATGAGGTAAACAAGGACAAAATCGCCTGCTAACTTAGGGTTTCTTCATTTTTTAGCCATGCCAGTGACACCACTGTCTTGACAAGGGCTTCCACTGCTTGATAGATGCAGAAAATACAGAACATTAGGAAATCGATGTCTTCAAGCTGAATTATCTGTCCCCAGGCTGAACCTTCTTACCTTCTCTAAATGCAGCTGATGTGATCAGATAACTTCTACAAAAGGAATTGAGGTAATTTTCTCACCTTTTGTAAAAATAACTAATGTCATCAGATAACTTCTACAACAGAATTTGGTTAATAAAGAAAAGAACTTTGTGTTTCAAGCATAGCATAAGACTAAATCACATAAATAAATAAGTATTAGGTATGCAGAGAATATGTATCAGATAGGCAGGTTCATATAAATTCTACTGTATAAAAGATGTAACTTTTTACCCCTTGGTGTGCTTGATTTGTGGAAACCTCCACCTTGCACCCTGCACAGAATAAACAATATCTCCTTTCTAAACCAGACTCTGTGTCTGTGCTTAGAGAGCTCCTAAACTCAGCAGCAAAAGGAACCAGGACATGACAACCTCAAGAGTTGCTGGCACTCAGCCTATAGCTCAAACCACTGGACAGTGTTGCTTCTCACAGCTCAGAGAGATTCACAGGTTGAAGGAGAGAAAGGGCAAGTGTGCACAAGAGCAGAAATCTGCCTCCTACAGTACATCTGCATTAGGTAAAAGAATAGATATGTATAAACAATGAAAAAAGCAAGTGACTGGACAAACAGTGACTAACAAACACGAGGTATGTTTCAATGAATGCTGCCCAGGTGTTCTTTGTGAAACTGATATCATAGGGACTTTCTCATAAAGTATCAAGGTGAAACAATGTTCAGCTGACAACGTTTTTTAGCAAATGCAGATCAGTCAGTTTTCCTGCTTGGGTGCTTATCATCTTTCCTCTCTGTGGTTGCAGTGATTCCTTCCACTGCTCTGCTACCCTGTCAGCCCCGCAGTTCTGCTTAACTCTGCTGCTGCCCTTATCAGTCCTGACGCAATATGGTGTTTGTAACTAAATGAAGGTGACCAGCACAACCTTTCTGCAGACCTTCCTTCCTTCTTTCCTTCCCAGAGCTGCAACCTTTCCTGTGCTGCCGTCTCTTGCTCATCTATGCCTTGAAATCATTATGCACTACTTGCAAACACAAATGAATAAATTAGAGAAATATTCAAATAAGGGGAGGAAAAAGAGGAGTAACAGAGAGGGAGACTGGGAAACCAAGGAAGAGATGCTAATTAATTCAAATAGATCGATTTGCCCTGTTTGCTCAAAAAATTAATTACCAAAAAAATCGTAAATTAAGAATTAAAAGCTCACAATAAGAGCAGCCAAAAGGTTTTCTTCTGGAATCTATTATGAGTATCTGAAAAGGGACTGTGTCTAATTAGACATTATTTTGCATCAAGATGACCTCATATTATAATTAGAGATATGCTAAATTACTTGGAAATAATTACAATGATTGGATATTCTCCATGACTGCCAGTTTGGGAGCTTTCATGTTCACATTGATTCTACCCACCTCAGTTTCTTTCAGTTGGGAGCTGGATCTTTAGCAGGTATCTAATATGCTCCATCAGATGTCACTTTTTTAAATACTCAGACAAGAGTGATGTGAAAATTTTCATGTAATAAAACCAGGGCAGGGCACTCACAATGCAAACAGTTGTGATTAATTTTTATCTTTACAACTAACATACCCACTAACACTTTGGGTTTCTAAGACATACTGCTCTAGGACTGAGTTTAATTTCACATATTGCAAAAATGTTAGCCTGAGCTCTAACAAGTGTCAGTTGCTATTTCAGTCCTATGGTCTGGCTCAGTGAAACAACCAAACTCCAACTACTTCAATGTCTACAGAAAGAGAGGCAAGACAAGTCTAGCACCCTGGGCTGCAAACATGAGGGGTTCTGTGATGTGGTAAGAAAATGCTAGTCATGCTACAAAACATTCACAAAGAAAGTGAGTCAGAAAGTCAGGTCAATGGTAAGGTGAGAAACTGGAATATGGCAGATCCTCCTGTACTTCAGCATCTTTCTGATCCACACAGATCCAGAAGGATCAAGCTGCTGTGAGCAAAAGACACTGAGATAAAAGTGAGCCTGCATACCCTGAAGTGCAACCTGAGGAAGGGAACAGCTTCAAAGTTGCCAACAATGCTTTGAAGGAAGAAAGGATAAGGGCTTGCACAGCTACATCAGTCCCTGCAAGGGGCCAGCTGCAAATCCGGCTGGACAGAACAAATATAAAGTCTCCTCCAGAAGGAAAGAAAATGACTGCATCAGCCATCACATCAGTGTGGCAACAAAGTGGACAAGATGGGCAACTTCGTTTTTGTGGGAACAGCTAAAGGTGTCATAGGGTGGGTATAACTGGTATAATTGGTCTCCTGAAACACAATTACAACATATCTTCCTTATGAGTGTCTTTTTTTGAGCCCATTTCACAAGGCATGGATATGGATCTTCCTGAAGGCCAGCACACAAAGACGGCTGGGTTTGAAAGGAAGGCTTACAGACACTGGCTGTGCTCAGCTGAAGAGAAAGCAAACAGAAATGGGATCACGTGAAATAGCTACCGACTGACAATGAGGAGCACGCACATCTGCTCAGTGGAGGATTGTGCTCTTCTGTCTGAGAGGAGGCAGCAGACTAGGAAAGAGGGCATTGCTGAAGCTGTAGAGCAAAGCATGACGGAGAGTTAAGAGTAGAGCTCAACACCTGCTCCCACAATCATTGTCCCAAAGAGTTGAAGGGAGGACAACAGGACCCCAAAAAGCTCCAGCAAACTAGCACCACCCAAATACTCAGCAAAATGCAAGTCCGCACAGCTTAGACCTGAAGAGGTACCTGGGCACTTCAGTATCCACACTGTTCCGTGCCTTGCAATTTCAGTATGCAGAGTGAAAGGTGATGTGATTTGTGCAGTTATAAAACAGGCTAGCATCTGAGCTGGGAAGAGAAGGTACATCTCCCACATCCAGGCCCACATCCCACAACCACAGGCTTCTGAGTGTCACCACTGACATGTGTGACTGTTGGCACAGACCAGCCATCACAGCCACATTCATTTCTAGAATGGCTCAGTACATCTTGGCTGCTGCAGAGGTTCAGAAACAACACTTTTAATATTTTGTGGTATTTACTTATCCATTCATTGTGTAGTGACATTAGCACCCATGAATAATCACAAAATTAAAAAAACAAAAAGAACATTAATATTCAACTTTGCCAGAGGGATGTACTTAAGGGAGAAACCATGTTTTAGAAAGAGCAGCTGATATTTGTCAGCTGGAGAACAGGGCTAATTAGATGCATCAGGCAGTGGTGACACCAAGTTGAAAAACAGCTTGTCAACTCTGAAATGACTTATAGCAAATGATTATATATAAAGATGCTTTGTTATACACTCACACACAGGTGTGTTCCTCATTTTCCAAATACTTTCTGAGCCTTTTGTTCCTGTAGTAAAACAGGT
This sequence comes from Myiotriccus ornatus, assembly GCA_036023395.1. Lineage (NCBI taxonomy): Eukaryota > Metazoa > Chordata > Aves > Passeriformes > Tyrannidae > Myiotriccus > Myiotriccus ornatus. The sequence goes on from JAYRBT010000114.1 coordinate 99,638,639, forward strand.
GCAAAGCAGATTGCCCACTCACAGACCCAGCATAATTATATTTTAGGTAGAGTAGATATGTGGTCCATTTCTTGTGCCCAAACCAACAAGGTGTTGAACACTGAAGCACCCTCAGTTCTCACTGACTTCAGTGGAAGATGGTCAACAACTTATAGGATCAAAGGTTTGACGTCTGAACCACATAAGGAAAGTGATGTAGGGAATGAGGTAACGAACCAGGAGGCCAAATTCATGTCTGTTGTAATGTTGGTTGACTGCAGCCAGACAGTTCATTGATCATAGCAAAGGATTTGCCCCAGGGTGTTTTAATTTAAAACAGATTGACATTAATCTGAAGAACAAATCACCCAAATCCTAAACTCTGATCTGATGCAAGTCAGATGCAATATGACAGCAACTCAATCTCCTAGGCAGCAGAGCGGCTAGCTTCAACTTCATACTCATTTCCGAATGGTGTCTGTAAGTTCTTGAATGCTGCTGGAATAGGCCCAGTAAGGAATAATTTATCCCAGGTAGAGGTACACATCCTTCACGACATTCAAAATCTACCAGGAAAGTGAAACTGCAAGGGGAAACAGAGTGCAGGTACTGAGAAGGGGAAGGGGCCACTTTAGGAAGTAAGTGCTTGACTAGTGAATGAGCAATGCTAATTCTGAGCAGGCAAAACAGAAGCATATATTCTGAGTCACCAGTTAAACTGCAATCATTAAGTACTCTAAAAAGCTTATTAACTTACCTAGAAAATTGAACACAAACTAATTGTTTAGATTGAGCTGCTCAAACAATAAAAATATTTGAGATGTCCTGGGAATAATTTGTTTAACACAGTATTTGAGTTGTCACAAAAATAAAAGGCAGTATTTCTCTCCATCCATAACAAAATCACACCAAAACACACTTTGGAACCAGAGAAGAATATTTTTAAGCTGTATGTAGCACCTGTAAATATATTGCTTGTATTTATAGTCCTGGTATGATTGGTTTCTAAAGAAAAATTATGTCCACAGACAGCATGTTTTGTTCCTCCTCATTACTCATATGCAAGAATGAAAGATCTATTACAACATATTCTTCCTTCTACCTGCTTTGATGAACTGCCTCAAAGCTCTCTGGGGAGACTGCTGCAAAGCCTATGACTTACAGTTTAGGCTCAGAAAGCAGATACTGGATTGCAAGAGCAGACTCAAAGGTCAGTTCGGAACAGCCCAGGCAGCAGATTGCAGTTCCAATTCTAAAAGCAAAGGATACCGCTGTGGTACAGGTGATTCCCCTCAAGCCTATACCCTTACAAAGAAGAAACTTAACAGATCTGCCTTTAGGGACAAATGTAAAAAGTTCAACTTGAAACTCTAACACCTGTTTCACAGAGACTTCTCCAGATTGCATATTATTTAAAAATTGCAGTTCACCTCAGCACCACTTCTCACTAAGTCAGTTAATGATTTCTACGTCTGCTCAGTTTTCCAAAGAGCGTGTTTTGTTCTGCTCCGGTCTGTGTAGCATGCCCATCGTTGTGATATCTCAACACCTCCCTGCAGTGTGACAACCCACTTCCCTGATGTGCATCTGTCACACATTGATCTTTCTTTTTTTTCTTCTCCTCCCATGGAGAAATCTTCATAGATGAAAATAAATATGAATATATGCAGTTCACTTTCCAAAAATATACTTTCATATATTATATATAACTTTTTTATAATATGGTTATTGATGCCTACTTTCAGTACTGAAGGCAGAGTTGAAGAACTGCATCTTAGCAAAATATCCAGGTTTCTGGTAGGTCACACATTTTACTGAAATTTATTCCACAGATTTGTGTAGGAACCTGAGAAATTTTAGCAGAAGCAAAAAAAAGTAAATCATTGTTACAGAGCCTCAGACAATCTATGAGGTGTTCACACAACATATGTTGTAGATAAGCTCTGAGATCTCAAACTGGACATAGCAGATACCCCAATTTAACAGCAAGGAAGATAACATAATGACTAACAGTGAGCTTTGTACTCAGCACCAGAGGGGTGTGACCACCCTACTTTGCTGATGGCACTGACCTGAAGAGGCTGAATGCTTTGTCCTTTTTCACATGCCAGGCCACTGCACGGTTACAAACAGAAATTGGGCCATTAGGACAGAGCCTTGTGGTCTAATTATGTGGTAACCAGCATCTTGCTACACAGACTTACGTGCATCTGCAAAGAGAGACAATTGACACACTTCCTATTGTGTTTTATTTTTGCAAGCACACATGCAACTGCATCACTGACTGTGCAGCACCTACACATGGCTCTGAGTATTTCCTCAAATCTATTTTCCTTTAACCCTTTCCAGCATGCTGCTGACTGTGGTTAAGTACAGCTTTAGAGAGAAGCCTATGAAAACACAGTAGTGTATTTCCTAGAGATACAGAGGTTTCAATACACACATCTGCACAGCATTCATCATTTTCCTGAACAGTCCTGTACAAAACAGCATTTCTGTCATTACATTTTTAATGTAACAATTCTCATGGGAAACTGTTGATGAGGACTGGGATACAGATGAAGAGAAAGCAGAAAGAGTGAAAGATGAAGGGCTGTTAGCTCAGAGATGAGTAATGGTTCTTGTAGGGGCTTATCATTAAATAAAGATGAATGATAAATTCTGCCATTTTTAGTAAAAACTACTAAACTAAGAGGAAGGTTGGATTTGATGGAGGTGTTTTTTAAGTGAAGAAATTCCTTGAGAATAAGAAAATGTTTCAGATTTCAGGTGTGGAAATCATCAAAGACCATGGATGCTTCTGACAACAACCAGAGCCAAACCGGCTCTCATAGCTCCTTTTCTCATGACTGGATCTGCACAGCAGGTCTTGAAACTCCTACAGATCACAGTGGGAGGACTTTGACACAGGGCCACCAGCTATCAAAATGCTGTGGTGGCCTAGGAAATCTGATTAAGCCATGACAAGGGGATCCTAATGCCCGACAAACACTGTTCCATGGCAGTTTGTACTGTCAGGTATATCACTTGTGAGTAGGAGCACGTATCCTGTGAGTTTTCACAATGCAGCTCACCACTGGTAACTGATTAGCTCAAATGCTTGCAACTGTCTGCCCATGACATTATAGTCTGACCTTGGGAAAACCACTCTCACCTGATTCTGTTAATCTATTAATTGCTCCCTGGCAGGTGCTGATCCACCTTGTCTTTTTCTGAAATGGAGATGTGGTGGATTCAGGCAGCATTGTGCCTCAGAGTCCCAACCAAAAAAGTGGAGATAGTAACATTTACCTACCTCAGCAAGTAGTTTGGATGCTTAATTAATCCTTTCAAAGCTTCTTAAAATATAGATAAGAATTAAAAAAAAAAAAAAGAAACTTTTCATATAATTTCCACTGTGTAATTAAAAAAACACAAAAAGCTGGTTTTCCAGTAAATAAATAGCTGCTTAAAAGAATTCAAAACTTACCAAACTATTCATTACTTTAAGACCTGGTTAAAAAAAAGCAAGACCCTTCAAGTAGTTAATCTGGCCTTATGTTTCATTAGAACAAATTCAAAGACAACGACGCACTCGCAGTTAAAATAACATGGTTTCTGCCACTTCTTTCTATAAAGTGCAGTCAAATTTCACATTTTGTAGTTCAAGCCTTTGAATACCTGGGACCCTGGCTAATACCAACCTGTCAGTCTCACTTCTGTGCCTGGGAAGATCATGCAACAGATCTTCCTAGAAGCTGTGCTAAGGCACATGGAGGACAGGGAGGTGATTCGAAACAGCACAGCTTCACCAAGGGCAAGTCCTGCCTGACCAACCCAGTGGCCTCCTATGGTGGGGTGACTACATCAGTGGACAAGGAAAGGGCTACAGATGTCACTTATCTGGACTTCTGTAAAGTCTCTCTAAATTGGAGAGAGATAGATTCGACGGGTGGACTGTTACATGGATAAGAAATTGGGTGGACAGTTGCATCCAGAGGGTAGTGGTCAGTGACTCAGAGTCACAATGGACATCACTGATGAGCGGTGTCCCTCAAGGGTCCATATTGGGACCACTGTTATTTAATATCTTCATTAATGATGTAGACAAAGTGCACCCTCAGCAAATTTGCAGATGACACCGAGCTGAGTGGTGCAGTTGACACACCTGAAGGATGGGATGCCATCCAGAGGGACATGGATAAGTTCAAGAATTGGGCCCATGGGAATCTCATGAACTTTAAAAAGACCAAGTGCAAGGTGCTATTCCTGGGTCAGGGCAACCCCCAGTATCAATCCAGACTGGGGGATGAACAGATCAAAAGCAGCCCTGACGAGAAGGACTCAGGGATGCTGGTGGATGAGAGGCTGGACACGACCCAGCAATGTGCACTCACAGCCCAGAAAGCCAAACATGTTCTGGGCTGCATTCAAAGCAGCATGGGCAGCAGGTCAAGGGAGGTGATTCAGCTCCTCTGCTCTGCTCTGCTCCCATGAGACCTCACCTGGAGTTCTGCATCCAGCTCTGGGGTCTGCAGCACAGGAAGGACTCTAACACATTAGAGTGAATCCAGAGAAGGGCCACCAAGATGATTAGGGGGATGGAGCTCCTCTCCTGTGAGGAAAGGCTAAGACAATTGGGATTGTTCAACTTGGGGAAGAAAAGTCTTCGAGATGACCTAATTGTGCCCTTCCAGTACCTGAAGCGAGCCCACAAAAAGATGGAGAGGAACTTTTTACAAGCACGTAATGGCAGAACAAATGGGAATGGCTTCAAACCAAAAGGAAGTAGATTCAGATTAGATATTTTGAAGAAATTCTTTACTGTAAGGGTGTTGAGGCAATGGCACAGGTTGCCCAGAGAGGTTGTGGGTGCCCCATCCCTGGAAGTGTTCAAGGCCAGGTTGGATGGGGGTCTAGTGAAAGGCCTACAGCAAGGGGTTGGAACTACATGATCTTTAAGGTCCTTTTCAACCTAGGACATTCTATGATTCTATGAATACAATTTAACAAGAGACAGCTCGATAACATCTTGAACGAAAGCTGCCTGCACCAGGAACTGTCACTGTGACATGGTGCCACCAGCATTCCCATATACTATGCAAGACGTGATGTGCACCCAGGTGGGAGGTCATGGGAGTGGACAGATCAATCACTTGGTTTGTCGAAGTCATATCAACTGATTCACCAGAAGGACTTATGTATGCAAAGGGAGATGGTTACAGGCTGTCTGTCCACAGGAAAGGCTGTCATTCAGGTCCATGCCTGAATTGCTCTTAGTGCAATAACTTCCATCAAAGAAGTCTTGGCCATAGCAGGAAGCAAAGAAGGCACACACAAGGTCCTTTGTGCAAGGTAAGAGGTATGTTCGGGGAGCACAAGGAGGGAGACCATAATCAGTAGCACATGCCCTTTGATAACAATAACTTATATGAAGTGTTTGTTGTTAATTATTAATATTTAAATATTATTTAACATCTTTAAAAGTAACACTTCTATAGGTATAGAGGTGGGACACAGTTAAGATATGAAAGCCTTTGGTTTTATCACATGTATACCAGCACAAGGTATGGCTATGTAAGACTCTGAATATGAGACAACACTGTAAAGGTCTCACTTCAAGAGAAAAGATGGCAGGTGACTGTTCTTGGAGCAATAAAGAGGTTTAACCTTGTAGTGCCTTAATGCATTGGTCTGGGTGTTTGCAAACAAGTTAAATGTTTTACTACTGCATAACCTAAAAGACACATACAAGGTCAGTCTCTTTTTAAGTGTATTTGTACTGTCAATTTCGAGCATCCAGCAACTTCGATGATGTTAGAATGTGACGGAATTGCAGATGTGATGCTCACCAATAGGCTATGTTGATCTAAATACAAGACAAAGCAGCTAAATTATGGCTGTAGCACCACAACACCTACAACACTGATGCATTAGGAAGTTCATATGGTTTCAAAAATATTGCTGTTTCTTCCATTAGGAGCAGTCATTTTGTCCACAATAACTTTTACATAATTTAGCAAATAATTTCAAGCCTGCATTTAACTGATCTAGCTTTGGTTCACATTCAACATCATCTTCATACTATCTCTCAGTGGGAGAAATCATGAATGAGAGAGGACAAGGAATGAAGAGAACCTTCTCCTGCTTCAAGCATCCATCTCATTTTCCAGTCAGGTAGCGGGACTACACAATCCATATTGGTTTGGTTTTCAATCAATCATATTTTAGCTCAGAATGCCCCATGAACATCCAGCAGAGAATTAACAATATAAGTAGTAAGTAATTAAGGGATGCCTGTACATGAAAATAAAAGCCCAACCTTAGTTGCAGTAGGAGGGACATGATGTCAACAAGCCCTGAGAAATCCACAACACACCCCAGCAAAAGTCACCCTACAACTTTTTAGTCATTTACACATGTGCAAAAAAAGATATAAAAACCTCCTGTTTACATGTAAATGTCAAAGGTATAATGAATCTACAAAGCTTGCAGCACTGAATACTCATGGCCTATATATTTCTTATTAGCTATTATAATATATACAAAATATTTTACTTATTTGACAGACTTTATTAGTACAGAGGTTAATTGCCTTTCTCTGACACATTTTCACTGCCTACATCTGTGTCACAACATTATTTGCTTCATTAGGTTTTAAAGTGGAACAGCTAAAACTCAGGTTATTGAAATAATGTGTCTGCGACTGTGCTTCTGCACCACACTATCTGCTTGCAATTCAGCTGATGAATCACCTATATTTCAAGCAAAGCTGGCCTTGCATTTGGAGGAGTGCCAGGAAAACAGGTCAGTGTTATCAGCTGTAGGCACTGCTACCCCTTTTCATTTCCTTTGCCATCTTCCAAAAATAGTTCTTTGCTGCAAGAAGGTATTAAGAGTTAAGATGACAGGAGCTGAAATATTTCTTTCTCTTTATTGGGAAGCTTTATTTCTTATTACACCTATTTTTCATGTTTGATTTGTGGTTTTAGCAAAACACAAGATTTGGCTAGAAGTTCTGGTCTTTAGGCCATTATTCAGCAGAGCACACTGGTGCTGACTGAATGATTAAGTAGGAAAAGGATTAGTCGTTTGTGCTGAAAAATCTCCAGAAACCTCAGACACACACTAGCACCTATTAAGCAAAGGACAAAACAGAAACACAGATTTCGTCATAGTAAAATGTGCCTGTCCCACTGGAACATCTCTATCTTGCAGCCCATGTCCAAAAAACTTGAAACGCTGATGTGATAGTCTGTGTGGTAACTGGCCCATCACAGCAAATGATGAGACCACTGCTGCCCCAAGCAGCTAACAATCCAATTAAGGCAGTAACAGAAAGCAGACATACAGAGAGCATAAGGAAACAATAAAATAACATGGGCATAACACTGCTTTTTTATTTTTTAAGATTGTGCTTGATCAAGAATTACAGGATACGATAGCAGAGATTGAGCACACTGTCCCAGAGGGCTCTTCCTGCCCTCTGTTCCCATGGCAGATGAAGGCAAGAAGTCACGTGCAGCACAGCTGCTGCCCGACCATGGCTGCGTCTCTTACAAAAGGGATCACTCTCACACTGTGGATGAGTGTGTGAGTCAGCCAGACCATGTCCTTTCGCTTTCTGTCCTAAATGTGCCTCTGTGCACAGCTCGCTACCTAACTCAGACACACACTAATTGGGTACCACGTCCCACAAAAAATCACCCTTCAGCACTCCTGACTTTACCCCCTTAATGACTTCCTTGCCATAGCCCACTTTCCTCCAACAGTTTCTTCTCTCCCTTCTCTTCCTCACTGTGTTCCCTGTTTAATGTAAGAGGGATTGTAGGAACACTTCCTGACCTTTTGTGCCTTCAGTAATGTGAGAATACAGACAAAAAACATCTGGAGGAAAACCCAGATGAAACAGCCTCAAAAAGGTGCCTCCAGACCATCCGTGTGCCTTGTCCTGTGCAGCGCCTGGATGCGCCCAGTGTCAGTGCTGTCCTGGTCTGCTCACCCCAGGTTCCAGCCTCAGGCCAGTATATGACAAGAGCCAACCACAGCCAAGGGGGAGAAGTACCCCTACTCATATACCTACTCTACACAGTCTCAGCTCACTCCAGAGTGATCAGTGCAGATGCAGCAAGCCCATCCCAGACTGACTTCACTCCCACCAGCGTGGATGTGGGCTGGCCTGCAACAACTCCCTGACCAGATGGGGCTTACTCCCTGCTGCTGGTCTCAAGGGTGATATGAACAACCTTGAAATGCCACTAGCCAGAATGTCAATGGTCTCGTCCCAAGCTATGCCACAGCTTGTATAGGCAGCCCGGAGCTGGTTCTGTACAAGCTCACTGTGGCACAGCCTGGGAGAATCCCAAGAGAGGAGTAAGGAACTCACTGCAACCACCTGCACAGCTTTGTTCCCAGTTCCAAGCAACCGAAATACAACTACACACTGCTGTGGCTACACTGTGTTTGATACCCAGCTCAGTGCTAGCTCAGGCACAGCTAAAAGCACATCTCCAAATCAGAGGATAAACCCAGCACAAGCTGCCCATCGGCAGTGGCTGCTCCCCGTGCAGCTATTCCCCTGTACATCCCTTCCTCCCCCTTCCACTCGCTGCAGAACAAAATCACTGAGTACACTGCACACAGGCAAGAAACATAATTACACACACATACACTATCTTGAGCCCTTCATAATTACATTTTAAATTGGTTTACTCAGAATCCTTTCAGCTAATCATTTTCACCCAAGTCTAATCAACTCTAAGCACTAAAATAAATATATAGCATCTTTACCTGGTGTAGCCCCTCTCTTCTGCCTTAAGCCCTCATGCTCCAGTTTTTTGGGCATTGGGAATTTGGATTTGGCAAGTTTTAGGTTCAACTTTCATTATGAGCAAGCACCAGACTTTCATTCTAAGCCACCGAAATGCACTGGCAAAATTCACATGTGCAAAACAGTGGCAGCTTCCGCCTCTGTGGAATCCCACAAATATTTTCTTCACTTTCAGTTCCCGCGCCTCTGGATAGCTCATAAATGTATGGCTGAAACAGAATGCAAAAACTTGATGCAAACAGATGCCTGATTCTCATACATAATCAGTAAGTGGCTTACTTTCCCTCACAACTGAGTCTGAACTGAAGATGGCTAAGCTTAGTCTGCTACAAGGGAAGAGGCTCACAGCTTCTTACTTGCTATGCGAATGTTCTTACACACACAACTGTAAAATCTGCATTTTCATGAGCAAGTCAGCATTTCTTTGAGCTGTCTCTGGCCTATACTTGCCTGCCTGCAGCTTGCATTCACAATTTAGGAAAGGAGGCTTGAAAATTCAACCCCAAGTATCTTGAAAATTCAACCCCAAGTATCTTCAATTTAATTCACCAGAACTGTGCACTTCCCATACCCTTCTAGCTGCCCTTCATGACACAAAAAGCTTCTCTCTCCTTTACCTTTCTGTGTAAGTCCCATGTTGGCTGGAGCCAGGCTGCCGGTATAAAACCCTCAGGACTGTGAAGGAGAAGGGCAGTCATTCTCCCTCATTGCATACACACCCTTACTAACTCTCAGCAGCACATCAGTGTGAATCCAGCACTCAGCTATGCTTTAATAGCAAAGCTGAAGGTGTGAAGCTTCATTACTTTTAAAATATACTAGACAGTTTTGCATATTCACTGGTATACATAATGCTCCATCTTACAGCACAGAGTGCTTTCCAGCCACCAAGCCCAGTGCTTTATTCTTACCAAGAAATTAAGTTTCCCGGAACTCTGTAAGACTGGCTACTATTTTTAGCTTCTCTTTGTGGGTGGTGAGGGAGAAACCAAGAGGTTAACTGCTTTGCTTGAGGGCTCGGCATGGGCACCGTCGTCTACCTCCACATGGCTGCCAACAACCAAACCCAGCAGGAGTGTCCCAGTCCTTAATGCCAATTCGTGAGGTTTCACTGGTCTGGGGGAGGTGGGAGGAGAGGTAGATTGCTGTGCTCCAGAGACAGAAAAACATGTCAGTGTTTTTAATCACTGGGCAGAAAAACAAGTAGGGAGGAAATTAAGTTTCCAAAATACTTTTTTTTTATCCACATCATGAGTTGCCTCACCTGCTACCAGCTGGCTCACAGGGATTATTTGCCCTTGGGCTTTGCCTTCTCTTGCCACATGCCCTCCTCAAGCAGCTGTGACCACATCACGCTCCCCTCAGCACTGACTCACTCCCTGCCTCTCCACAGGACCTGAGCAAGCTATTTGCTCTCAGTCAACTCTTGTTTATGGGTTCCGATACAAAAGACAAGTGTTCATGTGGCATACTGTATCTAGGAAAATGTCATGCTTCATACATTCAGTTATCAACCACTATGCCAAGTGCTTTATGTTATCTACAAAAAACAGACTTCAGAGGGAAATGAACTACAGCAAATCAAAGTCTATTACTAGGAAAGAGAGGAGAGTTGTAAGCCAGGCTTGCAGCATTCTTCCAGCTGCATAACTTTCTAAATAACTTTACCCAGCTGAAGAGTCAATAAATGGTCACCCAGTTGCTATCAAAAATAACAATTCATCTACTGTTACCCATAAGGGCTTTTCTAAGCCCCTGGGGCACGGGCACAACTGCAGCAGACAGCAGTGCACTGGTTCAGACAGCAACAAGAAGGGTGAAAAATGTCTCACACTTTCCCAGCAGCTGGAAGAGAAGCATAAGAAAGTCCCACTCATCCCCCACAGTGTCTCCAGAAGCCACTGCCACCCACCTCCAAACTCCAAGCAGGGCAACACTGAGGCTTTACCCTCCCATCCGCACTGCCTGGGATGAGCGCTGCTGCAGGGGACTGCTCAGCAGGACAGGGCGGGGACATGCAGGGCCTCAGCCCTGATGCAATTAGTTTATTTCTCCCAGCTCTTCCATTATTTCCCACACGCCCCTACGGATAAACACTGCAGAAGTGCCTGGACCAAAGCTGCTGCCTACCTGCAGAAATCCCCTAGTCTCTGTAGTCTCCAGTTCTGCAAGTTTGAGCCCTGCATGGGAAGCAGAGGATAACCAGCCCCATCCACCAGCTACCTCTGTAGCCAAGTCCATATCCACCTCTCAAAATACAACCCAGGTATTTTTGTTGCAGTACAAACCAGTTCATTCCTGGTTCACAGGAATTATTAAAAAAAAAAAAAAAAAAGGATTTTTTTTCTGATCTTGATTCTGAAAGACTGAAAACTGAAAGCCACTGAATAAGAGGTGCCTTTGAAATATGCCTCTTCTGGAATCAGAGAGAAGGGATACAAAATTCAGAAATTAAACCTTAACCCAAGCTTTATAGCTGCTTGTTTGTATTGGGTCAAGACAAAATCAGGGGCCCAGATTAATTAAAACTTTGGTAGTTTGGACTTTGGACTTGCATCTGTATTTGACAGTGTGGGTGTACATATATCAGCAGGGAGGAAATTACCATAGGAAATTAAAGGCACCAACACACAAATCTGCAGCCAGTAAGAACAATAAAGAGGAACTCTTTAAATGTATCAGGAACAAACAAAATTGTAACAATGGGATAGCTCCACAGCTAGATAGGAATCTCAAAATTGTCAGTCATGATTCACAAAAGCAGAAATATTCAATAAATATTTCAGGTTTGTATTTGGAAAGTAGTGGGATGATGTATTCTTATCTCATGGTGATAAGAAAACACTTTCTATTCCATCAGTTACTTAGGGGAAAGTTAAACAGCCACTATCAAAACTGAACATTTTTCAATCAGCAGCACTTGGTAAGTTGCACCTCAGCATACTAAAGAAATGTGGTAAGGAGTTTTCCAAAATGTTTGTGTTGATTTTTTACACATCCTGGACCACTGGAGAACTTCCAGAAGACTGGAAAAAAGTTCATATGGCATCATTATTTACAGAGGGTAGAACAAGCAGTCTGGACAACCACAGGCTGGTTAGCCTTACAGTGATCAAGGAATCAAGTGGATTAATGGGAAGGGTTAACAAGGTCTTTTTCCTCTTCCCCCCTCCCCCCACCACATATTTTCATGACTAGTACTATCCAGTGCAGCTCCTGGCCTGGAGATGAATCAATCTAAGTCCCCTCTGCCTCCATGTCTCATTTGCATTGAACCCTCATCCTGCTCAGATGGACTTGTGTGGGTCAGAGTTGAATAAGGCTTAAAGATGGCAGCTGATAAAGGTAGCTGTGTCTGTGGAATGGGTTTCAAAACTGGAAGGCATTTAATGCAGTCCCACATGGCATTCTGATTAAAATAATTAGCACTATACAGAATTAATGTACCTCATATTAAATCAATTAAAAGCTGGTGAGCCAAAAGCTCTCAAAAAGGCAATCCTAACTGAATCATCCCCATCATCACAAGATGTTAATGGGATCCCACGGAAACCTCTTAGCCCAGTGCTGTTCACTATCCTTAGCAATTATTTGGAGAAAATGAAAAAATGTTGTTAATGAAAGATAACAACATAAGATCTCATTTCAAAATTACTGAAGTACCAAATGATGGAGAGAAAAATAGTCATAGTAACAGATCTGCATCATTGGATCAAGTGGATTCTCTGGAATCTGAGTTTTAATAAGCCACATGCACCAATGCCTTAAAATCTGCAACTCAATACACGGCAGGCACAAAAAGACCTAACAGGTAATTTCCATCTTAACACTCTGTGGTCCTCAGCTAGACTGGATTTTTCGTAGGTATGTGGGATTAGCTCAGTTGGTTAAAATTTGGTGCTAATAATGCCACGATCATGGGTTCAATCCCCTGTATGGGCCATTCACTCGAGATTGGACTTCATGATGCTTGTGGGTCCCTCTCAACTCAGAATATTCTGTGATTCTGTAAACTGACCAGGAGAGAAGCAGGAAACAATGCTGAGCATTGAATCCAGAGTATTCACACATGCTAGTTCTAGAATACTGAGACAAACCTCTCCAGGCATCCTCAACTTATTGCTGAGATTGACAGTCTCCTCCAAAAGGTGTTTCAGAGCAAGAACACAATCCTCACCAACAGCTATCATCATTAAGTTATAGAATAAATGCTGAATGGGAAAGGAAGAACACAATCCCTCCTACCATTTGGATGGCAGGAAAACATCTCTGCCTTGCTCCTCATTTGCAGGACTCTGTCATGAACATTCAGTCTCTCAAAAACTCAGCAGTGAACTCCACTGTGTGAGCCAAATTTCTTCCCCTTGATTTTCCATGTGATCTGCTTCCCTTTGGCCTAAGCACTCCTGTTTCCAGGTATGCAGTTAGGCTGCATGGTTGAACAGGACATGGTCATGGCCTTATCCATGCCCTCCCTATGCTTAATCACAAAGGACACTGCTACTGATGGTATGCATCAGGGCTTAGCGAAGAGCATACAAGAAATCTCAGGAACTCCCACAGTGTCCCGTAGTCCAGTATAGAATCTATTACATCTATTACATGCTGACTCATAAACTTCATAAAAAGTTTAAACTAATTAGTGTTTTCTCTAAAAAAAAAAGAAATATTTGGGCAAGGCTTTGAGCTCTTCTCATTTTGCTGTTTTAAAGCCATTCTTTTTTGATATTTTTTTTTTTTCTTTTCCCAGAGTCTGGGGAGCTGATTTCTGCCCCACTGAACGTTCATCTCATTTGGGGCTCACTCGGGTGCTCTTGGGAAGGGAGCTCCCACGAAGGAGAAGTTAGGGCAGAGAACAAACCCTCACTTAATAGCCCTGGGTTTTACTGACTTAGTTCCCCCAGAGCAGGTGCTTTCCAACATAGCCCCAACAGTAAACCTAAACCTGCCCTGAGAGGAGCAAGAGGAGCAAGGGACACATCACTAATACTGACCCTCTGCAGCTGTTGCACCCTGCTCTGGCAATGGGGACACCTCCAAACTGAGCTCAGCACATGAACTGCAGTGCTGTCAGCTCAGTCCCAGCTTGAAGAACAAGCCGTTTTCCAAAGGCTTAGGCAGAGGAATTATGTTCCTGTAAAATACCAAATTCTGGATCCAGAACACGGATTTGTGCCCTCAGCTGCTTTAACATCTCCGTGGAACAACTTGGCAAAGGAGGGAAAAAGAATACCAAATTCTGGGCTCTGTGGGCTGATTAAATTAGTTATAATTTTTGCTAGAAACAATTTTGTGCTCTCCAAGCCTCAGCCGTAATGCTGCAACAATTCAAGAATGGAAATAAAACAGATACCGTGTGATAAATAGGAGGTGTATTTCTTAACAGTGACATTTCTTAATTGCTATGACACTACACACGAAAAAATCCTGTATAGAAAGCTGCAGAGCAGCCTTTGCAGAGCCTACATCCAAGAAATAATGCAACACAAGGCTCATCAAGCTCACCATTGCCTGTGTGCCTGGCGGAGCTGACTAAAAGACCAGTAGCAGCTGGCAGGAAATGGGTAAGAAAGCTGACCACAGATAAACTGTAGGATGCTAAAGAGTAGCAGAAGATATACTCTGGGAGAGGAAGCCAAGCTGTCAGGTCACACTGTAGTCTAGTGCATACAGTACATACAGTCTGCTATTGAAGTATGTGGCCACCAGATAATGGTCAGGGGACACAGCTGTCAGGCAACGATGAAGTAACTCCAAGGAGCCTGAGGCAGTGTGGTACAGCTGCGGATGTTTCTGTTGAGCAGGATAAAGCCTGTCTGTCTCAAGGGTATCATAGCAAATTCAGTGTCATATGAGCGGCACTAAATAATTAGGTTCACGATGCTTATTTAAATCAGCATTGATCAAAGGATATCGGGGAAAGCTCCTCAGAGCCAGGCCTGATCTGAGCATACAGGGGAGCACACAAACACTGCATAGCCTAAATAAAACAATGTTCATGCTTCATACTTATTTTGCAGGTGAAGCTGCTTGCAGTGTCAGGGAGGGGTTTTTTTCTCTGTGCCGCAGATTTGGGAAGTCAGCGGCTGCATGGAGGCAGTGGGGGATTTACCTCCACTTCAGCAGGAGTAGGACAGGGCCTCAAGTATCATTTAATATTGGAAGCTTGTGCCGAGGCTGGGTGCTAGTGTATCTGCTGTGGAGACACTGAACTTTCCTCATTATATGATGAAGGTAATTATGGGCCATTAACCTGCTGGGTGGCAAACAGTTCAGCATGCTGAGGGGATCCAGAAGAAATGTGATGACAGAGCAGGGCATGTTTTGCTGGTTTTGCCAAATAGCCAGAAAGCGGCTGCTGGATCATGCAGGGATCAGAGAGCAGGACTTTAAAATACACCAAGTAATGCCTTATAAATGCTGGTCTTACTCATGCAGCTCTCCAGGAGGCTATTTCAGATGATCCACCAGCTGAAACCTTATTTCAGGCTCAGGAAGCTCCTAAGGTGGAGGAAAAGAGCCTCATCGAGACCCACAGACGTGTGTTTAACAACATTTGCTCAATAGGAGAAGGCAGGGCCCTTGACGGGTGACACTGGCCTTCAGACGGCTCCAGGAGATGCCTACGCTCACTGCCAGCACCCAAAGGAAGGATTAATTATGCTCCAGCTGTGCAGAGATGTTTCAGCACAGGGGAGAACTGCTGCCTTGGCAGCACCCCTCCATGAGTGACAAGGGGAGGGCTTATGAGCCCCCCGGTCGGTTGGGGGCAGAAACTGTCCTTCAGCCTGGAAGCAAAGGCAAGTGGGGAGAGCTGCGGTGTGGTGACAGATGACTTCTTCCTCCTCACTCTGCAGAACAAGAGGTGTCGACGCACTTACTGATCTGACATTTGCTTTGGTGATGTTTTTTTTTTTAATTCCAAGAGTCCTCTAAATAATGGGAACAACGGGGCTTTGCACCTGGGAAGGCCGTTGTGCATTTCTCTCCGATAGGCAGGATATCAGGGTTAGCTAAATATGAGTTCAGCTGTGGGACTGACTCACCGCTTGTTCCTGGAACTGTCTGAAGGAGGGGAGGATGCTGTGGGCAGGCTCTAACTGTATCATCTGGGTTAGGGCCGGTAGCAGATGGTCCTAAAAACATACTTCCATGTGGGTTTAAAATAGCACAGCACCCACAATCAGCTGAATGGGGAAATGTGAAAAAGGCTTGTCACACAAGGAATGCTGCTGTGAAGATCTGCAGTCAGGAGGGGATCCAAAGCTTTACCAGCCCTCGCAATATAGAAGTGCCCAAAGCTGTCTCCTTGCTCATATCAGCTCACACCATTGCCCTGTCCCACCAGCCCTGGCAGGGGGATTCTGGCCTTCCCACCATATTTCATGCAGGAGCACAATCTTTTTTTTTCCCCACCGTAAAATAAAATGTGGAAACTTTCTCTAAAAGCAGCTTTTCTAGTTAAGCAACACTCCATGACCACTGCATAAGCTTAAGCCTGAAAAACTACATTTAAAAAAAAAAGAATCCCTTCTCCTTCGTGAGTCAACCTGCTGTACGTGTTGGTCAGCAGCAGCGAGAGCTCTAAACAGTCTGAGTCTACAATTACATCCCGCTGGCTGCCCTGATGCCACACGCAGAGTACAAGAGGTGGTGACAGGAGGAATCGGCAGACGGCTCCAAAGCGTCCAGCTCTCCCGAGGAGCCAGCTGAACGGCCCGGGGGTTGGCAAGGAGCACCCAGGGCGTGCCAGAAAGATCCCCCAAGTGCAAGCCTTACGGGTGAGCGTCCACATCATGCAGCAGCTGAAGGAAAGGGTCTGGCTGGCCAAGGGGAGGCACAGCGGAGCAGGGAGCGCTGCAGGGCTGCCCCTTCCCTGCCCCAGTCCACCTGAGGTCGACATGGTAGGGGCCAACCTCACCTCAGAGGTGCGCATTTCCTCCAGCTCCCTCTACAGCCTGCACAGAGACCCCTTCCCAGCGCACATCCTGGACCCTGTCAGCCGATGTCTTCTATCTGAAGATGCTGGGGTTACTTGCTTCTCAAGGCTCAGGTTAACCCCCAAAACTACCAGTGCCTCAGAGAGCAGGATGAAGTGAAACCCGAGGAACTGCATTGCTGTTTGTGTGCCTGGCTTCCTCAGGCTGATGGGTACAGAGATGCTGGGGACAAAAGAACAACCTTCTAGTCCCCCAGCTCCCCCCGTATCCTTCCTGCTGTAATGACTGTCATTGGCAACAAAAAGTCTGATTCCTCCTCAGGCACCATATTTGTGTCTCAGAAGACGTGCAAATATGCCAGCAAAGGTTTCTTGCTCCTTGCCCTCTTCCCCACCTCCTGCCTTTTTGCCATGCAAGTACCAAGAGCAATCTGGGCTGTAACCTTTAGAGGAAGAGAAATATCACAGGCACATCTGTTTTTACTGCTAGTTGGCCACAACTTTTGAAATGGGCAGAATTGACTCAGATGAAAAGAGATCCCTGAGAAGCCCTAGCCCCTGTAGGAGCCTGGCTCTAGCTCCTAGAGCTGTTCATGGCAAATATCCCTCTCATGCCAGACAGACACATGGAGGTTTGCTTGAGATTGCACGAACTTCTGGTGCAAACAGATCCAGCCCCATTTGTTCTGCTGGAACTTGCATACCTACAAAGTCACTACTCCTCTCTTTAAAGCATGTTTCGAAAGCAAAGATCTTCCTAGACATTACCCCCAGTCTTAAAAAGCAAACACATGGTGTCTACACCTTGCACTTTGTTTTTGACATCTCCTGTAAACTGCTTTTAGCACTGCAAGAAAGCACATTTAAAAAAATATTTTCTGTGTTTGGCTTGACTGGGTTTTTATCAGCACAAAACTATTAGTATAGCACTGGCTTGTTCTGCACTGACTGCCAATACAATAAAAGCTGTAACAAGAGATGTTTTAGATGAAGATTAATTATTACTGCCAGTAGTTGCAGAGAAAGTGCTCATTCGGGCAGAGTGGGCTGAAGGAAGGAAAGGCTGTTCTGGTGTTCGCTGCAGCCCTCACTCATTACCTTTTCCAGAAAGCATTAAGCTTCCCGCCTGCATTTCACACAATTTTATTAGGAGACAGTTCTTAAAATCTAGGCTGAGAGACCTGAAGAGATGGGAAAGCTATCAGAGTTCACGTAGGGTTGACCTTTTCACCCATGTTTTCTAGACAGCTGTAGCAAAGGAGCTTCCCTTTACATTCACCATTCACTACCCAACCCCACCAAACAGATACAGTTGCACAGAGATGGTACTATTCTTCTGTTCAAACTAGAGTTGCACAAATTGGGCAGGGCACTTTCTAGATGTAGAGAAAGACACAAAGGCACAGTCTTAAAATATCTGGATAGCACTTCTGTTTCTGCCTCCAAGTACACAGAGAAGAAATTCTCCAGAATCAATAAGATAATCTCTTTCCTTATTGCTTATGAAAACTATATGCCCCTTTAACTGGAAATGATCACCTCCCAGAACCCTGCTTATTTTTATTGCCTCTCCATCTCTCCCCAAGAATTCAACATACAATAGTGAAATAGCAAGCCTAACATATGCCACAGTCTGAGTACATAATATTTTGCAATAAATGTAAATTACATATACATATATAAACAGAAAGAGCGTGATTGTGAGAAAGAACTACCCTACCTACTTCCCATTCATGTTATGCAAACACCTTTCACATGTGTCTTTGCTCACTGAATGCAAACAGTGAGTATGCATACAGCTATACCCACAAAGCATGCATTCCTTATTAAAATCCATGCAAGAAATTTGTATCTGATTAACTTTTAAATCCTTCACCTTCCCACAACTCCATCCTTCCCAGATCTAGTGGTCCAAATCCTGTTCAATTCTTCAGCCAGCTTGTTGCAGTCAGGGTTTTCTGCCTCCTTTAGTGGCAAGTGTCCTCCCCTCCCTATGGATGTTACTGGCTTGAACCCCAGGACTGGTCACATCCAGTCTCACACCACTGGTAACAAGGCAGAGGTGATACATGGAGTTTGGTATCATGCAAAGGGAATAGACTGTACTTTCCAACAAGGCAATATTTCTGTGGAAAATCAAGGCACATGAGGACATTAACATGCTTCATTTTCACATAGGGGAAAGTTTTTCTCAGATTATTTTTAGAAAGATTTACTGGTTTTAATTTTGGTAGTTGGATCCTAAAAAAGGAAGCATGGCACACGGCCTCTTAAAAAGTTGCAAAACCCACTCTCAATAAAATTTAATATGCCCTGACTTGGCTTTTCTTTAATGTGCACTGTGTGAAGTGCAGTGGTATAACATTTTTAGCATCAACATTTCAGCATACTCCTGAGTAATGTGACTACCTCACACCTCTGCAGATAGGACGTTTATTCAACGCCACTTATTTTCTCTGCACTATGTGCATGTCTGCAAACCCACAAACATGTGTATCCAACATTACTGCCCATGCCCATTGCATGGAGATCAAGAGAACTATGCTGACACAAACACAGTCTCACAGACTAAATGTTCATCCCAGCAAAACAGGGGGTCTAATGAGTATGTGCTGGTATGTACTCTGGGTGTGCACTGCTGCATGTCTGTGTGCATGTCTAAGTAAATTTCCCGTCCACTAATTCTTGGTGGAACAAAAGTGGCCAAATCTGCTGCTGCAATGAACTGATGGAGTCCTGTCTAACTTGACAGAGCTGTAACAGGTTACACCCACTGAATGGCTGGCTCAGATCCTTTGGAAAGCTGCTCCAGGAAAGAATTTTGCTGCCATAGCTATTATGTGAAAGTAAAACTACTATAGATTGTATTATTTATTATTTTTTGTCACTGGTGCAGTCAGGAGTATACAATGAGGAGGAGCAGGACCACCTAGCTCACCAAGTCCAGTTCCTCTAAAATTATATAAACAGATGTTCTGCCCAGAATGGCTTATGAACTCTGTGAACATTTTCACCATCACCCCCACACCCCACCTGAAATACATAAAATGCCACAGGAAACATGAGAGATCAAAATGTCACCCATATTCTAGGTCCCAGAAGTAACAGAGAATTTCCTCCCATCCTCTTTTAAAAGAGTCCATTCAGGTACTGTCATTTATCCTGGATGCCATCTGGACCTTTGACTTTGTGAAGTTAAAATGTGCACAACATGGGAGTGCACCCATCAGGACTAGTTATGTATTCAAGTAGACACTGACCGCTAACATTCTGGCTAACCACAGAGACCTCCTTGAACAGCAAGCCAAACTTTCTACAGGGTGGGTTAAATACAGACTTTACAGAAGAGGACTTCAAGAAGAAGCCCTTGTTAGTCAGTACGCCCCTTGTTACTCTTTTTAGTCAGCATGTCACAGCAAAACATATAAATAAGCTCATGTTCCCCTACGGGCAATGTTATAAAGTGGCAATATGAAAAGTACTACTAATTTAAAACAAGCATCTCCACTTTCATAAAGTTAGTTTTCCTCTAGGGAACATTTCTAATAAAACGCAGAGATCCAGTGCATTTGGGTTTTTAATAGGGACAGTCAGATTGGTACACCTTTGAACTCTTGTGTGAGATACGCACTAAGCTTCTCAAAGGAACAAGTCAATTTGAAAGCAGAATTAGACACTTCATATTTAATAGTCCAGAGTTATTGGCATAGTTAAAAGGAAGTTCGTAGAAAAGAGAGCACATGAAATCTAGAGTCAAAATACATATGGCCTAATTTAAAAACAGGATTAAAGGAAATTCACAAAGTCATTTTGCTGCCAGATTTAATTAGTATGTTTAATATGGAAGATCACCTGAATCTACTTTTACTTGGTTTATGTCCCATTAGGAGTTTCACAGGAGCAGTAATGTGATTGAGTGGCCCCTGTGAGGGATGAAGCTTAGGCTGCTTTGAAACAAATTGAATTAATTTGAAATGATTCTTTCCAGGTATGACATTCTTGGAAACAGATGTGGGGATAAGGAGGGAGGGCATCAAAAGTACAGATAGACAGACCTATAACAATACTCAAAGTTTTGTATATACACAAGCACCTTTTTAAATATCTCCAGAAATATTGTAACACTACAAAGCCTGTTCACATAAGATTACAATTGATGATACTCTATAGAATTAGGTTAGTATTCAAGATACTAAAGTGGCAAGGGTCCTCACACAAATTTTCCATCTCTACCAGTTCTCTAAAATGTGAAAGGATCATGTGGCTTCTTTTTGGAAGATGATAGAAGATAATTTGTACCCAAATATTTCAAAGCAAGTGAAACAGATCAGATTCCAGGTCACTGGCTGACAGAGCCATCGTGGAGGAAAGGGGGTCTTATTTTGAGTGATATTCACAGCCTTTCCACTAGATTTCACTATTGTTGACTCATTGTACGTGGAAGTCACTCAGGGGTTTAGACTGATGAGTAGCAGTGCAAACCCCCAAATAGGATAGATAGACGAGATTTTATACTGTTTCCCAAACAAATGGTGTCAAAAAGGCTTTAAATAGTACAGTTTCATACCTAAAATACTATATAACAGCAGAGGAGGTGGAAGGAAGGGCAATAAGGATAAGCATCAGGAGAAAATGTGTTCTGAGGCTGATTTCTAGAGACTTAGAACATCTAAAATTTACACCCAACTCTGTAAGCTACAAGTGCTCATTTCGCCTGAAAACAAGCCCATGCATATGCATTCTCATCTTAACCTACAAAAACATTTCAAAATCCAGGCCCTGATCTGGCAAGATGCTGAATGTTTTCCCTTTTCATCAGACAAGCCTCTAAAGAGATACTGAAGCATGCATACTGTAGGAGCCGAAGCGCAGCCACAAAGGCTAATTTACCCAGCCAAAAAGCAGTCATTGCTGCCACTGCTATGCAGACGTACCCACTCCCTTCAGCAGAACTTCAGTGAAGACTGAGGGCACTTGTCACTTCACAGGGAGCACTCAGAGTCTCCCAGGCTCACGTTGGGTCTACATATGGATGAGCCGAATATTTTTCACTACAAACACTCTTCCCCTTCCAGGCCTCCTTCGCTTTCAGTTCTGAAGGGTGAATTCATTGAAAACATCTGCACTGCTAGAAACATTCTGTGCTTTTTCCAAACCTCATCCCCATGGTGGCTGTGTAGTAACGAAGAATAGACAGAGCTGCATAACACAAGCCTGCAAGCAATGAACTACAGTAGAGAGAAGACACCAAATGCTGGAGCTTTGCCTCCTACACCTAAGTTACTACCTAGGCTCTGCTTACCTTCTGCCCTGTGTTTTGCTCTTCGCCATACAGCCAAAAGGTTTCCACAAGCAGCTGCCACTTCCCACTGCACCACTCTTACCTTTGTGATACAGAATACCTCTGAAATGAATTTCATTCAGCAGTCTGTCACATTACCTTCTGCACACCTGTGAGTTGCTACATGGTCCCCTCGGTATCAAAGCCAATTCTGTAATTGTTTTGGAGTATCATATAATTTGTATCTCTCCTTCTTCTGTCCTTTTTCCGATTTTCTTTAACACTGCAGACTTGCAGCATTAAGGAAAGGGCTCTGTAGCCATGTCACAACACCATGGTAGAGGCACAAATGGGACTGATTCTGTGCCATTCACAAGTAACATCAATGTATCTGGGCTAAGATTGCAAGAGAGTGTTTATGGCAGTAAACTTTAATGAGCCACATGAATTCTTCAAACAAGGGAATGGAAAAAGATGTATTTTTGTTTGGGGAATAAGGGATGTAGACCAGCCTCCAGCAGGCCTACCAGGAAGGCATGTGTAAGGGCTTGCGTGGCCATCTGTTTCTCCTCCTTATCAGAGCTCCGGTGCCAGCTGCCTCTGTGGCTGAGCTGTCCCACGTGCAGGTCCCCTGCCCAGTCCTGTGCTGCCTCAGTCTACTCCTCACAGCCTGTTTCCTACCGACCCCATTTGGCTCCACCCCGCTGTAAACCCCATATAAATCACGGAGGGGAAGCTGGCATCTCCTCATGCCAGTTAGCTGTGCTGCTCCCTTCCCTAAGCTGCCTCTGAGGCATGCAAGTGGATGCTGCACTCGCCTTACTTCCCACATTCTTCAGCCTGCTGAACCTTCATTTCCTGCAACGCCATAGAAGTGTGGTCCGAGCCTGAACAACCACGGGATTTATGTTTGCTGACCTAGCACCCACATCCCAATGCTGCCGTGCCCAAACTGCAGTTAAAGCTGCAAAAGCAGCCCAGAAGTTGACAAACCCAGATGGACAAGCAAGATAAGAACCTAACAGCAGATAGACAGGCTGATAGGAGAGTTTGAAAGCTGCAGCCACCTGGGAGCCACGCACAGTGATGCAATCCTGCAGTGGCACTTGCCCAAGTCATTCTGACAGCGGAGGCCAAGGCGGGGCAGGGCGCCAGCAGGGGCGCCGTGGAGGGGAGCTGGGTCCGCAGTGTCCATCTGCAGGGAGGTGTGAAAACAGGCAGAGCCACAGCCAGGCTCCCTTTGGAGTGTCTCACAGTGCTGGCAGCACAGCGCTCCACTAAGCCTTGTGCTCAGAGACCATGAACAACCAGGATTGAAAAAATATGTGTAACCTGGCTAAAGGACAGCAAGCTGTTGGGGGAATGGAAGACAGAGGCAGGGGAGCTTGGTAGGCTGCAGATATCTGCAGAGTGCTGACCTACCCCAGTGAGGGCACGGAGGCTGAGTAAGAGAGTGAGAAATCATCTACAGTGCTAAGTTTTGCATTACTGCTCCCTGAATGAAATACTGGATGAAATTAAAAGAAGGACAATGAAACCCATCCAGGCAGGACAGGCTGGCAGATGCACTGGCACTTTGTCTCCTTTGCATTCCAGCATCTCCATAAGCAGGTCACAGGGAGGAAGGCATGGGGATTGCTCCCACAGCTCACCCAAGGCACATAAGCCAGACCTGGCCTTCTCAGTTCACTTGCAGAGGTGGAGAGGATCCATCTGTATTGTAATAATATCTTTCAGCCCAGGAGGCACGGCCACAGACCAGCCACGAACACAATACAGAACAAAACAATGATGCCACTCCCCAAAGAATTTCCCATTGATCTAAGTGTATAAGTAAAAACAATTGGATGTAGTCTCCCCGCCCAGGACTTAGAAATTCACAGTGAGTTGCCACAGCACTTTCACTAGCTTTTCAGCCTCCTCTTGAGCTTTGCTGCTTCCCAGCCAACAAATTAGTCTGTACAAAATCCAATACTGAATGCAATTTTCACTTTAAGATACATGTTGAACTTCAATGTCTTCAGTTAGAGACGGACTAAGGTACTTTTGAGAATGGGTTTATAAACTCAAATCTGGCTCAGATTATTACAAACTGTTATTATTATATCTGTAATAATAACAACTTCATAATTTACCTGTTTCTCTCCAGGTACACTACACAAATGCTATTTCCTACTAGTTCCCTAGTATCGCTACCACCACAGCAGGATGTGGCTTTGTGACAGACCTCCATAGCACGAATAAGGATGGAGCTGGACTGACAACTGAATTACAGCTAGAAGTAGTTGCTTTTATTCCAATGTTGTAGGATCTAGCAGGACAACACGGCAAAGGTCACACCATCGTCACCAACACTGACTTCTAGATCAGAGAACTTCTCTTTCCTGTGCTGTCAACTGGACTAGCTATTACAAACCTTTGACTATGTCTTGGAGAAGAGTCAATAGTCCATACAACTTGTTTCTCTTTTTGACTCCTAAGTGGTGATTTGTATTATAAAACAAGCTATGATCCTTGTGCTAGGTACTGCACAAAGGTCTTTGGGGAATTTTTTTGTGAAGAGAACCTAGAAGCTAAAAAAAATATTTAGGAAGAAATGAAACAGAGAGAAGATGTTCTATCATGGTACCAAACTTAAATTTCTATTGAAGAATACATTCTTGAAGAAGTGCTTACAAAGCCTACTAGAGTTCTTGGGGATTTTACTGAGACTGAACACTAGAAGTATCAATTATTTGAAACAGACAGGCTAAAACTTCCTGACCAAACACCCAGAACAACGTACAAGTGTGGATTTGAGTGAGATATGAATCCAGACTGGATCCAGTCCCATGAGGTCAAGTCCATGTCATACAGTACAAAGCATAAATTTGAGATTAAAGAGAACTGAAAACAAATCCTTGTTCTGCTTTGGTAATTTTTATTTACCGAGATGCAAAGCACAAAACAATATTATTAGAGGACTTGGAGGGTATTCTTCCATTTCAAATAATTACTATTTAAAGAAATTCTGACCTTACTTAAAATGAGATGCAGCATGTGAGCATGCAGAGTTTTGTTGGAGAAAATAAATACTATTGAAAATAAGATAAGCGTTGGAAAACCTCGGGCACTGATCCCAACCAATCAGCTCAGCAGGCTTGAAGACAAACATGCAAGAAAGGCTCAGATAATGCAGTGATGCAAGATGCAAAAGAATCTGCTTGCTTGGGTAAGATAGAAGATCACTATTTAACACCACCAAGACAACACCTCCAGGCTCTCTTATTTAAGTACTGAGCTAATCTGACTCTCTTTAGCTCACAAAGTCTGTTGGAACCAGATGATGATGAAGTCAGAGGCAAGATAACTGGAGATTAAACTTTACAGATATTTCTGTTCCTGAAATTACTTCCCTTTCTATACTCTGCCACTGGCTCTGGGTCACAAGTTTCTTAATCCCTCTTAATAAAGTTAAAAAAAAATTCACCCAGCTCAGGATCGGGCCCTGAATTTTTGTTGCTCTGTTAAAAGAAAGTAAAATTAATGGTGCTTATAAAGCCTCCAGAAGGTCAACAAGAGGTGCATGAAGCACCCTGTGACTTAGTGGTAAGAGGAGAAAATTTCCAGCCCCAGTTTTTTCCCACCTTAACCTTGGAGATATAGAAGGAATCATACACAAACAAAATGCAAATGAGGAAGAGGATGTATGTGATGGACTGCAGAGGGTAGGCAGTTACTCAACAGTACAAATAATACGTAAGAAGAAGAGCTTACAAGTACAGCAGTGGAAGAGGTGCTTTAGAAGAGTACGGAAAATGCAGCTACAAACCCACTGAAATATCAGTGCTGTCTGCACAGTTCTATGATGATTATTATTCTGAGGAGGTGAGGAATGCAAGGCAGGGGGTCTGTGGTCTATAGTTTGTTTTTCCATTAATACATATGTCTGACTTCGAGTAAAAGATTAACGAGACAGCTAGCAAATGTCCTAGGAGACAAATGGGTAAAATGCTGTTTGTACATGTCAGTTGAGGGAGGGCTCATTCTCATCTCTGAGTCTATGAATGAATCTGCTAGGATGCACACCTGCACCAGGAAGATTTCCTTGACAAGGTAACCCTTTCCTCTGCAGAACACATGAGCATGTCAGCATAGAGCTTACCTGACACGTACATTCTTTCAGTCAATGTGGTTTGGAAGGAACCTTCCACCTACTTTTTTCTGCATGTGACGTACATTGCTGCATGTTACAGAAAAGCCCCAGGTAAAGTAAATGGAAACTCTATCCAGCAGCTATGCACCTGGTGTTTTTGCATTTCCCAACAGATATTACAGTTGCTGGAATGATGTGTGAATCTTCTACAACACCTCCTATTGACAATTTAGTTTAGGTGTGGCATGAGAGAGATCTGAGTTATTGATATCAATGACCCACAGCCTGTTGCTAAAGAGAAGGAAAGAAGGAAGAAAGAAACTGACGGAATTTATAGTTAGAAAAAAACCCAAAAAAAACAAAAAAAAAAAAAAAACAAAAAGAAAACCAAAACACCAAACCAAACCAAAAAAACCAATGCCAAACCATAAAACCCCACAAATATTTACATTCTACTACTCTTGACACCAACCACTCTATTATAGGCTGAAAAGACTGCAAGACAGGAATGCAGACACTTTGATTTTCCAGGGATGGTCATGGCAGTGAAGAAAACAGCTAGACTGTCCCTAAACCTCATCCTTCCTAGGTATAAAAAACTCTGTTGTGTTTTCCTGTCCTGTTGGCAGTCTGTGTTACTGGTGATCCCTCAGAGTTGATGGTGTAATGCTGTTGGCATGAGTCCCACTGCAAGGAATGCAATGGCACCCAGTCAACCACCAGGACTAACCACAATCTCCCTGCAGATATGAACTAACCTGGCAGCTCAGCTCTGTGTAGTAATGCCAGAAAAAACTGGAGCACCTTTACCTTTCCTTACTGCCCTTCTCCTTTTTTTGTTCTTTTTTTGCTCTTTCCTGAAAAAGTCTAAGGGAGTTAAACAGATTCCCTAAGAAGAAAAGTGACCCACCACTTGTAACACTGTCACAATCTTCAGCATCTCCTATGGTCTGATTTCTGCTTTACCTGAAACCTGTGGAGTGTGAGTCACATCCATTTTCCTTATGCCATGATGGAGAGGAATGCTGATATATGGGAACTGACAAAGAAGCATGAGGGAGCCGATGTTCACCTCTTAAACTTGATGAAATCTGCTGGTGAATCACAGGGTAAGAACTTGACCTCACCCATGAAGTTGCGTGAAGATTAAAAGAACTTCCTTGTACCTCTGTGACTCTGACTACCAGATTTATTGTCTAGAGATGAGCAGTTAAACCATCCACAAAGCTCAGGGAGAACGAGTTCAAGACTCATCAAGGGCCACCTTTGACAACTCAGCTCAAAATAACATTAGCTATCCCTTTTGATGAGTCAAGAGCAACCTGTCCTGCTACTGGACACATCACACAGATGAGGTCGGCTGAGGAAAGGGACATACTCAACCATCCCCAGACCCTTTCATATTAGTGACATCAGATAAATTTCTGTGTGAAAAGTTTGGAGCCCTGAATGTGAAGGTGATATTGCAGGAAATTGGCCCTCAGCAATGTTTCTATCTTATTTAAGTCTGACAGCACCCAAGGAATCACAGGATAACCTTGTCCAAAAAAACTAAGAAACTATTAGGAAATTATAAGGCCATCCAAAGCCATAGCTGGAAAGCAGCAAAAGGGAACACCATGAAATCAACATGATTTGTTATGAACTGAACAGCTTTCTGTATGCAAGGCTCTTAATTACCTATGGATTAAAGTGGTCCTAATACGAGCTTTCTTTCCACGCCTCAGTGCAGCTCTTGAACTTGAACTCGTGAGGATTTGGCCCATAGGCACTGCCAGGGTGCTGTGTCCCTCCTCCCTGAGAGTGTTGCCAGAATGCAGGAAATAAGACACGTGTTGGTCCATCCTGTACTGTACTCTTACTTCTATTTTTTTCCTTCTTTGCAGCTGCGAAATACAACTGAGCAAGTCAAAATTCCACTTCCCTTGAACACGGAAGCCAGCAGTACATTTTGTCACATGGTCATATCAGCAGACTGCAACAAGGGCAGTCACCTGGCCAAACAATCCACTCGGAGATTTGGAAGGAAAATTTCCTTCGGGCAGGTGACACTGGACATCTGGCAGCCCTCTACTTCTGTTCTGAGAATAACACCTATGTTGTAGGGCATGCTGCCAGAAGCTGCACCCACCTGGGATGTAGCCAGCCCAAGATGAAAGGGAGCACCAAATCCAGAAGGGATGATTAGCATTCACTGATGTTCTTCAGGACAGAGGTACCTGGGAACATGCTAGTTCCCCTTAGGTGTTCAGTACTGCATGGTAAAGTCAGGTTGCTAAGAAAGTTAATCAGGTCAGAGCCAGGCTTGCATATGCTTTCTCCACAGGAATTACAAACTACTTGCCAAATATTCTGATTGGGTAATTGCTACCTGGATTACTAAGGATGTGCAACCCAAAAGAAGATAATTGCACAGAGTTTCTGATAGATTGCATCACTCCCTGCCAAAGTATAAGACAGAACGAGAATTATCAATACATAATATAAGGATACAAGCCTGTGTGTACAGCAGGGCTGAACTCATCATGGCTGGCTGAAGCAGAAGAAACCCCCACACTGTCTGTAGGAAAGCAATAATTTGATTCTGAACTCCGGAAGCATTTGTGGAATCCAGAGATTCCCTGAAATAACATTCCTTTTCTCAGGACACAGGGGACAAGCATTCATCCCTGCTCTAAAATGTAAATTTGATCAAAGCTAATTTTACCCCAGCATCTAGCTATGAGGTCATTGTTCTACCAGCATTCAAGTTTAGCCTCATACTGCCACATATTTGATGATCAAGTACAGCTTTGAGCAGAGCCTGTACTGGCTGTCAAGGGTGCTGCTAGGTGATAAAAAAAATCCATCACCCATTGTATTTAGCTAGAAGGCTTTTGTAAAAGTCAGACTCTCTCTAACAAAAATGGTTTGGTACTACTAAGATTAGGAAATAGAAAGATCAGGCATCCAAAATATTACAAAATAATTGTATGTGAGAGTATAAGAATCCTGAAGCATTTCAGAAGTACATTTCTTCTCTGCAACCAAACAGCAATACAATCCAGGAAACAGAACAGAAATTATTCAAGTTTTCACTCTATTCCAGTCAGCCATGCATACACTGCTGACTCAGGAACAAACATTAAAAAGCAGGAGCCATGCGGGAACTTACAAATCCAATTGTACATCTCCCAAGGGGAGTCATTCCAACAGTGTCTAACAGGCCTTAAGCAGGTGGAATGAATAGGTGTGGGGAGATTTGACAGAGGGGGGAAAACGGTGCTGGGAGGAAAGGCAGTAACAGTAACAACAGGTCCAGTCGACACACACAGCCTTCAGACCGAACTGTGACCCTGAGATTTTTAAGGAGGAAAGCAATAGCCCATATCAAAAGCAATTAAGGAAGACATGATGCAAATATAATAAGGAGAGAGAGCACATTAAAATATCCAGTGCAGGGCCCACTTCTGTGTAACATTAGAAGATTACTCCTCCTTGTTTTCTTAGGTTTATAAATGAAATAGGTAATTTTAGACATGACCACAAACAAGCAAACAGATTCAAAACTACACCTCTAAGAAAGCTGGGAGTTGGCAATATTACTGGGGTTAAATGAAGGTACTAAACCTGGACATAGATGAAATATTAATTAAACATTGCATTCAGTACCTTCAGAAAATGACTATTCAACACAGCAGTGGTGTTTTGACTAATTGTGTAACGCAGTTTTATCTTACTACGCAGTAAAGCTTAGATCAAAATGTTAGTGTAAGAAGAAGATCACAGAGCTTTAATGATGGGATGAAATTTGGGAAAGACATGTGTGTATTAATATTTGACTTCAGAAAGTATGCAAATTACTTCAATAACACTGTGTTTGCCTTCTACATGAAATAATGGATAAATAGTCAACAGCCTTTCTTTCATTGTTGGGTGGATCATAAAATTAGCATCTAAATTACGGATCCGAATAATCTGTATTAAAGAATTTGTCCATACAAGTAAAATCATTGCAAATTTAATATAATCATGTTTCTGGGTTCTTTTGTTGTTGTTTGGGAGGGTTTTTATTACCATTAAGAATAGGGGATTTTATCAATGCCCAAATCACAGCTTCCTTAGACTGGGTGATATCCAAAATTCTGATCTCGTAGCATGCCTCCCCCTCCTACATAAGAAAAAACCCCGCTTCATTATCTGTTGTGAAAATATCTTTTTTATCAAGACAGGAACTACAAATTCTATTCCTCCCATTCACACCGAAAAGAACATTACTCCCTAAACAGCACCACTTAATCCAAAACAAACAGCAAGATATCTAAAATATCCTTTAGTTTACTAAGGGATGTAAGACTCAGAGAGAGAGCTCCTCCTTCTTGAAACAATGGAAGGAGAGAGAGTGGATTCAAAGGGGCTGTATTCCAAAGGGATCTAACTCATCTCCAAGTACCATGGTCAAATTTATGAGTGCTTCCAGAGGGGAAAAAAAAATGTGTCAGAAGAACATCCTGGGTTAGAATGCAGCAGAATTGATTCCCACAAGCCTGGAAATGTTGCTGGTTTCCATGATAGAGCTGTTAATCTTATAATAAAGTGACTTTTGAATCTATCTTACACTCAGCGATGAGCTCTCCTAGCAGTGATCTCAGTGGGAGCAGCCCTCCCCAGTAACAGGGCTGTGGAAATATTGCTGGAGGCAGGTCTTGCATTGCTTTCTTTTGTCTTTCCACTTAGTCTTTCCAGAAAGATACTACCAGAAGCAGAGAAAGGCCGTAAAACTGAAAACATAACTTTAAATCAAAAGGCTTTTAGTGGTTGTATTAAAGGGGCTATCTGTGTTCCCAATAGTGACTATAGCAATTACACAATTGAAAACATCTAGGCAGGTGCATAATTTAAGAAGAAAATGGACATCCTCCCCCTTTAGGTGACATCAGGCTTTATGTTTCAGTAGGCCTGTTTGGCTAAGAAAGGAGAAGAAATGAGGATAGAGTGAAAGAAAGAGGAGTGGGATAAGATGGGGGGTGGAAAAAGGAGAGAAAAGAATGGGCAGCAGAAAAAACAGCAGGGAAGGAGGATGAAAGAGAGAGATTACATCTGACTTGGACGTGGGGTGAACCACAAACCTAGTCATTGCCAGTGTCCAGGGCAAAAATAACTCGTTTGTCCACCAGCATCAGGGCAGCTGCCAGTGCAGCGGGACAGCGTCCTCCCCACACTGCCCTGCCCAGGACATCCCCAGCCCACTTCCAGATCTGCCCCTTTCCCTGTGCTGTGTGACAAAACTCAGGGTGTTCTCACAGTCCCTGTGGTTGTGGTTAGGAAACTGCCGCATGATGGGTCTCAATAGAAAAAGTATTTTAATACAAGAAAAACAGGAAACTCAAGCACGTTTTGGGTCTAATTCAATTTCAGTTCCCCGATTCCTTTATTTTCTATGGACAAAAGGCATGTAACAAAATTATGAACTGGGACGTGAAGAAAGCAGAACTGTGCACATGACAGATAAAGCTGGCTCATTATGTGAAAACTGAAGCCATGCAAAATAAAAATTCAGAGCAGATTAGAGCACCTCTCATCCAAAAACCAGTTAGGACCAGTCAAGCAAATCCCAGCACCTGGACAGAGTTTGAGCAGAACATATATGAACTGGCACAGGTCACGGTTTCACAAGAGTAGACCAGGTTATGAAGAAATGCAAATATTCTTTCTTCATTTTAAGCTGAAAGCAATCTCTGGTTTAGGAATCTCCAGAGACAAGGTACAAGGTACCAGTTCAATGTCAGCTGCCTCACACTCTCTGCAATATCATCAGTGCATTTTAGTGCTAATGTACTAAAGCATGACACTAGCTAAAGATAACCACATTCTATTGAGAAACATAACAATAGAAATAATGGAATAAGCACTTCATGCAATTTGCTAGGAATGTAGTTTGGACATCAACAGCCAAAACAAACTAAAATGGCAAATGCAAGGACTCTATTTTGAAAAGATCTGCAAACAGACTCAGCAGCTTTACAGGGGGTCATATTTTCCACAAGGATAAACTGTCCTTGAACAATATTTTCAGTGTTCTGGTTACTAATGTGCTTTCTTTTCATATGGATTGTTCTCACCTCCGCTCCTTTTCCCTGAACAAATATTTACTATGACCAATAAAATTCTGCTCTCCATTTACGAGTTAAATAGCATCTCATTCCCACACGCTGTTTTATATACCCATACATAGAGCATACGCGCCCCCAGAAAATGATATCTCCAAACTACGTCTGGTGGAATTATTTTTAAGCAACCATATTCACTGTAGATTTCAGTCATGATTCATCAATACATTTAATTTGCTGTGGTATTAGATCTGTGAGTGAGAGGAATGAAACATACTGCTCGAGAAAGGAGGTGACATATTTCACCAGAGATAAAGCATATCTGTGAGTATGTGAAAGAGTGATGCCTAATGCATTGCCCATAAGCATGTGAGTAAACACATCATCTTCATAGGGAACCACTGACATGCCTAATTTTAAGAAGCAACAAAAAATATTTTAGTGAACTATTCATACACTTCTAAATGTGTTCAAGGGTTTTACCAGGTCAGAGGGCAAATTACAGCCACTGAGATGCCACAAGACTAGTATGGACAAGGATGCTGGACTACTACCTGTTATTCATTCATTATTTAGCTATTGTTATTTGCTGCTCATCGTCTTGAAAATTTTGGTAAACTTAGATGTGAACCACAAACATCCAGCACAAACTATATATGAACAAAAAGGGTAAAAATTTCACAGGCTAACATATATAAACCCAGAACGTCATCTAAGCCTCTTTTCTTGTCTACCAGGGGGACACACCCTCAGCACAGAGGGGCCCACCAGCATACGTGCTGTGCTTATATAGCTTTGGGGAAGTCAGGGACCATGCTCCACATGCAGGTCCTTTTTTGCTGAATTCCCCTCTAGGAGCACAGGGGCAAAGAGGAACACATCTCTCGTGAACACCTGCAACCACCAGTTCCTTCCTCAGGCACTGAAATAGATTTTCCTCACACTACAGTAAAACAAGATAGCGGCTGTTCCCCTTCATTCACACCAAAATATAAGCAGTTGGACTAACAAGAAAGAAGGTGAGAGCTGCATCAGGTTCCTCTGGGATGCAAAAGCAGAGCTACATAAAGCATTAAGGTACATCCACACAGACAGCAACATGGATGGATTGTGTCAGCATGTAGGGCCTCCTGACAACTTGATTAGGACTGGACCTAACCTGGTTTAGAGCCTAGCTAAGCCTGATGATTGAAAATGTTAGCGTGAGCATGCATGCTTTATTTTCTATTTTATGCATTCACTGGCTGTGGACAAGATTTGGTTTTTTCAAGATAACTAGATTTAGGGCAAGGTAATGGCCAAAAGACAACCAACTACTGAGTTGAGCCCGATGGCAAGGGAAGCACCAACTTCCCTGTGGGTGGAAGAAGGAGTAATGTATCAGCATAGAGCCTTGGTCAAAGCAGAAGAGGGTGAGAATTCCCTTCCTAAATAAGAGATGTCTGTCCAGCATGAGGAAGGACAGGTTAAACAGCATGTGCTACCTGCTCTGTACTAGGAGAAGCACTCTGTACAGCAAAGCCATCAGTGCCATTAAGTGTTAAGCTGTGGAAAATGAAGCCTCAACCACTGACATGCTGGAAACTGCAAAAACTATTGGCTTTGGCACACACGCTAAGCATATATGCCTGGGCTTCCTGGAATAGCAAGACATACAAAATGCAGGACTGCCGGGATTCTTGGTCAGAGGGACTGGTGAGATGCTGCATACTCCCATGTTGCTGAGCTCAAAGGAAATTCAGATGGTCTCCCGTTAATCTAGAGGGTGATTACATAGAATCAGAATCCTTTCGGTTGGGAAAGACCTTTAAGATCACCAAATCCAACTGTAAACCTAACATTGCCAAGTCTACCACTAAACCATGTCCCTAAGTGCCACATCTGCACATCTTTTAAATACCATCAGGGATGGTGACTCAACGACACCCCTGTGCAGCCCGTTCCAATGCTTGACAATCCTTTTGGTAAAAACATTTTTCCTAATAGCCAATCTAAACTTTCCCTGGTGCAACTTGAGGCCATTTCCTCTTGTCCTATCACTTGTTACTTGGGAGAAGAGACCAACCCCCACCTCACTACAAACTCTTTTCAGATAGTTAGAGTGTGATAATGTCCCTTCTAAGCCTCCTTTTCTCCAGACTAAACATCCCCAGTTCTCTCAGCTGCACCTCATAGGACTTGTTCACTAGACCCTTCACCAGCTTGAGACAGTCATATCCCAATGCTGACGAGACTTACTTGTTCACCAAGTTGTTTGTTTTTAAGGGTGTTTTTTTTTAACTTAGCAGCAACCATGTTCTGTACTAACACCTCCATGACAATTTGATATTTGAGAGCTGTGTCATCTGAAACCTTATCTGTCTCATTTGAGCAATTTTACCTTCTGTCAGACACTAAAGATCTTTACTTTTACTTTAAGATGACCTTATTTCCAAATTTGTAAACCCTGCTTTACAGAGAAAACACCTTTTCATCTACTACTTGGCCACTATCAAGCATTATCAACAATAGCATAGTCACACTCTTCTGCACACCATGCAATACATACAAAAATGTCTCTCTTTTAAATAGTCCATAATTAAGCCACACTGCTGGTTTCAGGGACTTTTCCAGTACTTCTCAGAAGAGACAACAGGCTAAGTTAGACAGCAGTGGCAAGCAGACAGTGTGATGATGAGAGAAGAAAGGGACCACTAACTGAATCTCTGCCCAGCATCCACACACACTTGACCCCTTTCAGCCTCTGTGAATAAGATTTCAATGATTTTCATAAAACATATGCTACTGACAACTACTAGGAAGTCATTAAACACTGTAAGTAACTAAAGTAGATATTATTGTTGTAAAATACACTGAAGAATTGCAATTTGTGATGCATGACCTTTGCTGTGCCAGGTATGTTAACTTAACAAATTGCAAAATTAACTCAGTCACAAAGGGTCTCCCACTGAACCATGCACAGTTCTATTGTAATGCATTATATTTCAATACTGCCTTTAATCAGAGAATCTCAAAATATATTTGTGATCCATAATTAATAAGACATACTGTATTTCCTTGAGCTATGCAAGTATGATTATAGACTATGCTGCACTACTATCAGTGCACTTCTTCACATGTGTAACACTGTTGAGCAGGCTCATACAATAGCAACAAGCTCTGACCATCGCCTTGTTTCTAGTTTACCAATGTGTTAGTCATGTGAACATGTGTACATATATGTGTAGCCACTGCTATTCTTTCCCTACCTGTGCAGGTACAAAAGATACAAGTTGGTGGGAGGATACTAAACTTGCAATAGTTTTTTCCCAGATGCCTATTTCTTGCAACTGTCCAGTGGGATCTTCCAAAGGAGAAGCAGCAACAGAACTGCAATGCGAATGTTTGTGTACACATGTGGATCCATGAGCAACAAATCAGTACATCATGCTGCAGAATCATGTAACATCTAAGCAGACAGGTAAGCCTAAAATTTAACATTTAAAAATAACTGCATACCTAACTTGTCTTGCTAATCACGCAGAAGATTATTCATGGTGAAAGAGATTTAAATATCCAATTTAGTTTTAACCATGTATTCTTATTTAAAGACTAGAAGAAAAGTATTATTTTACAGATAGTGATCAGAGACATCAGGAGACTTAACTTTCCCACAGTTGCATTGTAAGTCTGTGGCCACACTGGCAATTGCATCCACTCAAATTGCTATTAATTCTGCTTACAACATCAGTGCCTGAGAACTACTGTGAATGGAGTACCTTCACTCTCACCAGGCTCTGTTGCACACAGCACTGCAGCCAGGCCGTGCCTAGAGTTCTCACATTCAAAACAAAGAACGATGAAGGAAAGGCTGAAGGAAAGACAGTACCACAGCCAGCAAATTGTGTGACAGAAACAACTTCAGAGAAGGTCCACTCATTTTCTTCTTAGCAGGGTTTATATAAAGTGGGTTGTGTGGAACTAAAAGAAACAAGTGAATGATAAGGAAAGATTTAAGGAGAAATAGGTCAGAAGAGACAAAGATAAAACAGAGCGGACAAGGAGCAAAAATGAAGTGAAAGGACTGCAGCAAGTGGTAAGATGCAGAAAGGAGAGAGACGGAGCTCCAGCGAAAGAGGATGGGGTGCAGAAAATACTCCAGAAGTACTGCAAGCTCTCACAGCATTTAACAGTCCCTGTTTCAGCAACTCTGGTAGTTGTTCCTCTCTGTGGTTCA
Source organism: Myiotriccus ornatus (assembly GCA_036023395.1). Taxonomy (NCBI): domain Eukaryota; kingdom Metazoa; phylum Chordata; class Aves; order Passeriformes; family Tyrannidae; genus Myiotriccus; species Myiotriccus ornatus. The sequence continues at coordinate 99,675,087 of JAYRBT010000114.1, forward strand.
GTGGAGGCATCTCTTGTGTCCTAGCATCCTCTGAGCAAAAGAGCTCCCTACACAACCCTGTGTTGAGGGAAGGGGGAGGGTTGGGCACTGACCAGAGCCCATCTACTTCCCCATCTCCTCACAGCCAGCTCAGCCCTGGCTGCCTCTGCAGCTGCTCCCCCAGCTAGAGAGCTCAGCCACAAGGCCAACCACAAGCCCAAACTTCTTCTCTTGCAATTTGGTTCACCACTTGTATCTAACACAACAGTCCTGCTGTGAGCATGCTGAGAACATGTTGAACACTCCTGCTTCTCTTCCATATCCACACCATTTCGCTTTCTGGTTCAAATGAGCAGAAACATATATGCAGTAGATGAGAGAGGAGGAGAGGAAAGAGGAGAAAAGACGGACCTTTCAGGCTCATCATTAGATTGCTTTTGGTCAAGTGTACTGATAAACATGCAACAGTGCTAAACAGTTGTTCCTATTAAACCCAACTGGATTTGAAAGACAGACTTAAATCTTCATTATTTTTTCATGAAAGCTGTTAAACCCCCCAAATTTCTAAGTCTACTGTACCAGACAGTTATGTCATGCACCCTTTTCCTGCAGACTAAAGGGCACGGGCATATTGCAAAACAAGGTTTACGATAGCTGGAAACAGAAGATGGAGGCACTGCCACTTACCGCCATATCCCTGTCCCCTGTGGAAGGAAATGGAGTTCAAGGGGATAGATGTATAATCATTTCTCATGGTATCTTGCCAGCCGCCTGCCCCTGAGTCTATTATGATTAATGCTGATCCACCACCTGGAGCCTGTGTTGGCCGTTCATACTGTTTTTCATGGCGAGTAACCATAGTAAGCATGTGTAATGGATCTCCACCCACATTTCTGAAGAGTTCTGGGATTGCTGGAAAGAAGAAGCAAAATTAAGCTGGGCCCCAGACTGTACCATGTAACTGTGTAACCAAGTTCCCTGCGGATCCACTCTCTGCTTGTAGCAAAGGTTTCCTCTCCCTTGAGGGTTTATTAGGAGTAGCAAGAAATAATTTACAGCAGGGTCACTTCTCAATAGGCAGCAGGTAAGGCAAGATATTTTCTTCTCCTAAGCCACTCTGAATCCTGTTCAGCAGCAGGTTTCTTTCCAGAATCCTTCAGACAGTATGACACAGCTCACTGCCTCTAAAACAGTGACCTTCAAACAAGAATATCAAAGTTAGGGCAACAGGTTTCTGAAACATTTCAAATGGTTTCTTGTGAGTCATCATTAAAATGGCCATTTGTGGGTAAGAACAAAATCCTGAGCAAAGGTTACCCCTCAAATGATTTTGAAAAGCCATGTGCTGTGTTAAACAAAACCATTACAACACAAGCTGCAACCTATTTCCAACATCCAGGGCCAGAGATCATATAAAACTATCAGATTAGATTTGTATTGTAAAGTTTCTACTAAAATAAAGTCATGCCTGATAACACTGATATACTACACCCTATACGTTGGTAAATCAATATTATCGTTACCCCCCAGAGCGCAATACTCAAGCTAGGTTTGATAATCAAAGCAGACTGCATTTAACAGAGTATCAGAAATATTTATTACATCTTTAAACAATTTCAAGTCTGAAAGCTAGAGCCCTGATGATTCAAAGTACAAAAGCAGTATTTTGACAGCACTTCATGGAAAGAGAATTTTCTTTCTCCACCAGCAGATCCCCTGCATGCCATTCAGACCCACAGTAAATATCCAGGCCACATACAACACACGTGCACACCCTTAGGCACCCTAAGTTTCAGATGTTGCAAACTACCATTGCTTGCTTGACTTGAGCACAACTGTCTGCAGCACCTGAGGATCTGGCCCAAGAACACATTCCATCAGAAACTCAAAAGCACCAGTTTTAAGGCAGCTTCTGACAGATTAACAGGGTTGGTGTTCTTTTTTCAATTAACATCCTTTAGTTCATGATAGGCCTTCAGCATTTTCATATAATAAGAACCACTTTAAGCTCATGGGCAAGGTGTTCAGGACAATGCCAAGACACAGTACTGCCAGGCACTGGTGATTGGGGTTTATAAGTTATTACATTTCAGTCACCAAACTAAAGGCCTAGAATCTCATCTGAGATTTCAGACTTCACCGCACAAAAGTGCAGATTATGAGCTGAAGGTGAGACTGTGGCTGCGTCTGAGAGACGGGCTGGCTTCACAGCAAGCCCCAGTTCTCACACCTCCATCCTCACTGCACTTTCCCAGATAAGATGCTTTGCCTCCATGCTGAAACTGCTGGGAATGTGCTGAGAAGCCTCTGGTTTAACAACAGAGTATTCTTGTCTTTCTGTCCAATCACTTAGGTGGGTAGGTCAATAGGATCAGAAGTTTAGTAAAGTTTACAAACTCAAATCTGCTATTAATACAGTCTGGGTGGGGGTTTGTGGGGGTTTTTTTTACTAGATCATTTCATAAGAAGACTCATCTATTCATCTGTTCGTTCTCAAGAGCCCCTGGTGGTCTAGTGGTCAAGACGCGGCGCTGTCACCGCCGAGATCCGGGTTCGATTCCTGGTCAGGGCCACTCCCAGGGCAGATGGAGCTCGTTAGCCCTATAAGGCAATCCATCTACGTCCTCAGGACCTCACTGCCACCGTCCAAGCTTGC
>JAYRBT010000114.1:99677821-99716716 GCA_036023395.1 Myiotriccus ornatus
CACCTAAAAAATCCAATGCACAGGCTGGAAGGTGTAAAGACCTTCCCCGGTTCTTCGTTCGCGAAGACTGGCCATTATTATCGTTCTCAAGAAACGTAAACTCCTTAACTCCCTGCATGTTTAACTGGAAAACCAAAGGCCCCTGTGATGTTTCCCAAGCCCTGCCACACAAGGAAGCACTTCAATTTGATGACACATTAAACAGTGTCATTAGTGGAAGCAACTTCTAGGTATAAACACTGAAAATCTTTACGAGACGTGGTCAAGAGCAGAAGAAACTGCTGTTACCCTCCCTGACAGAGGTAGCTTACCCTACCACAGAGCTCCTCTTCATTGTTATTATGAAGGCTAGCGGGTTAATTCTACACAAGGAAAGCTCTTTAATCTGGACGACACTACCCTGAAGCAGATTCTAACTGTCTCTTTCCAAATGACTATGTTGGGGCAATGGCATTACAGAAAAAAAATTTTGGTAACCAGCAACAAAGAGGAAAGAACATCTGAAACTAGTGTGCTGTTCTACAGTGGATGTCTACCACATCCTAAAACATAAAACATCAGTCAAATGAAATCTGCAGGCAAAACCGATTTTTTCTGCCAGTGTCTTTCCTTTGAAAGAGATTCAAGAAAAAAATAATTGCAGTGAAAAAGTACTCCTTTACCTAAAAAAAAAATCTGGGGAAATTCTAGGAACAGATACCTTGGATAAAATGAATACATTCTGGAAATTATTAACAACTAGTTGACTTCTCTTATGGTAATGTTAGAATTTGAAGCTAAGGAGAAAGTAAATTTCAGTAGATAGATCTGAATTACACTTCTCCAGTGCTCAGACCTGAATGGTAACTGATAGCAAATTTTGGCCACAGCAACTTTTTTGCCTTGATTTTTGTTTCTTTCCTGTGAAACTCTGAAAGTGGTTTTTTTCCTTTTTAATTTCAGAGTGGTTTATGTTCTTCAAATTTTACTTTTCTGTATAACTGCTGGAAAAGCTGATTCTTATGTTCATATATACAAATCTCAAATGCAGTTTCCAAGGCTTTCTTCTGGAAAATGCCAATTTCCTCTAAAATACTCATTTTCTACAGAAAAAAAAAAAAAACAAAAAAACAACTGAGCTTATTCTCTTTTCTCATGATGGATCTCATTTGAAACTTGCAGTGATTCGTCACCTTTTATTTCAAGTCTGGGATTAGTATTCAAGACAATTTTCCAATTAGCCAGATCTTGAAGTAGAGTGGAGGAGGCACTTCTGTGGAGGTGGCATTGGTCTGTAGGTTCCCCTGCAGCTTCTGATGAAAATCACCTCATGGTGACAGCAAGGAAAGAAAAGGAAGAAAGAAGGCTTGAAGGAGTGGGAATACCTAGTAGAGAATAAAAAGCTTTTCAAAGAATTTAAGATTTCTATTCCACTCTGTCCTTAAACTGTCAGTAAATCTAATTTTTGCCATTCAATACTGGTATAACTGACTCCTTCATGTTGCAGTCATCCTTCTTCTTTTAATTTTAGTCCTATGGAAACTAAACCAGGTAACTTCTGTTCAGCCTAGGCATGGAAGGTAACGCTGAACTATGCAGACAAGCAAGGATCTCCCTGATTTCAAACAGAAGTCTGCAAAACCAAGTGAGATCAATCCAACACAGCCAGGCCCCAAACGAGATCCCCCTTCACAGATGTCCCTCAGCTGGGACCTGCCTCTTCCCTGTTGCTGCAACCCTGGGTCTTTTCACACCAGAACACAGCTCTTATCCAAATTGTGAAGTAATTTTACAAGGTGGAAAGGCACCAGCTAGGGGCTGAAGAAGGGCCAATAAACTCCTCTAACTTGTAACAAAATAACAGATTGAAACCCAGGTCAACTGAGGTGAAGGGCAAGTGCATTAATCGCCTGTATTAGCGAGGCTCTGTGTGCCTGCAGCAGCACTCAATTGGAAAAGACAGTACATCTTGCTGTAAATAACACAAATAAGCCGCAGCTACAACAACAAATCTTCCCCCAATTTCTTTTACTTTTCGTTAAACAAGTAATCTGACTTTTATTAAGTCCTCTTCAAAGTGTGCGCAGGCCACCCTTTCTAACTGCCCCTGTTTACACCACATATATATTCCAAGACATACATTACAGCCTGACCAACGCCTGCAAAGGAACTTCAGCCAGTTTTGTTCTTAAGTGATAATCAAAGAAATCCTCCGTCACGTGTTGCGGCAGTGTGAGTTGGCCATACCAGGATGAAGAGTCATGCAGATGTTACCCAAAAGCTTCCATTAACTTAATCTTCCTCAGAAGAGCCCTTCTGCTGCCAAGTACTTAAGAGTGTCACTTGGGATTTAGATGCCATTTTTGTTCACTACTGAAGACTGGTCATGTGTAGGAATCTGCAGCCTTGATAATAGGGTTTACGGAACACCATGAAAATAGATTACTGGCTGCTGAAAACATTTTAAAAAGACAATGCTACCTTTTACTAGTCTTAAAGTGCTTTCTGGCACAGAAGACTTAATGGTTGTTTATTCTGGTTTATTCTGTTCTGTTTCCTAGAATGTCAGCTTAGAACAAAATAAGGATCATCATAATAATTAGCTGAGATGCTGACAATATGAATCAAGAGCCTAGATCATTAAATGTTTTCATCCACATCACTTTAAAAATTAAAACTGTATTTTTGTGATCAGAAAATGCATCAGACTTTTTCAATTGTCCTAGCATATGTTGTTATCTCAGTAATGAAACCAGTTTTGCTTTTTTCCTTTTTTAACTCAGTTGTTATATGGGAAGATATAGTAGTATAAAATAGCAGGAAATAGTTTGAGTAAATTTCATTTGAAAAGTTTAGTATGTGTTTTAGAGAAAAGATTAACAAGTCCTATTTTTTTTCAACTGTCTTTTTATCTCTGTTTTTTTCATCTTGCATTTGCTTCAGCCAAGCAATTCCAACAGTCCAGAAGGACAGATGTTCCATTTCATCTATTCCCAGACAAGTCACTCTGTAAAATTACATTTCTTTTGAAACATTAGTACAACAGTTTAAAGACCATCAGAAATTTTAAAGGCGAATTGCAGAGGAATAATCAGCAATGTGTCTGAATCTACTTTCTTTACTGGATTTTTTTTTTTTTAGTTGCAGTACCACTCCTCAGTGAGACACAGTTTGAAATTTATTTTTCACCTTGTGGTTCTTCCTGGTTTGCATCTATAGTACCACAAACCTGAATGAAATCCAAGCAGAGTATGAGTATACGTGATATTCAAGGGTGATGTGTTCAGGGATGTGTTCAGTGAACCAAGGCATACAAATACACATCACAAGGAGAAAAAAATGATTTAAAATACACTCCTGTGCTGACTGGCTAATCAAAGCCTACTCAGTAAGGACATTCAGATCACACAGCTGCATTTCATATCATCACTGTTAATCTGCTTGTGCTAATACACTTCTACAACAAGGCCAGAGAGGTAGAAACCTTTGATCGATGCTCTCAGGAACCACACACCTGCACTGACTCTTCCTGAACAGGTTAGTGATGGCACAAGAATTAAATACAAAGTCTCAAGAAAAGCAAATTAAGATTTAAAAGCAGTCACTTACAGAGAACCACAAATCACTCCCTGTGGGAGCATCTGTGTTACTGTTTTAGCTGGGACCTTTTTGAGTCAAACTTCCCAATCATACACATTTACTGCACTTGAGCTCACATTGCAGGGTGGTGTCAGAGCTAAATTAGAAAGAAGTGTTCCTGAGAGCCCCTATGTATTCACTGAGTTTACTGACACTCAGTCCCTGGGACTAGACCAGCATCAGCCTCAAGTACCCTCCTGAAATGTGTTCAGCCAGGGTACCAGGCCCAGAGCATGACAGTTCCTTTCTGCTGATGTGTTGCTATCCATCTGCACCACTTGCTCATGTGGGCATACAATCTGCATTGTGTCAGATGGAAGGCACACTACTATTAGGGCCTTCATTTCCAGGTTTTTCATCAGGTATGAACACTGATGCTTGTAAAATGGAAATAATACCTAACATGCATCTTATATGGTTTAAGTCAGACCACACAAACTTCAGGAAAGTACAGAATTAGGATTCCAGTATCTCAAATCTTATTAATAACTGATCAAATCAATTGATTATAACTTTTATGATCTGTTAAATACATATTTGATTTTGGCATATAGAAATAAATTTCAAATTAGGCCCTTAAAATTCTATTCAATATACTGTCCTCCTAGGCCAATTATTTCTCAGAAAACACAGACTCAAGTTTACTAACACTGCCGGTGTGAATTTGTTCACACTTAAAGCCCCAAACCTGCAAATACTTACATAGAAACAAGAAGCTCTGCATGTGAGTATTTTATGCAACCCAAGTGTTGCATACACATAGTAAATCTTAATACATACCTCATTGTTTCAATGATTCACCATGAAATGATGATAGATGAGCTCAGGCCAAGATATTCAGCATAAGGCAGTTCATGTAGCCCAGCTTCATCCGCCTTCCCATACTGGAGGCAGCTTGTTCAAGGCACACTGAAGATCTTCACTCCCCCACCTCTGAACTTCAAAGATACCACTAGAGATAGGGGCAAGGTACTTTAATGTTTAACTCTGGCTTGTTTTTTCCTTATTTGTAGCTATTTTGGAGTTAATCACCTATGGTTACTAATGCCACTAGGAATTTTGCTATCAATTTCAACTAACAAAGTGAGGTTTCAAGGCAGTAGTGGATACCCTTTAGTTATTTAGCATTATTTACATCAGCAGTTTGTCTACTCTCCTTCTTCAGCAGGAATTAAAAGGAAAAAAAAAAAAAGGCTGCTCATGTTTGAGTGCAGAAATAGAAAACTGTTATTGTGTTAACCTCCATGAAAAACAAGATGGCACTCAATGAAGAATGTATTAGTTCAAATCTAATTATTTAGTAACTCCAAAGAGGTCACTGGAATCACAGCACAGATGAATTTTGTCCAGCACTGCAAATTAAGAAAGGTGAGCTAAATTCTGCCCAAGGTTGTGTGCACTGAAGTAAGAAAAAAGGCTTACGGCACACACAGGATCAAGTCATTCTTGCTTTGGCAGTGTAAATCTCTTACCAAATGCAGTGGACTTCTCTAATTTGAAGAAGCAAAATTTTCTTTTTACAGTTACATATAAGAATGTGATCACATTAGGAAGATTTTCTGTCATCACTTTTCCTTCAATTACAAAACAGAATACAGAGGGTAGGGGATGTTATGAAATCACAGTATTGGACTGTATCCCAAAACAAGGGTTATATTAAATAAAAAGGGAAATTCAAACTTGTTTCATGACTGTGACGCTTCAGTTTTACTTGAATAATTCTCACAAAAGTAATCCCTCATGTCTGATTTACAAATGTGAACATATCAAACACAGGATGGAAGGTCTTAGGAGCGTTCTTGGAAAAATGTGGAAAATGCATGTTTCCTAGTAAAAGCAAAACTTGTTCTTATTTTTTACATGACTAATCTTACTCAACTAGTATCAGTATAATAATGGACTGAGATAGCCTGTAGCTCCAAACACACAAATAGCCCTTCTTTTCACTCATTTCAGTGAGTTAGACTTTCCTCTCTAAAAAACAAGCTGAAAGCAAACTTTCCTCTAATATTATCTTGCACTAGTTACAGGTGATGCTCTATGCTTAGAAATTGAAAAACTACTTCCTTTATCATTAAATGTAACAGAGCTTACGAACTTTCAGGATCCTGCAGGTATTCCTAGGACTTTGCAGAACTGGAAATGCAAACTGGGATCCTCATAAATATTCAGCTGCCCAGTTCTTCTTGAATTCTATTGAACAAGGTATTTACCTACTTTTGAGGATGTGAACCCCAGTCTCCCACAAAAATAATCCATCAATACATCATAGAAAGAGGCTACTAATGTGTGTGTTTCAAGCTGAGCTCTGAATGAAAAATGTGAGAAAATCTTAAGGAAAAAATGTCCTGCATAATGATAGCAATTTAGCTTCAAGTATCATCTGCTTTTTAAATTTTCAGACACTAGAAGGACTAAAATATCATATAAATGTTACATTTTAAAAAAGGAAAGTCCTGGAAGTAACAGAAATAAATGGAGTTCTCAGTGGCAAATTCTACACCCTTTCTGTGGGAGTCAGCCTGAGGAAGTGGGAGTGGAGTCACTCTAATTGGTAACAAAGTCATTTGGTTCACTCCTAGACTCGTACTAATTTCATTATTACACTACATAGAAAAGTGTAATTATTTACAAATAATTTCACAAATAAATTGCCTGAATTTACACATGAATAATTCAGGCCAAAGCTGGGTTTTGCTCGGGAAAAAGCATTTTTTTTAGTAGCTTATGAAGGCCCTGACTTAAAAAGAGGAACCGATGCAAACATTGCCTCTGTATGTTCTGTTCATCTTCTGGGAGAATTGGTTTAACATTAACGATATACCCCGCACAAAAACTCATACGGGCTGAACATTGCAAGGCTGCCAATTTAATTTGAAATGACTTGACAGAAAATCTCTAGGCCACCAAATGCTATTATAAAGCACTGTATTCTCATTAAAGGTCTGAGCCCTTTTTTTTCTCCCTGAGGGCGGACTCCTCGTGAGGCTGTCCCTCTGGCATAACATGTGATAGAGCTAATCTGTCTTCACTTGGACAGCACTGAGGATATGCAAACCCAGGTGGCACTAATAGGTTTACAGTAATAACTATGGAATTGGATACAGTATGTTACACTGCGAGAAATTCCCACAGATCAATTTTTGTGGTGAAGGTTAACCAACAGACATAGAGCCATAATATTCTTTTTTCATGGGTCTGTTAACAATTTTATGGTTTTAAAAAAATGAAAGAAGAAAGACTCTCCCATATTTGGACAGAATATAAATATTTAACTTTTCAAACATATCTACAATATATGTGCATAAAAAATGCTCTCTTGGAAAGACAACTTCTGTTGTCAGTTATTCCAGCACAAATCTGGAGGAATTCCATTGGCTTCAAGGAAAGATACCACTATAAATGAGAGCAGAATATGCCCCTAAAATGTATGTAACATAACCTTGTGTCATACCATTTTGTTCATACATTTTATGGCACTATTGTAACTTTATTATTGGAAATTACAACGAGAATAAAATTAGATGCACAATCACAATGAATGCACTATACAGTTGAAAATACCCTTGTTGTAGTACAGCATTACAGCCAGAGACATAAAACTGTGATCTGACCATTTGTGTTCATTAGAGATCCCATGGTACTCTTTGCAAGATTAGGGGTTTTAATCTCAGGGTGCTGGCCAAATTCCAGCCTGGGTAATTACATTCTCTCTACCTAAATTCCCTGCATTTCACCCAAGGTGGTTGCATTTCCATGGTGCACGAAGCGTTCCTTGCACATGGATTTTAAAATTCTGTAATACCTGTTAGTGTAAAAGGTGTTATACAAGATGTGATATCTTTGTTACAATTAAGTTAGAGTACATTCCTTCCAGAAAATAGAAAGAGCCATCTGTCAATCAACTGCAACATTCAATGTACTGATTAAAAACATCATTTCAGCTCAAGAGGCACTCCTGTATTGTGGTATGTTATAGTCTTCGCAGTCATAAATTCCATACCCGTGTTAGCTACCACAGATGGAACATATTGAGAAGTTAAACACACAGCACCGGTGACTGAAGAGGATGTATACAACCACACTGCAAATTCACCCAGCTTGTCAGCCTCCAAACAGCACTATTACCAGCTCAAGCCAAAGCATCTGTCTTGCTTGAGACTAACAAAGAGATCTCCCCAAAGGAGTGTAATCATCCAGGAGAGGGACTTCAGAAACTGAAAACAAGGCTAGAAAAAAGAAATACATTTCTCAACACACAGCCTGAGCACTTCCAAAGCAAGATACCTGTCTACCTGCAGGTAGGATGATGGGCAATTGCCTCCCCAGGCAATTTATTACTCCCTTAGATGATTCAGGTAGTGCCTCCTACTTCAACACCTACTCATCCTCACTAGTAAGCAAAGACATATGGAAAGAGGGATGATGTACTTTGCAGCACTGCGAGATGGTTTTCCAGCCCAGAATGCCACCTCATGCGTACCTTGTGCCTATGATTTTGTCAGCCATTTTGGTTCATCTTTCAGAAAAAGAAATGGGCTGTAAGAAAAATAGTAAAGTATCACAAGAAAAAGCAGTCATGAAAAATACTTCCAAGCCTACCTTTCACAAGCATCTCTTTGCCACATTTTTGACAGACCCTTTTAAGGGTCTCCATATTCCTCACGCAGAAAATGAAATCATTGAAGTAGATTTGAGTTTCATACACTATGGGATTTGAGTTTCATCTACTAAGGAGTAAAAAAACCTTTTAGGATTGTTCTAATCATTGATCCAGTAAGTCATGGGCCAGGTCTGGAGATGCTCACTCTAGCACAATGGCATCTTCACTTGGACTGAGACTGTTGCACTGAAACAAGTCATGTACAATTCGAGTAACTTCTCAAGAATCTAGCCTGGTGAAACCAGACTTAAATATATATCTATATATATGTATGCATGCTAAGTGGTTAACAAACAAATCACTTGTGTTGAGCGGCACCATGTGCAACGATTGACACTAAGTGCAGTTGGAAGCAGGAAATCACTGATTTTCAATTGATATTTAAGCAGGAAATCATTTACTATTGATTGTTATTAGGCAGACACTGTTGTACTGAATTAGCACAAAATGATCCAATACATGAAAAATCTACCATGAATCAAGGTAATATTAAGTGAACTTAACTGCAAACTTTAAACAGTTTTTCTCATTTGTTTGAGCCTTCCATATCCATCTACACAGCCTACTTACACAAGATACAGTTTACTGCAAAGATGAATGTTTTCTTCTGTACTTACAAAAGAATCTCCTGTGTGGGCCCTCACATCAGAAAAAGACTTTATAAAGCGATTTCTGCTAAAAGGTTGACAACTGATACCATGCAACTGCACTGCCAACACTTTTTCCCTCTAGAGAAAAGTGGAGGTATTTCAGATACAACATCTGATAATGATTTCAATAGCCTGTCTTTTTAATTTTGAATCTTCAGATTACCATACTATATCAGCACCATTTTTGTTTTGATTCAGGATCATATTCAACCTGTATATGGCTAACTTAGGGATCACAACCAGTGCGGTCTCAAAGTTCAAGAGAATAGCATTCCCTTCAGATCACTCATAACCCAGAGCTTTCAGACCTGACTCCGTAAGCAGGCAAGAAAGAGAAGTTATGTTAGAGTAGTGGAATTTAAACACTCCAAGACTCTATTCCTGTTCACGCTTTGCATTGCACAGACATATTAAAATATGAACCAACCCTATACAACACAGGCATCTCTGTGAGGTATCCAGCTGGAATACAGTCTCTCTTTGATCGATGTCTTGCCAGTAAGGGTAGAAAGACACCTCGAGAGCATCACTCCAATACCTTCAGGTCTAAATCAAGTCTGGAGCTGCCAATCTTTTGATGGGGTAAGCTAAAACCAAGACAAAAATCTTCCAGGGCTCATATCCTGAACACAACGAACAGATGAATGAACAGAATTATGAACAGAAATAAACCGTTATGTCCATTTAGTATGAAGAAAGGACACACAGAAATGGTGACTTGTCCAAAACCCCAAGAGATATTTAACAAAAACCAGAACCGGGTCTCAGTTCAATCAAACTTTGGTTTGGTATCTTACTTTTTAGATGTCTTCTTACTACATGTGTTTCCAAAGACAGGGAATCCTCAATGTCTTACTGATCAGGGCCTTCAATTACAGCAACATCTTTGAACAAAAGAGGAAAACAAAATTATTTTCCATCAAAATATTTAAACAAAAAATTTTCAGTAGATTTTTCCTACTTTATTTTAGAAGAAAAGGCCAGGCTGAATCTTCCAGCTCTAGACAAAGGACTGAGTGAGTTTAAAGCCAACTAAGAAATTAGTTAATTAGTGAATTGGCATCTCGTGAAATGGTTGCCACATTTTCAGTTACCCACACCCAAACCCTGCCTTTTTTCTCAATTCTTCTTTCTCTTTCGGTGAAATTTCACATCACCTGTTCATACAATATCATATCACCAACCTCTAAATTTTTTTACCTCAAACAGACCCCTTTTCTCTAAAGAGTTATCCAGTCTCCTTTATTACACAGACTCTCAAAACTACACCTTACTCAGTTTTATGCTTCACCAACTCATCTTTACCTCCCCTTCTTTTCTCCATCTCCAGACATCAGTAGTCATCATTTGCCCATTATGCAACTCACATTTCCCAATACAAAGCACAGTGCTAAAATCACTGCTCCACTTTGTTCTGTACTAGCTTACCTTCCCTTTCTACTCCCTTCCCTCCCTCTATCATATCTATCCAACAGCACAAGTTTCGCAACCTCTCTTCCCTCCTTCCAATCTGTCTCTAAAATGCCCCATGTGAATCCTCCTCCCGTTCTCATCTTTCTGCCCCTCTCTTTTAGGCTGTGCTCTCTCTTTTGTTATTCACCAAGTTACCTTTTTCCTCTTTTGTCATTCACTTGCAGTACATTTCTCCCACAAATCTTCATCATAATGCTACAGAGAGATTTTCAAATCTCCATTAATAAGAAATGTGGATATTGAACCCATGTATTTCACACAGCTCAGTGCCTACTGTCTCACTCAGCCAAGTCTATTGGAGGCTCCGTGGGGCAGTAGCATTTTCTCCCTGCATATCTGTACAGTACCAAGTACTCTCCTGGAGCTCAGCAAATAATAAAGCAGTTGTGTATCTTAAAGGAACAAGATAACACAGTAATAATGATCAAAAGCATATGCGGTAACTTTTCTCCAGATGGATCCCAAAGCACTCTATACCATTTGCCAATTAACAGTACAAAATGAAGTATTTACATAGGAATAATTTCACCCACGAACAATGGCATAATGCCAGCCATGCCTTAATTGCATGAAGTTACACAATACAAATTTAAGACAGGAAGTGAAGACACGTCATATTTCCAGGGAGAATTAAGGTTGGAGAATTATAATTACCAAAACTAGTTGTAAAATGCAAATAAATTTGCAATAAAAGAAATCATACTTATTTCCAGAATTGTGGAAACATCCTAACAATTTTTATCTGGTCAAGAGAATAGTTAAACACACTCCAAACTCTGAACACTTTCAATGATTGCTGCAATTTAAAAATTAAAAAAAAATTACAAAAACTGGGGTACTCCTGAATACCTTTAATAATACTCAAAACTGGAAACTAGCCAGGAACTGAGCCCTCTTCAACAATTGTTGTAGGATTTTACTCATCATAAACTGGGCCTTTAGATGAAAGGAAATACCATGTTGTGGAAGTCTAAAAAAAAAGCATTCACACATCCAGATTCAAATTATAACTTAAATTAATTAGATTAATAAAAGCTGAAGTGATTCCTTCTAATTTTCTTTTCTACATACTGAAAAAATCACGGGCATGTTTACCACTAACATTTAAACCAAAGTTCCATAAGTAATTGCAACACTTAGTTCTCAAAACTAAGAGACTTGGAATTGAGTGAAGTCCTGGCATTGGTCAAATCATTGAGAATGTTTTCACTAACTTTAACATAGCCAGAGTTTCACTCACAGTCCATTGGATGGAGGAGTGTATAATGAAAAAAAAAATTCTAATAAATTATTCAATGATTGCTCAAAATTTATGAATAATTTGTTTGGAAAAGAGTATTCAGCCATACATAGAGCTCATCAAAGAGGGGTAAATGTGTTCATTTATTCAACAATTAATGGAAAAAAACTATTCACAAATGTCATTCAAATAAGCTCTAGAATATAGTAACTTGGTTTCCAGTTGACTCAGTATGTCTTTTAGAAAAGCTTCAAGTTTTCCTGCACATTAAGCTTGCTTTCAGAATTTGAGATCCTCTTCTTTCTATTTTTCCCTTTACCCCAGCAAAATAACATCTTTCTCCAGTACCACCACCACCACTATTACAGGCCTAACTTGCTTTGACAACTCTGAGCAGCATGAAATGATCTTTCCGTTCGCCAAGAAGCCTGAAGCAAAGAAAAATGAGCATATATATATTTATATACATATATATATGTTTCAATTCCTGAATAGATCTTCTAGGTGGGGATCAGAGAGGAAATTCACTTCAAAACAACAGTGTGAGTCAGAGGAAACACACAAGAGGTGAGACAAGAGTAGGTGGCCGCATTCCTTCAAAGCTCCTCTTCCAACCATGTCCGTGCTTGGACATGTGTGCCAGGAGGGACCCAGGAGTACCAGCACACAGCCAGAACAAATTTCCCTTCTCAAGCCACAATGTGATTCATTGCAACCACTGGCAAAACAGATTGCTGTTGAAAAGAAATCATGGCATTTGGTGTAATTATGCTTTCTTAACTAGAGAAATCTTAGATGCAGGAAATTCGTTTTGTTATCATTGTTTTTCCAATATGCATTTAAAATGCAGCATTGTAAACACTGGTGTTCCTGCCTCAGTGGGATTTTCCCAGTGCCTTGAGCATGGTATAATGGAGTGCACTCATCTTTCAACAACTTGACACTTTTCTTTTTTTTCAAATGCAACTTGAACAAAAAAGGTCAGATCTAAAGACACAGCAAGAAAAACAGCTCTGCTTTACTTATTTTTACCCTATTCACTAGCATTTAATGAGAATTTCCAGGGTACTGCAAGCCATCAACCTTAAATAGAAATGAACCGCTAAGTAGAATTTACCTGAAAAGAAAGGAGAGGTGGAAGAAGGGCTGTATGATGCTCTGATAAATATGAATCTTTGTCCTCTTTGTACGAAAGGTGTGCAGAAACTGGTGACTTATTTCTTGGGCTCTGAGTAAGAACAAAGGCAAAGTGAAGTGAAAGAAGCAAAAAAGATCAGAGCACAAGGCTGTATAATAGCTATTCTAAAGCAAAAAAGCCACTATTTTTCAAGTGGATCTGCTTTAAAATAATGGCTCATAGAACCAGGTACAAGATTTTCTTAATTTAGAATTTTATAATACAATCTGATTTAGCATTTTGAATATATAATCATCACCAGAATGTAAATGCTATAATCCCCCTGACATCTATTACACCTATTCTTTTGCTGCTATTTTGGCCCAATTCTAAGAAATTGTACCACACCAAGTATTACTTTTATTAATAAAGATTAAACATAGTGAGTACTGCTTAGCAAAATTTTATTTACCTGAATAAATAACTCCCTAGAAATGATGAATACACACAGCAATGTGCATGCTTTCATTTCCACATAATACCATCTATTAACTCACTGTGCAATGGAAATTATCGAAGAGCTATGTGCCCTAGATCAATTCAAAGAGATATATTAGGCAGAGCATTATTTTAAAGGTAAGTTTTGAATCCTTAGACTGTTTGTTGGCCTGTACCAGAGAAGCCAGGTCTGGAGCTGGAGAGCTGGTGTGGTTTATGGTGCAAGTCACTCCATTTATCTGAGTCACACCTGAAGCCAACTCTAGGGCCTAACACAGGCTTGGTGGGATCTCCAGTCCTTTGACCTCCCTGATTAGCAAGATGGGAAAAGGGAGAAGAGGGAAGGAGTTTGTAAGGAAGATGAAAGAGCAACTGAATCCTGACAAAAACAGCCTTCCTGAGACCCCTGTGTCTAATGTCAGCAGTTAGTTTGCATTTTCACATTTAATTTGGACGCTGCTGGACCAAAGCCTCCCAGGCACAACCTGTCACCACGCTGATTTCAATAGTGTTAAAGGGGGATACATTTGTCCTGTAGACTACATATTAAACTGCCATCATCTCTGCTTTATGCTTGTAGCATTAGACTGAGATTGCTTCTCGACATTTATTTCAAGCAGCAGCCTTGCCATTAGAGCATTCATGCCACTGACCATTTAACCACCAACCCCCTGAAGGAAAAGAAGTCTTTCTATTTCCCTCTCCCTCCCCTCTCCAGCAGGTCAATGTTCAGGTCCCATCCATTCTCTATGGAAATAACCCCTCTGCAAATATCCTGTTACCTAATATTTACCACACTGGCTCAGAGTCCGAAAGGTAAATTTGAAAAGAGGTGATTTCAGCCCTCATAAACAACTAACCAAGAAATGCTTCAAGAACAGCAGGCACGTAGGATTCATTACCTGTAGCTGGGCTACAAAAGCCACTCTCAACACCCTTCTTGACACTGCTTTACTTCTCCGGGACTTCTCTTGCTAACAAAACTGCAAAAGGATTAACCAAGTTGTTTCACAGAAATTGCCACAAAATGTCTTAGCATTTTTAAGCAGAAAACCCTTGGCACTGATTTTACAGATGACATACTGAAAAGGTTGGGGGGTTTTGTTGCTTTTTTTTTTCCTCTTAAAGAAAAAAGGATGAGAGGTAGAGGCTTTTATATTCCACCACTTCTGAGACATATGTTCTGCTCTCCCACCAGTTATGAAGTGATTACTGGAGTGGCACAAACAGATTTTTTTTAACAAAGTAAAGGTGTGATTTTCTCAGGTTCTGTGAGAACATGCACACTTATTTTTACCAACCCAATCTGTTTTCCAATAGTTTAATGTCCGCAGGGTTTATAAGGCTATCTTAGGTGTTGGATTCAACACAGCTTGTAGGGTGCTACCTGACTTTGCAAGTTTAAAGAAAAAGACACAGAGAAAACAGAAATGATACAAGACTCGAAGTAACTTGGAGACCGGTTTAAACATACAAAAAGATTGACCTTTTTTTGCTGTTTGCCCATATACAGTACTCTAAAGCCTGAAGGCCCTCATATCATTAATACTTGCTTCATTTTAAAAAGCTTACTGAAGATCTATCCCTAAATAATTTACATATATAGCTTTACTTTAAAAAGTATTATTTTTGCCCCATGAAAAGGAATTTGATCTTATAAACACTTACTGCCAGGAACAGCAATTCCTACATGGGAAATAGGACTTGATTTCTTGTACTTTGTCTATTTAAGCTGGCCATAAAATGTTACCAAAGGAGAAACTGAAGAGATCTGATTTTATATCAGTTCAGACCCATTTTTCATGTATATAAATACCAAGACAAGGAGATTTCACTACAAGGCAGTGTAGGGAAAGGGTTCACACCTGAACTGGACTGCTCACCTATTCCAGATTCTCAGCCAAAAATCTATAAGCACACCAACAGAAGACAATGCTCCTCCGAGAGGCTCTTAAAGCTAAATTTTGGTCTGTTGCACTGGGACAAATTTAGACTAACCACTTCAAATGCAGTGAAGTTAGTCAGGACCAGAGGAAGTGAGAACAAAATTTGGTAAGGACTGTACAGGGAAGTAGTCAGTTACCATTTAATCCCTGATGAAAATCTTCAAGGTTGAGAGTCCATACAAAGAATTTACACTGGTTTAAAAAACAGCTTATCTGAAAACCCTTTCATGGATATATTTCAGACTGCCATATAGCATCTTAGCTCATAATGTAGCAACAGAAGCTAGACTGTAGATTTCCAGCCTGGTTGAAATCTATGCATTTGAACTTCTACAAAGTTTGGAAACCATTCTAAGCATAATACTTCTGAAAAAAAGACACAGAAACTTTACAGGTAGATAAAAGTCTTATATAAGAAGATATGCCTTAAGTATATTTCTGCTCAAATGGATTCACTTTGTCAGTGCTCTTAAGACAAGGGGTTTGTAGGGTATGCTGTTGACACAGGTCATCCCTCCTAATCAAAATTTTTCCCAAGGAGAGTCTTCATCCTTACCTCTACAGGACAGCGAGGTCAAAGTCATTAGTCCCTTACAAAAGCCTTTGCAGGTCCTACTAAGCACTCTCAGTAGGATTTTTTGCTGCTGTTGCTTGTTATTTTGAAAACCGGTATTTTCAGAGCAGCCTCACACAAGTTAATCTGGTCGCAGGAGCAGCGAAGTCTTGTGTTCAGCAGCAGAGGTGCTGGAGACCCTTTGGCACAGGCTGCAGGCACTTGGGACCCCTCTGAAATGCAGCTTTTATGAAATCAGAAGTTTAACTGTAAAGCTGAAAGAAAAATGGAGACTGGGAAAAACTCTATACATCAAGATGTAGAGAACAGATAATCCTTTTGTAGAAGTACCCAGAGACAGCCCAGATAATTTCATTTACAGACCTCTTCCAATGCCAAAGGCACTTCTGACCTCAAAGTTGTTCTCATAGGTTTGTTTTTACAAGCTTGCCCATTACAGTATTTCCTACTGCTGAAACAGCTCCTCAGTGATAGAATCAGTGATGTTTCATCTGGGTTTCTTTCACATAAGTTCCCCATCCCTTCTTATCCCACTTCCTTATTTCCTGTTTGCTTTACCAAATTCGTATCAGACAAAGCTATGAACAAATAAACATTCCCATTTTAAAATTTATGACATATATTGTTTTATCCCATTACTACACACTGGTCATCTCAAACACCTTCCATGAATTACAACAGGGTATTTTTATTTATTTATACTATCTGTTTATTACCATCATTCAAAACACTGCACAATAGAAATTAAAGTACAATAATCGATGGCAATGCAAAATGTTAAGTATCTGCTTTAGATACACAGAGGTAAAGAAATTAAAAGAGGCTTAAACTCTGAGATAATGCTTCATCCCTAATTCATTCTCTTGTGCCCATATATTGAAGTCTCAGTACAATGAATCTGTGAAAGAACACATTATGTGTTGTGGAACTGGTGTACAATAAATTGATAGGGAATTTAATGTAACTGTGATCAGAGACCGGGTCAGAGATTTCAGTGATGAGTAACGCCAGGCAAAGAATTTACATTTTAATTCAGGCTTTCCTTAATTCTGTTGTTTTAATTCATACCCCAAATACTTTTTCGGGAAGAAGGCTTCTGTTGAGGCATCCTACAGAAGGCAATGAACGTCTGACAGCAGTCAGTACTTTGTGATTTAACTGCACTTAAAAGTAAGAGGTCATATGTCACAAAGCAATGCCAGGGTCTGAATCCCTTCTCTTAGAGATTACTAAAAATTATTAAGTCCCATTTACAACAGAAGGAGCTTACTAATCCTACTGTTGCAGAGTATGTTTGTACTTACAACAGGTTCACAGTATCTCATAATCCTATATTCTAACAAAGTAAAAATATCTTACATGGTATTAACATCAAATTGAAGAGAAACTCATGCTCTGTAATAGATTTTTTTCATAAGGGAAAGCTTGATTTTCAAAGTTCTTTCTGCCCCAAACTTGCTTTTTGGATTTGCTACGAAATTAAACAAGATTTTTAATGACTGGAGATTTGGAAAAAATACAGAAACAGTGAAATCTTTCCACTGTAAATACCCATGCTGAAACGACAAAGGAAAGTAGAAGGTGTATGCAAAATCTCTGCAAATAAATTGCTACATGTGCCGTATCTCGTAGAGCTGCTGAACAGTTTTTATTACATTTTTGTTCATTGGAGATTGCTATAGAGATCTCTGCATTGCAAGTAGCCACACCATTTTAGTGCTTTGCTGTTTCAGAAGAGCAGATTTTCTTGATTAATAACAAAAGGTTTTGTTGGGATCAGAGCTGTTTCCCACCATCTCTATGCAAACCCGGCAACACAAACTGTGTACATTAGCATTTCAAGGAGCCTCCTATTAATGATGGCAAGAAAAGCTCCTCTTGGTGGGTAAAATCCATTTTGTCCTCTCTTGTGACATCTGTTCTAACTTTTAAAGCCAGAAAGGAAACTAGATAATGCCAGAGAGTCTTTTGATTTACTGTATTGGCACTTGTGATGATGCTTCAGACTATAAAAGCATGTAACCCTAGTGGACATACATGACTGTGTAAATGTGAACATCTGCATATTCCCACAACATCGGGTGAATTGAACAAGTAATTCCGAAGTTCTTTGTTAAACTTTTAACTAGCGTTTTTTTTTCTCAAGATTTCATAATTATGCTTTCAATTACTTCTATACCACACAAAATTCAACATTTTAAATTGTATTTTTATGTAAATGTTTACTGCTACATATGTTTTTTGAACTACTTTCATTTCCCGAAAGCTTTTCTTTTTCCTACATTTTTTGAGTAACGACATTTAAGCAAGTAGAATTGGAGAAACCGAAACATGGTTAAAAAAATAAAACCCCAAACAGTGTAGAATAAGAAAACATAAACTAAACCTTGCAGATTTCTTACCTCTTTACACCATCTGTGCAGTATTGCTCTTAGGCCTTTTACATTGGTCATCCTGGGAACAAAGCTGAAGGCAGATTCCAGCAGTTTTTCCATTCACTATTCATTCAGAGGTTCATCAGCTCCATATGGATCCAGCCAACTGCTGTGTTAAATCAGAGCCTTTTCCCAGAATTGACATGGTAATGAAGTCATGGTATTGCTCACAGAAAAGGCCTCCATAGGTATTTTCCTCTCTAACAAATCCAGCCTTTTCACCCCATTCACTCCCTAAAATTATCTCATAACATTACAACATCTGTGAACTGGGTTTTTGCCTTTTAATGTCTAGCATGTTTTATTACATGACTATGCATTACATACTGGTTAACAAGACTCCTACACAACCAAGGAAATAAAATAAACTTGCACTCTTCTCTTCCCAGCTCAGATTGTTTCGTCCCCTTTTAATTTATATCTGCTATATTTATTTTTCTCCAGATAGAGCTGTCCAAAGTAGCGATATACAAGATGAACTTCTTTTTTTCCTATTTCTATCAGAAAGTGGTTATAGAAATATTCTGGAATGAAAAATTGTTTAACCACAAAACGGTAAATCTATCAATACAAAAAATTGCTTAAGACAGTCTGTGTTAATGGCAATTACATTCTAACAGTTTCCTTCAGTTCATCATATGTATGAGCTTTGCTTTAACAGCAATAGTTCAAGATTTGTTAAAGAATAAATATGAGAAAGTTTATTTCAGCAATATGCCATCTGCAATAAATATGCAGATACTGCCTT
The DNA here is from genome assembly GCA_036023395.1 of Myiotriccus ornatus. Classification (NCBI taxonomy): domain Eukaryota; kingdom Metazoa; phylum Chordata; class Aves; order Passeriformes; family Tyrannidae; genus Myiotriccus; species Myiotriccus ornatus. The sequence continues at coordinate 99,696,784 of JAYRBT010000114.1, forward strand.
GGTGTGACAACACAAAGTATCTTTATTGGAAACCTATGTCTTTCTTGTAGAAATAATGTACTTGAACAAATATGACCTATAAAAACAAGTATCATTGCAGATGCGTATATATGTCCAAGTTTGGCCATATGCTGGTTGTAGAGAAAGGGATAGTTTGTTACTTACAGTTAGTGCAGATTTTTGACATGGTCTGTCAACGTATGTTCCATTTCTGGTCTGTATGTATCCTGATACCTTTTTTTGTATAAGTTAACACTGTGTCCTGGTAGAATCTGGCATTTTGGATTGGAAAGCACAAAGGTATAGCACACACAATCCCCCTTCTTCACCACAGCATAACATCCATCCAACCCCACCACTGAGAGGGGAGCAGTATGGCTTACAAATGGACAACTGCTCGGGATCAGAGTTACAGGTGGGTTCATACAAGTGACTAAAGACTCTGCTTAGAGACACTGTCTGTGGTATCCCTCTCAAATCCTGACTACTCTTCACAGTGCTGCTCCCAGCATCTCAAGGCAGGTGCAGTAGAGTCACTGCATGTACAGACAAAGACAACCAAAACAAAGTTGTTTTAATAGAACAGATGCTCAAAGAAGGAACAAGTGACTAAAAAAGACTGGGAACTCCAATTTGAAGAGGAGGTAACCGAGAGAGGGAATAAAAGGTTTCTAGAATCATGAAGGTGGTAGAGAAGCTGGTAGCAGAACTCTTCTAGAACTTTTGCGATTCTAGAACAAGGGGTCACTTGATGAAATCAGTAAGAGATCAATTTAAAAGAGTACTTCTTTACAAAGCAACTTGTGGAACCTGATGATGCAGAAGGCTGAAGAGGGAAACTGCAGCTGTAGGATCATAAAAAACCGAGATAATTTGATGGACCAAGAGTCCATAAGCAGATGCTAAAAGGGTTAAGCAGGGCTACACTCTAACATCCCTAACACAACTGCTCCAGGTGTGGGAGGGAAGTAAAGGGGAATGAACTGCAGAAAGTGGCCAGGCTAGTATGGTCTCCCTAAATAACATCTCCTGTTTCTCCTTTTGGAGACAGAACACCTGGGCAGTTGAACATTGGTCTGACTCAAATAGTGTCATTACAAAGTCCTTTTTTACATCCTGTGAATGTCACTCAGCCACCACTGAGATCCTAGAGCTCACTGTTCATTCTACTTTAACAACAACTGCAGGACTCTGCCAGAACCAGCATCAACCAGAGATCTGCTATTCAAAGTAAAGCCATCTAAAGGCAGATGGAGCACAAGACCAAATCATAGAGACTCAAGAACTGCTTTGAAGCAGAAACTGAAAGATTTCTTATTCTCATCTGACACAAACATAGTGTCTTCAGTATCAGAAGACACACTTTATCACTGTCTGACAATTAATGGTTGTCTTATGGGGAAGCTCCAGCAGGGTAAGGCTGGAACCACTATAGTCACTGACAGCATCTGTGCTGGATTAGTAAGGTGCACTGTCATGATTTCTGAGATATATGTTACTCCTTTGGAAAAGGAGCAACAAAAAATACTGTTAGGACACATATGCTGCTCATGGGTGAATTAACTCATAATTAGTGGGACTAGCCAAAAAAACATGTCTTTAATCCTGAGATCTTTAAATCTGTCATGTTTAAGGATACAAAGCTCCATGTGTGAGGATATGTCTTTTAGACATCATTCCAGACGGATAGACAGCTGTAAGGTACAGCTCTACCAGCACAGTGACTCAGAAACGTTACCCAGGGATGCACAGGGACAAATGACAACAGCCCCATGAAGAGTAAAGTAGTACTTGATGAACATGAACAACATCTCCTTAAAATACTTACGAAAATACAGGGAAAAAACCTTTCTGCTTGTATAAAAATAGAAATAATCGAAGAATAAAAAACATCTGCAAAGAAACATTGCAAAGAAAAAACATATGGAACTTTTATAGTAAATTATACAAAAGAATATCCTTCACACAATAAATTTGTTTTACCTACCCATGAAAACCAGCTTCTGAGTCAGAGTCAGCCCACTCTATTTGTCCACGCTTTGTCTTTCAAGTTAACTAAAGTTTCTACCACCTAACACAACGTTAACTGCTGAAGCAGGACATACAGGGCAAAGACAAATACCACGCTACCTCTCTGGTGCCTCTGAATTCAGACAGGACCCCATCTTGTGAAGTGATACTGGGCCTTGATGCAACAACTGCTGTGGCAAAAATGTGGAACTGAGAGCAAAGCCCAGGAGAGTTTCAAGTCCTGGTTAGTAAATCCTGCTGCAGCAACCTTGCACACCAAAAGGATGGTTTCTACCAAGGGTTTCTGGTGCCCTTTGGCATCAGGCAGTTATGAAGAGGAAACATTAGCAAGAAATCACACATACTCTCTCCACAGCACAGTCTCCTCCCTTCCAGGCAGCAGAGCTTCCAAGTTAGTTAAAGCCCAGTTGTCCTGCACAGCAGAGAGCTGAGATGTTGACTGGCCCCTTGGAGAGCAGTGGAGGGGGGGGGTGGGGGCGGAGGGACACAAATCCTCAGTGCCAGGGAGCAAGATCCCCTTGCTCCAAGTCTCTGAGGGCAAATGTTAAAGAAGTTGGCCATTCTCTGTGTCTCCGGCACCTATTGACAACTGATCTCATCCTTTGCTGGAAAGAGCTTTTTAACTATTTCAATGCACTTTAGACCTCTTTATTCAGGAATACCTGTTTAAATGCAGCCTGGGGCATGGATGTATGGCATTGTGTTGCAACTGCCTCCCCAATATTTGCAAAGGGATTGCTTATCTATTATCTAGGCAGGTGGTATGCATCTCCCCTGCTTGCTTCTTCCTAGAGGCTACTATGAAGAACAATGCAATCCTTCCTGAAAGTCTTTTAACCCAGTGTACAAACATTCACATTTCTGAACATCTCCCACAGTGTATTTACAAAATGACTACACCTAATATTCTGAGACTGCAGTGCAGTATCTCCCTGTCTGCCCTCACCTACAAACTCGTGGAGTATATGCCAAAGGTAATGCTGATGGTTTGAAAAGGGACATTGGCACCTCTTCATAATGGTGTTCATTCCTTGGTCAGAGCTGCTCAGTCCTGCTCCCTATTGCTCCAACAGCCAGAAGATCAGGAGGAACTAAAGAGGTAAAGCCGCCTCCTCAGCCAAGGAGACCTATACTTACAGGTGAAAACCTGTATTCCCTCTCCCTCTTGCAATCGTGTAAGTAACAGTGCTTCCCACTGCAATTTCTGTATGGGTATGGGCTGTTTGCTTTAGTGACACTACACAAGACAGGAAAAAAATTCCCTTCCTCTTCTCCCAGGAGTTAGACACACTTTGCTCCTCAATTACACTTATTAGAGTTGTAATGAATAAAAGCAAATGAAAACACAATTTTGATTAGAATAAGAACCACAGGAGTTTGTAAAGGAAGGCAGAATCCTTTACAGCCTTGCTCAGTGCATCCCGCCCTGAGTGAAACGGCACCTACTTCACATCTACTCAGGGATTTGATGCAGCAAGATAGTCAGTTAATTCCAGTTTTAATAACAAGCTGGAAAAAAATCTCTAACATGAAGAACAGCTTAGCTCCTCAGAAGAGGAGATGCCTTAACCTAGAGGTTTGCTGCCAACCCAGGGGCCCACATTTGGGATGTCACAAAGAGGCCACCAAGCCCGGCCAAAGCTGAGGACTATCATCTGCTCCTACACTTTTCATGTAGGACCGACTGAAGCTGTGACATAAAGACTCTGAAATATCAGAAGGGACTTCATGTCCCTTGGAAAGATGTTGAAAGGATCAGGAGCACAGGGGACTGGAATCTATCCTCCCAGTAGGGGACTGGGACCCAGGCAGAGTGAAAGAAGTGGATAGAGTGAATGACTGGCTACGAGACTGGTGCCATGCCCAGGGTTTTGCATTATACGATTTGGGATGTGCCTCCAACAGACTGGGCATCTCAGTGGCAGATGGGGCTGTATGAGTGTTTTGGGGAGAAAACCGGTGGGACTTATTAGTAGGGCTTTAAACTAGATTTGGCAGGGGAAGGGGATGCTCTACTGAGTGTCAGTAAGGAATCAGGAAACAACAGCACTTTAGGGAACAGCAGGGAAACACCCTTATCTGCAAATTACAGAAACCAGGATTTGATGGATGGACTATCCAGTGGTTAAGGAATTAGCTGGATGGATAGGTAGTTATGGTCAGTGGCTCTATGTCAAGGTGGAGGCTGGTGACGAGTGGTGTCTCTCAGGACTATGTCTTGGGACCAGTGTTCTTCAATATCTTCATCAGTGGCATCGACAGTGGGATCGCGTGCACCCTCAGCAAGTTTGCAGACGACACAAAGCTGAGCAGTGCAGTTGACACAGCTAAAGAATGGGAAGTCATCCAGAGGGACCTGGACAAACTTGAGAAGTGGGCCCACAAGAAACTCATGAAGTTCAACAAGTCCAAGTGCAAGGTGCTTCACCTGGATCAGGGCAATCACAGATACGAGTGCAGACTGGGAGGAGTCTGTGAGAGTGGTGAAGCACTGGAACAGGTTGCCCAGAGAAGTTGTGCATGCCCCATCTCTAGAAGTGTTCAAGGTAAGGTTGGATAGGGCTTTGAGCAACCTCATCTAGTAAAAGGTGTCCCTGCCCACAACAAGGGGGCTTGAACTACATGATCTATAAGATCCATTCCAATACATGCCATTCTATGATTCTAGCAGGGCATGAGGTAGCAGACACACAGGCTAGAAGATTTTCCTAGGGGGTTGAGCACAGAGTATGGAGAAGACTATGCTGCTGTTTCCAGTGAAGGAATGAGGAAAGACATTGCAGGGTCTTCAGTCCTCAAAATTCTCCTAAGGATAAACACTCAATTTACATAATGTAAAACATCATACTAATCATATGTGTAAATCTAGGACCACAACATGATAAAAACACTGATTTCCCCCCCCCATAGATCACAGGGTTCAACTCTGTTTTGATGAACCCAGCAGAAATTTTTGTTGTTTTCTTTCAAAGGGCAAATGTCTTCTCTTACTCTCCCCTCAAAGGGTCCTTTGACTTTTCATCTCCCTTGCTTTTAGTTCAGCTTCCAACAACAATCACTTAGGGATTCTTGGAAATTAGCAGTAAGTGTACAGCATTTCTAATTTTTATCTCACCTTTTTCAATCCTTCCAGCCAACTGCTGGTGGGGGTTGGTTTTTTTTCATTTCTAAGGCGAGTGGTTTTAGCTTCCCCTCATCTGTGCCATTCTAGAATTGCTGCTGTCCTTGCCACTTCTTACAGTCTTTTTTTCCACTTGACGTTTGTGTTTAGGTACACTTCATCTACATCATTGTTTCCAATCGACCTGCCACTTTGGTTTGGATGACCAACAGCTCCCTAATAATTGCTGCCTCTACATTTAATCTATCACAAGCCACAGGAGATGCTTCAAATGAAGACTGCAGATAATTTGTAGAATTATAAACAACAGATACCTAAAACACAGAAATTCTGTTCAAGTAATAACCACCCATACTTTCCAAACTAAAAAAAACCATCAAAATAGTAAAATATTTCACTGATTACTTCAGCATTTATCTTCTAGGTGTCTTTTTTGGCCCTCCATAAGGGCACAAACAGTTCAGATAAGCGTTAGTGCACAGAAAAAGAACACATCCATAAAATAAGGTACTCATTAACAGTAAATCTCAGCATCCAGATTCCTTACCAATATGCCAAGAAAATCAAGATGAAGGACTGGCAGGAATTTCAGGTCTGCTGTATATATTCTTTTGTAATTTCTTTAAAGATGAAGTGGGAAAAGAAATGCTTAGTTGTTTGTAAGACTCTCTAGAAAGAAGCAAAGTTTGCTTTGAAGTTCACACAAACTTACAAATATTTTAGCTTGGGCTGTTATATTGAACTGCTTATTAAGTGCAGCAGAGCAATCTGGTGCACTATTAATTTAAGAGATCTATATACCTGCACCACTAATGATGCTGTCATTAAGAAAAGAGGGAGTGCATCCTTCATAAGACCCGATCCTGCAGTGAACTTCATGATGGCAGGTTATGCATCAGTCTGGAACTTGCAGCTGGACCAGATACCAAGTTCCTACTTCCTCTTCTTTACAGTTTGTTTACAGCTTTTGCAGCTTGCTTAATTTCACACAACTTACAAACTTTAGTTGGTCACCAACTGATCATGCAACTCAGTCAGAAGTGTGTCAACAACAAGACACTTGAGTTCACTTCCATTTAGCTGATTTAGCCACGTTAACTGCAGCCATAGCAGAGCCAGGGTACCCATGCCAGGTTACTTACTAATGGCAGCAACACCAGAAGCAGATAAACAGACAAAAAGTTTCAAATAAGCAAAGCATCTGAGAACCAGCAGGGTGTCACAGGGCACTGGAGTGGGTGCACAGTTGGGTATCCATTAGCCTGTCTCCCTGAGCTGGGTGTGCAGGCCATTCCAGAAAGGCATAGTATAGCAAACAAATTACATATAGGGTAGAAATTAGTTCCTGGGATAAGAGAAACAATTTTAGCGTCTATATGTAGGTGTCAATTTGTAAGTTAGTGGCCAAAGATTACAGAGCCATGCCACTGACTCAAAGGTAGACATGCACATTTGGGCAACTGGTTAGACACTCCCTGGAGACTGATGAGATGTTCACTGACTACAGTTGGTGTCATTTGAGGTGCAATTGGATGTCCACAAAATCCATGTAGGCCTGGCAAGGATGCCACACCACCTCTGGGACTTCTTTCGAACACGGAGCAGCAGCTGGAGTTCAGATGGGAGGCTTCAGCAGTTCAAATAGAGCTGGACTCCTACATGTGGGCAACTAAACCAAGAATCAGAGTGTTGGTGTTTTAATCTGTGAGATAATCCCACACTTACTTACAATAAAGCTGCACAAAACTATACAAGAAGATTTTAGGACACATCTCTCTAAAGTTTCATGGTACCCAGCAGACCTCTGAGAGACAGCAAAAGTTTTTGTGGATTTGATGAGAGTGAATTCCCAACGCACAACAAACTTTCATAATTGTTTTATATTTTCAAGGGGTATCTTATTAGAAAAAATTGACTGGAAATACATATTTAAAATAATCTGGAAAGCCTAAACACTTCAAGAACCACACAAATACAAGGAGTCAACACATCTGAAGTTTCAGCCTGGAGAGACAGCTGAGAGGGCATCTCATTCGTGTGTATAAATATCTAAAGGGGGGATGCCAAAAACATGGAGCCAGGCTCTTCTTGGTGATGCCAACCACTAGAACACAAGAAAATGGGCAGAAACTGATGAACAGGAAGTTCCACCTGAACATGAGGAAGAACTTTACCGTGCAGGTGACTGTGCACCGGGACAGACTGTCCAGAGAGGTTGTGGAGTCTCCCTCATCTGGACACAATCCTATACAGTATGCTCTAGGACAACTCTGCTTAAAGCAGGGGGATTGGACCAGATGATCCACTGGGGTCCCCTCTAACATGACCCATTCTGTGATTCTGTGAAGTGTCTCATCTGAACTCCAAAAATACTGCTTCTGAACAAGTAACTCTGGAAGATTCCATTATAAGTCATTTGGACTTTGTGAGACTGAAATATAAAAACATACTTGCTACCATTGTGTGATTGCAGTGCAAGAGGTGTGGCTGCAGAAGGGTCTTATGGCTGTCTACAGAGAACAGGAAGGTTCATTCTGGAAAAGCAGACAAAAACTGCAAATCAAATTTGCTGGGCTGTAAAGCCTACAACCCTGTCAGAGATATTCAGAAGTAAAGGCAGTCTTTGAACTGTGTGTTATATGCAGCAGGTCACTGCTGATGAGCCTCAGATGGGAATGCAGTGACAGATCAGGCAGCTTCTCTTCTAGTTAGGAAGGTACCTCAACTGTTTTTAGATGAATGAGCTCCCCAGGTCTGTTTCTCATTGGAATTGATTCCTCACAATTAAGGCTAATCCTTAATTTGATGTTTACTCAGTTTACTGCCTTTCTGCATTCTGCATTGTCCACATCTGGCATTACACTTTGTATTTATTCTAGTCAATATACATTTATTCATCAGCCATGTTTGTTCTAGTCATGGTTGAGATGGCAATTTCATTTTAAGTCTTTGCACACATTGATGGATAGATTACCTTTCCAGCTGAACTTTCTCATGCTTGTTTTCAGGCCTGAACTTGCATTTTTTTTTCTAGAAGTTAGAAGTAAACATGTGCTCCTTCTCAAACCTCTCATATTTAGATATAAGAACACAACATTTTAACAAAAATGCTTTAGATACAATGTGCTTTTTATTTCTCTTTTTGAGTCCTTCAATTTTGAATTAAGTCTGAAATTATAGGAACAACTGTTTCTTCAAATGTTATCATAAATGTGAGAAAGGCACAAGACTGTTTGGAAAAGTAAGGTTTGTAAGGAGAAGGAACACCACCACTCCCATTTGTGCAGAACTCCAATGGGAGGGTGAAGCTGTGAGTGTGAGAATGTTTGAGTCACATTTGCATACAAATAGTTACAGAGCACAAATGAGTCATGAAAATTCACAGTTTCTAAAAATGAGTGGAAATGTTAATGCAGTGGTAAGGCTGAGATTTCAATTGACGATAAGCAAAAATATTTACTGTTCTGATTTCAAAAGGGACTTTAACTTCTGCCCATTATTCTTACCTACCACAACAGTTTATGCAACATTTGTTCAATTCAGATCTTGCCAGTATTTATCTATATAGATTTTTTTAATTATTTGGGGACTTTATTAAGGGAGGGTGGAATTTTCTTGTGCAGTACAACATTATTTTTCTTACATTAATGGTGAAGTGCATTATACCACAAGGGGTAATAGAGATATCTTATCAACAAATCATAAATAAACTTAAATTCTGTGTCCTTGTAAAAACAGGCAGTAGGGTTAGGATGGTCTAAAGTGCTGTTCAGGAAAGTAAGGAAGGTGTCAGAGCTGGGCTTTGAGCAGAGAGAAAGATCGGAAGGAAAAAGAGCTACCATTTCTCAAAGGAAGGCTTGGGTGCTCACTAGCAGAGCTGTGTCAGGAAATATTAGAGGACGGAAAGTCAGTTAGGATGAATACAGTCTTCCGTTGCTATAATGACAACAAAATAAAAAAAAAAAAACAAAAAACCAAAACTTGAGTGCTGTTCAGTCCAGGACCCAGGAGACAAAGCAGCAAGCTTAGCACAGCTTGAAGAGCTCATTCTCCATTACCAGCGTTTACAAAAGCCAAGGTAATGTAACAAACAGCAGAAAGTACAAAGGATTTTTCTTTCTCCAGTACTAAGTGAAGCAATTGAACAATTCAGACAGATGACTCTCACTGATAACTCTGCTTCCATACCAGCTATCATAAGCACCTATCCACACCACGGGTAACACTTCTATTGCTCTAGGAGAACACATCACGTGAGGATTACAGGAACAAAGTACTGCCTGACTTTTGCATCTGCCATCCTCGCAAGCTGCCTGGTTTAAAAACATTAGCAAAAATGGCAAGGTAACAGCTTGTGTTTGTTCTGTCATCCCCCCACTTCAAGACCCCTGACGCACTGAGAGACAGACTGCGGGTCAGGTTCTGCTCTGCCCCATTCTTTCTGTCGTTATTTACACCTGAACAAACTGAGTGGAAAACATGCAAAATGGTACCATTTTGTTTTGATAGTGTTTTACCCTCACTTCACAGGGGTGAGAATGAATAGACAGGGTGCAAGGCAGTGGAGAATCAGGGATTCTGTATATTAAAAAACAGTGCAGACAGCCGCAGAAAGTGTCAAACACCACACAAAAGGACTGTTCATGCATTCACGCTCAGCATCTGTGATCTGGACAGTATAAACAGAAGTCACTATCTTTGAGCTATGCAGATTTTACAGGGTTTTGTTTATATAATTTAAAAATCAGCAGACCTGCAAGGCTGAATGTTGCAGGATGCTTTGCAAACTGCAATCTCACCCGTTTCAGATGCCTCCGAAGCATACGCCGAGGAATTCCCTTATTGTTGACGGATGGTGAAGGCTATTGTCAGATGACTGATACTGGCTCTCTGCCACATGATGCTGGAGCTTACAGTATTAATTAAAAACTCTAAAACAATTTGAAGAATTGCCTGTCTGAAGCTCTGATTAGCTAGGATGTCTGCCCCCTCCATACGGAGTTGGGCAAGTAACAACAACTGGGAGGGAAGCCTTTCTACCATGCTGAAGGGTTAAGATCTGTGGCTCCGTATGTAAGAAAGCCACCCCCCCAAACAGACCTTTGATGCTTGAAGCCAAAATGTGCTCACACAGTCTGAAAGGGTGGACTCTGCATCAGTCCCTCAGCCAGGCATGGGAGCTGAATTCACAGACATGCGAGAGTCAGGAAGGATGAAAGCAGCATGGTGGCTAAAAGCAAACTGGTAGAGTTGTGAGTGAAGGAGAGGGAAGGTAACAACCAGCAGAGCCAAGAGCTGCTCCTGTTTATGTCAGCTTCCAATGACAGCTGGTGATTACTAAAATGGCATCATGGCCTTGTCCTCCCCAGCAGGAAAGGGGTTGACAGCAGATCCGCAGCAGAAATAACGGGAGTATGTTTTCACACAGGCTGCCTAGAAAACAATTTAACTTTCACTCTGCCCAGCTATTATCAGGTATGCCCCACAGGCATCAAGGGTGAAGTGCATCTTAAGGAGTGATTTGAAGAAGAATGGCTGGGAAGAATTTTCCAGACCTTTGTTCCACACATGGAGGACAGGAAAACATGAAGGTATCTGTGTGGTAAAAGGACTAATGCTTGGTACAGGCCGGCATCGCTAGCAGAGCAAAGGTCATATTCAACTATGCACTAAGTTAATAGAGCTGGAAAGAATGGATAAAGAGTTCAAAAACAGAGCAAGGACTTTTAAGCCTGGAGCACAGGGGATGTTATGTGAGGTTAGTGGTTGTAGGTGCAGGTTTTGCTCTTTAACTATCTGGTTTGTAAATTGATGGTGTTTTTTGTTGTCTGGAAGAAAATCTCACACATCCTGGGATTTTGTTTTGGTCTCCCTCATACTGTAAGCATACTTCAGAGCTATTAAGTTGAACAGCCACTAGTTAAGCAGTTAAAGATGGGCTCTGACAGGTTTCCCAAGCTGCTTCAGAAATGTATTTGGCAAATAAATTCCTCCTCATCTGCTAATTTCAGACTTTTAAAATAATTTATCTCTCAAGTACATAACATAATGTTATTATCTTGTTCTTTACAGTCTGAGGGCAGAATCTATTTAGAACGTGAGCAGGCTGGCTATGTGCAAGTGTAAAGCTTTAGATAAAATTCACTTGCCAACCCAGAGCAGTGAAACAAATTCCCTCTCTGCTCTCACAGGCACCTGTTACAGTAGCCAAAAAACAGCCACATCCTTCACACATATTCACAAACACACCTGAAGCTGGATCCAAAGCTGTGAACTGACAGGAAGAGTCTTCCTGGGTTTCACTGGATTTGCATCAGGCTCCATATGTGTAAAGCATCAAGACTACTGAGTCTCCATCAAAGGAGTTTCCACAGCCTGTTCCATGTCTTACCCACAGCCACCCCCATAACAGCTGATCCACAAAGACAGCCTGCTTATTCTATACAGGAATGTACATTTGCAGCTTATATACATGTGCTTAACTACACAAAACACTACCAAAATAGCAGAAAAGAGGCAAATTGGCACACTCCAGATTGCTTCTTAAAACAATTCTTCAAGGTGTGTTGCTGCTCTCAGTGCAGAGCAGAGAGTAGCAGGTCCGCAGATGACAATGCCTTTACCAGGTTTAAAAAAGGAGAATCTGCATTACAACAAAAAACAGTCAGTAAAAAAATTACTTAAAACTTTCCCCATGACATTTTTTTCCCTTGATAGAATCTATAAAAACACTACTGAAAACGAAGAAGAAGCTCACATTTAAAAAAAAAAAAAAAAAAGAAAAAAAAAAAAGAAAAGAAAATACAATCATGCTTCAGAAGAAAACCAAGGTTATTCTCCTGAACATTTTCTCAGGAAATTCTCAAAAAAGTGGTCTGATGCTTACAAGGTCTGTCAAAAAACAAGGCTTCATATCTCATTCTTCCCAGGTCAGACTGCAACTTAGAATTTCCATTGCACCAGATGAATGTCCCAAATAACCACTTCTGAAGTGTCTCTTCTGTGAGGGTTATAAGGATTTCACTGGATCAACCATGGACCTATGTCTTTCATAAGCTAGGAAATTTATTTAGCAACGGCTAAAATCACCACAGTTTAACTCACAAGTTGTCCTAACAGGAGACAGAAATACAGGAAGCTTCTTCAGAAGCATTCACTTTCTGGAGAGTGTTGCTTATTTTAGCTTGTCATTTCAAACGAAAGAAACCTAAATTGATGAACAGAGATCTGAAACTTGAATTCTCCCTCTCTCCTGTTCCCCCCCTTTAATACTTAGACTTCCTTGTTGCTGTTCCAAATCTTCATCCAGCTGTGACTGGTACTTTTTGAGACTGGTCCCTGGTGGTCACCTTACTGCCACTGCACCACCTTGGGAGTTCCCAGATGGAGAGCAGGAGCTGGAATCACTCTATGGGCCCTGAAAAACTTACTGGAAAGGACACCAGAATGCTCCTTATTATAATTATTACTTCTGCCACCCCAGAATCTCTTCCCACACTTACTAGAATATACTCTGTCCTACCATCAAAAGGTTCTCTTTTCAAGAAAAAAAATGAAATAATTATAAGCTGTTATCTTTAAACCAATGGTCATTTGTAAAGCATCTGGCCGGAAAATGTATCGGTTAGTAACTCTAATTCTGGCTGCCAAACTTGTGATTGATGGGACCTGTTACTTCAGAGTGGCATTTTCATCGCATTTTACATATTTAAGAAAAATTCTCATTGACTTCCCATGTGGTAAACAGTCTCCTGACAAATGTCTGCTTTAAATGACTTGTCCATCATCTCACAAAAAAAACTTTGTTGCAGAGGCATGGATTCAGTTAAGCCCTCCACAGCAGAATTCAGCTGTTTTAAGAGAGCACCTTGCTTCTTTCAGAACCCTTTGTGTACCTTCTACAACAATTGAGGTAAGACTTCCACAGAAAGCAACCTCCCTCACTATTTAAGTCACATCTATGTCCCAAAGCAATACACAGTCCTGCTAGCAAAGATTACCACAGTTAACAACAGGCTGAACTATGGTGCAGAAATGCACAAAGCGTACAACTGTGAGCATCTAGCCTAGAGGTTACACACTGTGGATTGTAAATCCCTAGTACTGCACAAGACCACAGCCAGAAAAACTTCTTGGTGAAAGTATATTAGTCACTGCTCATTTTTCTCACTGCTGCCAGATGTGTCAAGTCACCAAAAAAAAAAAATCAAAAAAAAAAATCAGGAAAGTCTGAGAACCGACCCTGACATGGACCATCCACATCAAGACCCGGATATCTTATTAAACCATATACTGGTTGGGCTAAGGACAGCTGGACTTAGAAATCAAGACAGTATCAAGGGTAGAGTTAGGCTTTTAGACTTCTGTATTAGGTAGAGATAAGTCATCATAGAAGCAACGATTTTCTAAATTGTCTGTAAACTGAGTCTTGAAAGACAGGCTTAGATGTAGACATCAATCAAACACATGCTGTAAGTCAAGCGAGGTGAATCCCATCTCCAGAGCCAAGAGACCTGTAGAGCTGTGAAAGGGAATAAGGAACACAAAACTATTGCTAATGAAGTGAAAATAAGCCGAGTGATAAGGCACGAAATTAAGAAACCGCTAAAAGTCCAAATTCTGATTGTTCAATGGAGAAATGAGATCCTCAGCTAGGTATAAACGAGCTGTTTTGTTTTGGCTCAAAATATTCTAACAAGTTTGTGCATCCTTTTAATGTTTCCAGACCTGTTGTCTCAGCTGTAAACAATAGCTTGAGGCCTTAAGTAATTTAATTCCCAGTTGCTTTCCCAATGCCAAATTTAAATGTATATCCGCAGTATTTTGATAAAAGAGGTAGAAGGGTTTCTCAACCAAGAGTTTTGGAATAGTTTAAGGCATTCAGCCTTATGGAGTGATTGACATGAACAATGTGGTGGCATCATCTGCAATTGTATTTGTAGCTAGAAACACATCAGAACATATCACTGTAATTTTGCCAAACTGGACACTTATTTTCCACCATTGCTTATACAATCTAAAATTTGCATAATGACTGTACATAAGCCTTTGGTGGCCTTTAACAAACATTAAATTATAAAAACACATAGCTTACCTTTTTCTGAAATTATCCATTTGCAAAGAATATGCAGGCACCAAACTTAGACCAGCACAAAAAGCACTTGGGCTCCAGTAATCTGATAAGAAGGCTGAGAGACCTTTTGCTGATCTCTGATGAAACAATGAGGTACATAGTTGGGATTCATCCTGAAGTACATCACAGCACTACTCCGTATTATCAAAAATGAAAAACTATAGCTGTTTGAAACTGAAAATTACAGGCTCATCTCTTCAGGGCCAGGATTAAACGTGGTATTTTTAAAAGCATCCAACCTCCAGGTTTAGAAGATGGAGACAAATTTTTCTGGGTATTCAAGTGCATAACATGCAGTATGCACTTAGTCTATTTTCCATAGTGCTTCACTTTCTTTGATTTAAATAAGAAGCCCTTCAGCTTTTTGAAATTCCTAACTGTAACTTCATAGTATCTTTATGCAACTAACTCTTCTCTTAAAAGCAGTACATAGTGCCTCTAGTCACTTAGACTATCCACAAAAGAAGTTCGCACAATGACATTTAATAGTTCCACACTTAAATTTGAGACACCCAGCACAAAGATTCACAAGTGCAAACTAGGGGCACACACGGCTTTTAGGATCTACAGGCTCAGCAAAATATATACTTCATCCCAAGACGTTTCACCCCAGCCACCCATGTCCAGCCTCCCCATAGAATGATCATGGTACAGATACAGAACTCAACTAACTAACTTTGACTATATACCCAAATTTTAAAGGCTAAATTCGGGTATGATGAATCAGAAAAATTAGTCATCCACAGTGGAATCCACCTCACTTGGCATCTATAAGTCAGGCTTCAGGTTGAAATTGGTTGTGTATCTTCTGCCGAGAACTGATGGAGAGCAATGGCCCCCAGTGAGGAGATTTGTTCCATCCTGACAGAGGTGTTGGATGGACACAGAATGAATCACTCTCTGCAGGTGTCTCTTGTTCTCTCATCCCACTGACTATAGAGAGATTAGACACAAAACCTCTAAATAGCTAAGATAAGGTGAGATGAACCTCACCCTCAAGGCCAGGCCCAGCATTCAGGCTTCTTGCCATTCAGGAGATGCCTCTACCCCTGAGCTACAGTGTCAGGCTCCCTCTTGTTTATAATCCCTCTGGCCCTTTGGTATTTGCATCTGTTTCTTTTACTGTGGCAAGCTTGAACAGGATGGGTGGGTGTCCTCCACCTTAGCCTTATCTCTGGTCGTTAGGGTTGCTTTGCAAGCAGGAGAGAGCTTGTATCACCTCTGATGAGGGGAACATTGAATCTGAATCTCTCACTTCCAGAACAAGTGCTCTCATGAGAAAAACTGCTTATGCGAAAGCAGCAGTTCTTTTCCTTCTTTGCCCCTGAACTTTCCGGCAGCTCCAGCTGCTGTGCTTTGTGCTAAGCTCCATGCTGTCAATGTGCATTTAACCATGATCTCGAGCACACCTCCTGGACCAGGCCTCTCCAGAGATTTAGACACATACCTATTTTGTGATTCCCAGGTGGGTTTATACAGGTGACAGACACTGAGAAAGTCAGCTTAACCTAGATAATGCTCAGTCTGGGCCCATAAAGAAGCAAAGTTTTAACAGCCTGCAAAACTGGAACTCACATGGTTCAGCAGGACTCGTGAGGGTGCACAAGCATTTGGGATGCGGTGCAGATATTTTGCTAAACTGCACTTGCAGTACTCAAACCCTGAGTGGAATTTGCCTTTCCTGACCATAGAAAATTATGGTCTATACATTAGTTTAAAAGGACAGAGAATGCTGTGGGTCCTGTCTTGATATAACCTGTAACAATAGCTTTGGTAAAGCACTAAATTAGGACTACCTGCTTAATACTACAAGGCTTTTCACCATGGAACTGAGCTTTTCTTCCTGAAGCCAACAGGAAGGCGAGATTATAGACTGACCAACAACTAGTCACTAGTGCCAGTCACAGTACAGACTCAATTTATCCTCTGTGCTCATGAAACATTATTACTGAGCAAAACCAAAACACAGAGAGCACACTACACAAGCGAATCTGTATTTGAAATTATCATAACTTTATATTTTGGGGGGTGGAGGTGTGGCCTTAAACCACACCTGCAACAGATTTTCAAAATCTTCTCCCACCAATTCAATCCCCAATCCCGCGTTTTTTTCCAGTGAAATTATGCCAAGCATTTTGTCATCTTATTCCCATAGACCTATACCTAAAAATCACAATTAGGCCAAAATGGAAGACTGAGGGAAGCTGGACCAGCCAGCCAAATAATTAACAAAAGGAAGAATAAGGCCATTTTTATTCCTTGGTTTATTCCTTACTGTATGTGAGGTTCTGCCTGGCCTCTCTCTCGTCTCTATACTGAGTAAATTTTCCAAGGAACTGGTGGGGAGTGCAAAATCTGCAACATTTTAGACCTACATTAATTTAAAGGTATCACTAGAAAAGCTACGCTAGATGAAAACCATCTGCTACATAAGGCATGTGCTAATAAGTGAACTTGCTTGATCCCAGATTTTAGCACAACTATGTTAAGTTAGAGAGCCACCTAACTGGTTCACTATAAACACTTCTAGAGGACAATGTGTAACTTAATTAAAACATAGATATTGCATTAATAAAATAAAGATTTTTTTTAAATTAAAGAAATGTATATGCCTTTGATTAAAAACCTAATAGTTAATACACGGATCTAATACACCTTATACCAGTAATACCTACTCTGATAGAGAGATGCTGGTCTCAGAAAGATTTCATGTCATTGTTCTTCAAGTAGGATCAGGTAAGCAATGATCCCTTACAGGTGACAGTTTACGTAGAAATGCCTTCAGGGCTCTGGTCCTACTTGCAGAAATGAGAAAACCTAGAAAAATGAAGAAAACATTAGTATTGAACTGTCTGAATTTGGATTAGATACAAATGCAGCAAAACCATGCAATTCACATTGAAACACCCCTCTTTTCAAGGTGGTGATAGAAAATAGTTTAAGGCATTTGACTCCAAAACAATATTTTAGGAACCTGATCATAAAATGATACCAATGTCAAAACAATCTGAACAAAAGCCTGCCCATCCTATAGTCCAACACTTCTAGTGAAAATGGAAATGTTTCAAAAGAATGAAAAAACATCTATGTTTTGCTATAATACGTCCCAAGCCTCCAACAACATGCGGCTTGGGATTAACAGCAGCAGACGAGGGATGCCTAAAAGTGGAGATGAAGGGAATGATACTGAACAAAAGCAACATTATTCAAAAGCAGAGAGGAGAGGAAAAGCGATCTTAAAAGTTGGCAAAGCCATGGCATTTGCAAATACGGGACGGAAAAGAATGGAATTTGGAAATGGGACTGAGAGAAGGTGCATCCATCTGTTACTTGATGCAAAACGCAGAGGGGCTCAGAGTGGGGTGGGTGGAAGCAATGGGTATTCTCTTGGCCAGTGAAGGTACCTGGAAGTGAGGGGGAGCAGTGACGCCCAGCCCTGCCGCCCTGAGAGCCGGTGCCGGCAAGCACGACTCACGCTCCCAACATGTTTGCTATTCACAAACAGCCCGCGGAGCAGGGGGATGTCACCCAGGGGCCCCGCTCCTCAGCCGGTGGTGCACGGCAGCAGCGGTGTCCCGGGGCCGGGGGACACCGGCTGCGGTCGCACACGGCAGCACACGCGGGACACGCGCGTGGCGGAGGGACAGTGGCCGCAGCCGCGCCCCTGCCAGCCGGGTCTGCAGCGCCGGGGACGGCGGCAGGGGGAGGGCCGCTGCTGCCGTGGTGAGGAGTGAGCAACGAGGCATGGAAAAGTGGAAATAAAATTTAAAGGAAAAAAAAAAGAAAAAAAAAAAGTCCCTTCCCCCAAGGCAGCTGTGGAGTGCGCTGAAACCCCCTTTTAGGCGCAATCAGCCCCGAGCATCTGGGCAAGGATGAGGTGGGTGCAAAGTGCACGGGGAGGAAATGTGTCAGCTGCAGCATCCGAGAGCAGCGGAGCAAGCTCAGACGGGAAATGAGCTTGCGAAGTGCACCCGACAAGATGATCGCGGGGATAAGTTGCTTCTATGGAAACTACAGCCCGATGAACCAAAAAACAGTTTGATGGCAAAGTTTTAGCAGGAGCCGGCTCATGCCTGGTTTCAGCTACATTCCCCACCCCCTGGAAAAAAAAAAAAAAAAAAGAATAAAAAGCTGCACAATGTGTTTCTTGTTATGGTCAAAAAAAAAAAAAAAAAAGGAAAAAAGAAAAGGGGGGGGGGGATGAAAAAAAATGGGGACATAGGTTTTTTCCTGTATGGGCTACATCATATTAAGCTGTAAGTTTAGTTCTGGACAAACAATCTCTTGTTGCATCTCTGCGATGGAGGTTAATGAATTCCCACAGATGATGTTGGCCAAACAGTGGTCGGCTTGTGACTTGATTTCCAGCATCATGATGTGAGGGGATCAGTATAGAAAAGCACTTTGAAGGGAAGAGGCTGCCTACAGCAGGATTGTTTCTACAAGCTAATTGTACTGAGTGCAGCTGCACAAAGCTGGATCAACAGTAATAGAAGGCGGCGCAGACTTCCTGACGCCAGCCCCGCAGAGCTCCCACCAACAGCCTGGCAATTCCAGATTGTTTTCCAGACCTTATCTCTCCCCCAAGTTTTTTTTTTTCTTTCGCCTTTTTTTTTTTTTTTTAATTTTGTGACCGGAACAAAAGTAACAGGAAAATCCTTTGTGAAAGTAGAAAATGCTGTTACAGATCGGTGCCTTTCGCAGAAGTTGTAACTAAATATTTTGCATGCATTACTCTCCCTCCCGCTCAAAAGAAAGAAAGAAAGAAAAAAAAAAGCCAACTCCCAAACTTCTAAAACTTTTCTTTGAATGAACTGGAAACGTGAGGCAAACAAAAGGGAGCGGGTAGTTAAAAGTGGCCGGGTTTAGCGAGATATTTTACCTGGTAAACTGAAAACTCCTGTATCAAAACATATTTGGACACCCCACTTGGACAGACTGTTTGGTGTCAATGACTTGGAAAGGGGCCAATTTTAACAGATTTTTTTTTTTTTTTAGTCTGTTTTGATGGCTTAAGTACGCGGTAATTAAAGCCATTTACATTATTACTGGATGTTTTAGATAAATTTCATTAGAGGCGGGGGACACGGCCGCGGAGGGACTCGCTGCTCGCGCGGCCCCGCGGGCTGTTCCCGCAGCCCCTCGCCCCGCACACGCCCCCGAGGGGGACCCCGGGCTGAGAAGACCTTAGAAGGCGAAAGGACAGACAGCCTTCAACAAAAACCGTGACTTTTTTTTCCTCGTAGAAAATACTTTTTTTTTTTGGGGGGGGGGGGTGAGGGAGGGGGTGTTGCTGGTGTGGCAGGACCCAAGGGCACCCCAGCCCGGGAAGCTCGACCCGCTCCTTCCCGCCCGGGTCGCGCCGACCCGGGCCCGCGGGGCCGCCGGGAGGGGACCGAGCGGCGCCGGGACCTTTCCCGCGGACGCGCCCCCTTCATCCCTCCGCGATTTTCTCCCGTTTTATTCTTTCCTTTGTGCGGGCTGCCCCCCCTTCCCACATTCCCTCCTTCCCCCCCCCGCGGCATGGCGGGGCGTCCGGCGGCGGCCCCCGCTGCAGGTGCGCCCGGGAGGGGGAAGCGGGGCCGGGCGGTCGCCGCGGGCGCAGCCCCGGTCGCCATGGCAGCCGCCTGAGCGGCGCCGCCGGGCCC
>JAYRBT010000114.1:99716804-99746195 GCA_036023395.1 Myiotriccus ornatus
GGGCGCGGGGGTGGCGGGGGGGGACACGGCGCCCCCGGGGCGGCCGCGCTCCCGCAGCCGCTGCCGCGCACCCGGAGCCGCCCCGCGCTTGGCGCCGGGCGGGCTGGGGCCCCCCGCGCCCGCGGAGCGCAGCCCCGCGCTTGTGGGTTGGTTTTTTGTTTGTTTGTTTGTTTTTTCTAAGGAGAAAGCGGCGCTTTGTGCGCGGCTGTGGGCGACCGCGGGTCCTGCCAGATGTTTGCAGCGTTTCGGGGCTTGGGAGCCCGCTGTGAAAATCCCGGCTGAAAACTCTAGAGAGGCGAACGCGCCGCTCCTGAGGCACCCGGAGCTGCCTGGGATGGGCCGTGGGGAAAAGCCCCCGAGGAGCAGCTCGCAGCCCCGATGGTTTCGGGCGCCCTCCCGGAGTTCCCCCCACGGGCAGCGGCAGAGCTGCGGCTGCCGCGACCGCGCGCGGAACCTGCGTCGGAGCGCAAGAGCTTCCAGAGCTTGTGAGCCCCTGCCAAAGCTGTCAGGGCTAAAAGATCAGAATTGTGGGAATGATATGTTAGAAAAAAGCCACTTCAGCCGCTCGCTTGTGGGAAGCGCAGCTTGCTCGCGGGCTCTACTTTGCGTGCAGAAAGCGCACATGACAGTCATTTGATGACAGAAAAAATGGCCAGGTTAGCCTCTCCGCACAACTTCCCGGTGTTCTTAAAGCCCTCGGTGTAGAAAACCGAAAGCATTGCCACAGGGTCTTCTGCAGCGCCCGGCCGGCCGGTGCTGCCGCGATGCTGCGCTGTCCAAGCACGACAGCGATGGGAGAAGTATGAACATATTTACGTTGGCTATTATTACACCAAAAACATTGTCAAAATTTCTTCCACTGGTGCCTTCATTAGACAGAAAGGCAATCATGTTGCAAGATTAAAACCTGCGACCGCAGGCCAAGTACCATCACCAGTTGATAGCGAGGTAAAGGAGTGAAGTCGCTCTAAGTAGTGACTTTGATCGAGTCGTTAATTGGCAGTGTTACTGTAACTAATAATAATAACAGTAACAATAACAATAGTTATTACTATTTACTTTCTATAACTGCGTTTGAACACTGTATTTGTCGTCCTATCAGACTGAATGTCGAGATTCACTTTCACACTTTGCGTTTCAAAACGCCTTTAATTGTGTTCCTGTCAGCCTCGGCACCGCCTCCAGTCCACCCCCGGAGAACATCCCGGGGCAAACACCCTGGTGTGACAGTCACCAAAGTGTCCTCCTAGAGAATAGCCAACCATCAGCTCAGGAATGCCACGTTAATTGGAAAAAACACTGATGCGGCTCTTCTCAGCTTTGTCTCCAAGTGTCCGTAATGTTCCTCCCCCACAGCCCCGGCTCCCTTCGCGTAGCTACGCAACAACTGTGCAGATATATCCAATATTTGTCTGCTTTTAATAGTTATGATTGACAGCACAATCCTCACTGATTTTATGGATGTGTGCCGTTACTACGGTTTTGTTTGCAATGAACGCTAACGTACTTTAGCATCCGTGTGGTTATTACAGAATTGCTGCGATTTGTGCAGAATTTCATTTGTATTAATAGTATATATGTATGTTCACACTTTCGGGAGTTGAACTTTCCTCAGGTAGTATGTGAAATGGGGGGTGGAGGCTGTGTCCGTCTGTTACACTGCCGCTAGTATAAGCAAAATACAGGAAAATACAGCGGAGCTAAACTTAAAAATAAAATCAAAGTCACTTCTCCAGCTAAAGAGCAATAACAAAATAAATTAACTTTTTCCTCTGGAATGTTTCTGGAAGATGTTTCATTGGCTGCAGCCAAAAGCTGCTAAAAGTACAGCGTGTAGTAAGTATTTGCATTTGTCACCAGAAACAATCTATGCATAATTAATGGCAGTACTGTGTCACGAGCACTGATAGGGCGCAGATGAGCAGCCTTTCAAGGGTAATACATGTAAATGCACTTCCAATATGCACATTTGCTTAATGATCTCCAATTAATAGTATCATCTGAAGTAGTCCTGTTCTCGGGAAGCAGGGCGCTGGAAACAGCGCCTGCCTGCCTGCCTGGCGGGGTGCTCAGTGTCCCGTTCTCATCAGGGCAGAAAGTTGCAATGGGCTTTATAGGTTTATTTAATCTTGATTTATCTCATACCCGCTTACACCCGCAACCTACAGCGCTGAGCTGCTGACCCGGCCAGTGATTTACGGGACCGTGTGCTGAGCGGGTTCACAGAAACACCGCCGGGATGCTGCAATTCACGGCGACTCGGAGAAAGCTCAGCCCGCACCACCGCTCACTGCAGCGGGGTCTGCGCGTCCCGCAGCGCCATCCCCGCACACTGCAGCGTCCGTGCGGAGGGCAGGGCGGGACACGAGGCGGTGCGGGGCACAGGACACCGAGCACAGGAACACCCGGCACGCCGCGCTGCCCGCGCAGCCCCGCACTATTTACTGCCTCAGCTGTGCGAGCGGCCACGCCCCCCGCCGCCATTGGCTGCGCGGGCGGAAGGCCCCACCAGTGAGGGCGCCGCGGGGTGATGGACGTGGCGGCGGCGGCCAATGGCAGCGAGCGCGGGCCGGGCCCGGCCGCGGCCGCCATATAAGAGCGAGCGCGCAGCGGCGGCGCCCACAGCGAGCTCCGGGAGCGCCCGAGCGGGACGGCAGCGCCAGCGCCCCGCAGGCTCCTCTCCGCCCGCTGGAACCGCGCTCTTCCGCCCGCCTGCCAGCATGAAAGCCTTCAGCCCCGTGCGGTCCGTCAGGAAAACCGGCCTCTCGGAGCACAACCTGGGTATCTCCCGCAGCAAGACCCCCGTGGATGACCCCATGAGCCTACTGTACAACATGAACGACTGTTACTCCAAGCTGAAGGAGCTGGTCCCCAGCATCCCGCAAAACAAGAAGGTGAGCAAGATGGAAATCCTGCAGCACGTCATCGACTACATCCTGGACCTGCAGATCGCCTTGGACTCGCACCCCAGCATCGTCAGCCTCCACCACCAGAGACCCGGGCAGAACCCTTCCTCCAGAACTCCTCTGACCACCCTCAACACAGACATCAGCATCCTCTCGCTACAGGTACGTGGCTCCCCCGCTCTGCGGCTCGCCGCTGACCTGGATCGGGGAGCTCGGGGAGCTTCAGCGTGTCCCTGACGCGGGCGGCGCGGTGCCTGTCCCCGGGCGCGGAGCGATGCAGCCGTGCCATGGGGGAAGCGCTCCGGCACCCGGGACACTCCCGCTCCCGGCTCCCTCAGTGTTCGGCCACCTCGCCCTTACCGTGCTCTTTTTTTTCTCGTCGCAGGCGTCCGAGTTCCCCTCAGAGCTCATGTCAGGCGACAGCAAAGCACTTTGTGGCTGAACCGAACGGTGAGTGCAGTGCGTCTTATTTCTAAACTTCGCGTAAAAAGTTTCTCCTGGGGAACGGGAGCTGTGATGGTTAGTGCTGAAAGTCTATCCTAAAAGCTGGTTTGGAGATGCCTTTGTAATCGCTAAGAAATAAGGGTAGTAACTGGGTCGTAAGGTTCTAAGTGTGTGCGTCGCTGAGGTTCATCCAGCAACACAGGCTGCTCTAATCCTGCTCGCTCCTTAATGCAAGTTCTTATCTGTTCTTGGAGTCTTAACTTCCCGGGCCAAACTGACTGATTAAGTCGGGAATCTTGGCAAAATTCCTTAATTCTGTGATGTGGGATTGTCTGCGCTATCAGTTAAATAAATGACTGCTTTTAATCAAATAATTGCTCTAAGAGGCAGACTGGCGCCTCTGAGCATTGCGTTTACAGAGATCTAAATAAAGATTGGACTGAGAATTCTCTTTCTACCCTTTCCCTGGAGTGTATGTTATTTTAATGTTCAATCTGTGTTCTTGAGAGCGAGTGTGCGAGTGTGTATGTGTTGCATCTGGACGCCAGGGTTTGCCCAATCTCTGAGTGTTTGGTTAAATGTTCAAACTGTGGCTTCCTCTCTGGCGCCAGTCTGTCCGGATCTCTGCCCTGTTAGCATTCTCCTAAATATGCCTCTTTTCAATCTCTTGCAGGTGTTCCACTGATGAGTTGTGTTCTGGTTGTTGTTTTTCTTTTTTTTTTTTTTTTTTGCACAAGAAAATGTCTACAGGATTTCTTTTTTTTTTTTTTTTTGAGGTGCTGAATTTATTTTTCAGCTGTATCTGGAGGAGAAGATCCACGTTCTACTAAAAGGACCTTTTAAAGTTAATAAAGAAGAAAAAAATCAAGATTGATCTTTATCCCCACCCCATTTTTCAACTTGGACTGAACCTAGTTATTTATGAAGAGACTCTTAAATACCCTTTCCCTAGTTGGAAGGCTTCCTTTATATACTATTCCCAACGTGGGGAGCGAAACAAAAATCTCAAAAGGAGTTGCCCATTTTAAAGCAGACTTTGCCTTTTTTTCCAAAGGTGGAGCGTGAGTACCAGAAGGATCCAGTTTTCAGTTTTTTAGGAAAGTCTGTGGTCAGAAATTACCTTTCTGACACAAACCTAGGACTGAATGCTGTGTATATATTTATATATAAATATATATATATGAGTGAAATCTTGTGAACTCTTTAATTAGAGTTTTCTTGTATAGTGGCAGAAATATACATTTCTGCAAAAAGTGTAATGATGTACTTAATCATGCTAAACTTTTTATAAAAGTTTAGTTGTAATCTTAACCCTTTTTATACAAAATAAATCAAGTGTGTTTATTGAACTGATTGCTTGCTTTATTCTTTGGGGACCAACTGTTTGCTGGCTTTGATTTGTGTTGTGGTTTTGTTGTTTGTTTTTTTAATATTTACACATTCTGTTATGACTTTTATCAAGTAAAAATTAAAATGTGTAGAGAATATAAAGAATAAAATTACCTGAAGTGAATAATACTTGTAATTTGGAAAGTCTTATTTGAGTGCATATTGCAAACTTTTAAGTGATGTGCCTGTAAGCAGTGTGAAAGGAACTAGGTGAGGAATTTATTACACAGGGGATGCTATTGACAAAAGTGTTTGGAAATGTACAAAAGCAGTTAATCCTGAGACATTCCCATGGAGCATTGCCTGTTTTCTTCCCTCCCACCCCTATGAATGATTCAGTTCAGGGTAGTAATGGCCCAGATCTGGTAATTTGTGTTTAGAATAATCACTAAGAATTCAGGCTTGTGGGTGGTTATTAGTCCCCCAATGATTAAATTTCTCTAAAAAGGCTTTGAATGTGAGGGTTGGTGATGCGTTAACATGGGATCTAGAATGATGAAGTGACTGTTGCCTTTCCACACTGGAATTTTCATGCTTCCATGCAATATTTCAATGAAATGGGATTTCTAATCAGTTGCAGCAGCTTCTCCATATGACTAAGATATTGGGAATTGAGCTAAATCGCTGTTGTGTTACTGATTAAACTTTGGCTGCTCCTACGGGGACTCTCTCCATAAGAATTAAATTAAGTTTGAAATAGGAGTCTAAATTCCTGAAAGCCAGCAACGGTTTGTTTCTTCTTTTCTCTTTTGCCCTCGGAAGCTATGCTATAATATCCCTTATTCAAGGGGCACTTACTGTACCCTATGGAACTACTGTCCATTAGATATGTTTAGTTGTCATAAGACAGTAAATGTGGGAACTCTGCCTTATCAGATGACATTCTAAATTAAGCTTACTCAAACTTCCCTGAAATGGGAAGTTAAGCTGTGGGTCCTGCTTAGGAATTGAAGAGTCACTTGAAATTGGAACAAAAGAAACTTCACTGCTGGTTCAGGTAAGTACAGCTCTCTGGCAGGCACTGTGCTTTGGGTTTGAGGAAGCATGTTAAGGGTTCCTGTGCTCTGGGGACTCTTAGCGTGAAAGGCAGGAGCCTCACCTGGGGCCAGTAACACTTTCACCAGCGAACAGGTGGGTGGGTGGTGCTCTGGGGCAGCAGCAGCTGCCTTCCTTGCCCTTGACACCAAATCCATTCACGTAGGCTGGGAGAAAGCCAGCTCTGATCTCTTAATACTGACGCTGCCCTGCCCAAGTAGAAGCGCACCCTCTCAGAGGATCAATGCAATCAGAAGACAAGAAGGGTTAGCAAAAGCTGGGACGGGGCGGGGGGTGGAGAAGGACACGGCCCAGAGCTGATCTACATCTCGCCATGCCCAGCCCCGCAGGGATCAGGGAAATCTCTCCCTGCAGCACACACCGGCTGTGCCTCCTGTGGCCAACCCTCGCTACTGTCTCAGTGCCCGGAGTGTTCCAGCTTCGTGCAATCAACGTTTAACCCTGACAGCCCAATAATGAAATACTTCAGTGCTGCAACTCAGCATGCCTCAGTCCCTCAAATACTCCTTTTCCTGTGTATTTTACTTAATCTTGAACAGTAGCACATTCGGGATTGTAATCACAGTATTGAGATCTTTGTCGTTCCAAACTAGTAACAATCTAATGAGATTGCCACCAACTTCACCGTCAAAACTGATTTTTCACCCTACTGCTCATTTTAGGGTGAGACCACAGTAAGCGTCACCTTAAACCTGCAGTTCAGTTTATAAAATGAAAGAGCTGCAACGGTCAGATCACTGTAATTATTTTAAGATCAACCCCTTTAGAAACTAAGGCATTTACACTTCGATATTTTTAAACTACGGGATGATTAACACACTTGTAGAATGAAACCGATTTCCTTATCATGCATAGCCAAAAGAGAAATTCACAATTTACAAGGCGTGGGGAGCTGAGCACGAAAACAAACAAACATGTTTTAAAAAATGTAAATTAGAAAAGAAAAAAATCTTCCTCTTTCAGCATTAACTAATTCCTTGTCTTGACAATACATTCCTATGATCAGAACTAGGGGCTTAAGGTAGGTGCTTACTTCTAGATTCAGTCTTTCATGTTGTTCTTAAGAAAGATTTTATCATTCAAAGATAAACAGCAAGGTCAAAACTGAGTACCCAAAGCCTTAACACTTATTCTTGAAGTTTCCTTAAAGATGTGAGATTTCTTTATTCTGTAGCATTATCATTGTCCCCCTAGAATATCTAAGAAAAACCTGTGATATTTTCACCACTTTCCCTGGCCCATTTACTATCTCCAGACACGGCTGTTGCCAACAGCCCTGTTAACTGAGTAGCTGAACACAGTAGATCAGGACCTGCAGTCAACGATGTTATAGCAAAATATTGTGGGCAACAATCCCATTTAAACTCTGCAAAATCTTTTTGAGTAGGCCACGTATCGAAGTTGCAAATGCTCCTATAGGCACTTCCCCATGGGGGAAAAAAACAGAGATGCAACAAGAGGACTCTTCATCTAGAAGAGAGGTTTCCCAACTTGGCTTTTCTTGTCTATTGCCCTTAACAACATATAGCCCAGCTCCCAATCTCATCCCAGCCAGAAATCGACGGGCTCACACCCACGGGTGTCCCTCCTGCCCATCTCCGGGTAAGGGAACGCAGAGAGCAGGCTGGGGTTTGTTTACTCACTCCCGGGAAAACAGCACTGTGCCTATGGCACCAAAACCATTCAGAAGCCACTTTGCAGAACCAGTGCCAATATTTTGACAAAAAACACGATCGAGAGCGCTGACTCCCAGCAAAGGCAGCACCTTTAAGCTGCCTGCGCTGCGCGCCGGGCTCGGTCCCGCCGCGTGGGGCGGGCGGTGCGTGGAGGTCCAGTGCCACCCTCCGGGCCGGCCGAGCACCGCAGCGACACCGGCCCCGCACAGGGACACCCGCCCCGCACAGCGACACCCGCCCCGCACAGGGACACCCGCCCCGCACAGCGACACCCGCCCCGCACAGCGACACCCGCCCCGCACAGCGACACTCGCCCCGCACGCCCTTCACGGGCTGCCATCAGCGCCCAAGTCTCCCGTCATTATTTAAAACCCCGTTTTGTACTTGCTTCTGCTTTAGCGAATTCAGCTCTGCTGGCTGGGAAGTTCATTCCTAAGAAGTGACACGGTTCGTGAAAGCGTGAAGAAAAAGCTGTGCTGAAATAATAAATCCTTTGCTTGTACCATTATGGGGAAAAGCACCGTTTGATTAGCACTAATTTGTACTTGATTCTGGAAAGTAAAACATGTTCTCTAAACAATCTGGTATATGTTAAGGATTCTTCCATACAACAGTTTGCAGTCTGGATCAATTCACACAATGTAGGAAAGAGATAAAATTATAATTTACTAATGAGAATTATCGTATTTGTGATTAAGCATCTCTTCCTGTTTACCACTGCCCTTGCTTACTTACAACAAGAAATGATTTACACAGCTTTTACTGAAGCTGTAAGGAAGAGGGATAGCAGAATGCAACTGTCACATGACAAAAGATTCACTAAACTACATAAATGCTGGTACTAAATTTTTTTCAGGAAAAGATTTTCACAAATGTACTCTTTAAAACTACTGTTTTGTAAAAGGATCAGTATTTCCTGATTCTACAGATAAATGAAAATGTTGATCTTTGAAATCAAATTTGTTTTATCCACATTACCATAATTCCTCTCTAGAACAGCCATATAAGTTATCATAATTTGAAAATGTAGGAGCCAAATGCAAACACTATCTCAGTAAAACAAAACTGATATTGCACAGCAACAGTCACTGATTGTATGAGCCTGAGCTAAAGTGAATTGAAGGACAAAACAAAGGACAAAACTAACGAATGCAATTTTGGAGTCAATCCTAGTAACTGAGAGGAATTCATATTCCAGATGGTTACTTGATTTGAAAAAAAATATTCAAAAAGGGGAGACCCTGGGCAAAAACTATAAATAGGGCCAAACTGAGAAAAAATAATTGCACAGGAAGTGCTACAGTGGACTCTGCTGCTAGATGCCCTAGAAGACAGTCCTTTAGTTGTTATTTCACAAGAACATGATGAATGGATAGATAAAATGACATTATATGAAGCTACCTATCCAGATTTGAAACAATTAAACTATATTCCTTGCCAAAAACAATAAGTTTTTATAATTTCTAGTAAATATCACCACAAATTACACCATGTCTGTGGTGAACAGTTTTATGAATACATCAGGTATTTCTACTTAAAACTAACAGCCTGAAACAGCTCTTAAGTTTTACTACTGATGGCAGAACTTCAAAAGCTCATTTAGAGTTGGGATTTTTTTTTCTTTTTTTTTAATAACTGGACTGTATTTTTGCTGAATTTCTCTTTTATTTGGAAGAGAACAAATTATTTGGGTACTTACCATCTTGCATTTGAGCAGACACAGGATCAGCAGTATTGCATCACTGAAGCCCATCTCATGCAGCCCTCTTGCTAACAGCTGCAGTAACTGATGCTTGGGAATGAGCACAAGATCAGCTTTGGGTGGTACTTCCTCCATGTATTCTCAGCATCTCATGTTCTTCTAGAACAGCTTTCCTCATATTTTTGGCATGTGGATTCACTTTGATGTAGTTTGTCTTGAATATCCTTCTGGATTTATACCTGTCATTTTTTTCTCATCCTGAGAAGAGGTGTAGAGCTCTAAAGTGGGAGAGAGAGGCAGGAAGAAAAAGAGAGGACAGAGATAATGTAAGACTAAATATTTCCTGCATATTAGACTGGAAAAGATCAAAGCAGCATATCTGGCCTTATAAAAGCAATGAAGTTGGAGTTGTTTTTTCAGTCTTGTGCAAGATTCTTTCACCTGGAGTAGAGAGCCCAACTTCCAAACCAGACAGACCATGCCACTCAAGCACACACACACAACTGAGCTGGTTTGGCTATGTCTGATACCAGCACCCCAGGGAAATGCAATGTCTTAAAAAAACTTCAGAAGTGTCCTTCAGTCATATTTTCTGCGAATCTCTTTGCTTATCCACAAGTTCTATGTGGCCTTTTAGAAATCTGTACAGTACTTGAAGAGAAAGAATGTGATTACGGTCTACTGTAAACCCAGGTAGAGAGCAGAGAATACAGGAGAGGTTGTGTTCACAACAGATGCTGCTGCTGAGATTTCTCCCATGCTCAGACTCAGCAGTAAGATATCAGTGCCCTCTAGAAAAGACATACTCTCATAGAGCATCAGAAGGACATAGACTTACCTCAGTGGAAATGGGAGAAAATGTTTCTCATGGACATCATTATGCAGGAGGTTAACTGCAAGAGATGTGGCAGTTGTAAGATACTTATCTTCCAGATAAACTGCTTAAGCTATATTTCATAACTTCTTGGGATATTATCTCCTTTCTGCTTTTATATTTCTCCTCATAAGTATATGACAACAGAGTGCCACTGGTAGGGGTTTGCCTTTTTTAATTAAAAAGTTTGTGTAAAACACGTCAAGTAAATCTCCCATTAGTACCTTTCAAAAGATAGAAAGTTAGAAAGCTGAGTAAATCACATGCCAAATCTATGAACTCAGTCTAGCTCTTCTTAAAAAGCTGTTTTACAGCAGATATATATTTCCTCCCAATAGGTATGAAGGTGTTACAAATGTGGACATATGCTATTTACTAAACCTTACTGATTCCCATTTTGTTCAGATTATCCCATTGTTGCTCCTACCACTCTTACAGGAAAAGCTGTAAGTCTTGGTTGGGCCTCATCCTGTAACTGTCAAGACATCACAGTATCTATGAAATTAAATTCTAAATTCCATCATAAGTCTGCTTCTTCTGTCATTCAAAAATTTTAAGAGTTCCTTGGAGGTTGAATTTTGTGACTGAATTATTTTAATTCCTGCACCTACCTATGTCTAAAAGTCTAATATGGAAGGAAAAGCTACGCTTAGAGGAAAAAGGGTTACCTGCTTAGAAGTCTGGACCTTTGTAGTAAACACATACATAAAAACTGTATGTTATGTACACACGACATCCAACAAACAATGAGCAGTTTATTGAGAGCATGAAAAAAATTCTTGCAATCTAAAAATCTGAAACAGAGTGTCACTAATATTGAACGGTATCTTTTGGCAGCTTTGAATACTTACTATTATTTTTATTACTATTTTAGGGGGTTTTGAGGTGAGCAGTATTTTTGAAAAAGATAAAAGAAAGATGGATGAACAGTACTTGCTAGGGGAAAGGAAGCACTTATGGAGAGATATCCAAAGGCAGAAACATACCTGAACTATGGCAGTTCGGGAGGGGAGCAGATTTGTCAGTTATGAGCTCAAAAATAACCAAATTTTTTCAAATGGAAAAAGCAATTCAGAAGCAAGGCATCAAAGTGAGAAAATGAAGCAGGTACTTCCAGTAAGTACTACAGGATTTATTGGACTTCCACTGAAAAATGTGAAGTGACAGCACCCTGTCACAAAACAATGGAAATGTGACTACAAGTGGAAGAATGAGACAAGAGGGATACACAGGACAAAGAGAATAAGTGGTATCATGTACACACACCCACAGAGAAGTAAAGCCTGAAGGAAATTACTCTGCCAGGGAAGGGAAGAAAAGCAGATTTTATGCAAAGAATTACAGGTGATGAAAACCTGGAAAATACAATGAATGAAGTAAAGAAGAACTGTCCAGGTAAGAAAGAGACAGAACACAAAAAAGTGTATTTACAATGTAGAAAGTAAATGCAGTCACAAATTCTATGAGAAAAAAACCCAGAGCTATTAGAACAGAAACCTGCAAAACTTAACATGTACTGTGAACTGAGGAAAGGGATGGACAGATTTATCCTTCAGTATCACCAAAGAGTTTTAACAGTGTTAGAAAACCCCCTTGTAATTCCACAGCATTTACAAATATAAAATGCTAGTTTCAGCTGGCCTTGCACTTCATACAGAATATAAATTATTTCTTCTTTTCCATTTTGTACATTATTCACACTGCATACCCCATGGAAAATAAACTAGGATTTTAACCCTTGATTCCTATACCTGCCACAATAGATCAAATTGAACATTTTCTAAGGAAAAATAAGATAATTACCTGTAAAAGTATTTCATAAAAACTTCTTTCTGCAGGTTCACTTGCTAGGAAAATTATGAATGAATCATCCTCAGTAACACAGTTCCTGCCAAGCATACAGTAACAACAAAATATTATCGCAAGAAGCATGTAATTCACTTAAAGCAAGAAGAAGAAAAAAATAGGCCAACTTAGGCAACTTTTTTGAGATTTCATACTGAAGTTTTTTAGTGTTATTTCTGATTAAGTTTTATGTATTTATAACATCATGACCTCACATACGATTTCAGGGGATTACCAATAAATGTGTAAATAAATAAGTAATCAGGAGAATTTTCTTATGTTGCTTACACAAGGAATGAAAAGTGGGGTTTTCTCCTTCAGAACTATATGCAGCAAAGGATAAAAAGGACTATGATTATGTCAGAAATAATAGATATGATGAGCAGAGTTCAGTAAATGACAGAGGAAAGGAGGACTGCTAAATGCTAAATCCAAGAGTTCTATGATCTAAATTTCTCTGTCAATCAGATTTGCCGATGAAAGTCATTCACTAAGAAACCATAACAACAGGTTCTTTTGATATAAA
Organism: Myiotriccus ornatus; assembly: GCA_036023395.1. NCBI lineage: Eukaryota > Metazoa > Chordata > Aves > Passeriformes > Tyrannidae > Myiotriccus > Myiotriccus ornatus. The sequence goes on from JAYRBT010000114.1 coordinate 99,729,223, forward strand.
AATTTCAGATTTACAAAGGAAAACCAGCTCTATAAGAGCTATTTTGGGGAGCATTAATTCATGCAGTAACCCAAAGGTTAGAGAGTGAGTGGATGTGAAGATCCAGCATTTTTCCAATCTTGAAAAGGATACCTCTGTATACAAGGGAAGCATGACTGCAGTATGTAAAGATGAGCCTAAGCAAGCTTTCATTCTGCTAGGCTGGATACCAACATCAAAGCAGATTGTCCAGTACAGACCTCAGTGTAGGGGATGGCCATGGAAAATACACAAGGCTGTACTGACACCTAAATCTTTGCAACCTGACTGCTCTTGATGCTTTGGACAACATTTTCAGTCCTATTCATCTGCATGCACTGACCTAATGCCACCAGACTGCAGCACAGACATGCCCAAAAGCAAATGCCGAAGGCCTGCAGTGGAGGAATACTTGACACAACTAGTTACTGGATATCTGTCCTTATCTTTCAGAGAGTGTCACATTGAAACATAGGAGCTAAAGGTAAGCGTAAGGTAACTGTGTGGCAATTTGATGTGAATCATCACAGAAAAAGATCACAAAGAAGCACACTTTCAAGAAGACCTTAAGATAGAGATGCCTCTTTGAGTAACTGAATGTTACACTGAGGAGACGTTTATAGACATTATTTTGTTTCCTGGAGAGAGAAAAAAAATGCTTTATAAATGTAATCAATTTCAAGTTTTAGAAGTACTAGTTTACTATCTCAGTCTCTGAACTATTGCTGAAATACATATATATATTAATAAACTAATGGCTTCCACAGATTTCTTAAGTACGTAATTACAAGTCAGGAAAGAAAGTCCATTTCATTTGATTCCTATAGAGTTGATGAATGATTTAAGGTGCCTATGAAAACACTTAAAAGCCACAAAACCTTCTTACCTGGACTTTAAGCAGCTCAAAACAGTAATCTATCAGCTGTTGAAGGTGATGAAACAGGGCTTCACTGATGTGGGGGGGAAATAATGATCTTGTGGTTAAGACTTTGAACTGGGAGCTACGAGGCATGGCTCTTAGCCCAAATTTCCTACAGATTCTGTATGTGACCTCTGCAAGTCATTTTGCTCCTTCATGTTTCTAGGCATCTGTGAAAACGAGAAATTTTGTTCTCTCTCTCTCTCCGTCAGGAATTCTTATGAACCAGCATGTCTGATATGGCATGACACTGGGCCACCTTTGTAATACTGTAAATGGGAGCATCTTAGGCACTAAAATGGGTCATTTACCATGTGAAACTGTACTTGCCACACACACAGAAAATTGCCATCATGACCTGGGAGTTACACGGCCTACAAGCCCTTCCAGGATAGCATTACATTTTTCAGAGAGAATATCAATATCAATAGGAGAGATTCCATTGCAATGGGCCAAACAGGTCCTTATCCTGTTGGAAGCATTAATGTTCAAGCCCTGGTTTCCCTTATGTCACTAAGTAAAAGACAGCCAGGGAAAAAGCATAAGCACTGGGCATCCACACATCTCTGTGTAAAGAAAAAGCAGTTTCTTTGGCTTGAATTCAGATCAGGTAACATGATTTTATGTTGATTCCATTTTGCTTAAATAAGCATATTATATACTCTCTCTCCTTTCTTACCATACTATAATAATACAATGATGATTTAAATTTAGCAGAACGCTGAGGAATTAAACAGCATCATGTAAAAAGTGAAGAGACAATAAAAACGAATCTGGATGATACTGTGACTAAGGAAAGACAGGGCACTGAAGTGCACAATTTCATAAGAAGTTAAAAAGTAAACAGCAAACCAGTTTAATTTAATTCTTCCAAAGTAGATACATTTGATTATCAATGTTAATAACATTGTAACATGAAACCAAACACTCAATATGATGATAGGCAGAGTGTAAGGTCACTGTGCAAAATACAGAAAATTCCAGTGCAAAATACAGTCGTGACTGGAAGCCTGGCCATCAAGGGCACGAACAAGAAGCTATTAATCTGATATGCAAAATACACTGGTTTGCTCCTCTGTTTCAACTGACACTGTATCCCATACAACTGGAACAGCCTGGGGTTATTGTTGCCACTGCCTCTTTGTCCCCTGGCACTTTCTGTTTCATAGTATAAAGTGGGACATTTTGCATTTGAACTTCTGCTTCTGCTGCTGTGAGGGAGAATTTTGCAACTTTTCCTCTTATGTGGGTATTTACACCCAGGCCTACTCCATCAGTGATTTTCCCAGGAACAGAAATGGTTTGGCAAATGCTGTTTTGCCTTTGGGAATCCCATCCAAGGTGAATGAAGTGACAGCAGATGTTTGAAACAAATTTCTGTGCATTTTGTCATGTAAAACCAAAAAGTGCAAACCAGGGTGGCAGAAGGTCATGTTATGATTTGTTCATTTATATTACTCTCAAGCATTCCCAGTAAATGAAATTCCACAGCCTGGCTACGTATCACTGATACTGCTTTATTAGAAAGCTTTCATTTTCAGACTACCAGGGATTTTCCCACTCCAAATTAGAAGCTGATTATTTTATGCTCCACTGATAGAGCTTCTCATCTTTCTGTAACAATATTTTATACAGGAAGAAATTATTTCCATTCAGCCTTCCTCCAAATCCAATTCTTTCAATATTACATACCTGTAAGTCATGTTTTCTATGTTTCTGCTGTTCTCCTCCCATTGCTTTTTAAAGTTGCTCAGGTCTGGACACACCTTCAGTAGCAGGACATACCTCTCCTGGATTGATACTCTATTAATTCACTCATCAGAGATTTCCTTTTCCCCCCCTCTATCTTTCACAGTATCACTTATCTTGTTAGCTTAGTACTGGTTTACTAGTCACACTAAAATCCCTTTGTCTTCTGCAGTATTTCAGTGGGTTATAATCCATTTGTGCATTTGATTTCACTTCTGTAAGTGCAGTACTTTATACTTGCCTTTAGTGAATGACACCATGTTTATTTACAGTCCTCTGTGCATCAAGTAATTCTGTGCTTTGACATAAGGCAGGTTCAGACAACAGTAAACTGAAATTCCACCAATTGCAATTACAGTACTGAACAAGAATGGAGCCAACAGACCCCCATGTGACCCTACTTTGACATGAGATAACTGATAATCACTCTAAGTTTACCTTTTGAAGCAGTCTGCTTTTACTCCATTTTACGCCATTTGATTAAGCTTTAATGAAAAAAAGTCTTAGTGCAGTCAAACATCTCATCTGCTGAATCCATCTTCTTCAGGCTGGTTACTCAGCCAAAGGAGGAAATTGGAGCAATTTCATAAGGATCATACCTGAAAACTGAAAACCGACTTTAATACTTGAAGTTTTAAATACTTAATGAAGTTCTTGCAGATGACAAAGTAAAGATAATTCATCTGGGCCTTCCTTTTTGCCTTGAATGTGGTTCCAGGTGGTGCCCTCCTAACTTCTAATAGCTCTATCTCTGTGATACAGCTGTCTCTCCCTTTCTCCAAGAACACTGATCATGGTGTATAGATTCTTTTTACTGGATCCTTAACTTCAATAGCTTAACAGATTGGCCATACTGACTTGAGGCAGCCACTGAAAGAAAAATAAGTATGCTTAAATTACTATCTGCACAAAAACCTGTTGGTATGCTGGACAGGTCTAAGTGTTCAGAAACTCCCATTTCTGATCTCAGAAGTTTTCTTAATAATTATTAATTTTTTAGGATTATTAGAACTGTCCTGCTAATTTAGTTTTGTAAGATAAATAGTGAAAAGAAAAATTTATAAGCCAAACAGTTATGTGGAGTTAACTTACCTTGAATTATTTTTCTGTTTCTGCCTGGTTTTCTTCAGAAAGCATTAGAAAGAAATACAATACAATAGCTAAGCATGAGTGAATTCTGATGATGTTTTCTTAAAAATTTTCAAATCCAAATAATTCTAAGATATCTGAATAAAATTTCAGTGCTACATAGCCTCAACTTGGAAGACTTTAATGACTACCTTCAGTAATTTTGTTTCTGAAATGTCTTTTCTTTAGCAGTGATTTACTTTCTTATAAGTGTTGTTCATTTACATATTTATATTGTAATTGCACATGTTCCCAGGCAGTTAAGAATCTGCAACCTTTGCACTACCCACAGCATGTGTTCACACCACATCTTCACACATACTTCAGATACAGGTGCTGTGTCATCTCAGTCCTGGCTCCACTACCAAATTCCAGAGTTCTCAGAAAGACTTACCCTTCACTGCAACTTAAGAATGTTTTTTTTCTCCATTTTTAAATGTGTGTTTAAACATCTCCATGCATGACTCTCAGTGACCTGGAAGGGGGTGTCACAGTCCTCATACTAAGACTTACAAATAATCTTGTAAGTTTAGCAACAACTCCTTGATGTCTGTGTGATGCCTTAAGTCTTGCTGAATGTCTGTTCAAAGTCTCTTGGCTCTGCTCTGAGCAGAGAAGAGCTTCACAACTATCTACAGTGGGCACTCTCCTCAAGGGTTGCCAGAGTTCTGATGAGTTGTGACACTGAGCAGGTTCTTCCATAGCAATGTCATACATATCATTATCCTTTAGCAGCCTTTTCAGGTTGCTGGGGTTGCTTTGCTTTTAACATGATCCTGACTTGACCTTCTGAAGACAAAAACACCCCTTCTTAGCATCCTGGTCATGAAAGAATGGTCTAGGTATGGGGAGGCTACATAAAATTACACTCCCTAGTTAAAACAGAATCACTCGGGAAGAGGGGAAGCTCTCAGACTTCCCAGATGCTTAATCCAAAGAAGTGAAAGTGGCAGAGATTGTCCTATGTGTGGATCTCAGCTGCTCTCCAGAACAATGCAACAACCTGAAAAGAGGCGTGATCATGAATGGCGATGCTGTAAACTCCACCGAGGTTCTGTCCTGCAGTCCTAATCAGCACTGCCAGGCCTCTGCTAAGAGACAACTAGTCCAAACAAAAGTAATTTGCATTTTTTTCTGAAAGCTCAAGTATTTTCAAGGATGTGATTAAAATAACAGTCCCTTCCTATACTGGAAAATTACAGAAGTGGGACTACTTTCCTGAATTTGAATTTTAAGCATAAATGCTTTCTCTTGCAAATCTAGGATGAATCACCATTGTACTTTCTGCTTGAGAGAAAAGTGTGTTACTGTAAATGCAGATAAATTTGTTCTATGAATCTCAGTTTTCCAAAGTACCACCAGGTGCTTCAAGAAATTACTATACAGAGAGACCTGAAAGTTGATGTGAAGACAAGAAATAAAAAAATTAAAATTACTGAACACCGTAGTCATGGACAACAAAATAAAAGACTCCAGTTCATATTAGCATATAAAAAGATCTGATGAAGCTGAGCTAGTCTGTCATCAGATGGAAGAGAGGCAGAAGGTAGCACAGATGGTGAAAACAGAGGAAATTATTCATGGTTCCTCGTCACACCTTGAAAGAAGCTACTGAGAAGATGATGTTGAAAATTAAGACCAGAAGGCATCCCGGAACAACAAAACCTCTAAACCCTCCCTTATATTCCAAAGATGTAAATATGTCCTGAGGTTAAATAGGCTTATGGTTTGAGGATTTGTCTTTTATAAAAAATGAAAAAATCAAGATTTCTTTTTATCTTTCAGAGTAAAAATACCTGAACACCAAAGGTTGACTCTTGAGTCTTTAAACAAATGCAGAATCTTGTTTTCTTCAGATTAGTTTAAAGCAAGAGCTAAAATGTCCTGTACATTACATTATTTGCAGTGTCACTCAGACCTGCAGCATCAAGCATAACTTAGAGAACCACGGGGAAAATTAACCTTTCCTTAATGCAACCTTAAAATTCTTCTAGGATCTTAACAGACTACTTACAACACAGATGAGCTGACAACTGTGCTTATCCTATGAGCAAGCATCACATGATTATTTACCAGGAATAGCTGCAAGGAAAGCAAGAAGCAGATTTTCCCCAACAGAATGAAGTTTGAAGGTTCTTTCCACCGGCAAATATCAACTAGTGCATTTTTTTAGATGTGTCCACAATACTGTCCATTGCAAAGATATTAAATAAAATATATTTTAAAACCAGCTTTGGGGACTGTGGATGTGTATATTCTGTGAATTTTCCAGAGGAAGAGGATGGAGAGAAGTGAGGAAAAAGTGTATTGTAGAACCTAGGACCTACTTAGGTTGTAAAACCTTCCTAAGATAAGCCCCCCCCCAAATAAATACCCCCATCCAGGCAAAAAACACCCACCACCACTGCAGCACAACAGCATTTTCTGCCACTGCTGAAGGGGGAAAAATTGCAGAGTACAGCAGTTCTGAGGTTATGATGACAAAGTCAAAGAGAAGGTTAAGTCACACCGCCACGAACCAAAGCCCCGACCACCAGTCAGGTGGTGAGGCAGAACTGAAACAGCTCCAAGTACACGATGCACTTACACACCAAACACACTGAGGGGGGCAAGACAGCACACGAGCATGTCCAGTAAGAACAAGGGAAAGCAAATACACCAAGTCCAAAATGACTGGTAGGCCAAAGACAGTCAAAGTTAGAATCTTTAACTTTTTGCCAAAAGGGGAGGACCACAAACAGGCTGCAAGGTTTATAGTCAAATAGGAAACATAAAGGGGACGGAAAACAAAAATGCTGAGTAATGAGAGAACGTTAACTTAATAGGACTCTTCAGTTTAGATTTCAGGACTTCTTGTGGTTTAAATGAACATAAAATAAAGCGGGTCTTTGATATCAACAAAAGTCCAATTTTACTGGCAGGTGAAAGCTCAGGACTCAATTCTTGACTCTCCTAAAAATACATATAATTCTGTATTCTACCACTGCTGAGGTGGGAAAGGATTTTTCTGGGGTCCAAAATGAAATTAGTAAAATTTTGCTGCCTCTCCAAAGTACTGTAACAAATTAAGATTTGACAGTGCCACAATATGTAAACGCATTCAAGAATATATATTGCTTTTAGCCAAGCACAAACCATCACATTATTTCAGGAGAGAAATATTCAAAACCAAAAATGTTAAATCTCTTCTGATTGCTTCCCTGTGGTTTAATTTGTGAGGAAAGGCAGAGAGGCATCACAAAATTTCCATTTTAGTTTTACTGTTCCCCACAGCCAATATTTTATGCCTTTGTTTTTATTTCTAGGTTCCAGGGACACATACAAAACATTCAAACTTTTTCTTTTGTTTTCTACCATGAGAAATCCTGCATGCAAATAAAATCTTATAATGGACCACTAGTACTCCTTTCCTCCCCTTCTCTTTCATAAACAATAAACTTACTGTATGCCAGTAACAATACACAGACACTGGTTTACTTGCAAAGATAATTCTGTAGTCCGGGTTACTTCTGTAAGAAGCAACGAGGATATGAAATGTCAGTACTCAGACACGAGACCTCAAACATGAAACCTTGAACACTGTGCTGTGTTGTGGCAACACTAATTCACATAACAAAAAGAATGGTCTGTTGCTAGAATCTCATCTTTAAAAGAAATATACCTTAACTCTCAATTACAAGCTTTCGTTATATGAAACCTCTCACAACTTTTCATCAGCTTTAGATTGCATCTTGACTTCTATAACCTGCTTCCATTTGTTAACCAAAGGGCGGAACACGCTGCATACTCAGCTTGCGTGACATCTTTAATGAAAAAGTTAGCTGGATATTATACAGCTAAAATCATCTTTTTAACAGCTTGATTGGTCTCCATGTGCCAGTCAGTCTTTAAAGAAACTCTTGTTCTGTTGGAAACACAGTTCAATATTATTTATACTTTATGTTATTAAATTTTTTGAGCATCCACTTTCCTATTTTTATTCCTTTTTTTAAAATTCAGAAACCTGTGAGAATATGTCTAACTCACGAAACTGTTCTATATTCCCAGAGAGAAAAATTGTAGGTAAAATTTTCCCCATCCTGTCCTTCTACTGATGAAATATAAAGATAACAGAAATCTAGAAAAGAAACCCACAAGGCTGACAGAAAACAGCATGTAAGGTTAGCACAGCCTTTGCAGTCTCCTTTGCTTTACTGGAATTGGAATATTGCTCTAAGTTCTCCCCCCTACAGCTACTACGTGGCACAGAAAAGACCAAAATCCCAACAGCAAATTCTCTACCTGGTATGAACACTACTGTGGCTTTTATGTAAGAGACCTCAAATATCCAGGTATTATTTTCTTTGGCAATTTCTTACAAATGTGTTTAGAAACTTAAATAAACCTGTAACGGATGATAAAGCTGATCAAAATTATGAAGGCCACAGGGTACAACATGCTGGACTACGGATAAAAGATGCTATTTGGGATCCTTTGTTTGTGTGTCTTGTGGTCACACACAGAACTTCCCATATTCTTAACATGAGGTCCAGAAAGCTTCCCGCTATAGCTGAAAATGCGAAAAAGACTTTGAGGATTCTGTTGACAGAAGTGAACAGTTGAACCCCAGATCACAAGAGAAACCACCTGTTTTCAGCATGCTGTATAAATCCATCATAAGTGTGTCTCAGGAAAGTTTCCCAGCGATTATATAAAGAAAAAAATTAGGGAAGAAACAAAAAAACTAACAGTATTTAAAAAGAAAACTGAAGAAAGCCAAAGACTGAAAATTTACCAGTATCACATATATATTCTACTACATGGGCTAAGTCACACAGAGTGACCAGGACAGGCACAAAATGGAACCTTTTCTCCAGAATCTCCAAGAATTTTACCAGACCATTATTTTGTTGCAAGTTTTATGAGTGGGATGAAAAAACTTCCCTCTGCCCCTTCCTCTTAAACTGCCACCCTGGCAAATAGCCATAAGACTTTCATATAAAACCTGAAATGTTACTTGCCTCCAATTTTTCCTTCCAAAACTGATTTATTTTCACCTTACCATGCAAACATATCCAGGCATCACAACAAGAGGACAAGCCAAACTGTGCTTGTAAGGTTCAGTTAGGCAAAGCAGTCATGGTTTCAAGTTCCTCTATTCAGCCATTCAAACTTAGAGTGGATACATAAACTATCATTACAAGAGTTTTGGAAAGTGGTGAATACCAGAAATAAGTCTGCAGTTGTCTTATTGTTTTATACTCTTCATTCATTTCCATTCTCCATGGAACTCTTGGGTTCCACGATTCCCACAAGTCACACAGCTAACATTTAATATTTCAACACTGGAAATTGTTTATGGTTTTTTAACTCCAAGAATTGTGCAACAAACTAAGCAAGCAAGTAACCATAGAAACTGTGGTAAAGAAAGAACTAATTTCAGCTAGGAAACTGCAGTGTATTTTTAATTCTTGCAAATGTTATTCTGTCATATTTTACATGTGAAAAAATCATTTAACATTTGCAGTAACTCACATATACTTGTTACGTACTAAAAGACACTTCTTACTACTGTGCTGTAGTAAGTATTCCATTTCTCTCTTCCTTCTTTTCTCCTCTCTCCCTCTATCCCAGTACAACACTTTCTTCTGTTAGCTTACGAACACCTGAATAAAAAAAATTTTACAAGGTTCTTCAATGGAGAAGAAAGATGCACCCTCTGTAGTTATTTTTATGCAAGTAGATTCTAAGAGTCAGTTATATTTACTGCCCTGTTAAAACCCAGCCTTTGTGGCATATTATCCTTAAATACGCTATGAAGGATTCATATTTTCCTTATTCTAGGAACTTTGCTAGGCAGGCATTAAATATCAAGTCCATGAACACATCTAATGATATAAACTACAGCCTGCATTCTATATGATGCAATTGAAGGAATTCAGTGAAACAGGATCGAACTGCTGTTTGGAACCAAAATGATTTTAGGTACCCACATCCCACCCAAGACATGGATCTTCATACCCAAAGGGAGTATTACACCAAGTCTTGTGCCATCTTACACAGACACTTCTCTTATAACTATTGTTTCTTAATGATGGTAATGAACTACACTGGTGTTAGTGAACATAAGATTAAAAATGCTGAAGTTTTCTACTCAACTGCCTATTTTATCCCAATGTTGGTATTTTATGAAGAGTTGAAAACTTCCAGGAAGAAAAAGACCTCAAAACTGTAGGGAAAGTTGTAATTCATCCATTTGGATTACTTGAGGACTTAAACAAAAATATTTGAAAACATTAGTATCTTTCACAAAAACTCAGCATGTCTAAATGAAGAAGGCTACATATCTTCTCTTACAAATCAGTGCTTGTAAGTATCTTTCTGTAAAAAGATTTCACATGCCAAAAATTTCTGAAAGCAGAGTAAATGTACTTTTATTTTTAATAGGAAGAACCCAACCCAAAAAACTGTTCCCAAATATTTAGCAAAGTATCATGAAGCTATGCAGGCATTGTGGACTTATTTTGTTTTGGGAGGCATTTCGGTTAAACTGTTAATCTAACAGACAGAGATATGAGCATACAGATTTCCAGTACTTCAGTAACACTTTGATGAGTAAATTTTAATTCAATCAAATAACACACCAATTCAACAGAATCCAAAACCGTACAGACCACATCTCCAGTCCTGTAAGTACAAGACATCCGTGGAATGAAAAAACCAGAGAGCTTAGAGAAAGCCAGTTTTTATGTTGACTCTGGCATGGAAATGCATCCTCTTGATTTGGATAACAAAGGCCAAGACCACATGGTCCCCCGGGAAGTATCTGGTGGGAGATACAGTGGGACATAAATAAAGCTTCACAGAGCTACCAGTACATGTTAACCGGCACAAACAGCAGGGTTACTGCTTTGGACTAGTGGGAGGTGGCCACTTCTCTGCAGTTCACAGCACACTTAATTTAGAAATGTCTGCTTTGGCAATTTCATCAATCAAAGGTATTTTTATACTTAATGACTAGATGTATTATTAATGACATTGTTTTAACACATTTATAAAAATTAAATCTTTGAAGGACTTTAATCAAAACAATATGGATTTAACATTTTTATCAAGTGAAGGAACAAAATACCACAAATGAAAAAAATTTGGACACAAGCCCAACACATCAATTTATTTTTTATTCTCTTTCTACTAGCAGACTCTAGTTTCAACAATTCTTCCTCAAAACCATGCAGATTTCACTGGACAGTACAAGCATTTGCTACAACATCATTCAGGTACATTACTTAAGATGATAAAAAAAATCTTCAAACACTGTACTTCAGAAGTAAAGAAGCTGGCGTACAGCTCTGACAAGATTCCAAAAAGTATGTATTAGTTTTAGAAGGGCAAACACTGCTTATGTTTCTTTCCATAACCAAATGATAAACACTGTACCAAGGAAAAACCACACACAGCTACAAATGCTTCCTAAATTCAGACATCATATTCATACCTTATCCTTATAATATTTTAATGTAGCTCAGGTGGTTGCATCTACTGAGATCATCTATTTAGTGACTGAAAAATTACGTACGTACAATAAATAACAGATCAATTATGTCAATGATAAGGTATTACCTTATAAATAACTGCCAATTCCAGTGACACATCAAGACACTGTTCCTTACAAACCTTATCACCACTTTACCCAAAGATCACAAAGCCAACTGCAATTACTGAACATACAAAGAGTAAAAGCATACATATAGCCAAAGAAGTATTTTAACACTCAAATTTCAACATATGTAATATATGTTGCACACATGAATCCACAAATCAAAGCAAAGTTTGATAAGGGTGTCACAGGTTGTGATATTAATGTTCTGGCATCTCATACATCAAATGGCAAGGATGGACAGTATTAACTGTACTTGCAAGTATGCAGAATTTTAACTGGAATGTTTAGATGGGATAAGTAATACCTATCCCAACAGAAATCACATCATAATTTTCATAATTAAACCATACTTACTCTGTAACATCTGCCCTGACCAAACCTTTGACAGTATCTTAACAAAGAACTGGTTTTCCATGCTGACAAGTACGGCTTTTATAAGTGGGGAAGGTCTGAAGTAGTTTGCTTTTTGTAAAAATTACTCCTTTTCTCCAAGAAAATGACTGAAAATAATCTAGACCATCTATTACAATACTGAAAGCTTGAACTACAAAGCTTAATGTAACCACAGACTGACAAAGAATTCCAAGTAAGCTACAATTCATGGGCAAACTCTTTTTAACCTGGCTGCTTTTTACAGGATACTTTCTCTCTCTTCTCCAAAACCAGCCCCCTCTGAGCCTGCAACGGTGTGGAGCTCTGATGAATCTTTTGAAAGCCTGGTGTAACTTGAACGCTGGCTCCGCTTGTGAGCAACTGTCTTCAGGTTCTCATTCTGAACCGCAGTTGGATTGGAACCTGAGCCAGGGTGCAGGATAATTTGAGATGGATCTCTGATACCTTGCATTTCTTCAAAATTTTGATTAGCTCGATTGCTTGGAGCACTGTTGTTATTTAAGGTGACTGTACTAGGGGTTCTGTTTAAATTATAGACTTTCTGGCAAGCTGGCCAGTTCTCTTCAGGGCTACTTGCTATCAGGCTGCTTTCAGAAGGGCTTTTCTTATCTTCTGAGCAAATAGACATGCGGACCACAGCTGGATCTTGAAGGCCACTAAGGCTGTGTGGAATTCCTCTCTTTGCACTGTGACTTTCGTCTTCAAGCTCAATGAGATTTGCCTTTTCAAGCTGTGAATCATCTGCTCCTTCATTATGGAGGGAATGGTTTGGAGAACTTTCGTTGGATCTTACACCAGAGTCAGATGAATCTTTCTTATCCAAAAGGGCATCTGTCAAGTATTCCTTTGCTTTGATAAAGGTTCTGATAGGCTCAGAACCATGTTCTGGAGATTTGGGCTGCTTCTCTATTTTGATATCCGTTTTCTTATCTTTACCTTCCTTAAGGAGAGGAGTATTATCCGATTCCTCAGTTCCAGACTCATCTTCATCACTGGGAAGTTTCTGATAGCGGAGAGTAACTCCCTTAAGCTTTAAATCTGCAGCCTGGAATATACTTGTTCTTTCTGAAGACTTCTTCCCTGGGAGAAGCTTGGAACCAGACTGATCAGATTTTTCATCTTCTTCAGTAATAGGATCCAAAGGAGATGCATCACTAGTAGAAACACCTGAAGTGCTGTAATCAACAACATCATTTCTCTTCAGCAAGAAGGACTTTCTTCCATCGTCTTGTTTCTGTTCACCATCTTTTCCTTTTTCCTGCTCTGAACTGGAGTGCAAGGAACCCCCTGATGTACTCTGCCCCATATAGAAAGCACTTGAGCTATGAGGGGAGGACCTCCCACTTACTGTAGTAGAATTGGCACCTCCTTCTAACTGTGACATCTGAGCAATATACTCTCTATATGCATCTCTGTACTCTGCCTGCACCTTGTCAGTAAGCTTTGATATTTCAATACTAGAATCTTGGGAGTTAAGACTTGAAAGACTTGGAGTTCTACGAGTTTGTGACTGGAAAAAAAAAGAAAGAAGAGAGAGAGAGAGATAACAGTCAAATGAAGTATTTATTTTTACTTTTACTGATCTTAAATGAACTAACTCAGAGTATTAAGTATGTGCTTAAATTATCCTTTTTGTTGCTGCAAATAGATTATGCAAGTGAAATTGTCAATGCTATAATTAAAATATGCTTACTATAATCATATATATGCAATCACACACACATTCACTAAATTTACAAAGTATTCTTATTGTTGGTCCCCATAACGGAAAATTTCCACAAAACAAGCATTTCATCCAGTGCATTTGAGGCTAACTTTTGAGTATATAAGAATTGAATTTGTATGTCAAGATGGGCTTTTCTAATACATTTTTGTACATCTACAAAATTAGCATTTTATATTAGATAGGAAGAATTCATCTAAATGTTGAACATCTCTCAAAAACATTTTTAAAAGACCCCCACCCTACATATTTCAAATATATCCTGGCAAAATGCCATTGCATGTAGCTGATTTCAGAAAAGTTGGTTTTCTAGCAAACATATTCCTCTTTGCCCCCTCCTCTGCTTTTAGAATTGGCTTTATTTCTCAATACCCTACTCTGATTTGATTGCTCATAAATTAAACTAATTTTCCCAAGTGGAGTCTCTTTTGCTCATGACAGTCACTGGTGAGTGATCTCTCCCGGCCCTTATCTCGACCCAGGAGCTCCTCATTGTATTTTCTCTCCCTGAGCCAGTGGAGGGCAGTGACGGAGCAGCTTTGGTGGGTACCTGGTGTCCAGGCAGGGTCAACCCACCACAGCAGAGAAGCAGCAATATTATTTTTTAATCAGTATTGATTTAAAAAATTTCAACAGGTCAATTCTAATGTTTTCTTAAGGACAAACTATCTTTCTCATTCTTTTGATTCAACTTCAGATAACTGGGCGTCAGAAGCACTATTTACTTAAATATAACAACTGTGAGTAATGCTAGTTTTGGTTTGTAAAAACACACAATGATAGTCTGTTGCAGGAAATAACCAGTAAGGGTAATCAGGACCCCACAAACACACACAAACATGCATGCACACATTCAGAGGTATCTGGGATAGACATCCCTCTCTGGGATATATATCCCAAACCTATTTTCATGGACAATTTTCATTATTAAAAATATCATCTCTAGTTAGTAACTTGCAGTGTCTTCCTATTTTGATGAACCTTCAAGATTTTTTCATTTACTTCCAGAGATGAAAAAAAATGCTAAAATGTTTGGGTTTGGTGGGGGTTTTTTGTTTGCTTGGTTTTTTAAATTCTAACCACTATTTGGCTACCAACTGATTTGTCTTATTTCATAAAGACAAATGAAAATCCCACACTTCAGGTGATTTCATAAGTTACAGAAAAAAAATTACCACAACCTATGGCAGAAAGTTAGTGACAGATATCAGCTCTGGAGTCTCTGAATAGGTTATGCATTGTCAGGACAAGGCTCTGATGTCATGGAGCACCGTAGTTGCCTGTTTTAAAAAACCTAACAAATATATCTGTAATCCCTCGAATGGCATAACATCTAGCTAGCACCTAGCTAAAGGATTTCATACACAAAACCTGAATACTATGATAAATGGAAGTCTTGCATGATACCCTCCTAAGCTAGAAAAAAGCATGACAGCTTTCATTTTTTTGTCATGAAGAGTGATTACTGGAACAGATGAAAAGTTTTCATATGGTAAAGACTAAAGACTTTGACTCACAGAGTATGGTTAGAGTTTACCTCTCTGCAGAACTAGTCTTTACCAAAACTGAGAACTGAAAGTATCTGAACCATCCCAGCAGACATATTTCTTGACCTGTCTTTATGAAAGAATGGAAAAAACCTCTTTTCCATATGGATAAGCAAGCAGAATATATTTCTCTATTAAATACCTGCCAACTTAAGTTACTGTGGCGTGGAGGAGCTTCATCAAGACCAATTGTGTTGAGTTCTTCAAAGCTGAAGTTAAGTGTGTAGGGAGCTTGACCAGCAAGACCTGTCAGCTCAGTGTGGGGCAACTCAGTGTTATGCCCAGGACGGCGAGTAAGTTCACTGTGAGGAATCGCAGCTGTAACGTGCTCAGTTGCTCCACGAGGATCTTCCTGAACAGTCTGATTTTCTGAGTTTCTCATTTCAAGTATCTTAATGCACAAAAAGAAACAGTTAGAAATAGTTTCCAAAATTGATAAACAAGAATTCTATTAAAAAGAGGAACGAGGAATTCACAACTTGAAAAATATACCTGCCTATGTGGTTGTGACCATGGAAAAGTGCAAAGAAAAACATCTCTTCACAGACCTAGTGCTTTCATTGTCTTTACTGCAAATCACATTTTAATATTTAATAATTTTTGTATTTAAAATTATTATTATTACTGCTCAGACCCTTGAAAGAATTCATGTCACAAAAACACTTAAAGTCTTGTTAAACTAGTGAAACACTATAAATTTGAAATCAAAACCAAACACTTCTTATCTAACAATAAATCTCATTGTGTAATTCTCAGTGTTTTCAAGACTGACTTAGCAGTTGAGAGACATACTGTTATTTTCAGAAAGAAAACTGGCAATAGTCTAAAAATACTTTAAAGAAAACACAGTTCTCTGTGATGTGTAACTCTTCCTGTAACACTGTCATTTACTTTCAAACTGAGAGGAAGGAAATAGGGGATATTAAAAATCTATATGTATGCTTCAATAATAGCATGCAGCAGTCTTGTATTATACAAGTATGTGTCAATTGAATACTGTACATTTATCTTATTGGCTTGATTTTTAGCTTACTTCCTTTAAAAATCAGGCTTATGCAACCGTGGGCCACACATCTCTAACAGCCTGGCTGTCCAATTCCTTGCCCATATTACTACACATACTTTGAATTCCCTGAGTAATTTCTAACAGAAGGACAGAGGCTTCAAAGAGAGTTAAGTTCTGACCATTTCATTAAAATAGACAAATTTGAAAGGGGAACCCATAAAGGAAAAAACAGATCCTACAAAAAGAGGAGGCAAAACTTCAGAGTTCACAATCAATTAAGATGAAAATCCATAGGGAAGCAGTTATTCATTAGTGCTCAAGACAAAAAGACAAAGTAACAAAATAATAGATGTGTGCATGTTTGAAGACTTACAGACTTAAAGGTGATAACAACAAGAAAGCAACCAGGAAGAAAAAAAATATTCATACTGAAAAAGACTAATTTATAATGACCTGAATACTGAACAGAAAGTCTTACCATGCTCCTGAACAGGTGCCAGTCACCAAAATTCATATTCATTTCTTTTTTCAGTTCATCAATATTGCACTGAGCCAAGACACGACCATTTATATTTGCCTGAAACAATAACACTAAATAATGTAAATTACAGATATAAGACTTATGGCCTGGCACTAACAGACTAAAAAGGTAATTAAAATTGGATGGGGACTACTAGTGAAACTCTCCAACACCACTCTTAAGTCCAATTCTATATAATAACCATGTGTTTTTATAAAAATACATTTATTGATGTTTGCTGATGGACAAGAGCCACAACAACCCCCTGCAGTGCTACAGGCTGGGCACAGAGTGGCTGGAGAGCAGCCAGGTGGAAAGGGATCTGGGG
>JAYRBT010000114.1:99746295-99774072 GCA_036023395.1 Myiotriccus ornatus
GATGAGGCTGGATGTGGCACTGAGTGCCATGATCTAGTAATCACAGTGGGGTTGGATCAAGGGTTGGACTTGATGATTTCAGAGGTCTCTTCCAACCCAGTTAATTCTATGATTCTATGTGTCATGGAAAAAAATGGAAATATAATAATAATATAAATATACACTAAAAATGTGTATATGAAAGCAATATGATTGTGTTCTGTAAAAATACATAAGGAAACAACACACTAGTGGTAGAAAATTCCAGGGACAATAAACCACATCAGTCTGCCTAAATTTCTCTGACTCACAACACAACTGGACTGCAGATGCCTGAGCATCTGAAGACAATCAGACAATGAAGTCCCAGGCATGATCTGACCCCTGGCTTAAGGCATCTAAGGTCAAGTACTACCTCCCTCAAGTTTCCTCTGTGCATAATACAGGCTTACATTCCTCCTATCATCAGAAATACTCAGGGATAGAAGACTAGACTTCTTTCTGAAGAAGAAGTGTCTAAACAACATCTATATTCCAGAAAGGTGATTCCTTATATTAGGCATGTTTATACAGTGCTTAACTTTCACAGGCACTGAATTCAATACAGAACCATTTCAATTGCATAACAGTGAGAGGTATTTCTCTTTATACCACATAGCAGCGGATGGACAGAAGGTAAAAGAGGAACCATGTCTTAGGAGAGCAGTCAGAAAATGGAAGACCCAAGTTGAGAGCTCCGCTCACAGCGAGGGATCTCAATGGTTTTGTTCCTATATCCCAGTAGATGGTCTTAAATCAAATCAGGAAAATGACCAGGCTGAGCCATTTTCATCCTTCTTTTTTACAGTAAGAAATTCAAGAATATAAATAAGAGGAATCTTGTTAGAGATAACTGATGAGCACATTCTTTTTGCACTGTAGGGCAACAGAAGCAACTGAAATTTTTTGCAGCTATGTTTAATGACCTGCAATCTTACATCCTACTGCTTGCTTTAAGCAACTTAAACCTGTCTCTTAATCCTTGAATCAACATCCTTCCTGTATTTGTTAAGATATGATAGATTCCAGGACAAAGTGAGCTCAGCAAAAACACTCACTAATGACAACCTTTGTATTTTTCCCTTCCTTCTTTGTAAAAGGAGCACACAGAATGGTAAAAAAAAATTAATAAAGGAAAAAATTATTCTGTGCTAATGTATCTATCAGAGAAAAGAACAGTAGCAGAAAAACGTACAGTGGCCTTTTTCTGAAGCACACAGATGTGGACTGTGATAAAGAAATGGAACCATCTTCATCCACTCATTTACAACAGAAGGGATGTGCCAATTTTTCACAGAGAAAAAAAAGGAATGTTGCTACCTGGAGATAGAACGCATTTTCAACCTTTTTTATCTATTTATTATACATGGCAATTTTGAAAACGTTTTTCTCGCTTCTATTCTCAAAATAACTAGTCTCATCAGCATTTGTATTTCTGACTGTTTTTCCTTTTTGACAGAGCACATTTTCTTGGAGAAATAAATGCTTGTATTAAAAATGTCCTCCAAACTTGGAATGCACAGAAGTTAGGACGTTGTTTTGCCTTTTTATGTGTTTCAGTAAACATTTTCAAGAAGAGGGGCAATTAAGTATTTCCTTTTCCTTGTGTATCTCCATGTTTAGGTACTAAATATATTAATGAAATTCTGCTGATACCTTTTTTATTGTTGCAGAGTACTGAGGTAACATGCTCTGGTCCAGACCATCTATCTGCTTTAGCTTCTCACACACAGCTTCCACACTCATTGTGCTCAGAGACACATGTGATCCTCCTGTGGTTGATCCTGGTCCTGTTCCCTGTGAGAAAATGTGCACATAAGACTTGTTCAAGTACTCAGTACACCTAGAATTTCACAATACACACTAACACAAATCAAGCTGTGTTCAACTACATTTTAAAATTAAGAGATGAGAATAAGAATGCACAGGCATTTTTAATTGCTATCAGAATATCTATATATTGGGAAAGCTTTATTATAGATATTTACATGAGAAAAAACCCCAGCATCTTGTGTTCTGCCTCTATGACAAAATAACTCTCCTAAATTATGTTAAGAAAAGAAACATAAACATCAGAAATATTAAGTAAGGGTTAATCAATTTAAAATGCACCTTCACTCACAAGTTTCCCCCTGATTTTAGTAGTTAGTTTAGTTCTGGGATGTTTGGTTTTTTCAAATAATGCAGATACAACTCAGATTTTCCTGTTTTAAAAACTTCTGGTTTAGTATGAGAAAAAGATAACCTAAAACATAACTCCTCAATGATTTGGATTCATTTGGTAATTTTAGCAATATCTGTCCATTTTCCAGAGGTTCCTTAAACTCCATTTACGCAAGATCAGCCCAGGAGCTGTGTATCACAGCACAGAAACACTCATCAGGACTTCAACTGCCCTCCAAGATACTATGAGGATGCTTCATACATCTCAAACTTTGGGAAGATTTAGGTAGAAATTATTTATGATTCAGCTTTGAAAACATAGGATTTGTCCCGTTAATGTTGCCAGCTTCTGGGAATTTCAAAGAAAGGGTGGAAAACCAAACCAAACGCATCTGCATGTAGCCAGTACACTAAGACAGTATGTTCTCTAGAAAAACCCACATACTCCTTGGATGGGGACCTGTGCAAAGTTACACTGGTGATTTCAAATTCCTAAAAGCAAAATCAGAAACAGTTCTATCAGCTATAAAATACCCCCCTACATAGGTACACAGTACACTCTCCTCCTGGGAGGGAGGCTGCACCCTCGCTTTTTCCTGAACATGAAGTTTTGGTTTCAGCACTGTAGACCATTCACCAAACAGCTCATTTTGGGAGGATACAAAAGAGGTTCTAAAGCTTCAGAGCTCATCATCACATGCATAAACACTGGGATGTAAACGTGTGCTTTGACAATCCAGAGTTCCGTTAATCAAGTTTTATTATACTCAAATCACCAATGAAGACTGGTTCTATAATTGCAATACTTTCCCCTCATTTTTATTTAATTACTTCAAAGTTGTTTAATCTTTTAGAATTAATATAAATTAATAGATCCAAATACATTGCTTATGAAAACCAAGGATCATCACAGAGAATGCCATTAACAATATCTGAATTATCTAAAACAGGATATTTACAAGGAATTTATTCAACTAGTAATTCCAAGGCAGCAATCCAAACCCCATTATCTACTACCATTTAACCTCAGAGTTATTTCTAATGCACTGTTATCAAAGGTATCCTGATCTGGGGAGGTAGGCATTCTCCTCAGCTAAGCTACTCACAGTTTCGAAGTTTAGATGCTATTACATCTAATTCCCTCAAGTTCTCTGCCAGATGTGCCTGAAATGGACTTAAAAATAGCTATCAACTCCATTCAGGAACACTACAGGAGGTTGCTGGGAATTTAAGCCTGGCGGTTCACACACTTGCCTAGAAACAGCTGGGGCACTAATCTTTGTCCCTGTGACCATTTATAATTTTTTTTTTAGTGTGATGTCCACTGGATACTACACAGACAAAAGATATACCCCATTTTCTGGGAAAGCAGTCTACCTAAATTACTGCATAAAAATTAGACATTATAATTCCACTGCAGTCTAGGTTCTTAAGAAGGGTTTGGTATTCCTTCTGAGGACAAGACAGCTACTTTTCACATTCTGCAATGTCTCCCTAATTAGTTGCCTACAATACCTAATTAGTTATCATACAGGCATCTAAAGGACAAATTTTATGGCTTAATTTAGTCTGATTTTTAGCACATCTAAAATCTACATAATGTTAAGGATACAAGCCAACCATCAAACTGATGAAGATGACAGGATGGAGCTTCACCCATAAACTATTTATCATATACTTTTATGAACATCTTTATTTTTCCTTTTTAAAAAACTTTTTTTCAGTTTTCAGCTTTTCTTCAGAATACTGATTTTGTCCATTATTTCCCCACAAACACACTATTTACTATTGGCATGAGTTAGATAAAACATCAATGGAGAAAAGATACTAAGTTAATTCAAATCTTAATTATTTTTTGAAAAAAACCCTTATCAATTAAAATAAAGTAAACCACTATAGCAAAAATTACATTGCAGCACTACTAAAATAAATGATCCCTAAGCAATGTATGCAAGCAATTGCCTTTGTTCTCAGAATCTATTAAATACATTTATGATATATCCAGAAATAAATGAAGTTTTAAACACTTCTAATTTAACAGTTCTCCTACAGATCAAAATGGTTTTTTAGCAATCAAGAACAAGTTATTCTTTCTGCATGCATGAAGACTTAGTTTAGAAACTTTGCTTTCTGTGTATAAAAAAAAATACGTAAAAGAGCTAAAATATTTAGACTATTTTTGTTAAAGTGTGAACTGTTTGAAATAGATGCACATTAATCCAAATCATTCTCTATGAAAAGCACTCTCTGAAGAATAAGTAATGTAATAGCTTTAGGGATATTGTCATCATGTAAGTGAATTAAAACTGTACTTAAACTGACACATTTTTCAGCCTTAGTGGTTTTGTGAGAGATGCTTAGAGAACATTAGTCTGAAAAGTATTTGCCATGCAAAGCTAAAAGCAGCTTGTCAAAACAAACCTCAAGGCTAGTAATGAGCATTAGTTTACAGACAGCCCAGCATGAAGCGCCAGTATGAGAGCTTCTGAAATGACTCTGAAACAAGTGAATGATAATTCACAGAAAGTGGCTGTACCTGTCTGGTTTTGTTTAACCCAAACTCACACAGCTTTCAGAAAAGGACAAAACAGAATTCAAAGAAACAGCTTAAAGCAACATCACAAAGGTTGAACATACAGACGACATGCTTTCAAGTAAACAGAGGAAATCGCTGTTAGGACAGAAATGGGATATAATGTGATGAAACTTCTAAGACAGATCTTCACAATATACATTTAGGATATGCTATACAAATACTATTTTCCCATGAGCAGACTACCCTGGTTTGCACTTGTAAAAAAAACAACACTTGCTATATTTTGTTTTGCATAAAAGTTTTATATCATGTTTTTAATTGAAAATCCTGCTTTTAATAAAACATTCTCCGGTCATTTCAAGATCACATTATACCACTGATGTATCTCAAGTAGCTCTTAAAGCTTCTGTATAACTGAACCTGCTCACTACCCTCGCCCCCATCCAAAAAAAAAGCAAACCAGCACCACCCACAGAACTGAAAAGTTATTTCTTATGAGAACAAATATTCAAATCACAAAAATGCCACATAAAAGCACTAGAAAATCTGTAAGAAAACTCCCATGCCAAACATTTTCATTCATGCTCAAACCTTTGAAAATGACTTCCAGTTTCTTAGAGTGCTGTATATTTACCTGTACTACATGCTCCGGGCCATGTTAGTTCTCATTCAAAGCACACATACCAACTGCATCTTAAGGGATTAGATATTCAGTGCAGTACGAAAAATGTATTTAAGCAAACAAAGTAATTATATCACAACAAGCTGCATCCTAACTAGTCACAATTAACAATGCAAACTAAAGCACAAAATCAACTTTATTACAGATAAGCACTGCTAATGCTAGTTGGATTTCTAACATAATAGAGGATCCTCTGAGCCATTCTATGTTACCATTCCATACCTGGTAACACTGCAATCCATCTACAAACTCTTCAAAAGAGCACTCAAAAGTTATTCAGGAATAAGCATTTGTACAGTAAAAACAGCAGAAATGCACGTTTGCCTCCATCCCAGATGTCAAAGGTTGTCAAAGATACCTTAAGTCTACCTTCATTAGTGATTTAAGCCAATACCCTAAAATTTGCAATGCAGCTTCATGCCGATACAACTAGATGGTATTTGGTAAACTTACCAGTTTGACACCTATGTTTGGATCCATTCAGCAAAGAACAGTTAACTACA
Organism: Myiotriccus ornatus; assembly: GCA_036023395.1. Classification (NCBI taxonomy): domain Eukaryota; kingdom Metazoa; phylum Chordata; class Aves; order Passeriformes; family Tyrannidae; genus Myiotriccus; species Myiotriccus ornatus. Next base: position 99,752,198 of record JAYRBT010000114.1, read on the forward strand.
GTCTGAGATAGACAGGTTTTATCATCAGCAACAGAATCCGAATATAGAAGAATACAAATATAGAAAGTGGTAGAAGGTGTATCAAATTCTTTATACGGGATGACTGTTCCCAAAATATTCCTCATTTCTCCTAACCTAACGTCAGCTTACACTGATATTATGGGACTAATGATTAGGATCTGAAATTTCAGAACTTGGTCAAATCCAATGTCAGACTGACAACAAAACTGATGCCTTAACTAGATCACGTAACAGCCTCAACAGCTCTGTCAACTCAAGCAATAAGCAGCAATGACGATCTGTATATAAAAAAAATTATACTCCTGACTAATCCTTTTTTTTTTTCCCTGATACAACTCAAACATTCAAAATAATGATTATTTTCTATTTTACACAGAAGTAAAATTGAAACATTTCTGGCTCCTTGCCAGTTGTGCATGAAAGACAATTTTGATTCTACATGCTCCTCCTGTTTTCAATCACCAAACCAATTACACATCTTGGTTTTCATTAACTACTTTGTGCAGGTTTTTTAGTTTATTTAATCACTTTGCATGCACCAAACCATTTAATAGGTAAAGTTGTATCATTTATACATAGCAACGACTCATCAATTATGAGCTACCTAAACAGCTGGATAAAATTATTGTACCTATCATCTAGAGATAATTGTAGTGCATAACACAAGTATAATACTGTTTCTTTTCACAGAAAACTCAATTAAGTTGACAAAAGAAGTTGTTTTAGAATAGATGAAACCCTGAAAACTCATCACACAAAATACCATACCCTGACTAACAACATTCTAGTCAACTACCTAGAGACTTTAAAAAGAAATTCAAAGTTTTAGATTTACACCATAGGTTAAATATTACTAAGTCTTAGAAAAGTATATGATCTGATGTGCTGCACTACACAGACTCACAGTAGTTTAAATTAAACTCAAAAACAGATCTAATAAAATCCTCCACTATCGTTATTTCACACGCAGTTTCTTTTTAATGTTTTAACTCCTACATTTTCTTCCTTACTTACAGGCAATAGATTCCATAACTTACAGGAATCTCTTAAATTGCTGTTTGAAGCTGCAGCCTATGTGTGCTTTAAGATAGCAGCAGCAAGCAGAAGAGCAACCAGGTCCAGGGCTGCTGCTGGAATCATTCACTACTTTGCCCTGAGACTAAATAATCCCACTTTTCCAGGCTTGTGTCCCTTTTCACACTCATGGATACACACACACTTCAGTCATCACTCTAATACTTTTGAGAAAGTCCTTTTTTGAGAAATTTCAATGGTCTGGGAAGAGAATGGGATCCTGAGATAAGGAATGAAACACAGGGAAGACATCAGCATCTCCAAAAATATACTACAAGAAAAAATTACTTCCTTCACACAGGGTAGTTAATGATGTGAGAGAGAGAACTTTAGGGTACATTTTCCATTGCATCACCCATACATGGTTGCTCAGTTAAAGTTATGTGCAGTTAAATACAGTTTGGAGTTTGTGTGTTGGTTTTTTTTTTCATTGCATAAGAATAGAAAGACTTTTTTGCAACGATCTACTAAAAGAAAAAGTAACTGAGATCAAACTGTAACTGTTGCCAACAACTATCGGTAGCAAACATTAAGAGAATCATGACAGTCATCTGAACCTCTTTGTTTTGGTAATAAATCATGATCTCAACTACAGTTAAAACTTATACCATAAAGATGTCTTCTTTGTGTGAATACTTAAGATAAAACAAAAACATGTCATGGAAAAGGTAGTTGTTAGCATTTGGACTCAAGAATAAGCTTATGACCAGCAATTTCTTTTTTTCCCATTTCTATCAAAAGTTGCTTTATACAGTGTTACCTTCAATAGCTTTATGTCACCAACTAAAGAAGTAGGGTTTGGGTGAGAGAGTTGACTGAAGCAGAAAAACACAGTTACTTCTAAAATTTAAGCACCGAATGACTGGCTGTCATTCTTCACTCTGTTTAGCTACCACAACACTCTTTACTGAAAGCTCACCACAGCTACCGAGAAAGGCAAGGGGAAAACTACAGGGAAAAATAGAATACATCTTACAAGTGAAATATTAGCTCTTAAAATCATTCACAACTACATTAGTTTTCAACTACTCTATTCGCCCACCAAAGCCACTGATGCAGTGTTAGTGAACTGCAGTTATGATTAATGCAGACTCATTACTGCTGAAAAAGCAATGAGATGCTAAAATTTCCACACCACATGACTACTCATTTACCATTGAGGGGTCTGTGGGTGAAGGAAGCCCCTCATCAGCATCCTCCTTGATAACATCCTAACAACAACAAAATATTATGGTTTGGGTAAAATGATCAAGGGCTCAACAAAAATTATGAAGTAAACAGTGAATGAGAATGATCTCATAATAATACATAATTCAATAGAAACACATTTGTTTTCTTTAAGTGATTAAAACTGTTACAACCTTTTAACAGCTTTGCTCATTGTATCAATATCCTAGAATTAAAGTGATGGACAAGTGAGGCTTTTATTTTTTGTCTTTCCTTAGTTCATAAATCCATTTGAACAGCCATCTGTCAGTAAAATAAATACTGTTAAATAGGAAATTTATTATTCTATAGGAAGTAGAAAAGTCTGCTCATTTCTCCTTTTCAAAGGGTAAAGTTGAATTATATGTACTTGCAAAAACACTTAAGATAAAATGTATTTTGTTTTACACTTCTTTTAACTTTTTAATTTGACCTTCCAGTTTATAGTATTTGTTACAACATTAAAGGATGCAATTTTATCTTCTACAGATATGCCAAAGAATTTGTGACATATTATTAGAAAAAATGGAACAAGTATACAAGCAGCACTCATTTTCTTACAATATTAAACTATATCAATTTTGGTATTATAGTACAATTAGCATTTTCATTAAAATATTTTTTGCCAGTATTACTCCTTTAACCTTGATACATGGATGTTAGAATTGGTTTTCCTCTGTACAGAATTTCTAAAGTTAAAACAAAATACATTTTACATTACATGTTATTAATACCTTTGCTTAAAATATTTATAATATAAAGCTTATACTTGTCTAATAGAGAATCATCATTAATAACCTTCATTTTCATTACTCACTATATTTATTGTCTAGGTTAGTATTTGAATTACCCTTCAAAATACTTACTAGGCCATTGTTCTGATCTCTGGACAAACTCGTTTTTAGTGGTGGACGTGAGATGAGATGAGAACTGCCAGGGTAATACCTTGGCATGTAAAGATATGGGGCAAAGAATGGCTATGGAAAAAAAAAAAGCGTAACAAAAAAGGGACAAACAATTACACAAATCAAAATGTAATAATAAAATAAAAATCATTTCAACAAAACACATCCTCTAGTTGAATTCAATAAAGTGAAAACAGAAATTACTAATTGCTTTCTTTGCTTTTTGCATTGAACAGAATTTAGTTAAAAGCTCTGGAGTGAGTTCTTCAAAATCCCTCAGGAACTGACACCCTTTCATTCTCCTCAGAGCCAACAGCTGCTCTGGCATGGTTTTCTGGAGGAACAGGGTGAATGGTTTTTTTGGTAGCTACATTCTAACATCTGTTTTGAGTATGGCAAAAGGATAATTTAAGGAACAATTCTGACAATTTCACTCTCTGACCTTCTAAACTCAAAATCAGATGCTCAGTAAAACCTGCAATCATTAACGATAGCCAGGACAATTGTATCAAACAAACAAAAAGTGTGACACGTAATAGCATCACTAGAACTTCCCATATTTGTGGCACCCAACCTGAGGGTTTCCACAAATGCTAGATTTTATAAATTTATAAATAGATTCTTATAGCAGACAGTATATGAGCTTTGTTTTGTTGGAAATATATTAATGTATGTTGTTCAATACAAATATGATTTTAAAGGACAATGTTAATTTAGACTTCAGAAAAAGAAGAATTATAGCACTCATTGCTTTCAACTCATGACCCAGTTCTTAATAAAACCCCCAAAACAAACAAATAAACGAACAAACAAAAAAAATCACAAAAACCTAAAAAAATCTCAAAACAATGGCTGTATTATAGATTTCTGTAGATTTCTATACATAGCATTTCCAAAATTGTATTATCCAGCTACTTAACAAGAGAATATATTATTTGGTTTGTGTTTCTGCACATGACAAGATTCTGATTAATCTACTGCAGCAAATTCAGTAAAGAGTAAATAATTCTGTAACTCAAGGGACAATCTATGAGGGCAGAGTAAAATTTGTTGAAATATTTCACTTTATATTTGTCAATAAGGAAAAAAACACTTCTGTATTTAGAAGCAGCTTTCTATGAATTAAGAAATTTAAGTTTAATGTCTGAGGGTATCACTTACGTAAATGGCATATGCTAAAACTTTGAGCACTTTATGGAAAATAAAAATGGTCCCATATGCTTAGCTGTTAGAAGGAGACTCTGAACACTTTCACACAATTACCACAAAAATTTCATACGCTCCTCCAGCGTATGAAGTTACACAATATGCACTGTAACCATTAGTCTAAATGGGGAAGTTTGGTTTGGTTTGAATAGGTAGGAGAACCAATACCTAGCTCTTGCCTTACATTAACTGGTTAGAAAATACCTGGTTAGAAAGATGCAGAAAATTCACTGAACTGAAATTATCCCACTGTCATAAGACATATTCTAGAAATAATATGAACTTTTTTTTAAAGAGAGATTTAATTTCCAGAATATATAATGGAATAATCTAATGCATGTTTTCCACTAAGAATTTTAAACCATGTGGAAATACCCCAAGCATGAAATGCTCAGTGATCATACTGCATTCAAGTGCCCAGCTCTCACTGCAGTGCCTGTTCTCTGAAATACACACTGAGCACCCACTTGCTGGTTGTGAGACATCAAACTAGAAAGCAATGGAAAAAAATTTGTCCACTAAGGCAATTATCCCACAATTCTTCCATAATTTCTAATCAAGCCTTGAGCCCACTTCAGCTACTCCACTGCTTCCCAACTGTGGGATTAATTCTCAATTATAGGGTTGAACACTACAGACTCAATCTTCATTTGAAATATGATAATACAGGTATCATAAAAACATGGTATCAATACAAATACATAGTGGGCATAAATCAGTGTAGAGTTGCTCATCAAGTCTGCACACAGCCTACAAAACATAGGAGTGGTTATTAGTTTTTCAAGATATCAGAGAATTTTCTCCTTTTCTGAAAAAAAAAAAAAAATATTCACACACCATTAATTCTAGCTCCCACCCATGAAATCCCAAGGTAGACTTGCCTACTGCTGTGACCTTCCCTATAAGAAAAATGATCTTCACAATGATCGATGAGAGCTGCAATTCTTAGAAGTTGAACCTGAATTCAGCTTGTAATCAGGCCATTAGACAGTGCTCAACTGTACATGTCAGCAGAGTCCTATACCGAGAGCCAGAGTGCTAAGTCGAAGACCTGATAAACAGGACCATTTCCTTTACAGCTACCCAGAGGGAAAATGGATTTTAAACCAAAAATTAATAGATTACATCACTGCAACTTCAAGGTCCATAACACAGAAGAATCTAAAGAACAAAGAAGAAAGATACATAATAAAAAAGTGTATTTCCTAGAAATAAACAGAGCGTTTTCTCCAACAGCTCAAAGGTTTTTTTTCTTAAGCACAAATGAATGCTTAAAGACAACAGGACAGGAACCTTTTACTGGTCAGAATATCCCCAGAACTTAGGGTGGTTTTGAATAAAAATTCAGCCACTTCCACAGAAGCATTTGAATCCATTGTGCTGTGTCATACCAGTATCCAAGACCTCTCTTGGAAACTTCTACTGGGGAGAGCCTATTCTTCAATTGCCTTTTTTTTTTTTTAAACACCATTCTTACAAAAACCTGGGAAGTGAAATATGATTGAAAATGCTCAAGGAAACAGTCTTTCAGGATGAATTTCCTACTCTTAAAAGGTTCTCGTCACTTATCTCAGCATGTGGTGTTCATGACAGTACCTTTATGAGTCTAAAGTAATGAATACAGCTCTCTTGACAGTATGTGTAAGAGAAACACTAAAAACAATTACACTTTAGAAGGGTATTATAAAATTCCAGAGAGAAAGGCCAAAACTGAAGCATTTTAGTCTTCAGCAGGTAAAAAAGTAAGCATACCTGTGAGCCTGTGTAAGTATGAACAAATAAACCGATTGTAAGAACGGCTTATGACTCACCAATAATTGTTTCTGTAATGCTTGTTAGAGCCAAAAAACCCCATACAGGTTTCAGTGGTATATCACCCCAGACTTTAAACCTTGTCATGTACAGTAACACAAAACAGGGCAAAACAGACACAAAAACAGGGTTGCCAATGAAACATCTATTTTAACAGAGCTGAGCTGGTATCAGCACAAATACTCATGAGACAAGTGTTTATCAGTGTTGGACTACTTCAAAGTATATGTCATTTTACGTTATTTTCAATAAAACAGTATGTCACTGTATTGAAGGTATATAAGGATAATTTTAGAATAGGTAACTTAAAAACTTCTGTGCTACATGTACTTTTTTTTTTTTGCTTTGGTTAATAAGCACTGATTTAGGAATAACTCAATTTACTTTCCAGCTTACTACTTTATACATTTACCTACAGTCAAATCTACTTAAAATTAAGGTTATTTCCTGCAGATAGAAATAAGCTATGACTTATTTCAGCTATGTTTTTTTTATGATAGTACTAAAAAAAAATATTAAAAATAAAGTTTAAAAATACTGAATACATCCCACAAAACCATAAAGTTTATAGACTTGATTTGACGATACAGTAAAGCACTTCATTTAACTTTGAGGTGAGTCATTCCCAGGACTATGTTTTCTGAGGCCCACAAATAGCTCATAAATGTATGTTTTATGCAATTTATGAGAATTTTTTTAAACTAGTGCAACACCGGATTAGGGAAAAGATCACAGAATAACTTTAAAAATAGAGACAAAAGGGAAGACAGACATACATTCTCGTAATGTAGCTCCCTACTTGAGTTTCTGTAGGCTTTAACAAGTCACCAAGAAAAAGTTGGGATCCCTTTCAATGTCTGTGAGCATGTGAACAATTGAGTAAAGTTTACCCTCTCATCCCCCCCAAAAAAAACCTAAAATATCCTACAACTGAGCAGGGTCTCAAAATGATTTGACCTTTTTTCCCCTTGTTAATTTGTTTTTTACCACATTTCTTCCCCAGACAACAGTGACTGAATGCTACTGTGAGATTTGTCAATTCTTGGACTTTTCTGAACTCCCAAATAAAACTTGCATGGGTATTTTAATATTTTATAGATGGTATCTGCAGTATTACCAGATTAAATCAGAAGAATGTTAATTGGGTCTCGATTATTTACCCGATTGTAAAAGGGATGCTGAGGTCCTGTCATACCACTATAGTAACTGCTATGAGGTTGTGGTGATAAAACTCCGCTATTGAAAGGTCCATTGAAGGAGGTTGTAGAAGAGCAAGCTGATGAGGGCTGACTGAACAGAGATGTTGCTCTTGCAGGTGCCTCATGTAAAGGCAACGTGGGATAAGGAAGTCCTCCAATATTCATCTGGTCTCTTGCAGCACGAACATCTGAAAAATAAATAGGTAAGAATAAGATCTTGCTTGAGCTATTTGGGAAAGTTTTCATTTGTTTGCCAATTCATTTTTGTGTATTTAACACCAATCAGAATTCACCAAGTAGAATGCCAAGTAGAATGTCAAATTTCAGCTGCATTCGGTTGATTTCTCTCGATGATCACATCTACACAGGAGTCTTTAAGACAGTTAGGACGATTCATCGCATAAATTTACATAGCATACTAAATGCCTCTAAATACCCAGAGTTTTTTTAAACCTAAAGGAACCTAACTGACACTCTCCAAGAGAAGCTGTTCCAAGGCTGGTCTGTTCCGTGGCAGAGCAACAGATTCCTCCACAAAGGGGCGTTTTCTGACCCACCAAGAGCCATCAGTATTCTCACAGGAGGCGCTAATGAAACTGAGGTCCCCAATATGCCTCAGCCCAGGGAGTGGGAGCGACCAGGAGCGCAACGAGGCAGTTTGCGCAGCCGCGGGCACAGGAAGGGTGCAGTCACCCCACCAACTCAAGAGGTGAGCTCTACTGGTGGTCATCACCCTCTGGGAAGGAGCTTGGATCTGGTATCCACAAGGCAGAAAGTTATGTCCTCTGCACTTGCCAAGAAGGATGTGACAACCCAGACAAAGCTCCCATCCAGGTCTCAGGCTGCAGGGAGGGCCAGAGCCACTCACCAGTATTGCACAGCAGTAGAGACAACAGCTGTGTGGAGTGTGACCAGGCAGATGATCCTGGTCCAGCCTCGTGGCACAGCGAAGTGAGGAAGCAGAAAGGTTAAGGAGCATGACAGAGTCCAAGAAGGGAAACTATTGGAATCATGCTCTGGCCTCCCTGAGACAGAACAGCCACCAGAAAAAAACCAGGATCCAGGGGGTCCTGTACCCTCCCCCCAGCAGGCAGAAGGCAGCTGCACCGGGGGAGGTTCAGGTTGGACATCAGGAAGAATTTCTTTGCTGAAGAGGTGGTTAAGCATTAGAAGGGCTGCCCGGGGAAGTGGTGAAGTCACCATCCCTGGAAGCATTCAGTAAAAAACAACTGGATGCGGCACTTACTGCTGTGGTTGACATGATGGTGTTTGGTCAAAAGTTGAACTTGATAATCTTGGAGGCTTTTCCCAACTTTAATGATTCTAAGATTCTAAGACAGTATCTCCAAAAGGAGTGAATGGAGGGAAGTCCTCGCTCAGGGTAGCAGACAACCCCCCCCATCCTTTGCCCATCTCACACTCCCAGGTGCCTCTGTACAATAGGTATGAGGCTCTGGATGTGAAAGGCCAGTCAGTGGATGATGACAAAGACAGTCCATTACACCAGATGTATCCCAAGGGGCAGAAAGGCCTACACCTCATATCAAGACCAGTTTCACAAGGAAGAAAAGACAGATTGCAGTTGTACGTGATTCCAAGGGAAACAGAGGGTCCAGTATGCTGTAATGAACCACCCCCTTCAGAATCCTGCTGTCTCCCTGGGACCTGGGTTAAGGACACCACCAGGAAAGGCGTTACCCTGATATGGCCCTTGGACTACTACCCATGACTGGTCTTCCATGTGGGAGGCAATGAAGTTGAAAGGCGTAGTCCAAGTGCAATCAAAAGAGACTTGAGGACAACGGAAAAATTGGTGAGGGAATCTGGAGCACAAGTTATTTTCTCTCTATCCTTTCAGTTGCCGGCAGTGACACTGGAAGAAATATATAGACCCAGCACATTGATACATGGCACCATGGCTGGTGTCACCACCAACATTTTGTCGGTTTTGATAACAGGAAGGCCTACAGAGCACCAGGCATCAGACAGGATTCACCTTTCTCAAAACAGGAGAGTCTTTGCCCAGGAGCCAGCAGGGCTAATTCACAGAGCTTTAAACTAGACATGACAGGGGAAGGGAATAATATCAGGCTTGCCCATGACAAGCTGTGGATGACATGCCAAGGTTAGAGGGATGCAGTGCCAGTGAGAGCCCTCAGCCAGTGGCTCTGTCCTGGAGCACTGGAGCACTCTTGAAGTCTTAAGGAGATCAGCCAGGGGCTCCTGAGGTAATGGAAACCAACAGGGAAACACCAGTGAAAGGGATGTTCCTCTAAGAAGGTGACATGGCCAACAGCCCAGCTGAGGTGCCTCTACATCAGTGCACACAGCATGGGCAACAAGCAGGAGGAGCTGGAAGCCACTGCGCTGTTAGAAAACTATGACCTAGTTGCCATTCTGGAATCTTGGTGGGAACGAATCCCAAGACTGGAATGTGACTATTGATGGCTATAGGCTGTTCAGAAGGGACAGAGTAGGAAGGACGGGAGGAGAGGTTGCCCTCTACATCAGGAGATGGATAGATTTCAAATTTTAAAAAATAGTAGAAAGGAGGACCCCCAAGGAACTACTGGCCTGTCAGAACCTCTGTGCCTGGGAAGATCATGGAACAGATCCACCAAGACACATGGAGGACAGGGAGGTGATTCGAGACAGCACAGCTTCACCAAGGGCAAGTCCTGCCTGACCAATCCAGTGGCCTCCTATGGTGGGGTGACTACATCAGTGGACAAGGGAAGGGCTAGAGATGTCATTTATCTGGATTTCTGTAAAGTCTTGGACATGATCTCCCACAACATGGTTCTCTCTAAACAGGCAAGAAATGGATTCAATGGCTGGATTTTTAGATGGATAAGAAATTGGGTGGACACTCACATCCAGAGGGTAGTGGTCAATGGCTCAGAGTCACAATGGACATCATTGATGAGTGGTGTCCCTCAAGGGTCCGTATTGGGATCACTGTTATATAATATGTTCATTAATAGACGAAGGGATCAAGTGCACCCTCAGCAAATTTGCAGATGACACCAAGCTGAGTGGTGCAGCTGACACACCTGAGGGATGGGATGTCACTCAGAAAAACTCAAGAAGTAGACCTATGGGAATCTCATGAGGTTTAATAAGACCTCATGCAAGGTGCTGCACCTTGATCAGGGCAACCCCCAGTATCAGTCCAGGCTGGGGACTGATCAAGAACAGCCCTGCCAAGAAGGACTTGGGGGTGCTGGTCATGAGAGGCTGGACATGAGCTGGCAATATGAGCCTGCAGCCCAGACAGCCAAACATATCCTGGGCTGCATCCTGGTGAGACCCCCCTGGAGCATTCAGCTCTGGGGTCCCCAGCACAGCAAGGTCATGGACCAGCTGTTGGAGTGAGTCCAGAGGAGGCCACCAAGATGATCAGAGGGCTGGAGCACCTCTCCTGTGAGGAAAGGCTAAGAGAAATGGGTTTGTTCAGCCTGGAAAAGAGAAGGCTTAGGTTGATGTAACTGCAGCCTTCCAGCACCTGATAAGAGCCCACAAGAAAGATGGAGACCATTTATAAGGACATGTAGTGACAGGACAAGGGGGAATGGCTTTCCTCCATCTGCTAAAGCAGTCTCCAAACCAAGAACAGCAGATTCTCCCCTCCAAAACAGAGGCTTTAATCTAATATGATCTGGCCATTACAGCACAGCTACTAAGTGAAACAGAATGGCCTCTTAGTGAAGTTGAATCAGACAATCTGAAGGTCTGATTTGATGAACAAATCAGTATTCTGGGTAACATGCAAAGTAGTTGTACTTAAAATGAAAATAAATTATAGAATTGTCATTTTCCATTTATTTGAAAACATACCTGCAATGATTTCACGTAGTTTGGGATCCAAGTTCACAGTACAAGGCAAAAAGGTTCTTACATCACGTGCAACAAGAACAGGTGTTCGTGAGGATAAAAATACTTCAAAGTTCCGTATATCTGCATCAATTTCAAGTAGAGGTTCAACATCTTTAGTTGTAGGAATATTCTTTGAAATTCTGGGAGGGTGAAATTAGATACATCATAAACCATATTTATTAGAGTATGACTTCTTTTTATATAGTGATATTCTAGGGTGAAATACTAGTACACTTGCATCCATTCTCCCTGTTCTCTGGAAATAAGAGAACCCATAGAGAGCTGCACTGTCTGCAGAAATTTTAATGTAACATTTTCTGAAATGCAAAAAACCTCAAACTGCTAAACAATCTCATCTAATTGTATTCTTCAGAGAAATGTCAAAGAAGCCATACAGAAGACAAAAATCAGATCCAGAATTTACAGATCAGTAAAATCAAATGCAAAGTCAGGGGAAGTTACCATTTGTCAATGGTAATCTCAAACACCTATTCAAATTCCTATACCCAAATCAGAAAGTCCATGGTTAAAAAAAAAAAAAATCTCATTTTTAAACTAACACCTTTAGTAACAGAACACTCAAGCATCTTTAATGTTGATCAAAATTCAACTGTGCATCCATGGTAAAAAGTGGGAAAACAATCACCTGCTTTCAAGTAATTCACCTTCTAAGAAAGGAAGCCACAAACAATAACAACAAAACCATGAGACACAATCTAAATAAGGGACTGTTCACGCATTATAACTATTGTCAAGCAACAGTTGGGGTTTGGTAAGAACTTGTATAAAGGGGAGTTTAAGGAAGGAACTAGGAGAAGGATTAAACGTTAGTCTCGTGGAAGTTTATGAAAAACTCCTACCAAATGCAATCAAGTGATGGAAGCTAACATGGTGGGTCAGATGGACCTATCTTATTTGATATCTCACCTCACAGTACCAAGATCTCATCTATTATCAAATGAAAAATGATAATCTAAAGATTACTAAGATAAAAAAATGCGTGTCACCCCCAGTATAATAAAAATGGAAAGAGTGAAAGAATGTACTGAGAATGGTGAACACAGTTACAGTAATGGCTATAAAGTGACTGTCACAGCACTCTATATGGATACCAGTGAAGTAACTGCATTGTAGGTAAAGTTAAAATAGAAAAAAATATGAAAAAATCCACATACAGATTAAAAACCTTATACAAATGCAAAACTAATGATGCCTCTCAGTAGTTAATGGCTTTTTCCAAGACATATTATGAGTGCAGTGCCGTGAAAAAGGGTGACAGCACAGATATGCTGACTGTTCTATGAGCTGCTGCAACTTGTCAAAAAGAAGAAGATATCATAGCACAAGGAAAGTGTAAGAGTTTTCTCTGACTACAGGACAATTAAAGCAGCTAAGGCAACTGCCAGTGCTGTCATGCGGGAGTGTACTGACGCACGGATGGGAAGGGAGGAGCCCTCATGCACACCCAGTAATTTATCAGTACAACCAGAAATCTCTTACATAAAATAAATTCACACTTGTGTCTATGAAGAGAAAAAAAATGTAACACTTATAAAACCACCCAACTGGTTGTAATTGAATTGTATTTTTAACAGACCTAATGAACTAAGTCTATCATTAGCTGAACAATCTTACCTTATTTCACAATTTAATTGCTTTTTAAAAGCAACAATATTTTTTATCTTTATTTTTAGAACCTCCATATAAAGTAGAATTTTACGTACCATGGGATTTTTCCATAGACAACAGTGGCTGATTTACACAGAATACTTAGCATTTAATGCTAAGAGAAATAAAACAATTGAGGATCAGTGCTAGATGCTTGATTGAGGATCAATGCTAGATGCTTGAAGTGCAACTCCTTCACATTAAAAAATGCATTTCAACTGTGTGTTAATTTTTCAGTCTAATCTTTCAGGATAGTCTTGCCATATACTAAAAGTAGAATTAACGAATTCCTATAAATTTTACCAGAAAACATCTGAATGGACCACTTTCCTAACAGATGGAGGATACTGCCATACCATGCTGACATAAACAGTGTCCACGAATAACTTCATTCATAGTGAGAAGTTACTTCTACAGCACAGGAAAAATGTAACAAATATAAAGCATAAAAGCAAGTGTAGCCTATTCTAACAAAGGTTCTGATCCTTTAAATCGTTACGAGATGTTGTCTGGATGGCAGTGGGATTATCCACTTTGGGGAATTTCAATGCGTGTAAAGCTTCACAGGCTCCAGCCTTATGAGAATAAAAGGTGGTTTTATAAGAAGCCAAACTTGACATCCAGAAGTAGGTTACAGTTTCAAATAATGGGAACAGTTCATTCTCTGGCAGCGTTTAAAGAAATCTAGTAGAAGCTAAAGTAGTCCTAACCTCAAGCAGTTAATGGTTAAAAGAAAAAAATAAGAACATTGGCAGTATCGAAGTAAAACTTGTACATTCCACAGAATCTCAGAAGTTAATATTTTACACTAATTTTTAGCTACTACTTTAGGTTTTTCTATTTTGCCTTACATAAAACTACAACTAAACTGACTGCACGTGTTTGTTTTTAATCTAAGAACAGAAATGAAAAAAAGACAAAATCACTAATGCATGTTTTATTTATATATATTAGTTACACAGATTTACTGTGAGTGTTCTAGACAAGAGTTCAGCACTGGCAAAGTAAAAATTAAGTCACTTTTTAAGTCAGGGGCTGAAGAGTTAAAGAGTGGCCTACTTCAACACTTAAATCTACAAAATAAAAAGCCAAAAGAGAATGTGACATAGATTTAAATAAAACACACAGCTGATGAATCACATGAAACAAATTATTTGAATTTTAATGCCAGCTCTACTTAAGTCTGAATGCAAACAGTGTTCCGAATACGATGAACAAAGCTACTGTTCAGAAGCCAATAGCCCACTGCTGGTGTGCAGATTGAAGTCTCTATTCTAACCTCCTGAGCTCCATGTCTTAAACTACGCCTTTGAAAGAAATATTTATGTAAATGATAATCTTTTGGCAAAGAGCCACAAAACCCATACGTGCCTGTAGTTCTCAGATAAAAAAAATAAAAGGTTAGCACGTAAAGCACTTTAGGAGTTACTTTTTCTAAAAAATAAGCATGCAGATCTAAAAATAAAGCACTGTGAACACCCTATTCTCATTTTGGGGCTAGATTCCTGAGGCAAAAGAATTACTTTTTAAATCAGAAACATCAAAAACTGTCAGTGTTACAGAGTGTCTGTTTCCAAAGAAACTACTTGAACTTAAAAGGAATTAGGCCAAAACAGAACATTACATTGATAGAAATGAACCTTAAAAATTCATTTCACTACTTAAAATAAAAAAAAAATTAAAATATTAAATTAAAAACTGCTTTCATTGTGGAGTAAGTTATGTTCCAACAATGATGGATTATTTCTGGCTTTTTCCTCATATACAGATAATTTACTACAAGTACACAGAGTTACATCATCCTATCTTCCATTCAAGAGACTGGAAAAATTTGATTCAATTTTTTTCTAGTTATGTTCATCTTGTACTTCCATCGCTGACTTGGAAAATAACCACCATGATCCAACAGTGAGTCCAGCACTGAATGTTGCCAGCAGAGCATGGGCTACAGATGACATTGCCTACCTATTCACCATCTACTTCATCACCCAACCAGGTGGCGGCAAAATGGCAACAGCATCAACTACCTCCATCTGCACTTGAGGCTGCACTGAGCCCACAGTGCCTGTGCCATTGGGCATGTCAGGCCCTGGCATGTGCCAAAGGCTCCACCACCTCTTCCCCCAGCCAGGCGTTTTGGGGCTTGTGCTCAAGGCCAGCTCTGGCACAGTGCAGCTGAGTGACCTGGGATCTGACTGTGGTAACACGAGCTGTGAGAACCTTCACTGGAGGCTCCCTTGCCTGAGCTAAGAACAGCTTTAAGGCCTTTACCCTTGGTCCTCGCCTGAGTTACATCTATGTACCTTTGTCTTGACCTTGACCCACTGACCTAAATTCCTGCCTTGGCCTAAAACGTGCCTTGTGGCTAACAGACCAACTGGGCTGTTTGCTGTCCCTGAACTTGCTCTGATTTTCCTGTTTGGCTACCGTGGGACTGCACTCCTTGGTCAATAGGACAATGCCCTGCCTGCCCTGCTGTTCTCCTCAGCTCCCACCTCGCCTTCTCTCATGGAGCTGCCTGCCCTACTGTTCCCAGACAGGTGAAGGTTGACTTCACTGCATGTGAGAAGAGTCATTTAACTTTTTAACTCCATCAAAAGCAACAGACTTAATTAATTGCTATTAAATAATAGATAGAGCAACAGAAGGTATGTGCATGAAGGCATGTCATGTTTTATCTATCATGTGCTTTTAAAATTTTTCTCTCAATACAGTGTAAAATGTTGTTTAAAGTAATGAAATAACTTCTCATTAAAAATTACAACCCCCCACTTTTTCTAGAGGTTTGATATAGAGAAACATAATAAATAAACAAATACTACTAATATAATGCTCCAGGAACTTTGCAGTACTATCAACATGTCAAGAGCAGTGCTGCAAATATTCCTTCAAATTGAAATTTGCAACAGGTCATTTGGATACCAAAGAACATTCACTTATAAACACACTTGTATAAAGACAGGAATAAAAAGTCATCACACACTCAATACTAAAACATAAGGGAATAAATGCTTTATCTTAACAAAGACCAAAAAAAGAGAAAGCTATAGTTTGATAGATCTATCTAGACAAAAATTCAAACTCCCTCAGTGCATATTAAGCAGAAGAGACTTCACTGAACAGATGCAATAGCTATTTAAAAACTCCTATTACCACAGGTATTCAGGAAAGCTTGCTCTGCAGAAGTGACTCTATCCAATTCAAATACCAGCAGATAAAGCACCTCTCCTCAGTGTTGCTTTTAATCATTTCAGAAAGAAAAAACAATTTCATCCTTAGAAGATTGGTATTTATTAAACTAATCTCCCACACCCAGTACCATGCACTGTCACTGAGCCATATTAAAAAGCTCTATTTTTAATACAACTTTCCAGAACACACCCTACACTGGCATTCTTTATAATTAAAAGTGTTTATAATTTAAAGTGTTCATGCAGTTACAAATGCCCAGATTCATTCACAGCTTTGCAGCGCTATTTGAATTACAAAAGGCAAATAATTAAAAAAAAAATTACTATACTTATTACAGAGATGGAAAAGCAGTGAAACACAGTAGCACAGAAGAATCTAAGATTGGTCTGTAATCAAAAAAGTAGTTTTGTATCACAAGTCCAACAAGATCACTCACACAAGAGAATTACAAGAACATTGATTTAATCTGGTTTTGGTATTTTCATCACTGAATGTCAGCTACAAAGTTCCCTTATGGCTTTATGCAGAGATTCTTTTAGTCAGTGCCTTCACCTGTAGGAATTCAGAAATCCAGCAAATACTTGCAGGTCCTCTAGCATCAGAAATGGCCAGGATTTACCCCAGTCCCAGCACAGGACTCTTGCTGGGGCTACACCACAGGATACAGTTAAACCTCGGGCATAACACTTCTCCTCCAAAAGTCCACAGCAAAAACTTCACTCACAGAGGCATGAGTTCCACTTCTCAAAGTCAAAGACTAACCTAGCAATCCGTTACAAAAGCTATTCAGAAATGGAAGGCAAAAAGGTACAACTGCTGAACTACATTAACTTCAGGGTTAATAACCAAGACCCAAGTCAAACAGAACCAAAGGCATACTACATCCTTTATACAGCATTTGGATTACCTGATCTGTTCCTTATCTTGCCCTTCTGAAGCAGCTTCTTATTAACAGAGTTGGCCTAATGAGGCAAGTTTGTTCTATGAGGTATATGAGCAAGTTGTTGCAAGGAATATCAGAGCATCAGCTTTCAAAAAACTTGATATTCCACGCTACTGGTCACTGGCAGCCTTTTATAGCAATAGAAGACAAAAGTAATTTCTGAATACGAAGCAAGTATTTTATCTCCTCCTTTTTCCCCAAGAGATAGATTACATCACATTTATTGTGGGGTTAGGCCAGGATATGGGCTGCTGGCAGGATGTAGCTAGGAGATGCATTTCCAGCTAATCATCTTACCTTACCGTGTTTTCCCATCAGGTTTTGAATAAACATTCTGATTGACAAAAACGTTCAGGAGGCACAAAAAGCCATCACCTCCAATTTTATTTCCCAACTTGATCAATTCCCCCAAAAGTAAAGAAGTTTCAGGAATTGACTCACACAGGTTTAAAATAGAAGTTTTCTTCCCCGACATAATGTTGTTAAAATTAAGCCTTCTGTATTCTACCTTAAACAAGTATCGATCAGAGGTGCTTGGAGGGACATGAAATACACAGAGGAACATTTCTGACAGATGTTATTAATGCACATTAACTATTCTGGAAGCATCTAAACTTATCTGGAAAGTATTTTTAAAATATATTTTATAAAAACAAAAAAAGCTAAAAATATTCCCATTTCTTGTTTTTATCAGCTTTCGTTCCAATCTTTTTTCTCTCCCTACTACCTTCTCATCTGAACTTCCATGTCCTACTTCCATGACTACTTGTCATGTCCTCTAGTACTGTCTTAACTTCTTTCAGCCCTGCCTCATATAAGCCTGTTTAGGAGACAGTTTGGGCATCAACCACCTACTGCTCAACTGGTACGTTGACTTATAACACTAAGCACACTCTATTAGCACAGTAAGAAACGTAATAACTTCCATGTGTCCTGCATTTCAAGTAGGAGGCAATAAAAGGAAACAGGAAAACAAAAAGCAGGTTAACTATTTTAGAAGTAATGCCTGACTGTGAGGTCCACAAGAATACGAAATTGTCTACTTAAAGGAAGTGATTTATTTAAACCTGGCCTGGGCAAAGATGATTGCAGAGAACATTATAATCAGAGTGATGAATGTGGCACCTTTCATAGCTTTTTCATTTTTAATTTCTATAATCACTAAATAGCTACACTTCTTAAATTAATACATCAATAGGCATTAAGCAACTCACAAATCCCTCAAAAGTTCATTTCACCCTTTTTATTAAAAGGCATTTAAACAGTGTCAAAACTGGAATTAACATAATAACCTTCCAGAAAAGTTACATTTCAAATGATCTTGCTCAATTTTAACATTGCTAGAGATGTGCTGAAAACATGTAACACACTTTTCTAAAAGAATAATTCAATAGATACTTGTCTAAAGCACTGTAATGAAAAAGTAGACAGATAATACTTATCTTTGGGTTTTATTTTACTTCTTTTCTTACTTATGTATATTAACAAAAAAACCCTCAAATGATTTAAACAAAAGCTTTTAGCTCAACACATAATTGCAACAAAATTACAATAATTGTACCAATTAAAATAATCCTGAATGAACAGTTTGTCATCTTAATGTTCCAATGGTTTATAGAAGGATCTACTTAATTAGCTGAAATTGCTTTCCAATGTTAGTATCAAATGTCATTTGTTAAAAGTTGAGCGATTTCGAAAATAATTTAACAAAGCAATTTTACAAAACACCAAGAACCAACATTTTCTTTTCAGCTAAATAAAGCAAGCAGATGTGTCATCAAATTGCTATAAAAATAAATGAGCCTTTATATGGAGAAAAATAAATTTTACTACTAGTGCTACAAAATACTACTTTTTTTATGAAATCAATTTCTTTAATAAAATAATTTTATATCATTTATATCTTGGTGGTATTTTTAGTTCACTGTAAATATACTTTCTTAAATTGGAGTAGTAAACAATGAAGTAGGAATATTCCACTGTGTGTGAAACAGTTTTAACCTAAGTGATTTCTTAATTTGATTCACACGGGTGTATCACACAAGAGATCTGAACCTGTCAGTAAAACATGACACCAATGAACCCCCACTACAGAACTCCCAATCTACAGGAATCAAGCGCTGTTTCACCTAAAACTAAACTAGTTTTTATCAGTTTAAGAAAGAAGGAAAGCACAAAAAAGGAAAAAAAAAAAAAAGTATTTCTTTGGTTACCATTACTAGACATAACTTTTCCTGTGGTTGACTTCAAAAAGGGGTAACTTCAGTAAAGACTGGAAAAAACACCAAGCAAAATCATACTCCAGTGTTGAAACTGGACTAGAACTTAAGCAATTAAGATACAACAATACTTCCCATTACTGATAAAGGAGACAGAGCAGATGTCTTCCGCAAATTATCCCCTGGAATGGTGTAAGAATTGCAAAAGCATTAAAAAAACTAAGACACGAGCTATGGCTGGCTTAGATCCTTTAGTTCTGCCACCCCACCCTCCTCCACCCCCTTCCCCCACCCCCCAAAAAAAAGAATGCAGAATAAAAGAAAGCTGTTCTTCTAAATTTGGTGTGTTCTGCCTTGGCACGCTGTATTGCCATGCAATTTGCCATCCATCATAGGTAGGCATGCATACATATGTGCACAAAGACTTGATCTCAGAGGTTAATTTAAGCCCAAGTGATGGATGAATTATACGTTGCTAAGTTTTAAATAATGGTTACTTACAACTCTGAGGAAAGTATAAGTGTTTTCTCGTCCTGGAAACTCTCTTTTTTTCAAAATCAAAAAGTTAAGATTCTTGATTTTCATAGTTTGCTTCATCTTCTCAAAAGGCATATTTTCAAGGAGATTAAGTAAGGGTGGAGATCCTAATCTGAACAGATGGCTCTTGAGAGTTTCTTCTATCCTGAGCCAAGCTCTTCTGTTCTAATATTTTTAATAAATATGCAAGAATAGTCACAGAAATTCAGGCACCAGCAGCTATTTGCAATATCATCACAAAGAATTGATAAGCCATGTCTTCATATCCCAGTTTTGTCAAAGCCTGGGCAAAGAATGACAGGTAGGACTGTCCCTCGTGACATCAAGCCCAACAAACAGACTAACATCAAAAGCAGCCAGTAGGAAGTAACTGAACAGAAGGTTGTGTGAATACCTGAATTATGTACCACTAAAAAAATTGTAAATTCAGTTCTGGGGATAAGCATCCACCCCTCCCCAGCACCTTTAAGCAGTGAGACAGTGCATCATGGTCTTTCTTAGGACTATTTTCTTAGATATACCATCCTTACATTTCTCACAGTTTCAGCTGGTAATAGCTAGAATTATATTCAGAAAGATACAGAATCTAGATCCTAACCCCACGAGAGAGAGGACAATAATTATCATAGATGTATCTAATTCCTGGGTGAATGTTCTACCTGTCTGATATCCACATATGACCATGAGGAAATTCTCATGGATTATTATCAACCTCATACTGACTTTTTTCTTTTCAAGGGGCCCTCTGTAACAGGTAGGTCATTAAATTGGTCTGGTAGCCTGCAGTGTGTTCCTTGCCATCTTCTTTTCAAAGGCCACCTGGAACTTTTCTACAGTGCCCTCGTCTGCCTGGACAACACATTATGTTTAGCAGGACCAGAAGGTTCCTGCAATTTGTCACACAACCTGCCCCAGCACTTGGTTATAGCTAATTTAAACTCATTTCTCTTCTAATTAAAGTAGACTTTGCTGCTGTGCTTTGTGCTGAACCTGATTTTTATCTCCTGCTGCAAACATGCTCAAACCACATTTATTTGCCCAGGCTTTTTAAGGGCTTCAGCTACTGACTCATGTGCCTGAATAGGGTATAGATGCAAGGTAACCTACAGCAATTCTGGGCATTCACAGTAGCAGAACCCCTGATGTTGCAGAAATTTCAGCGGTGAAAATTCATACCATCCGTAATTTTTGAAGTGTTTACAAATTTAGCTAGTCATATTCTGAAATGTATTCTTGAACTCAAGAGGCACACACATGCCTGAAGTTTCACTTTCAGCTGTACAAACCTTGCAGTCCAGCTACTAACAGCCCTAAGAAGTGACTGACTGGTAAATCTGCCATATCTAAAAGAGAACTGGTTAGCTCACAGGGGCAGAAACTCTTCCTAACATCTCCAGGTTTCAGAAGTAAAAAAAGCTTACAGGCAATAGGGTTACAGAACTAGTTTAGTGATTTCTAGGAACATCTTTCAATTGACAAAGTACTGCAGACTTTGATTTCTGCCAGGATAAGAGGGATATAAAGAGATAAAATGTGTTCTGCAGGTTATCTTATTTAGTGAGTCAACTTAATGTGGAAAGGGACTAAGAAGACATTCCTTCTCATAAAATCAGCTTTAATAGCATGACTTTTAATCAACAAGGTGGCAATATCAAATCCCTGACATCTTCAGCTTTAAGCAGTAGAAAACACCAAGTAACAAACATGACCAAAACTCAGAGCCTCAAACTGAAGTGAAAAACTAAGGCTTCTGGGGAAAAGAAATGAATGAATCAAATGTCTTAGACTGAGGGAGACTTGAGAAGAAAGGAGAAAGTATTCAAGCAAAACTGGGACTTGTCACTGTATAGGAAATAGGACAGTGATGATATTCACAGCAAAATCTGATGTGAGATTAGAGCTTTCCTCAGTCTCTTAAATATCTTTTCTACTTTGGTACAACCTTTTTAAAATGTGCTGACTAGAAACTGTGGTGCTTGAAATTTAGAAAAATCACAGATTTGTATAATACAATACA